>CM040427.1:3541019-4244345 GCA_022702705.1 Papilionanthe hookeriana x Papilionanthe teres
ACTCACTCTTCCTTTGGGTATACTCAGAAAGATGATCGATCTTCTTATCGATCATATCTATTCTATAATGAGTTAAAAATAACTCATTCTGCCGCTCCTTAAACTGATCATGCATAGAGTCCCAGAAACTAGATGTTGTCTCAGCAGTAGAAGTAGAAGGTCTAGAAGTAGAAGCTCTACGAGAAGCAGGTAATGAACTAGAAGGTGTAGTAGAACTCTTACCTCGAAGTCGATCATAAATACTGACGCTTTCTCTTCCTATGGGCTTTGTAGACTTGAGCTTTTCCTTAGAAAACTCAGCAACTACTACAGCACTTTCACACAGAGAATATATCAAAGATGGAAATCCAAGTCCAACAGAAGTCCTAGAGCGAGCAGTCGCCTCTACAGAATCATAAATGATACTTCCTACATCAATCAGCTTCTTCTCTTGTATGCAATAATTAAGGATAGCTTTATCCTTAGTAACCTCGCTCAAACGATTGGATGGAAGGAGACGAGCAGAAATAGAGTAGTGTGATGCCTTTGAAATACTATTAAGCTTAGAAGATGAAAAATTTACCCTTTTCCCGTTCCAGGTCTTCCAGGCTCCAGTACCATCAGTCAGGTAAGCAATAATCATATCTAAATCTCCCTCAGATGGAGATAATATGGAGTAATAACACTCTATGTTCGGTGGCAGGCCGTAGAAAATGTTGACACGTTCGAGAGTGAATCCTACTCCAACTCCTCTAACAAAAATCTCGTACTCTTCAACATCCTTGAAATTGGCATAAAATTCCCTAACCACAGGGATAACAGCAACATCAGTAAAATAGCAGAATCGTTGCCAGTTGAGTGCAACGATCGTTTCCTTAATTCTTCCTCCCGGATTGTGAAAACTTCGCTCCAAGATAAACTTCCAAGTCGCAGCAAAATCATTATATCGAAAATGTGCAGCGGCAGTGACAAACTTGCTATGATCAAAATTTTCTCATTCCATTCCTCACTTAGATTTGGGTGCCATCTAAACATGAAATAAAAATGCGAAATAAATTCATAGGATCACAGATAATATACTAATTTAATATTCTTAAACTTGAAAGAGCTTAAAAATCCATGGATTTAACTTTAAAAATCAAAATTTTTCTCAAAATTTCAGTTTTCTTCAATGTGAGTAAAATCCATGGTAAAAATCGAAAATAAAAGGTTTAGAATGTAGATCTGACCTTGGGATGAAAAAATCGAGTGATTTCAAGCTCAAAAACTTGAAAATAAGGCCTCAAATGGGATCTCTAGGGTCTATTTTTGCGAAAACCAGAGGAAAAAAGAAGCTTAGGTGTCAAAAGTGGCAAGGGGATGTTTAAGAAGATGAAGTTTCGGGTTCAGGCCGAACCTGCGTCTAGGCGCAGACGTCTGGCGCCTAGGCGCCAGACTCGCCTTTCCAAAATTTCAATTTAAATTTTATATTTTTCATAAAATCTTATCAAATTTGACTCCTAATTACTCTTATAAGAGTATTAATCCAATCTATATCCTCCAAACATTTCCACAATCAATTTAAAATGATAACTAAGATCCACATTTCAAACACGAAATTTAACTAAACTCTTCAACTTTAATTCATAATTTCCATTCCAAACTTAATAAATTCCAGAATAAGACTATATCATGGTTCATCATTCTATAAACAATACAAAAAACACAAATTCAAAGCAAAATCCAAATCCAACAACACACATTGAACAATAAAGCAAACACACATAAATTAGATAATCAACACACTAGAACTTGACTCAATCACACCTAGAACACATAAGAGATCTATTCAACATCGGTCTTCAGTTACCACCTCTTTCGCAGTGAAGTTCGCTAGGACCAAATGGATAGAAAACCAACGCCCTTGGAAATTCCAAAGCCGCATTTTCATCGATCCACTTGTTCTTCTCGTACATTGCTACTTGAGCCTCTTGATACGCCGTCATATGATCAAATTAAAGTTTTGATTGTCATTCCACATGCTCAATTTGATGATACATTTCGTGTAAGCGATTCCCAAAGCTTTGAAGTTCCACTTCAATCTTTTCCAGACGACTAAACAATTTCTCCATACTAACAACAATAAAACCCTTGAAATAAGGTTGAGGATTTTGAGAGATTTTTTTCTTACCTCATTTCCATGATTTCCTCTATCAATTGCTTCCAAACTCCTCTTAACTCCTCTAAAATAAATTGCTATGGTCAAAATTAAGGTTTTTATGTGATTGGGGATGAAGATAGGTCAATTTATAGGGAGATTTCGGGTAAAAAATTGAGGAATTTCAGTTTTTACACGATCTGTAACCGTGGCTCTTAGGGGCCGGAATCTGGTGCCTAGGCGCTGGATTATCGATACGCACAGGTTATTCTGGCTCTTAGGCGTCAACTTTTGGGGCCTAGGCGCCGAAACCTCAATCGACTCTGATTCTCCTATCAGCAAATTTTCAAAGTTTCGGTCTTAAAAATAGGTCTACTAAAAGGGTGTGATCCACATACAAACACGAAAAAAATAAATTCAAATCACAAACAATCACAATGATAACAAAATGGGTTGCCTCCCATAAAGTTCTTGGTTTAATGTCGTCAGCCTGACCTAATTAATTAAATTAATCAGGTAGACTTTGTTTGTAAGCCTCTTTGTAATTTGGTTTCATTTCTCCCATATAAGGCTTTAGTCTTAATTTGTTAACTTTAAATACTTTTCCAATTTTGGGATCTTTAATATCCATAGCTCCATAAGGGTACACTTTCTCAATTTTAAATGGTCCCATCCATTTAGATTTTAATTTTCCAAGAAAAAGTTTTAAAGGAGCATTGAATAATAACACTTCTAGTCCTGGCTCAAACATTTTCCTTGAAATCTTTTTGTCATGCAATTCTTCATTCTTTCCTTATAAATCTTTACATTCTCATAAGACTCATTTCATATTTCTTCCATCTCATTCAATTGTAATAATCGTTTCTCTCCTACAACATTCAAATTGTAATTGAACTCATTTATCACCCAAGCTTTATGTTCCAATTCAACAGGTAAGTGACATTGTTTACCATAAACTAACCGATAAGGTAACATTCCGATAGGTGTCTTATAAGTTGTTCTATAAGCCCATAATGCAAAATCAAGTCTATCAACCCACTCAGTTCTTTTAGGATTAACAATCTTCTCGAATATTCTTTTAATTTCTCTGTTTGATACTTCAGCCATTCCACTTATTTTCGGGTGATAAGCAGTTGCAATTCTATGTTTAATTCTGAATTTTTCTAATAATGATTGAATTCTTATATTTCTGAAATGACTTCCCCTTTCTATGATAATTACCCTGGGCATTCCAAATCTTGTAAAAATCATCTTCTTTAGAAACTTTGAAACACTTTTGGAAACATAGTTAGGTAAAGCTACAGCTTTGATCCACTTTGAAACGTAATCAACTGCTAATAAAATATAAATATTTCCAGATGATGGTACGAAAGGTCTCATAACCCCATAAATCAAAAATTTCAATTTCTAATATAAAGTTTAGAGGCATTTCATCTTTTATGGATATATTTTCCATTCTTTGACATTGATCACAAGTTTTCACATAATCTCCAACATCTTTGAATAACGTAGGCCAATAAAATCCAAAATTTAAAATTTGAAATGCAGTTTTCTCCACTCCAAAGTGTCTTCCAAATTCAGAATCGTGACATTTTTGAATAGTTGCAAAAGTTTCTTCATAAGTTACACATCTTCAAATCACAAAATCTCTTACTATTTTAAATAAATGAGGATCTTACCAAATATATAATTTACAATCATTCTTGAATTTCTTAATGTATTTGCTATTCAACCCATATGGTAAAATATTGTAACCAAATAGTTAACTATATCTGCATACCAAGGCATTTGTAATCCTTGAATAGCATATAATTGTTCATTCAAGAATTTCTCATTTACATTTTCTTCATAAATCTTCTCATTATTATTTTTTATTCTCGATAAATGATCAGCAATTTGGTTGTCAGTTCCTTTTCTATTCCTAATTTCAAAGTCAAATTCTTGTAAAAGTAAAACCCATCTGATCAATCTAGGTTTAGCATCTTTCTTAGATATTAAATACTTAATAGCAAAATGATCAGTATGTAAGATACATTTTGTTCCAAGAAGATATGGTCTAAATTTATCGAAGGCATATACTATTGCTAAAGCTCTTTTTCAGTAGTAGTGTAATTTCTTTGAGTTTCATTAAGAATTTTGCTAGCATAGTATATAACTTTAAAACTTTTCTCATATTTTTGTCCCAATACAACTCCAATTGCAAAATCACTTGCGTCACACTTTAATTCAAAAGGTTTATTCCAATCAGGTGCAACAATGACAGGTGCAGTGATTAATTTTTCTTTTAAAATATTGAACGCATTCAGACAATCTTCATTAAATTCAAATTTAGCTTCTTTTTCCAATAAATGGAAAAGAGGTTTAGCAATTTCAGAAAAATCATTTATATATCTCCTATAAAATCCAGCATGACCCAGAAAACTTCTCACATCGGTAACGGTATTAGGTCGTTGAAGTTCAGCAATAATTTTCATTTTTGCCTGATCAACTTCCATTCCTATTTTTGAATTTTTATGTCCAAGTACAATTCCTTCTGTAACCATAAATTGACATTTTCCCCAGTTTAGAACTAAATTTTTTTCTTCACATCTCTTCAAAACATTCATTATATTTTCTAAGCAAGATTCAAAAGAAGTTTCAAATACTGAAAAATCGTCTATAAATACTTCAATTCCTTTATCGATTAGATTACAAAATATTTACATCATACATCTTTGAAAAGTTGCAGGTGCATTGCATAAACTGAAAGGCATTTTTCTAAAGGCAAATGTTCCATAAGGACTTGTAAATGTTGTTTTCTCTTGGTCCTCAGGAGCAAAAGGTAATTGATGATAACCAGAATATTCATCCAGAAAATAGAAATATGAGTGTCCAACTAATTTATCCAACATTTGATCCAAGAAAGTTAAAGGAAAATGATCCTTTCTAGTGGTGTTATTTAATTTTTGATAATCGATGCAAATTCACCATCCAGTAACTTGTCTTGTTGGAATTAATTCATTTTTATCATTAACAATGACAGTTACTCGTCCTTTCTTCAGAACACAATGAATAGGACTCACCCATTGGCTATCTGAAATAGGATAAATAATTCCAGCATCTAACCATTTCAAAATCTATTTCTTACAAACTCTTTCATAATTGGGGGTTTCAATCTTCTTTGAGGTTCAATAGTGGTTTTACAATTTTCTTCCATTAAAATCCTATGCATGCAGATTGAAGGACTTATTCCTTTTATATCTGCAATAGTCCAACCAAAAACTTTCTTATAATTCTTCAAAACTCCTATTAATTTTTCTTCTTGATCTTTGCTTAGTTCTGAAGATATAATTACAGGTAAAGTTAATGAATTTCTAAGAAATGCATACTTTAAATGTGCAGCTAACATTTTTAATTCCAGTTTAGGGGCTTTTTCAATTGAGGGTGAAAGTATATCATTTTTAGTTGTGTCTAAAATTTCCCAGTTTTCATGAACATAATGAGTATCTTCAGATAATTTCTTTCCATTTACTTTTTCAATTTCTTTAGTTAATGACTTGTTATAAAATACAGATTCATCATTTTTATCTTCAGAAATGACCTTACATTTTTCTTGATAATGTTTTTCAATTATATAATCAAAAATATCCATTTGATAGCATTTTTATTTATAAGGATACCTCATTGATTTCAGAACATTAAATGTTATCTCTTGATCATTAACTCTCATTGTTAATTCTCCTTTTTGCACGTTAATCGTAGCACATCCGGTAGCTATAAAAGGTCTCTCTATAATAATAGGTATTTCTTTATCTTCTTCCATATATAGTACAATGAAATCCACAGGAAAGATAAATTTATCTACCTTAACAAGAACATCCTCTATAACTCCTTTAGGATGAGTGATAGATTAATCAGCTAACTGAAGGGTTACAGTGGTGAGAGAAATCTCTCTTAAATCTAACCTTCGAAAGATTAAAAATGGCATGAGATTAATACTAGCTCCTAAATCACATAATGGTTTTCCACAAAAGTTTTCTCCAATAGCACATGGTATAGTGAAACTTCCAGGATCTTTAAGTTTCTGAGGTAATTGCTTCTAAATTATTGCACTACATTCTTCACCTAATGCAACAGTTTCATAAGCTTCAAATTTTCTTTTCTTACTTAAAAAATCCTTCATAAATTTTGCATAGCTTGGCATTTGTTCCAACGCTTCAACAAAAGGAATGTTGATGGTAATTTTCTTAAAAATCTTAAAAAACATAGAAAATTAATGGTCAAGCTTCTGTTGTTTTAATCTTTGAGGAAAAGGTGGTGGTTGTCTTTCAACCTCCACTTCAATAGGAATTACAGTCTGATCTTTACTTGGAGAAAGAGTATCTTTAGGTTTTTCAATTTCTTTTACCTCTCTCTCTTTTTCAATTTCATTCTGAATTTTCTCTTTTAATTCCTTTCCACTTTTAAGTTGTACAGCTTTTGCTTGTTCATGTTCTTTCCTAGTTTCTATAGGATTAATTTCAACATTGCTAGGTAGTGTTCCTTGAGGTCTGTAATTAATAAAATTAGCAATTTGTCCCATCCGATTCTCAATATTATGAATAGCAGTGTTTTGATTTTGTAGGTGATTACTTAGTTGCAAGATTAATTCTTCTATAGATAACTTTTTATGCTGATTATTAAAACCAGGAGGATAAGTTGGTCTAAAGTTTGAATTTCCTTGACTGTTCCAATTTGGATTAACTTGATTATTTCTCCATTGTTGATGTCCATTATTCCAATTAAAATTAGGATGATTTTTCCAACCAGGACTATAATAATTAGTATAAGGGTTATTAGTTTTACTAGCAATAGCTTGCAAAGTTTCCATTGTTTGAGAATCATCTGTATTTGCAGAATTATCATTACTTACATGCGATATATTAATAGCAAAATTATCTAATTTCTTAGATATCGCAGCCACTTGTGAAGCTAAAATAGAAAAGGCTTCATTATCTTTAATACTTGTCATTCTTTTAGGATTAACCCTTTTAGAAGACCATTGAAAATTATTATTAGCCATTTCTTCAATTAAGGTATAAGCTTCTTCAAATGTTTTAGCCATTAAAGAACCACCAGCAGCAACATAAATAATAGATCTAAGTGATCCAATAAGTCCATTATAAAATGTTTGAATAATTAACCAATTTGGTAAAGATGTGAAGAAACAAATTTAGTTCTGAACTGGGAAAAATGTCAATTTATGTTCACAGAAGGCATTGTACTTGGTCACAAAATTTCACAAAAAAGGATGGAAGTTGATCAAGCAAAAGTGAAAATTATTGCTGAACTGCAACCACCTACTACTGTTACTGATGTGAGAAGTTTTTTGGGTCATGCTGGATTTTATAGAAGATATATAAGGGATTTTTCTAAAATTGTTAAACCTCTTAGTCATTTATTGGAAAAAGAAGCTAAATTTGAATTTAATGAAGACTGTATTAATGCTTTCAATATTTTAAAAGAAAAATTAATAATTGCACCTATAATTATTACACCTAATTGGAATAAAACCTTTGAATTAATGTGTGATGCAAGTGATTTTCCAATTGGAGCTGTATTGGGACAAAAATATGAGAAAATTTTCAAAGTTATTTATTATGCTAGTAAAACTCTTTCTGAAACTCAAAGAAATTACACTACTACTGAGAAAGAGCTTTTAGCTATAGTCTATGCCTTTGATAAATTTAGACCTTATCTTCTTGGTACCAAATGCATAGTTCATAATGATCATTTCACTATTAAATATTTAATGACAAAAACAGATGCTAAGCCTAGACTGATAAGATGGGTTTTACTTCTACAAGAATTTGATTTTCAAATAGTGGATAGAAAAGGAACTTATAATCAAATTGCTGATCATTTATCTAGAATTAAGAATGATGTTATTACTGAGGAAAATATAAATGAGAAATTTCTTGATGAACATTTATATGTTATTCAAGGATGCTAAACACCTTAGTATGCAGATATAGTTAACTATTTAGTTAGCAATATTCTACGTTATGGATTGAATAACAAATATATTAAGAAATTTAAAAATGATGCTAAATCTTATATTTGGGAAGATCCTCATTTATTTAAATTAGGAAGAGATTTTGTAATTCGAAGATGTGTACCTTATGAAGAAACTTTTGCTATTATTAAAAAATATCATGATTCTGATTTTGGAGGACACTTTGGAGTAGATAAAACTACATTTAAAATTTTAAATTCAAGATTTTATTGGCCTACCATGTTCAAAGATGTGACACATTATGTGAAAACATGTGATCGATGTCAAAGGATGGGAAATATATCTAGAAAAGATGAAATGCTTTTAAACAACATATTGGAAGTTGAAATTTTTGATATATAGGGTTTAGACTTTATGGGACCATTTGTACCATCATCTGGAAAGATTTATATTTTATTAGCAGTTGATTATGTTTCAAAGTGGATTGAAGCTGTAGCTTTACCTAACTATGATTCCAAAAGTGTTTCAAAATTTTTAAAGAAAATGATTTTTTTCAAGATTTGGAATGCCTAAGGTAATTATCACAGATGGTGGAAGTCAATTTAGAAATATAAAAATTCAATTATTACTGGACAAATTTTGAATCAAACACAGAATTGAACCTGCTTATCACCCTCAAACAAGTGGAATGGCTGATTAATCCTAAAAGAACTGATTGGTTTGATAGACTTGATTTTGCATTATGGGCTTATAGAACAGCTTATAAGACACCAATCAGAATGTCACCATACCGGTTAATTTATGGTAAACAGTGTCACTTACCTGTTGAACTTGAACATAAAGCTTATTGGGCAATAAAGAAGTTTAATTTTGATTTGAATACTGCAAGAGAAAAATGATTATTACAATTAAATGAGATGGATGAAATAAAAAAATGAATCATATGAAAATGCAAAAATTTATAAAGAGAAAATGAAGATGTTACATGATAAAAATATTTCAAGAAGAATATCCGAGCCTGGACAAGAAGTATTATTATTTAATACTCGTTTAAGACATTTTCCTGGAAAATTAAGATCTAAATGGATGGGACCATATATAATTGAGAAAGTATATCATTATGGAGCTGTGGATATTAAAGACCCCAAAATAGGAAAAATATTTAAAGTTAATGGATTAAGACTGAAGCCTTATTTTAGAGACATTAAAATGATTTATAAAGAGGCTTACGAGTTGAGTCTACCTGATTAAAGACTTAATAACTTCGGGCTGACGACGTTAAACCAAGCGTTTTTTGGGAGGCAACCCATAACTATTTTTTTGTGTTTTTACATTTTTAATGTAAGGTTATGCCTCGGTCTTGACTAATTTTATATAACTTTAGAAAATTAGACGCTAACAAGTCTTCATTGACTTTAGCTAAAATTTATCTCGAAGTATATAAAGTTTGGACTTTGGATCACTCCATGTCATATGTGAGTAAAAAGGAGATCAAGTTAACCTTCATTATGATTGTTTATAATTTGTGTTACTAAGTCTATATTGATCTTACCATTTTAATTTACCTATTTTGGAAAACGAAACTTTGAAATTTGACGATAGGCAAAACGGAGTCGAAGATGGTTTTGGTGCCTAGGAATCGAAATTTGGCGCCTAAGCGCCAAAGTAAAATTGTGTATCGATGGGTCCGGTGCCTAGGCACCAGATTTGGCGCCTAAGCACCACAGTTACTGGATCGTGTAAAAACCAAAAATTTTTCAGTTTTTCACATGATTTTCTCCTTTAAATTACCTCATCTTCGTCCCCAATCCCTAAGCAATCAAAATTACAACCTAGACACTTCATTCTAGAGAGATTAGAGAGGATTTTTGAAGAAATGGAGAGAAGAAATCTTGGAGAAGAGGCTAGAGACAAAGGTTCAAAGGATCCTCAACCCTACTTCAATGGTTTTATCGTTGTAAGTTTGGAGAAAATTTCAAGTCGTCTAGATAAATTTAAAGCAGAATTCAAAGGTATTAAAGATCGCCTCCATGAGATGTATCATCAAATTAAACATCTAGAATGGCAGGCGAAGCTTCAATTTAATCATTTAGCGGCTTATCAAGATGCTGAAGTGGAGATGTATTCAAAGAACAAATGGATCAATGAGAAAATGGCTATGGATTTTCCGAGGGCGTTAGTATTCTTCCCAAGTAGGCCTAGTAATCTTCCTTGTAAAGAGAATGGAAATTTCTAATTTGAAGATTAGATAGTTATTGTGGTGTGATCTAGACTTTTATTAGTGTGTCGTTGTATCGATTTAGTAAATTGAATGAGTTGTTTGTGTGTTTGATTTATTGTTCAATGTGTGTTGTATTTGCTTTGAAATTGTGTAGTTTGATTGTTTGTTAGGACTTGAATCATGTTACTATACTTATATGTATTGTATTGAGCCAAAATTGAAGATTATGAATGGAATTAAAAGAGTTTGATTTAAACCTTGTGTTTAATTGGTGGATTTAATTTTTAATTTTTAAAATTTTTAGGAAATATTTTGGAAGTTGGAAACTGAGGCACTACTCTAATATGAGTAATTGGAAGTTGAATTTATGAGTTTTGGTGGAAAATAAAATTTTTGAATTGATTTTTGTGAAAGGCGAGTCTGGGCCTAGGCGCCGGTTCAGTCTGCTTACCGAAAATTAGCATTTAAACCCCATTAGCCATGGTTGACGCCTAACCTTCATTCCCATCCCCTTTTTCGCAAAAATACACCCCCTATATCCATCTTGAGGTCAATACATCAAGTTTTTGAGCTCGAAATCACTTGATTTCTTCATCTCGAGGTCAAATCCACCTTCTAATCCATTTATTTTTTATTCTTACCATAATTTTTCCAATTTTTTTGCTAAAAACCGAAATTTTGAGAAAAATTTTGATTTTTAGAGATTCTCCATGGATTTTTAAACTCATTTTAAGTTTCTCAAGCTTAAAAAGAGTTTAAATATTTGATTCCAAAATTTATTTGTGTTTTCTTTCACGTTTAGATGGCACCAAAATCTAAGCGAGGAAAGGCACGAGAAAATTTCGACAACAGCAAGTTTTCGACTGCGGCAGTGCATTTACGTTATCATGAATTTGCGACGTCAAGAATGTTTATCTCGAGCGTAGTTTTTACAATTTTGGTGAAATGATCGAGAACACGATCGTTGCACACAACTGACAATGATTCTGTTATTTCACTGCTATTGTCGTTATTCCTATTGTATGTGAGTTTTATGCCAACTTTTTGGATGCAGAAGACTACGAAGTCTTTGTTAGAGGTGTCAGGGTAGGATTTACTCTGGAACGGATCAATATTTTCTACGGTCTGCCACCTACCATTGAGTGCTACTATTCTGGTTTATCTCCATCTGAGGGAGATCTTGAGATGATTATTGCATATCTGACTGATGGCACTGGAACTTGAAAGATCCGGAACGACAAACGAGTAAACTTCAAATGTTCTAAGCTAAATAGTATTTCAAAGGCATGGCATTATTTTATTTCTGCTAGACTTCTACCTTCCAATCACCTGAGTGAAATTACCAGAGATCGAGCTATCCTGAACTACTGCATTTAGGAGTGGAAGTCGATAGATGTTGGCAGTATTATTTATGATTCAGTGGAATCAATTGCTAGATCCAGCACTTCTGTATGATTAGGATTCACATCCTTGATTCATTCTTTATGCATGAGCAATGGAGTTTCTGCTGATATATCAGAGGAGAAGTTGAAGACTACAAAGCCAATTGGGCAGGAGAGTGTTAGCATTTATGATCATCTTCAAGGGAAGAGATCTACTGGTCCTTCTACTTCTGTACCTACTCCAGGTAGACCTTCTACTTCTAGACCTTCTACTTCTATTGTTGAGCTACCATCTAGTTTCTGGGAATCGATGCATGATCAATTTATGGAGCAGCAGAATGAGTTATTTCTAACTCACTACAGAGTAGATACTATAGACAAGAAGATTGATCATTTATATGAGTTTACCCAAAGAAAAAGTGAGTATGATGCTGAGTATTCAAAGTCTTTAGTGAGATTCTTGAAGGGTAAGCATGATGTTCAGTTTCCTACCTGTCCTAAATTTTCATTGTATGTTGATCCAAAGGATATGGAGTTTTCTTTTGGTGATGACGATGACGAGATAGTTTATTTCTTGTTTGCTAGTGTTGTTTGTTGTTTGATGTTTGTTAGTGTAGATTTGTTTATGAAATTTTGTGTGGATTGTTTGATGTTAAGACTGTTTTAAATATTTAGTGTATTGTGTTGAAGACTGAAACTTGGTTGAATTAATGTTTATTTCTATTTCGGCCTACTATTTAGTATTCTTAAATAGTTCGTAATATTGTTATGTTTCTTTTACTATTAGTAGTATAGTCATTTAATTCAGCTACTGATATATATAAAAAAAAATGATGAGCTTGCTTACTTTTATATATGCTTCATTATTTCAGTAGTATTCATAAAAGCATGTGTAGAAGTAAATTTTTCTTTTTAGACTGTTTTTTGATACTATAAAAATTCCTTTTTAAATTATACATTTCTTTCTCTCATACTTTAAATTTCTTTTATGATATACCAAAACTTAAGTTTGGGGGAAGGGAAAATACGTGCAAATTTAAATTTTATTTTTCCTTAATGAACTAATATTTTCTAAAAAAAATATTAACATAGCATAAGGAATGAAGAATCTATTTAAGATCATTTAAATTTTTGAAATTATAAATAATTTAACAAACTTAACAAAAATTTTAATAACTTTGATTGATTTTAAGAATAGAATTATTCAACTTAAATAAGAGTAAGATTAAGATATTTTTTTATTCATAGTAGAAATAATTGAATTTTAGAAGTATTATGAAATCAAAATTTATAACATGAAAAAGAAAAGATTAAAATTCTTTTTAAAATCTATTCATGTTATAGTATTTAAGTGAAAATGTATAAGTTTGAAAATATAAGTTAAGGATAGCGAAGTTCAAAACTATTAACAGGCTATCTAGATATAGTAATTCTCTCTGTAAAAAAAAAAAAAGAGAGAGAGAGAGAGAGTAGAGAGAAGAGAAGCTTGAGGAGATGTCTAATCAAAAATTGGCTTCACTTGAATTAGCTTATAAAAAAAAACTAATTACATATTTTACTTAATTTTTTTGCATGTATCTTTATTAGAAAAGATTTACATGAAGATCTTTTTCTTGTAAATAATTTATGTGATCTTAATCTAATAAACTACAATTATTTTCGAAGTGAATGAAATTTTTTTTGAAATCTTATGATTTGGTAGTTAAATATTCTTTAAATTCTTAAAATTAAACTTAGTTAGTTAAATTTGGTTAATGATTTACTAAAGCCTTTATAAAATCAAAGATTATAATAAATCTTAAATATTTACCTTTTATTCCAAATGTTATACATTTTGTATAGTAAAAAGGGTTACTTGAGGACAAGTAACGTTTAAGTTTGGGGGATTTTGATCCATGAAAAAAATACCTATTTTTATGCCTTGATTTTTATCAAATTTTTAAGGATATTATGCTTTAATGAAAGGTATTTTTGTTTTTGGATGTAGGTGATGCAAAAAAGTCCAAGAAGGAAAAAAAGAAGAAAAAGGAGCAAAAAGGAGAAAAAATGGAGCCAAAATGCAAAATTCTCAAAATAATTGGTCTGGTGCCTAGGCGCCAGAATCCGGCGCCTAAGCGCCAGTTCGATACAGAATTATGTAAGATTTTTTATGATATTTGGACAGTTATTTTGATGGTGTTAGGGGTTATTGGACCATCTAGAAGATTGGCAGTTATTCCTGTATTATAGGACATGTGATACATTGTATTTGGACGCTTGGAAACAGTTAGGATCGCGAAGAGGTGCGATCCAAAGTGAAGATGTGCGAAGAACTGGACGCAGAGTCCAGCCCTAGGCACCAGATTCCGGCGCCTAGGCGCCAAAAACACCTTCTAAAAGATTCATTGAACATGGACACATTTTGAAAAGGTGCCTCAAGGCAACCCTTGAAGCCTATAAATAGGAGGCTACTCCTTCAGAGAAAAACGCCCACGCCCAGGCCAACGCCCAGGCCCAGACCCACAAACCGCCCAAAAACCACCAACGCCCAACCTAGCCCTATAGTTCCATTTAGAGAGAGAAATTAAAGAAATATTTTAAAGGCCATATTTATAATTTCTTTTATTAATTAGTGAGTTTATTTTAGAGTTTGTATTAAGAGTATTTGAAGAGTCTGTGCTTTTGAAGTCTATTTACTTTGGAGTCAGAAGGATTCAGAGGTTCAGTTGGAGAAGAACTTGAGATAAGTATTTGTATTTTGATTCAAAGTTTTATTTATACGTTTTGATGTTTAAATTCAATGTGTTCTGAGTAGTTACTTTACTTTCTTCTTTCAATTATGAAAAGATAAATAAGATAATATAAAATTCGTTGGGGAATTAAAAACTATATATATATATATTTTAAACAATGTGATGATATTAATACCGTATCTTAATTTACTATTTAAATTGGTCATTTAAATTGTTAAAATCTGTTGAAGAGTTTTGAGATCTAGAATGAGATGAATCCTTAACTATTAGATACCACATGAATTCTTGGGTAGTCGAAGGTCTTGCGTGGGTTATTCAAGGTGAAGTGCAAATAAATAGGAAGATATTATTTAATGGGAGTAGAATTGATAAGTTTTTTGAGTGATAGGCTAAATTCTTGTAATTTGGTTTATAGAGAAGGAAAGGGTCACAAGTAGGGCCGACCATAGCCACCCTTGGACATCTAGTAGTGTGAGCCTAGATTAACCCATTCTACTAACAATACATCCAGACCTGATCTATAGATTAGCCAATGTTCTTTATATTATCGAGCGAAGGTAAAGAATAGGAATGCTTCTATTTGGCACAATATCATAAATTTATATTCTCCATGAATATTACATTATCTAAAAAGTCTTGGATTAATTGAAAGGAAGAAAGTTGTTTGCATATTTTTATTTACATCAGTCATTACTTATTTACTCCTTTATTTCTGCATCTAGTAAATTAAATATCAACTTTTAAACTTTAAAAATACATAAAAATAAAATCAAAATATTTAAAAAAAATCTATAATCCTTCTCGTGGGATCGATACTGGGGTCTTTATTTAAAGCCCTATATTACTTAAAGCGATACGTATACTTGCGTAGTACCCCTAGTGTGTAAAATATTATCCATCAAATTATATTTATATTCACTAGCCGCTATAATTATTTGAGTCAAAATATTGGCTATAACATATTTTGATAGCATAAATTACTGCATAGTTTGGCGATTGCAAACCATGTTTTTGGTGCATTGCTGCGGATCGAGGGTCAGTTACATCATCCGAGGGATTCCCGATCATCCAACGAGACATTTTAATTTAATTGTAGTTGTAGTTTTGTTGCGCTGTTTGTGATTAAATTTTAAGTTGTTTTATATTTTGAATGTTGTGGCGGTGAATTTTTATCTTGTTGTGATTTTTAGTTTAGTTTTAGTTTCAGTTTTGTAACTTTCCTAAAAGTTTCGGTTTTCATGCAGGGTGACATTGTCGTTTAACATGCAAGAGAAGTAAAGTACAGAGCAAGTAAATAAATTGCAATAAAAGCGTACCAGAAGAGTCTTCTCGTCATTCCCAGCTGCACTTAAAACACATGTAAAGCTAAGGGAAGGTTCTGGTTGTCTACCAAAATCCTAATCCTATCACTAGTCAATTCCTATGACGTCTAGGTCCTCGTGTTTTGTTAAGGATGATTTTCTTCACCAAAGAACAATGAAGTTTCACTGTTCTTTGAGACATCCCGTCAAGTTAGAGAAGTGCTCGGAATTGAATTCTGAACATCTTCTTAAACATTTTTAAGAATTACTTTAAGTTCAGTTGGTTTCATTGAGGTGGCGAATTAATCACCTTGGTTACCCTTGCTCGGTGAATTAGGATGTTTGATTATCCTATGAGTGAAGTGACATTTCATTTGATGCTTCATTTAAAAGTTATAATAATGAATGCCTTTAGGAGCAAATTAGTTCGTTAAAGAATTTAACCGTTTTAATTAAAGTTGAGTTGGAGATTTAGGATAATTTAATTTAGTTTCAAAATTTAGGCTGTTTTTCTTTCAAGTTCTTTGATCTTACTCAAATTGAAAGGGGTATTTAAATTGCTTCATTTAATTAAATTTTGATGATCTAAGTTTCATTCGAATTAATCATGTTATCTTAGGTTGATTTTAATTAGTTTAATTTTCACATTTTAATTATAAATTGTTTTGAGATCATTTAACATTTCAAATTTGTTTTAAGTTTGTTCTTAAGTGATTTTAAATTAGTTTTAATGTTTTAAATTTATTTTAATCTGATTATTAAATCAGTTAATGTTTTAAGCTTTAATTTATTTAACAAATGATTTCCCTTTTTAATTATTAATTTTAATCATCATTTCTTTATAATTAATTAAGAGTTAAATTTTATTGAATTGATCCATTTAGGGATTTTAGATTAAGGAATTGATATCTTCTCAAGTCATATCCCTACCCTTAATAATCCAAATTTTTAATTATTCTTCCAAAATTTAAATGATTTAATTAGTTAAAGTTTCATTTTGATATACTGAGAGTGATTAATGGGTTTCTACCCTTTTAATTCCATAAGTTTCAATCATCCAAGAGAAAATTTAAGATCAAATGTTCATCCCTCCCTTTAATTAAGCCTAAAGTATTAATTATGGTTAAGTCCTTAATTACCTTTATGCCCTTTTAAGCTTATTCATCTCATAACTCACTAAACTAAGCTCAAATGAATTTGAATTTTTTATGTCACTTCACTCACATGTCAATTAAGACATTAGAGGAGAAATGTGATTTTTTTGTTTATTTAATTTATATAATTATTTTAATGAAAAATAAGGGTTTTCAATGGAAATTCAACAACATGACCAAGGTAAGGTTTCTGTCCTTAGGAAAATTATGGGATGTTCCTACTGACCAGAGGACAACTTGGACCAATTTTGGTGATTTTTTGAATTATATTTTATTTATTATAATTATTTTATGTTTAAGGGTGTTAATTAATTATAAAATAAAATTAAAGTTGAAAAAATGGATTTTATATTTTTCTTAAGTCCCTCTGACCTCAAAGAGTTCAAAGAAATAAATTTTACAATTTTCTGATTTTTCTTTGAATTTTTAGAATTAATATAGTGAAAAGGTTGGAAAATCTATTTTTAATATTAAAAATAAGTCCTAAGCCTTTAAAATTCAATATCTTTACTTTAGGGCTTAAGAAAAATATTTGGTTAATTCCTAAGTGATTAGGGGACAAAATATGACATTTTTATGAATTTTAATATTTTATGATTTTTATAATTTTTTAATTATTAAAATAATAAAAGTTAGGTCAAAAATGAAAATTTTATAAAAATCCAAATTTTAGTTTTCTTAGACTCCCCTAACATCAGAGAAGCCCCAAAACCAATTTGGTGAAATTTGAAATGTATTTTGGATTTTATGATTTTTTTAATTTTTATAATAGCTATGTCATTTAATTAATTCATTTAATGGGTTAAATTAACTCCAATTGACTTGAAATTTTTATTGGAGGTTTTCTGCATCCTAAGTGATAATGGAGAATTGTTTTCAAGTGATTTTGATGTGTGGTTACCCCTAATTAATTAAAATTTAGTCTTAAGCATTTAGGCTAATTAGGTTTATCTTTAAGGAGTTAAGTCAAACCATAATTTTCCTAGGGTCTTCTGGTCATAAGATACCTCCCCTAATTTTCCTAGATTTTATTAATCAACATGCTAATTATTGGAATTAAAATACTAAAACAGGAACATAAATTTAGAAAGTAAATAACTTGTCATATAGGTAACCTCTGGCCTTGGAAAATTCAAGGAATGTTCTCAAGCACAAAGGCTACAAACACCCTATAGTCTCATGCCATGGTGAATTTTAGACATGCATGGAGAATTAAAACATTCAGAACAGTATTAAAATCATTAAAATTTAAGTACTCAACCAAATAACTTGATTTCTTTTTCACACTATTCGTCTCTGTTCACTGAGCAAAAGGGTATTTTTCTTTTATTATTATGATTTTTTTATGCAAAGTTATGCATTTTTAAAGTTTAGGGTAATTAAATGAGTCAAAAATACTCTAATTTCCTACTTATCCAGCGCGGCACCTCATCATCCTCTGCAGATCTGAAGTCCCACGCGGCGCTTCTCCATTCGAAGCCGCCATCTGACTGGGATGTCACACAGCCCTCGATTCATGTGTCGTTTCTCCATTCGGCGCGATCCTGGTCATTTATCTAATACACGTACGATCCAACGGCCTCCGTTCATCATCCCAATTGGTGTGAGCCGAGAACCGTCCACCTTCTAGACCTAATATCTCCCTCATTTCTCAACTGAATTACACGTTCCTGGGCTCTATGAACTCGTCTCAACAAGAAGAACACATCTAAATGGCTATGATGCACTGAAATCAAGCCCAACAAAATGGAGAATTACTGTAAGCTCAGGAGGAAGAAGAGGTCAATACCTTGGCTTGTTGACCTCATTTTTTATGAGGTCTTTTCTCTTCTCTCTCCTTAGTACTTTGGATCTAACCATAGGGCTTCTCCTTAACTATCTTATAGGACTAGAAATGGTACCCATCACTTAGAAATTCAAACACTTCTTGGCTCCCTTCAAACCCCACAATTTTGATTGTAAACCCCTAAGCCACTTGGAGGGTTAAGATCAAATGTGGAGATTTAAAGGATGAGTTTCTTATAGGACTCTTTGGCCTTAGGATTACCCTGGATGGTCTGGTCCTGGTGAGGTCTAGCTTGCACACACCACACTCTCATACTCTTTTCAAATCTTAAAACCACTTTTACCCAATTTGACTTCCAAACTCATATAGGTAATTCATATGTATGGTCCTCAACCCCTAAGCCCCTGGTTAAGAGGGTTAGGAACAAGATATTGAGTGCCTAAGTTGAGTCCTCTTATGGCTTTTGTGAGCTTAATATGGCTTCATGGCTCAACCAAAATGATTTCATTTCACTCACACTTAATCAATCTTCATTTTTCCAAAATTTCAATTTTTGACCCCCGGGACCCTAAACCCACCAAGCCTACCAAATGCCTATGAAATTGCCCAAAATTTGCAAAAATTACCTAAATTACCCAAAATTCCTCAAAATCAATCCTAAACATTCCCCCCCCCCCACTTAAATTGATCATCCATGACCAAATACACCAAAATTTTCCAAATACCCCCAAAATACCCTCCAAATACCCAAAATACCCTTTTAACCCAAAAATTCCAAAAATTCAGAAAATTCCCAAAAAAAATCCATAAAATCACAAATATTCCCAATTTCATTTTGTTCAACTACAATATAAGCTAATTTTGTCAATTTAGCCCACTTTTACCAAAACCCCCAATTTGGCATATCTTTAACCTAAGTGGACCCAATGTCCAACCAAACCAACCCAATTGACCTCAATTTTCATCCAATTCAATCCTAAGCTTCAATTTAATATCCCCAATATTAATTTAGACCAAATCCAAACTCAATTTTATCAACATATGGATCCAATTTCAATTTGAAGTTTAAAGCCCAATTTTAGCCCATGACCTAAACTTAGCCCAAACCAACCCAACTCAACTCCAATTAACCTCAAATCTTTTCCGAAACCTTCCTAACATCCCCACAAACAAAACACTAACATGATTTGCCCCAAATTTAAAACCAAACTCCACCCAAGCCTAACCCAAACCAAAAATTCCTAATTTGGCATAAACGAATCATGAACCAAAATAGGCCCAAATCCCAAAATCAAAGCCCAACAAAGTTAAAAACTCTTTATCACACCCCCATAAACATTTTTCAACATTAATTTTACATCAAACCCAACATTAACCCAACCTTAGCCCAAGCTAGCCCAATTTGGCTCATTTTGACCCCATTACTAAAAAGCCCAAATTAAACCCATTTCAACTCCAAATGGCATCAAATCTCTTCTAAAATTCTCATGACACATCCCTAAACTAAACCCAACATTTATTTGACACAAACCCTCACCAATTTTCATCCATTAATTTATTTCAAAATCTAAAAGCCCACTTCCATGAAGCCTTTAAAAGCCCATTTTCATTAAATCTAAAAAAGCCCAAAATTGGCTCTAAAGCCTATATGACACTCTTCTTCATCATGCATTCAATTAAAATCATTCCCTAAGTCCTAAATCAATAATCAAATCATTCCAAATCAAGCTTCATCCAAATTTCCACCAAAATGCCAAAATTCCTAAAACCCTCTTCCATGAAATTGACCAAGCCATTTCTTAAGCCACGAGCAAGCCTTGGAGCCATGCACAAGCCACATGATAGCCATGAGAATCTTAGGATTGTCAACCCCCCATAAATGGAAAAAAGGAGGAGAATCATTAAGCACCCCTTAAAAGTCATTAACCATTTCCATTTCTCCCTTAACCCATGCTTAAGCCTAATTGTACTTGGATTGTGACTTGACCCCACTAATCAAGCTGATCCAAATGACTTTCTCTTCAGCCCAAACCAGCCTTAGGGAGGTGCATCTTGCCTAATCCATGCATTGGACCAAATCAAGTACAAAATAGCCCCTTCCCCCTACCATTTAAATCAAACCCTTTACACATCCCCTAGCCCTGACCACAGTGAGTCAGATGGTGACCTGACCCTGGCCGGCCGGCCACCACAGCCGTCGGAAACCACCAGGTCGAGAGGCTTAATTTGATTCAAAAATTCAAATTGAACTTGCTGAGTTGTCCCAACTCAATTGAACTCCATGGCTGTTCTTCCTTTGCATAGAACAGCTGATCCCAGCCTCCAATTACCCCTGGGAAGCCCTCCAGCCACCTCTATTTCAACACCTCCACCTCTCGGCCAAAAGAGGTACTGAACCAAACCTTACCAAAACTCTGCCAAAATCACTCCAGACCCTTCTCCAAACACAGAGCACTTGATCCCCACTGAAATCCAGCCCTAATTCCCTCTAGCCGAGCTCAATTTTGTAGCTCAAAATCCACCCAAAAAACAGGACACTTCACCACAGTGAGCCAATCCTCAAATTGATTGAATCTACACCTTCACCAGATCAAGAGAAGAAGTTCCCCAGCAAAAGTCCCCTCTCCAGGCCAGCCATTTTTTCTATCGGCCAAGCTTTGAAATCAGGCTTGGTGGAAGTCTGGTCTAGACAATTCACTAGGGCCAGAGGCTTCATCCCCAAGCTCCCCCAGCTCTAACGAGCGTGCCGAGCACATTCAGTCGAGGCTTCACCTACTGAACCAAGGTATGGGGATTTCTCCTTAACCCGAGCTTCCAGCGATTCTCCATTTCATTTGAGTTAATTTTAATGCATGTTAGCCGTATAGATGTGTTCGTCTCTTTAAGACGAGGTCATAGAGCATAAGAATAAGGGAGATCTTAGGGTTTTATTGTGGACGGCTCTCGGGACTCACCAGTAAGAGATGATGACCAGCAGCCATTGGATCGCATGTGTATCGGATGGACCGTCCATATTGCGTCGGACGAACAGATGGAACGAGACAAAAGAATGCGTGGCTGCTGACTCAGGTGGTAGCGTCGAATAGAATCGTGCCGCGTGGCCTTTCGAAGCTGCCGAGGTTGACGCAGCGCTGACTGGGTTAAGTAGATAAATAGAATTTTTTCTATTTATTTAAATACATGAAACTTTAAAAATGCTTATCTTTGTGTAGAAAAATCACAGAAATAAAATAAAAATACCCTCTTGCTCAGTGAACATAGTAGAACAATGTGGAAAAAGAATTAAGTTAATTTGATGAGTATTTTATTTTTAATTAATTATTTACTGATTTCATTGTTTTAATTCTCCACTCACACACACAATTCACCATGACATGAGACCATAGGGCTTTTGTAGCCTCTGTTCTTGGGAACATTCCTTAAATTGTTCAAGGTTAGAGGCCATCTCTATGGTAAGTTATTGATTTTTCAAGTTTAAGAGTCTGTTTTGGCATTTTAATTCCAATAATTAGCATGTTGCTTAGAAAATTCTAGAAAAATTTAGGAAGGCATCTTATGATCGGAGGACCTTAGGAAAATTTTGGTTTGGTTTGATTCCTCAAGAATAACCCTAATTGACCTAAACATTCAAAATTGAATTTTAATTAATTAGGATTAACCACACAACAAAACCACTTTAAAACAACTCTTCACTAACCTTTAGGGTTAGAGGAGTCCCACATAAAAATTTGAAATCAATTGAAAATGATTTAACCCACTAAATGGAATAATTAAGTCACATAACCAAAATTAAACTTTGAAAATTCACAACTCCCAAAATACATCTAAAAAATTCACCAAATTGGTTTTGGGACTTCTCTGATATTAGAGGAATCTAAAAAAATTAAAATTGAAATTTTCTAAAAATCTTCTTTTTTTCACCATATTTTAATATTTTAATAATTAAAAAATAATAAAAAATCACAAAAATATTAAAAATCATAAAAATGTTTTATTTTGCCTCCTAATCACTTAGGAATAAACCAAATATTTTTCTCAAGTCTATAGGTTGAGATATGGAATTTTTAAAGGCTTAAAACAATTTTTAATATTAAAAAATTAATTTCCCTACATTTTCACTAAGTTAATTTTAATAAATCAATGAAAAATCAGAAAAATATAAAATTTGCTTCTCTGAACTCCTTGAGGTCAGAGAGATTTATGAAAAATATAAAATTCATTTTTTAACCTTAAATTTATTTTTATAATTAATTAACACTCCAAAACTCAAAATAATTATAATAAATAAGATATAAATAAAAAGAATCACCAAAATTAGTCCAAATGGTCCTCTGGTCAATAGGAACATCCCATAATTTTCCTAAGGATAGAAACCTTACCTTGGTCATGTTGTTGAATTTTTATTGAAAACCCATATTTTCATAAAAATAAATATATAAATTAAATTAAATTCAGAAAAAACACATGTTCTCCTCTAATGTCTTAATTGACATGTGAGTGATGTCTTAATTGACATGTGAGTGAAGTGACATAAAAATTTTAAGTTCATTTGAGCTTAATTTGATGAGTTATGAAATGAACATGCTTAAAAGGACATAAAGGTAATTAAAGAATTTTAACCCTATTAATATTTAGGTTTAATCAAGGGGAGGGTAAAATATCTGATTTTAAAATTTTATTAGATGATTGAAACCTAGGGAATTAAGGGGTAGAAACCCATTAATCATCTTGAAAATATTTAAATTAAATTTTAATTAATTAAACAATTTGAATTTTGGAAGAAAAAGTTAAAATTTGGATTATTAAGATTAGGGATATGATTTAAGAAGATATCAATTCTTTAATTTAAAATCCCTAAATGAATCACTTTAATAATATTCAACCCTTAATCAAACTCAAAAAAAAGATAATTGAAATTAATAATTAAATAATTAAAAGGAAAATAAACCTTAATTAAATTAAAAGCTTAAAACATTAAGTGATTTGATAATCAAATTGAACTAAATTTAAAACATCAAAATTAATTTGAAATCACTTAAAAAACAAATCTAAAACAAATTTGAAACATTAAAGAAAACCAACCTTAAGACAATTCATAATTAAAAACATAAAAAATCAAACCAATTAAAATTGACCTAAGGTGTTACAATTAAGTCAAATTAAATTTAAATCATTAAAAGTTTAGTTAAATTGAATAATCTAAACACCTATTTCAATTCAAACAATTTAAAACACTTAAGAGAAAAATCAATTTGAATTCTGAAACTAAATTAAATCATCCTAAATCATCAATCCAACTTTAAATCAAAGCGGTTAAATTCTTTAACAAACTGATTTGTCCCCTAAAGGGCCTTCATTATCATAACTCTTAAATGAAGCATTAAGTGAAATGTCACTTTACTTATCAGATAATCAAATGTCCAAGTTCACTGAGCAAGAAGTAGAACTCAACTATACTTTGGATGATTAATTCACCTGTTCAATAAAATTTATTTGGACTCAAAATAATTTCAGAAGTATTGAAAAGATGACTAGGACTTGTCCTAAGAACTTTCTCAATATGATGAGATGTTTTAGAAGAACAACTGAACTTAATTGTTCTTTGATGAAGAAAATCATCCTTAACAAAACACAAGAACCTAGACGTCATAGGAATTTACTAGCCATAGGATTAGGACTTTGGTAGACAACCAAAACCTTCCCTTAGCCAGGTGTTTTCTTGCAAATATTTAAATGCTCTAAACATGTGTTTTAAGTGTAGCTTGGAATGACGGGAAGACCCTCCAGGTACGCTTTTATTTTATTGCAATTTACTTATCTGTACTGTACTTTACTTTTCTTGCATGTTAAACAAGATTGACACCTTGCATGAAAACTGAAACCTTTAGGATAACCACAAAACTGAAACCCAAAAGTAAATTAAAATTCACAACAAGATAAAATTCACCGCCACAACATTTCAATATATAAAACAACTCAAAATTTAATCACAAACAGAACGACAAAACTACAGCTATAACTAAATTAAAACGTCTCATTGGATGATCGGGAATACCTCGGATGATGTAACCTACGTGTTGCTAACGGGATTTCCCACGGTCTACATGAAAGTGTGGAACTCATTCAGATGAGTTTAGCAAATTCATCTGGACTAAGTGAATCTGACAAAAATAACGGTGTCGAAATGATGGAACCATGGGATCTTAACCGGTGTTGTTATAATCAACTTTAAGATTCCCCTAATAAAACATTAAAGTCATTTGGACTTTAAGATTTCTCTAAACCAAAACACTTCTCTCATCTCCTGATTTTCACTTTCCAAAACTAAACCTCTGCAACAACAAGGAGCTTGGAGCATAATGGGCAGCACAGCCATCATCGTCAACAAAACTGGAATCTGCATCAACAAAACCTTTCTTAGCATTAAATAACAATACTATAGGATTTCAAGGTAGTTTGCCTAGTGCAACATAAATCCTCAACTTTTCGTTAGGCATTTTCATAATCATATTATGCAAATTAAGCCCTAACCGGGTTTAGGACTCCGAGGTAGTCATTTGATACGACATAAACCCTCATATCTTCGAGGCTATTTGTATGATTATGTCATATAAATATAAGTCCTAATTAATTAAAATTGGTAGGAGTATAAAATTAAATAAATTCTCAAATTAAAGCCAAACAATAGGATAGTTTGGGAAGTTGCCAAGATTATTCTGGATCCTCAACTTCTCCTACTTTTCTTCCTTTGGACTCTTGAAAGCAACTATTCCAAATTTGGTCCATTTCCTTTTGAAATTCTGAAATTATATCCTTTGAAAATCTTAAACCTTGAAATTCTTGAGAGCAAAACCACTAATCATTATCGAGAGTTTTCTTAAGTGATTCCCATCATTTAAGATGTAATTAACTATAGGGGCTTGCCCTTATAGGGAACTTTAAGAACCCAGGTAATATAAACCCTGTTTAATTTCTTTATATTAAACAGGGGGACTTGTCGGCTTATAAAATTAGTTCACTGACCAAACGGATGTCACAAATCTTCTAATTTATTTAATCGAGCCCCATCAACAAGCAATGTGTTTATTCTTCGGGATAGATACACAGTTTGTGATGTGGCGTTCGTTTATATAAACTATTTAGGATGTGAGATCAGTTTTATTTCATATCTTAAAATTTTTAAACTTAAAATTATTTTCAAAATCAAATGCTACTTTTCAAATTATATATATTTAAATGAAATTTAAAATCTAAAATTTGCCGACAACTTCTGTAGGCGACCCCTTTTCTAAAAATAACACTCAACCTAAAAATATGCCGACAACTTCTGGCGACTCCGCTAGGGAATAGTTCCTCTGTTCATTTTGATTAGATGGTTTTGCTTTCATAAATCAGTAGTAGGTCCATGCCCCTTGTGGACCAAACTACCATTCTTTCCGTTGGCATACCATGTTCATTTCTGTCTTGAACGGGTATAGTCAACTCCTTTTGGATTTTGGAGCCACTGTTTAGATACCCCTAAACGGAGAGGTTCTGAAATCCTTTTGCCTCTTTCTGAGGTGGGGTGGACCCCCAATAGGTGTTAGCCTAGGAGCGGTCTTTTGAGTTGAGAAGTCTTACGAGACTTTCTCTTCCTTTCCAATTCTGAATCAAATCCTTTACCTTTCCTTGAACCTTCCTCCATTAATTATTTTGTTTCTAACAAAAAAATCATCTAATAAACAACCTTTTAATAAGCGAACTCTATTAAATCGCAAATACATTAAGATAAACTAAAAAAAAGTGTTCAGACTCTTTCTTTTCTGTCTTAAGTTTTGCGACAAAAGGAAGCATAATTCGGGACTGACGTTCAGAATTTACCCTACAGAAAATGACTGCACCAAAGTTAATTTTCTCCTTCACCAATAGAATGGACTTCGTTGTCTATAAGGATGAACTGCCCGACAATGGAATCATCCATTTTGGACAAGGATTTGACAATACAGATATTAAGTTCGCTGCGTCACCTTCTTCATACCAATGGACAAAGTGCCAGAAACTGAGGAGCCCGTAATTGAGTTTAACCTGAAATTGACTCAAGAGTTCCCTCCCCTGTAAAGGGTCCCAGCTGAAAGAAGTACCACTATTTGTAGGAGGACTGTTGTCTCTACACCCACCGGTCTAGTCATCTCTGCACCTACCCCGAATCCTGCCAAACTGAAAGGGAAGGAAATCCAAGTCTGTGATGAGCCTGCCACCGTGGAGGGTACAGATTTTGCTACAATACCTTCTGTTTTTTAAATTGGGTCCAGTTCAAAGTTTACACCCATAACTCGGACTCAAAGAAGAAATAGAAGCAGAAAGATTGCCAGGATCGAGAAGGCTGAAATTTGCTGCTGAAGTTGCTTTTCTGAAAAATATTCCTGAGAAAGAAGAAGAACTACCTGAAATTTCACCGCTGCTGAGAGGGAGTAGATTCCACCCTCTCTCTGCTGCATCAGATGAGGAAGGTGTCCAGAGGATTGTCGCTGCATTACCCTGAACTGCATACTATAGTGACTGTAAGAGGAAGAGGGCCAAGACTATGCCGCTTACTCAACTGCGAGCCGTAGTAGATAAACTAGCTAAGAAGGAAGGATGCCCCATATAAGAAATCTTAAGGAAAATGGGACGAGTGCCAGTCAAATCCCACCTCTGACCGCGAGTGAACCCTGTCATTGCTCCGAAGAGGCCAAGGAAGAAAGTGCAAGCTAGTTCTCTTGTTGTCGTATCGGGACACCATATTAGGGAGGACACCACCTACCGACACACAGCCGACAGACCATCTGGTCCTAGGCCTTCTACTGCGAGAAGCATGGTGTGGCGACCTATTATTGCTGAACTGATTCAAGCACAATGTTCTGGAAAGAAGAGTCTCGTCAGAAAGCTAGAATCTGAAGAAAGTGCTACTGCATTAAAAGAAACTCCTGAGAAAGAAGTCCAATAGTCATCACATGACAACCGCGAAACTGTTTGGAAGAGGCCACTAGAGGACGCCATAGGTAAGCTAAGAACCGACATACAATGGTTGGCAAAGGAAAGAGGAGAAAAATTGGAAACTGAAGTAGATTCATCAGAATTTATGGATAAATAATATATTGAGATTAATTTGGTCGAGACCCGAGCATCGGCAGCTTCACAAGGCACTCCGTCAGCTTCAGAAAGGGAAGAACCGGAAATGATGAGAGCACAACTTCAAGAAAAGAATGATACAATTTCCCAAATGGCAAAAAGGATGGAAGAGATGGCTGCCGCTTTAACCACTCTCCAGAGTCAGCTGCAACCTCAAAAGAAAACACCCCCAGAAATTATTCACATCGCGGACGGAGGAAAGGAGATCACATCTGTTGACGGAGATGAACAGCCGAAGAAAGATTCTGCACAAAGCATGATTCCTGAAAAGGATATCAAAAATATGGTAGAACAGCAGGTGCGAAAGGCCTTAGCCCAGTCTAAGAGTGGAACATCTATTCAGACAGGTAGACCTTACCCTGAAGAATTTAATGCGGTCCAATACCCAAAAGGCTTTGTACCACCTCTGTTCAAGACTTTTGATGGTACGGGAAACCACCTGTAGCATGTCGCACATTTTCATGCTAGTTGCTGCAAAGCCGGCGGGAGTGATGCTTTACTCTTTCGGCAGTTCGTCAGCAACTTATCAGGGATTGCCTTCGACTGGTATGCAGAATTGCCAAATGGCTCAGTTAAGACTTTTTCATATTAGAAAACCTTTTCATTAAGCAGTTCGCTGGAGCTCGGCACCACATCACTATCGGTGATCTAGTGGTGGAGCAACAGAAACCGAACGAGACTTTAGTGGATTACACAGTTCGATGGAGAAACTTAAGCATGAAGTGTGAACCACAACTTCAGGAACAGCATGCGATCGGTATCCTACTGAAAAGTATCCACAACCCGATAGCACTTCTCCTTAAAGGATTTACAATCAAGACTTTCGAGAAGTTGCTTAGCAAGGCCGGGAGCTTGCAAGAGGAGGCAAAACAGCTAAGTTTTGTGGATAAGACCGATAAGCAGAAGCCTGTGAAAGCATTCAAGAAGAAATCTGGAATCGTCGCGGCAGTAGATAAAGGCAAGCAGCCAATGCAGATACAGCCAGAGCAACCACAGCCTAGTTATCAACCACCACAAATGGTTTATCAGCAACCTCAACAGAACTACCAGCAGCCTCGACCGAGCTATCAGTCGCCTTAGCATATGAGAAACCACCTCGTCCATCGCGTACCCTGAAAGAACTTCTAAATAAGGAATATCCATTCAAGACTGAAGCGGTAGAGAAGATGTTCCGCAGTTTAATGAAGACACCCGATTTTCGGCTACAAGTGCCCAAGAGGCCAGAAGAGGTCGACAAGAAAGATCATCAAAACTATTGCCCTTACCACCGGATGCTCGGGCACAAGATAGAGGATTGCATCACTTACAAGAGTTGGCTTGACGACAATCTCTGGAAAGGGAACATAACGATCCTGAAGGAATACATGACACAACCCCAAAAAGGAGGTTCTGTTAATGTTATTTCAACGGATCATGTTGTTCCGATAGACCCTTACACGACCAATGATGGATGGAATACCGTCTGGACAAAGTCTTCGAAGAAAATTTTGGGTCACATCCAAAATGCTTCGGTGCGCGCTTCAACTCAGAGTTTGAAACCTGCCGAGCCGGCACTATCACTTGTAATTGAAGAACCGCCTCAAAAGGAGAAGATCGTAGAAGAAAAGAAAACTGAGGCTCCAAAGGGTAGACTAGGGGCAGCTTATCCTATGATGGCTGTTTCCGATTCAGGGGAGAAATCCCTTGAACATCTAACTCTGTAAGATTATTTGCTCGCCCCGGTGGGATCTTATAATGATAAGAGTTTTGGTGTTGGCTACGTTTTGACTGTTTCTAACGATTACGTAACTAACGAGAACCAACCTAATTCGGATCTCGATTCTGATATAAATAATGATTCTCAAATCATACTGAACCTCGATGACCACGACGAAGGAGAAGACTCTCACAAAGATGGCTACGAAAGCTCAAGGAGCAACGAGTCCATTTGTGAATTCCGAGGAGCTCCAATCACGATAGAATTAGAGTCCTTAGATTTCGAGACAACTTCAGAAGAGCCAGTCGTTCTGATTCAAGAGGAAACACCGGTAGATTCACCACCAGATTCTGAACAAGTAATTGACGTCAATCTAAGGAGTGGAAAAGTTCTACCCCCGAGAATGGGTCCAAAGGATAAAGGAAAGCAGGTGGTTGCTCAGGAAGAACCAACCCTAGCAGAAGAATTGCCCATTCAGGAAGAAACTGAAGAGCCTGGTAATAAGTGGATTACAATGTGCTAGCACATCTTAGGCTACGACACTCTGATCCTGTCAAAGGAGATGAGGGAAACTCTGATCAAGGCTTTACTTGATTCATAAATTTGCTTAGCTCAAATGGCCGATAATTCCTTCGACGAGGTTTGCTTGTTAAAAGAACAGCGAGGTGTTACCTTCACGAACAATGATCTACTACTGGGAACAGCTGATCACAACCGACCGTTGTATATTTCAATCACTATAGGAAAGTTCACGCTCTCCGGGGTGATCCGGGATCATCAATCAACATAATGAATCTTCGAACGTTGGCATATTTGGAAATTGATGCTCGCGAGCTTGAAGCAGATAAAATGTTACTAAGGGGCTTCAATCAAAAAGGAGAAAGAGCTCTTGGATCGATAACACTACTGATGAAGACCGGTGATTTAGCAATGACAACCGCAAAATTCCATATAATTGATTCTGAGACATCGTTCAACGCTCTACTGGGTCAGCCATAGATCCATGAGAACCAGCTGGTACCGTCATCTCTGCATCAGTGCATAAAGTATTATGAAGAAGGAGAACAGTGTATCAAAGGTGACCTGCAACCGTTCTCCATGCATGAAATCAGAATTCACGAAGATGCAGCCTACTACGCGCCTCCGAAGAAAACTATCTTCTCTAGAAACACCGTACCAAATGAAGCAAAAGAAGTTCGAGATGATGAAGAACCTGAAATTCTAGTCCAACAGTTACTCACCACTCCCTTACAACGAGATGGTGAAGGTTTCTCCAGAACTCGCACCCGAGGTCGAGGTCGGGGACGAAGTCGAGGAAGAAACGTTGGAACAGTTGGACAGAAGAAACTGGTCATCGAAGTTGATTGGGAGAATAGTTCCAAAGAAGAAGAAATTAAGAAAGAAGCAGCAACAATAAATCAGAAGAAACCACAATTCAAGATCTCTCTCGAAGACGAAAGGAATGAAGAATACAAATCAATATACGAGAAGATTAACCATTATGTACATACTATGACCATGACCTTGATCCATTCTAATAAAGTCGAGGGCATGGTGGTCAAAGAGGTACATGGTGGTGGTGCTAAACCAATCAAATTCTTCCGTGGTGCTTCTTCTTCCAAAATTGAAAATGATGTACAATTTGAAGATGTTACTTCATCTGAATTAATGGAATTGCCTTTTGAGTGGTATTCTCCCTGTGTTCAGAATTTAATTCAGCGTGGTATTCTACCTAAACAATGGACAAAAGGTCGATCACAACACATTGAAAATTTATGGAATAATGCCAGTCGACCTCCCAATTCAAAGCACGGTCTCAGATTCGACACAGTAGGATCAGTTGATGACACGGGATTTTGCTTGGTTGTCACTTGCGAGCCTAATAAAGTTTGTTTAGAAGCCTCAGATGATCTCGAAGATCTACAAATCGGAGATGCTCCGCCAGAATTTGAAGAAGAAATTAAATCTACAATAGACAAGTTAATGGAAGTTAACTTAGGTACTAGCGAAGAGCCTAGGCCGACCTTTGTTAGCTCCTTACTCAATAAAGAAGACTCTGAAAGCATGATCAAGCTACTAATGGAATTTAAAGACTGTTTTGTTTAGAGTTATGATGAAATGCTAGGATTAGATCTAGAAGTCGCAGTTCACAAACTAGGAGTGGATCACACTGTCGTTCCAGTCAGACAAGCTCCCAGAAGAATGCATCTAGAGATTGAACAACAAGTAATAGCTAAATTTAAGAAGCTAATAGACGCAAAATTCATCCGTGAAGAACAATATCCGACTGGGTTAGCCAACGTGGTACCAGTCAGAAAGAAGATTGGACAGATCAGAATCTGCATGGATTTTAGAGATTTGAATAAAGCATGTCCAAAGGATGAATTTCCTCTACCAATTCCGAAACTGATGATCAACATCGCTTCGACACATGAAATCTTCTCTTTCATGGATGGATCATCAGGATATAACCAGATAAAGATGGCACCAGAAGATGAAAAGCTCACAGCCTTCAGAATGCCGATTAAGACAATTTATCCCTAAACCCTAAACCCTAAACCCTAAATATAATGCTACACAGTAATGCCTTTTGGGTTGATGAATGCAGGAGCAACATACAAAAGAGCAATGACGAGAATTTTTCATGATCTCATTCACAACAAAGTCGAGTGCTACGTGGATGATGTGGTCATCAAAATCAAACTGAAGGAAGATCACCTGTATGATTTGAGAATTGTTTTCGAACGATTAAGACAATTTAACCTTAAGATGAATCCCTTGAAATGCGCCTTCGGCGTCGCCTCTGGGAAATTCTTAGGATTTGTCGTCCGACATCGTGGAATTGAAATCGATCCGAAAAAGATTAAAGCTATCTTAGAAATGCCACCTCCCAAAACTTTGAAACAACTACTATCCTTTCAAGGAAAATTGGCATATCTTCGACACTTTATCTCAAATTTGTCAAGTAGGTGTCAGCCCTTCTCGACATTGGTTAAAAAGGATGCCAAATTAGTTTGGGAAGAGAAATGTCAGCGGGCCTTCGAGGACATTAAGCAGTATTTAATGACACCTCCTGTTTTAGCAGCCCCTGTCTCGGGTAGTCCGTTAATACTTTATACCGCGGCTTTAGACTACTCCCTTGGAGCCCTGCTAGCCCAGGTCAATGACAAGGGAAAAGAAAATGCTCTCTACTACCTGAGCCATCGTCTAATTCCTACAGAAGTAAAGTATCCCTCGATTGACAAGCATTGTTTGGCCCTGATCCTCGCCACTCAAAAGGTCAGGCATTACATGGTTTCTCATAATGTCAACCTTATTTCGAAGTTTAATCCGTTGCAATATTTGATGACCCAACTGACGCTTTCTGGCAGACTGCCAGGTGGTTGATGATACTATTGAAATTCGATATAACTTTCATCCCTCTTCGTGCCGCAAAGGGACAAGTCTTAGCAGACTTCCTCGCAGCACACCCTTTACCGGCAGAATCGCCTCTCAACGATGATTTGCCTGACGAGCAGATAATGAGCCTAGAAGACCCCGAAGATCAGCGTTGGGAGCTGTACTTTGATGGAGCATCTTCAGCACAAAAAGATAAAGAATCGCAAATGATAGTGCCCAGTAAGGAAGGAATCAGACTAATATTTATAACACCGGAGCGGGGAATGTTAAGATACTCCTACCATTTAACAGAGCCATGTACGAACAATGAGGCCGAATACGAAGCTCTCATAAACGGATTAGAGTTAACTATTAAGATGGGGATAACAGACATCAACATCTACGGGGATTCACAGTTGATCATTCAATAGGTCACCGGACAGTACAGAATTCTAAAGCCAAGACTCGAGCAGTACTTTCAGTATGCAATGAAATTATTAGAGCAGATTCCGAATGTAACGATCTACAAGATCCCCAGAAGCGAAAATGCTCTCGCAGATGCGTTAGCCCGCCTTTCAAAGGAATTTTCCTGCTTACAGGATGAATCAGTGGAAGTGTCAGTTCAGGGACGTTAGGTTCTCTCGCAGCTCGACATGGACATGATACACAAGACAGAAAAAGAAGAAGAAACGGTTATAGCAATAACAGAAAATGCGAAGACCGCGGCGTGCCATTAATAGACCACCACGCAAACAGGAAACCTACCGAACGATTAGTCATTAGCCCATCAAATCCAGAAAAGAACTCTGTCTTACGCACTAATAAATAATACATTATACAGAAGGTCTTTCGATCATATGTGGCTAAGGTGCCTGAGCGAGTCTGAGGCTCGTGAAATCTTTAAAGAAGTGCACTCAGAACTTTATGGCGCTCATCAATCAGGTCCGAAAATGAAGATGAAGATTAAGAGACTAGGGTACTACTGGCCCTCGATGATGACCGACTGCATGAAAGATGCAAAGAGTTGTCACCAGTGCCAAGTGCATGGAGTGGTCCTACATCAACCTCCAAATGTGCTACATCCAACAATCTCGTCGTGGCCTTTTGAATGTTGGGGTATAGATATTGTGGGCCCGATAGAACCGCCTTCTTCAAGAGGACATTGTTTCATTCTTGCAGCTACAGATTACTTTTCTAAGTGGGCAGAAGCAGTACCGCTCAGAGAAGTGAAAGCACATCACGTGCTACAGTTCTTCAAGAATCAAGTCGTTTACCGTTTTGGGGCACCGCGCAGGATTATCTCAGATAACGGGTCTGCATTCAGAAGCACGATGATCAACAATTTTGTCAGAAGACACAGGATCGACTGGCGCTATTCAACGATCTACTACCCAAGAGCGAATGGCTTGGCCGAGGCTTTTAATAAAATTCTCGTCCAATTCTTAAAGAAAACTTTGGACTACAACAAAAGAAATTGGCACAAGAAGTTGTTAGAAACCTTTTGGGCATACAGGATGACGTTCATAACTCCTACTTTGTCTACACCTTACGCTTTTGTGTACGGGTCTGAGGCCTTCTTACACTTGGAAGTGCAGCTTCCGTCTCTCAGAATTGCAGTTGCGAACAAGATTACTACTGAAGAAAATGCCAAACTACGACTAGAAGAATTGGAAAGCTTGGAAAGGAAACGACTTTCAGCGCAACAGAATTTGGAACTGTATCAAGCCAAGATGATCCAAGCCCACGATAAACTGGTTCGTCCAAGGACATTCAAAGTCGGTGACTTGGTTCTAGTTCTCACGAGGCCTATTCTTGCACACCGCAAGATAGGAGGTAAATTCGAACTGACTTGGGAAGGGCCATTCATGGTAGAGACAGTCTACTCTGGAGGTTCCTACCAACTGGTGAATTGTCATGGAGAACGACATATGCTTCCAATTAATGGATGATATTTTAAGAAGTATTACGCAACCTGATGTTTCGAAGGATAGACTTTAAAAGTGGAGCCTCATTCCTAGAAACACGGGTAGAGTAATCCTTTATGATGCGGGTCAGAACCCAAAAAAAACATAAAAACGAATGATAAAAATCATTAACAAAAAATAATGTGTTAAAAGAAGACATGTGAAATCATAATAATGAAATTTTGATTCCTTCCTTTTAAATCAATTCATTCCTGATCTTTCCTCATTTTTTCCTACTTCCTTTGAAATTTAAAAGGAGTAAATAAAATTTTTTCATTAATAAATGTTTTCTTATTGTTCTTGTTCTAAGTACAGCCCCTGATCCTTTCCTTGTTTTTCGCAGGGAAATGTCGAATGAGCGGTTGGTTCTGAACTTTAAGAATGGTGTGAGTCTAGCACTCGATGAAAAGAGGATGAAGGATGGGGCCGTGATTGAGATCGAATCTTATTTCACACCAACTAGGCTATAGTACAAAGAAAATGATTGGACCCCGATTGATCGAGAAGAGTTCCACAGTCAGACAACGATGAAATTAGGTGGCCCGAGTCAGCAGTCCACCAATAAGAAAAGAAAAGCAAACGCTGCTCATGCAACGGGAGAAGATAAGAAAGTTAAGTCCATGGTTGCTACAGCAGAGGGCAGGCTTGTCAGCACCATGCCCACAAAAATTTAAGAAGTAAGGAGAGCTACTCTCACTCCCACTAAGCAAAGAAACAAGAATCACCGCATACGCAAGATGCTGACCAAGCTTGCAGCGGATCAACAAGAAGAGACAGTTTCTACCGTCAATACAAATACTCCAAAGAAATCGGTTCGTCAGGAACCAGAAAAGAGAAAACCAACTCTAAGAACAACAGAAAAGATAAAAGAAATTCCAAAAAGAGTAGAAATAGAATCAGCACCTCGACACCAAAGAGATATATCAGTTCTAAAGAGTCTTGTTGCGAAAGCAACCCCGGAGGATGTCCCGAAATAGACTATCCCCGAGGAGCCAAGACATGCTGGAGAACATGCTGGTGTTGAACCATACATTCCCCAATACGTCACCAGGCCTCGCTGATTGCAGATAATTTCAGAATACAAGCAGGAAAGGATGCAAAATGTTGAGAAGAAAACTTTTGAATATTTTGAAAGAATCCAAGGCAAGAGGATTAATATCTTGGAAGGCCTCGAATTGCATACAGATGTGTTCCCAGATTATGAACAGCAGCAAATTGTGCACTGTGTCATTGCGCTTCAGAAAATAGGTCGAGCTGGCCGCCTAAGGGAAAGGATCTATTCAGAACCCCGAAGTGGGATGCCAGGAAAAGGAAGAGTTATGATTCAATGCGGGTGTTGCTACAACTTCGCGATAGACAGAAAAGGAAATCCACCAGGGATACTCCATCGCAATGAGGTGGATCCGATGCCAAGAATTATTAAGAGAATGGTAAAGAGGATGGTGACATGGAGGGTATTGCCCGCGGACTGCATACCTAACAACTGCATCATTAATATATACAAGGAGGGTGACTTCATACCTCCACACATAGATCATCACGACTTCGTAGACCTTTCTGCACAGTGTCTTTTGTCAACCAGTGCAATATCATGTTCGGTTCTGACCTCCGGATTGTAGGCCCCGGAGAATTCTGAGGGCCACTGGAGATACCACTACCGGTAGGTTCCGTCATGGTATTAAAAGGGAATGGAGCAGACATAGCAAAACATTGCATTCCAGGAGTGCCTGTTGAACGGATCTCCGTCACTTTCAGGAGGATGGATGACAGAAAAATGCCTTTCCACTTTCAGCAAGATCCAGTGTTAGAGAGTCTCCGGCCCTACGAGCTGTGAGTTACATGGGAGATAGCACACCTCCAATGCGCATCCTGACGGTATTTCCTACCAAGGATGGCTTGGAAGGTGATGTTATTGTCCATGTAACTCTCTATTCTGATATGGATCTTGACAGATGTTTTTGCAAGAAACTTGCAAGAATCTTACACAATCCGTTTTGGATTTATATGGATTGTATGAGATGTTGAATTTTCAAAGAAAATATCATAATGTTTTGGATCGAGCTATATGATGTATTTTCGACAAGATTGGAATGAAAATGACCATGTCATGTTTTGCCTTCACCTCTTTTTATGCAAATTGAATGGGAAATGCCATTAAGTTAAATGAACTTCGAACAAAGAACGATGGAAAAATAGAAAATTAATGAAAACTCTTTTAAAAGACTCCGAATGTCAAAATAAACTCCAAATTAACACGAATTCTAAATAAACAACAAAAATGAAATTGAATCACCAAACAAACGAAACGAATCTAAATTTCGAATTGAATTCGGATCTGAATCCGTCAAGTTGAATCTTTTGACTGAAATCCATTTGAAGCTCCTCTAAATCCTCTTTTGAATTGATTCTTCACTACAGAAGACTTCAACTTGAGTTTCAAACTTCGAAACTCCGAATCTGAAATCGCCAGCCTCAGGCTATTCTCAAACCTTTTCGACTCTCTGTGATCTCTTCCCTCTTTTGAGAAGGTCGACTGAGTCTACTGACACAGAACCATGAAATTTTTTATTTGGTTCTGATGGCATGGATTCATATCCTTCGCCAAATAATCAAACTTTGATAAACTCTCTTGGGATGTGAAACACTTTCATGTCTCATTCCAATCCTCCACTCAACTGAAATTTCCACAAAATCTTCCAAACTAAATCAAATACAAACTCTTGGGATCAGTACCTAAATTTTGATTCTCTCTTTCGAGACTGGTACCAAATTCCAGTTCTCTCCTTTCGAGGTCGGTACCAAATTCCGACTCTCTTTCCGAGATTGATACCAAATTTCAATTCTCTCTTTCGAGACTGGTACCAAATTCCAGTTCTCTCCTTTTGAGGTCGATACCAAATTCTGACTCTCTTTCTGAGATTGATATCAAATTTAAATTCTCTCTTTTGAGACTGGTACCAAATTCCAGTTCTCTCCTTTCAAGGTTGGTACCAAATTCTGACTCTCTTCCGAGATTGATACTAAATTTCAATTCTCTCTTTCGAGGTCGGTACCAAATTCCAGTTCTCTCATTTCGAGGTCGGTACCAAATTCCGATTCTCTTTCGAGATTGATACCAAATTTCAATTCTCTCTTTCGAGACTGGTACCAAATTCCAGTTCTCTCCTTTCGAGGTCGGTACCAAATTCCGACTCTCTTCCGAGATTGATACCAAATTTCAATTCTCTCTTTCGAGACTGGTACCAAATTCCAGTTCTCTCCTTTTGAGGTCGGTACCAAATTCCGACTCTCTTTTCGAGATTGATACCAAATTTCAATTCTCTCTTTCGAGACTGGTACCAAATTCTAGTTCTCTCCTTTCGAGGTTGGTACCAAATTTCGACTCTCTTACTGATATTGATACCAAATTTCAATTCTCTCTTTTAAGACTGGTACCAAATTCCAGTTCTCTCCTTTCGAGGTCGGTACCAAATTTCGACTCTCCTTCCGAGATTGATACCAAATTTCAATTCTCTCTTTCGAGACTGGTACCAAATTCTAGTTCTCTCCTTTCGAGGTCGGTACTAAATTCTGATTCTCCTTCCGAGTTTGATACCAAATTTCAATTCTCTCTTTCGAGACTGGTACCAAATTCCAGTTCTCTACTTTTGAGGTCGGTACCAAATTCCGACTCTCTTTTCAAGATTTATATTAAATTTCAATTCTCTCTTTCGAGACTGGTACCAAATTCCAGTTCTCTCCTCTCGAGGTTGGCACCAAATTTCGACTCTCTTCCGAGATTGATACAAAATTTCAATACTCCCTTTCAAGACTGGTACCCAATTCCAGTTCTCATTTCGAGATCAGTACCTAAATTCTAATTTTCATACTTTTCAATCAATACTTAAACTCCGACTCTCACTTCGAGGTTGGTACCTAAATTCTAGTTCTCTTAGTAAATATCGAGGTTGGAACCTAGGTTCCAATTCTCATTTCAAATTCAGAATTTTCTTGAATCAATTTTAAATAAAACTTAAATCGAAATTGAAACTCGAAACAAATTGAAATCCAAACTCAACATTGAAACTTGAAATAGAATATGAAACGAAATCTAAATCAAACTTCTCCAGATCTTGTGATCTGGAATTCACTTCCTTTTCTTTTCCTCAGCGAGAGTTCAGGGAACTTCATTCTTGAAAGTTTACCTGATACTCCCCAGCAGGAATCTTCTAAGCTTTGTTCTTAGTTTGTCACTTAGACATATGTATTGGTTTTTTTGATCTCTTCGGTCAACGCCAATATTCGCGGCGTGCTTGGTTAGCACACCACACCTATTGGGTCCATTTGTTGACCGCATTTTTTATGAGGTATTTTCTCTTCTCTCTCCTTAGTACTTAGGATCTAGCCATAGGGCTTCTCCTTGACTATCTTAGAGGACTAGAAATGTGACCCATCACTTAGAAATTTTAACACTTCTTGACTCCCTTCAAACCCCACAAGTTTGATTGGAAACCCCTAAGCCACTTGGAGGGTTAAGATCAAATGTGGAGGTTTAAAGGATGAGTTTCCTATAGGACTCTTTAGCCTTAGGATTACTCTGGATGGTCTGGTCCTGTTCAGGTCTAGCTTGAACACACCACACTCTCATACTCTTTTCAAATCTTAAAACCACTTTTACCCATTTTAACTTCCTAACTCATATAGGTAATTCATATGGATGGTCCTCAACCCATAAGCCCCTGGTTAAGAGGGTTAGGAACAACATATTGAGTGCCTAAGATGAGTCCTCTCATGGCTTTAGTGAGCTTAATATGGCTTCAAGGCTCAACCAAAATGATTTCATTTCACTTACACTTAATCAATCTTCATTTTCCCAAAATTTCAATTTTTTACCCCCGGGACCCTAAACCCACCAAGCCTACCAAATGCCTTTGAAATTGCCCAAAATTTGCAAAAATTACCTAAATTACCCAAAATTCCTCAAAATCAATCCTAAACATCCCCCCTCCCCACTCAAATTGATCATCCTTTACAAAATACACCAAAATTTTCCAAATACCCCCTCAATACCCTCCAAATACCCAAAATACCATTTTAACCCAAAAATTCAGAAAATTCCCAAATAAATTCCAAAAAATCCCAAAGATTCCCAATTTCATTTTGTTAAACTACACTATAATCCAATTTTTTCAATTTAGCCCACTTTTACCAAAACCCCCAATTTGGCCTATCTATAACCTAAGTGGACCCGATGTCCAACCAAACCAACCCAATTGACCTCAATTTTGATCCAATTCAATCCTAAGCTTCAATTTAATATCCCCAATATTAATTTAGACCAAACCCAAATCCAATTTTATCAACATGTGGATCCAATTTCAATTTGAAGCTTAAAGCCCAATTTTAGCCCATGACCTAAACTTAGCCCAAACCAACCCAACTCAACTCCAATTAACCCCAAATCTTTTCCTAAACCTTCCTAACATCCCCACAAACAAAACACTAACATGATTTGCCCCAAATTTGAAACCAAACTCCACCCAAGCCTAACTCAAACAAAAAATTCCCAATTTGGCCTAAACCAATCATGAACCCAAATAGGCCCAAATCCCAAAATCAAAGCCCAACCAAAGTTAAAAACTCTTTGTCACACCCCCATAAACATTTTTCAACATTAATTTGCATCAAAGCCAACATTAACCCAACCTTAGCCCAAGTTAGCCCAATTTGGCCCATTTTGGCCCATTACTAAAAAGCCCAAATTGAACCCATTTCAACTCCAAATGGCATCAAATCTCTTCTAAAATTCTCATGACACATCCCTAAACTAAACCCAACATTTATTTGACACAACCCCTCACCAGTTTTCATCCATCAAATTATTTAAAAACCTAAAAGCCCACTTTCATGAAGCCTTTAAAAGCCCATTTTAATTAAATCTAAAAAGCCCAAAATTTGCTCCAAAGCCTATATGACACTCTTCTTCATCATGCATTCAATTAAAATCATTCCCTAAGTCCTAAATCAATAATCAAATCATTCCAAATCAAGCTTCATCTAAATTTCCACCAAAATGCCAAACTTCCTAAACCCTCTTCCATGAAATTGACCAAGCCATTACTTAAGCCAAGAGCAAGCCTTGGAGCCATGCACAAGCCACATGAAAGCCATGAGAATCTTATGATTGTCAACCCCCCATAAATGGAAAAAGGAGGAGAGCCTTTAAGCACCCCTTAAATGTCATTAACCATTTCCATGTCTCCCCTAACCCATGCTTAAGCCAATTGTACTTGGATTGTGACTTGACCCCACTAATCAAGCTGATCTAAATGACTTTCTCTTCAGCCCAAACTAGCCTTGGGGAGGTGCACCTAGCCAAATCCATGTATTGGACCAAACCAACTCAAAAAGAGCCCCTTCCCCCTATCATTTAAATCAACCCTTTACACATGTCCATGGCCAATTGATTGCACCAAACCCCAGCCCTGACCACACTGAGTTAGATGGTGACCTGACCCTGGCCGGCCAGCCACCACAGCCGCCGAAAACCACCAGGCCGAGAGGCTTAATTTGATTCAAAAATTCAAATTGAACTTGCTGAGTTGTCCCAACTCAATTGAACTCCATGTCTATTCTTCCCTTACATAGAGCAGCTGATCCCAGCCTCCAATTACCTCGCAGGAAGCTCTCCAGCCACCTCTATTTAAACACCACCACCTCTCGGCCAAAAGAGGTACTGAACCATACCTTACCAAAACTCAGCCAAAATCACTCCAGAACCTTCTCCAAACACAGAGCACTTGATCCCCACTGAAATCCAGCCCTAATTCCCTCTAGCCAAGCTCAATTTCTCAGCTCAAAATCCACCCAAAAAATAGGACACATCACCACAGTGAGCCAATCCTCAAATTAATTGACTCTACACCTTCACCAGACCAATAGAAAAAGTTCCCTAGCAAAAGCCCCCTCTCTAAGACAGCCATTTCTTCTATCGGCCAAGCTTTGAAATCGGGCTTGGTGGAAGTCTAGTCTAGACAATTCACCAGGGCCAGAGGCTTCATCCCTAGGCTCCCCCAGCTCCAACAAACGTGTCGAGCACATTCAGTCGAGGCTTCACCTCCGGAGCTAAGGGATGGGGACTTCTCCTTATCCCGAGCTTCCAGCGATTCTCCATTTCATCTGAGTTAATTTCAATGCTTGTTAGTCGTATAGATGTGTTCATCTCTTCAAGACGAGTTCACAGAGCATAAGAACATGAGATTTGGTGGAGAGATAAGGGAGATCTTAGGGTTTTAGTGTGGACGGCTCTCGGGACACACCAGTCGGAGACGATGACCAACAGCTGTTGGATCACATGTGTATCAGATGGACGGTTCAGATTACGTCAGGCGAACAGACGGAACGAGACCGCGGAATGCGTGGCTGCTGACTCAGGTGGCGGCGTCGAATAGAATCGCACCGCGTGGCCTTTCGGAGCTGTCGAGGTTGACGCGGCGCTGACTGGGTTAAGTAGATAAATAGGATTTTTCTATTTATTTAAATGCCTGAAACTTTAAAAATGCATATCTTTGTGTAGAAAAATCACAAAAATAAAATAAAAATACCCTCTTGCTCAGTGAATAGAGGAGAACAATGTGGAAAAAGAATTAAGTTAATTTGAGGAGTATTTTATTTTTAATTAATTATTTACTGATTTCATTGTTTTAATTCTCCACTAACACACACAATTAACCATGGCATGAGACCATATGGCTTTTGTAGCCCCTGTTCTTGGGAACATTCCCTGAATTTTCCAAGGTTAGAGGCCATCTCTATGGTAAATTATTGATTTTTCAAGTTTAAGTGTCTGTTTTGGCATTTTAATTCCAATAATTAGCACATTTCTTAGAAAATTCTAGAAAAATTTAGGGAGGCATCTTATGACCGGAGGACCTTAGGAAAATTTTGGTTTGGTTTGATTCCTCAAGAATAACCCTAATTGACCTAAACATTCAAAATTGAATTTTAATTAATTAGGGTTAACCACAGATCAAAACCACTTAAAAATAACTCTCCACTAACCCTTAGGGTCAGAGGAGTCCCACATAAAAATTTGAAATCAATTGGAAATGATTTAACCCACTAAATAGATTAATTAAGTCACATAACCAAAATTAAACTTTAAAAATTCACAACTCCCAAGATACATCTAAAAAATTCACCAAATTGGTTTTGGGACTTCTCTGATATTAGAAGAGTCTATGAAAATTAAAATTGGAATTTTCTAAAAATTTTCTTTTTTTTCACCATATTTTAATATTTTAATAATTAAAAAATAATAAAAAATCACAAAAATATTAAAAATCATAAAAATGTTATATTTTGCCTCCTAATCACTTAGGAACAAACCAAATATTTTTCTTAAGTTTATAGGTTAAGATATGGAATTTTTAAAGGCTTAAAACAATTTTTAATATTAAAAAATGAATTTCCCTGCATTTTCACTAAGTTAATTCTAATAAATCAATGAAAAATCAAAAAAATATAAAATTTACTTCTCTAAACTCCTTAAGGTTAGAGAGATTTATGAAAAATATAAAATTCATTTTTTAACTTTAAATTTATTTTTATAATAAATTAACACTCCAAAACTCAAAATAATTATAATAAATAAAATATAAATAAAAAAATCACCAAAATTGGTCGAAATGGTCCTCTAGTCAATAGGAACATCCCTTAATTTTCCTAAGGACAGAAACCTTACCTTGGTCATGTTGTTGAATTTTTATTGAAAACCCATATTTTTCATAAAAATAAATATATAAATTAAATTAAATTCAGAAAAATCACATTTTCTCCTCTAATGTCTTAATTGACATGTGAGTGAAGTGACATAAAAATTTTAAGTTCATTTGAGCTTAATTTGATGAGTTATAAAATGAACATGCTTAAAAGAACATAAAGGTAATTAAAGAATTTTAACCCTAATTAATATTTAGGTTTAATCAAGGGGAGGGTATAATTTTTATTAGATGATTGAAACCTAGGGAATTAAGTGGTAGAAACCCATTAATCATCTTGGAAATATTTAAAGTAAATTTCAATTAATTAAACAATTTGAATTTTGGAAGAATAAGTTAAAATTTGGATTATTATGTTTAGGGATATGATTTAAGAAGATATCAATTCTTTAATTTAAAATCCCTAAATGAATCACTTTAATAATATTCAACCCTTAATCAAAATAAAAAAAAAAGATAACTGAAATTAATAATTAATTAATTAAAAGGAAAATAAACCTTAATTAAATTAAAAGCTTAAAACATTAAGTAATTTGATAATCAAATTAAAATAAATTTAAAACATTAAAATTAATTTGAAATCACTTAAAAAACAAATCTGAAACAAATTTGAAACAATAAAGAAACCCAACCTTATGACAATTCATAATTAAAAACATAAAAAATCAAACCAATTAAAATTGACCTAAAGTGTTACAATTAAGTAAAATTAAATTTAAATCAATAAAAGTTTAGTTAAATTGAATAATCTAATCACCTCTTTCAATTCAAACAATTTAAAACATTTAAGAGAAAAATCAAGTTGAATTTTGAAACTAAATTAAATCATCCTAAATCATCAATCCAACTTTAAATCAAAGCGGTTAAATTCTTTAACAAACTGATTTGTCCCCTAAAGGCCTTCATTATCATAACTCTTAAATGAAGCATTAAGTGAAATGTCACTTTACTCATCGGACAATCAAATGTCCAAGTTCACTGAGTGACCCAATTTATAAATAGCGGCTAGTGTGCAAAATCTTAAATGATATAAAAATTAGAAAATATTTTACACACTAGGGGTACTACGCAAATATACGTATCGTTTCAAGTAATATAGAGTTTTCTTTAAAAACCCCAAGTATCGATCCCACGAGGAAGTGAAGTAAGAGGTCTTTAGTTAAATTCTAGTCTACTACTAATAGTCCTTAGTTTGGAATGTCGATTAAAATTGTGTTTTATCTAGCAACTACTCCTAAATGCATGTGTTAAATGTAATAGTAATTTTAACTAAGTGCAAATAATAATTCTAAAGATAACCCTTTTTGGATGAGTTGCTTTGGAGAATTTTGAGATATTAAAAACTACTATTCTTATGTAATGAAATAGATAATGTATAGGAATGAGATGCATTTAATATTGTATGTGCCAAATAGGAGCAATCCTATTTTTTACCCTTTGGTCCAGGCATAAAGAACATTGACTAATCCTATGCTTGGTTACTGAATCTGCGGCTAGGCTGGGAGGATACCGGCTGCCACTTTGGAGCTCCCACGTTCCCCTCGCCTGAGGGCTAACATCTACACTTCAGCACTCTAAACGATAGGACCGAATTGAGGATTTTAGCCTCGTCACTCTAAAATCTCCAATTTTACGCCCGATAATTATATTTCCCTATTTATTTGCATTCAATTCCCATGAACTTCACCATCCATGGAATTTGAATGTGGTTCCACTTTGTTGAGAATTACACCGCCCTTTCGGGTCGATGCAATTACAACGAATTTTAACACTACAATGGGCCCTTATTGCAATGTAAATGAAGTGCAAGTAATAACCATCACATTTTTAATTAAATTTACTTCTACCATGCATCACAAAATCCTAAACATGATTTCTACTCATTGCAAAAGAAAAGTAAAAGGAAAATAATGGCATAATCTTCTTATACCACTATTTCTAAAGAAGAAGAAAGAGTAAGAGAGATGCGTCACAAAGCATGAAGAAAACATAAAGGAAACTTCATTTAACAAAAGCAAATCAACTAAATAAATGTTTACAAAATTATAAGATAATGAAGAACAATACTTAGCTTTTTCCCCTTGAAAGAAAGATGAAGATCTCTCCCATAAAGTCTCCCGGTGATCTATGCAATGCTAGCGAAATCTCTTACAAATTCTCTCAAAATCTCCTCTCCAATCTCTCCAAAAGGGTAGAAATTTACATTTCTACTCCTAATCTAAGAATCCTAAACATTCCTCTAAGTTTTCTCTCATTTCCTCTATTATTTTTCTCCCCTAATCTACACATTTCTAACACAAATTTGCCATTTTTAAAGAGCATGGACGAATTCCGAAGAGTTTCCTTAAGCACCCCTTCGAAAAAGCGTCCAAATACGTCGAATATTGGCCCAAAACCGCCAAAAGTCGATTCATGGTTGTCCGGGCTGCTGTCGGCTGGTTCGAGGCCGCTGTCGGCGGACTTTTTGGCCATATTTCGGTGGTCTCAGGAAAATCTCGCCGTCGGCGAGCATGCTGTTGCGCGGCTCCACCGTTTCGCTCCGTTTGGCTCCGTTTCGACTCTGTTTCGCCCCATTTCAGTTGCGTTGCGTTCGTAACAGATAGCCCTACAAAATAAGCATTAAAAAAACCTTTCTCTAAAGTGTAATCTCATTCAAAAATATGCAAGAAGTGTAAAAGAGATTAAACATCAAAAGACTTATCGAAAGGTGTAAGCCAGAATTTCATTTCTTGCTTGTTTTTGCTCCAAATTGCACCGTTTTTGCTTCCTTTTGCTCCAATCACCATTTCTTGTACCTAAAATCAAAAAATATACAAAATACATTCCTTTAAAGTGTAATATCATCAAAAATAAGTAAAATGATATATTAAAAAGCGTATATATTTTTGGCCTGTCAAAATCCCCCAAACTTAACTGTTACTTGTCCTCAAGTAACACTTTTACTACATAAAAATATAACTCAAGGCAATGTACTTTTCACCTGTAAGACAATAAAATTTTTCATTCAAAAGAATATATTGGTTAGACTTTTAGAAAGAAATTCAGTAACTTGGGTTAACACTACAAGTATAAGAATAATCAGCAATCAAGTCTAAGGGTTCTAGTCTTCTATTTTGTTTCAAGATAAACCATAATTTGTTACATTAAGAATGCCTTGAAAGATTATGTGAAAAATAAGTTCATGTAAACCTCATCAGAATGTAGGCTAATATTTTAATTATAAATTCAGAAATGAAATCAAGTTTTCCCTTTAGAGTGACTGAAGTGAAACCAATATTTGATTAGGCATCTCCTCAAGCTTCTCCTCATAAATATTTTTTTCTTTTTTTTCTTTTCTTTCGGGATCATTTTCAATCCCCCCTTTTTTTTCTCTTTTCTTTTTTTCTTTTTTTTTTAATGAGGATTACTATATCTGGAGAGCCTGTAATGATTTTGAACTTCACTCTTCTCTTTCTAAAGTTCAAACTTGAAACACATCCTTACTTTATAATTAGGTATGAGCTTTATTATTCATCATAAAATCACAATCTCTTCTTAACACACAATACTTTAAGTCTCCAAAAATATAGTTTTCTTTACTTTAAATAGTTAACTATAATCAAATTCTTTCATACCAAATATCCTACCCTTATAAAATTAACCTTTATTACTAAAAACTTTCATCCAATCCTTCCATAATATTCAACTAAAACAAAAAGGTTTTCTTATCTCAAGAGAGGTTCAATTGCCAGAAGTTATGCTAATAATTTTTGAAAATATAATAATTGAGAACAAATAAGAGTTAATATTTTTCTTCCCCCAAACTTAAATTTTAAAATATTTTGCAATTAATTCCATAAAATGCTGCAGGAAGAAAAAAGTAAAGTTGGAATCTACTTACTACTAAAACTTCCTATCAAATTCATATACATGCATAATCAGGATAGAAAGACTGTAGGAGAAAGTAAAGCAAACCTAAAACATGCTTATAATAAAATTACACTAAAAGGAAGTATTTTCACATTAAAATTTTTTTTTTCTTCCTACCCCAAACTTAATTTTTAACATATATAGGATTCAGTACAGCAATCTAACTAGCGTAACATGCTTCAGCAAGGGAATATAAAAATGTTCTTCAATACCTAAATAAAGTTGTAACACAAACATAAACGCACATATGATAAATGAGGTCAATTCATCCTTTAACTCATCACATCTTACTAACTTACCTCCAATTTATAACGGAATCACTACCCTAGTAAATTAGGTACTTTAAAATGATTTTATAGATTATAATCCCAATGATAAGATTATCCCTAATAAATTGGTTCCTAGGCACCAATCTCAGGCATCACCTAATCCTTATAATTACGCACCTCTAACAGTTATAAAGATAGTGTAAGATCATCCATATGGTGTTCATCAAATAGGTTTGCGACTCCTACCTAATGAAAATAAAGTTAGAGAAAAGAAGTAACAAATTAAGATGGAACTATCAATGTTTAAATTCATCATTTCTCTTGTAATACTTAAGTCTGGGTGAAACCCAAGTTATAGCGGACTCATTAATCCAACAACTACAAGAGATCAATTCTAGTCATAATAAGAAGTTAAGGAATCACCTCCCTCATGACACACAAAGATCAAAATCAAACTACTAATAATCCAAACATCTACCAACAACAATCAAACTGATCAATCCACTATAAAGCAAATACAATAGATCACTAACAATCATGACTCTCAAGCACACTAAATCAAAACACACTAAATCAAAGCACACTGATAAATATGGGTTGCCTCCCATAAAGCGCTTGGTTTACCGTCGTTAGCTCGACAAATGATTCCACCTTGATCAAAATTCCATTTAAGTAATCCTCGATCAATCGCCCAATTATTTCTAGATCCAGGGATTCCTATAAAATCCTTAAATTTTAATTCTTCATTTAGATCTTTCTTTTTAGATGGATTTATATCATTGTTCCTTATATTTCTTTCTAGATCTAATATTCTTCTATTGATTTTCTGAAATTTCATATTAATATTATCCTTGAAATTTATAAGAAATGGATCTCTATAAGATAATTCAATATCTCCCAAATTTTGGATAAGATTCTCTTTAGATAATTCAGATTCAAGATCAAATTATTCTATGTCACTCTTATGATTCAAGTTATCTTCCAATTCTTCCCCTTTATAATTATTAAATGATTGAGGATCTATCTTAGTTGAGGAAATAGGATTTTCTAATTCTTTAGGAATTTCTTCCAATGGTCTTCCAATATCCTTATCCTCTTTTCTCAACTCAAAGTTCTTTTGAAATTTATCCTCAAATTCTCTTCCAAGTCTTAGTTCAATATTTTTATCTTGTTCATCATTTAATTCAGGTTTTTCTTGTGATTGAGTCGCATTTAAAGATATAAAGACTGGTTGTGTAGATGAATTCCCTAAAAAGATAGGCTTTAAAATTGTATGGGGTACATCCATCTTAAGCTCATGAGATTTTTCAACATATGTAATTAAAAGTTTACTATTTTTGGTAGTATCCATAATTTCACACCTCTCCGGAACATACATACAGTCTTCTTTAAATAACCTTTTCGAATCATCATGAAAATACATTTCAATGTCATCTGCTAACTTACTCTCAAAACTTTCTTGGAAATGGTCTTTACTTAGATAATCAATTTCATCTATCCAAAAACAATCATCATCTTTTCTCTCAGCTGGATATTTCATAGTCTTTAATACATATAAAGTGACTTCATGGTCATTAATATTTATAGTCAACTCTCCTTTTTGTACATCTATCATAGCTTGTCTAGTAACAAGGAAAGCTCTCCCTAAAATAATTGGAATTTCTTTATCTTCCTCCATATCTAATACAATAAAATCCAAAGGAAAGATAAATTTATCCACTTTAACAAGCACATCTTCTATAACTTATTTTGGATAAATGATAGATCGATCAGCTAACAGAAGGGTTACAGTAGTGGGAGAAATATTGGTTAAACCTAACCTTCTAAATATAGATAGAGACATCACATTAATGCTCGCTCCTAAATCACATAAAGCTTTTCCACATAATTTTTCTCCAATTGCACAAGGAATTGTAAAGCTACAAGGATCTTTAAGTTTTCGAGGAAAATTTTTCTGAAGTATGGCACTGCACTACTTAGTGCAACTATCTCATAATCCCCCAATTTCCTTTTCTTGTTTAATATATCCTTTATAAACTTTGCTTAACTTTGCATCTGTTCCAAAGCTTCAGTGAAAGGAATATTTATTGTTAACTTCTTAAGTACTTTCATGAACTTTGAAAATTTTTTATCCAACTCATGCTGTCTAAGTCTTTGAGGAAATGGAGGTGGTGGTTTTTCCAAATTGATTTTAGTTGGAGATATTAATTTTTCCAGATCCTTAGAAACATGTTCTTCGGGCCTTTTAGTCTCCGATGTTTCTCTCACAACATCTCTCTCTTTTCTAACCACATCCTCTATCTCTCTTTCATTTTTTAATTGGACAGCTTCTATTTGTTCATTAGTGTTCTCTTTAGGGTTGATCTCATTGTTGCTAGGAAGTGTTCCTTGGTGTCTATTGCTAAGTGAATTAGCAATTTGTCCCAGTTGATTCTCTATGTTTCTAATCACGAGCATTTTGACTTTCAGATTGGTTTTCCATTTGCAATAGCACTTCTTCCATAAACATCTTCTTATCTTCAAATTGTTGATCATTGTTAGAGTCTGGTGGATATGAAAGTCTATAGTTTGTGTTCCCCTGATTATTCCAACTTCCATTAGGATTTGCATAATTATTTTCCCATTGTTGGTTTCCACCATCAATAGTATGATTCCAGTTAAATTTAAGATGGTTCTCCCAACATGGGTTGTAAAAGTTAGAATATGGGTTGTTTGTGGTATTTAAAATCTCATATGATAATTTAGAATCAATTATATGCCTTAATGAACTTTTCTCACTTACAGGAGTAAATTGAGGTTGGTTCATTTCAAATTGGTCCAACTTCCTTGATATTGCAGCAATCTGAGATGCAAGAATTGTAATCGTATCCGTATCATGAATACTAGCTACATTTTTATGATTTACCCTTGCAGAGGGCCATTGAAATTCATTTGTGGCCATTTCTTCAATTAATGCATACGCTTCATCAAATGATTTTGACATTATTGATCCACCAGCGGTAGCATCAATTATAGACCTAAGGGATCCTACTAACCCATTATAAAAAGTTTGAATTATTAACCAATCGGGCAGAGCATGGTGTGGACACTTTCTTAGGAGTTCCTTAAATCTTTCACAGGCTTCGTATATTGATTCTCCTTCATACTGACAAAATGAGATAATATCGTTTCTAAGTTTAGTAGTCCTTCAAGGTGGAAAATACTTAGCTAAGAATTTCTGAGTTAACATCTCCCAAGTTTTAATAGAGCCAGGTGCTAATGAGTACAACCACATTTTAGCCTTATCTCTTAGTGAGAAAGGAAAAAGCCTTAGTCTAACAGCATCGTCTGACATACCGTTTTAGCGAAATGTAGCACAAAGTTCTAGAAAATTTGATAAGTGTAAATAGGGATCCTCCAAAGGAGTTCCCCCAAACTGATTGTTCTGCACCAGTTGGATAATCTCAGAATTTATTTCAAATGAGTCTGCTTCTACGACAGGGTTTTGTATATTAGAGTGAATTTCATATGTCGTAGGATTTATGTAATCCCTCAATGAAGTATGATGATTTTCCAAGTTAGTATTTTGAATGTTTTCCATTTCCATTTCTAGTTTTTCGAGTCCTTTCTGTATTTTTATTTTTTTATTTCCTACAGATCCTTTGTTTTGCATACATAACACAACAAACAATACATTAATAATTAAACAAATAATATATGAAATATATTCAACACAACAAAACATTTTCATGAACATCATATTTTTCAGACAAAAACAAAAATAATTTTATGACACTAAAGTTTTCCAAGTCTAAGCCTAATTACTTCAACTAAAATTCTCCTAAAGTTCATACCGAAGCTTCCCCGGCAACGGCGCCAAAAACTTAACCCAATTTATAAATAGCAGCTAGAGTGCAAAATCTTAAATGATATAAAAATTAGAAAATATTTTACACACTAGGGGTACTACGCAAGTATACGTATCGTTTCAAGTAATATAGAGTTTTTTTTAAAAACCCCAGTATCGATCCCATGAGGAAGTGAAGTAAGAGGTCTTTAGTTAAATTCTAGTTTACTACTAATAGTCCTTAGTTTGGAATGTCGATTAAAATTGTGTTTTATCTAGCAACTACTCCTAAATGCAAGTGTTAAATGTAATAGTAATTTTAACTAAGTGCAGATAATAATTCTAAAGATAACCCTTTTTGAATGAGTTGGTTTGGAGAATTTTGAGATATTAAAAACTACTATTCTTATGTAATGAAATAGATAATGTATAGGAATGAGATGCATTTAATATTGTATGTGCCAAATAGGAGCAATCCTATTTTTTACCCTTTGGTCAGAGCATAAAGAACATTGACTAATCCTATACTTGGTTCATCGAATCTGCGTGCTAGGTACGGGAGGAAGCCGGCTGCCACTTCGGAGCTTCCACGTTCCCCTCGCCTGAGGGCTAACATCTACCCTTCAGAACCCAAACGATAGGACCGAATTGAGGATTTTAGCCTGTCACTCTAAAATCTCCAATTCTAAGCCCGATAATTATATTTCCCTATTTATTTGCATTCAATTCCCAAGAACTTCACCATCCATGGAATTTGAATGTGGTTCCACTTTGTTGAGAATTACACTGCCCTTTCAGGTCGATGCAATTACAATGAATTTTAATACTACAATGGGCCCTTATTGCAATGTAAATGAAGTGCAAGTAAAAACCATCACATTTTTAATTAAATTTACTTCTACCATGCATCACAAAATCCTAAACATGATTTCTACTCATTGTAAAAGAAAAGTAAAAGGACAATAATGGCATAATCTTCTTATGCCACTATGTCCAAAGAAGAAGAAAGAGTAAGAGAGATGCGTCACAAAGCATGAAGAAAACATAAAGGAAACTTCATTTAACAAAAGCAAATCCACTAAATAAATGTTTACAAAATTATAAGATAATGAAGAACAATACTTAGTTTTTTCTCCTTGAAAGAAAGACGAAGATCTCTCCCATAAAGTCTCCCGGTGATCCATGCAATGCTAGCGAAATCCCTTACAAATTCTCTCAAAATCTCCTCTCCAATCTCTTCAAAGGGTAGAAATCTACATTTCTACTCTTAATCTAAGAATCCTAAACATTCCTCTAAGTTTTTCTCTCCTTTCCTCTATTGTTTTTCTCCCCTAATCTACACATTTCTAACACAAATTTGCCATTTTTTAAAGAGCATGGACTAATACCAAAGAGTTTCCTTAAGCACCCCTTCGAAAAAGCGTCCAAATACGTCGAATATTGGCCCAAAACTGCCAAAAGTCGGTTCATGGTCGTCCGGGCCACTGTCGGTGGGTTTGAGGCCACTGTCGGCGGCCTTTTTGGCCATATTTCGGTGGTCTCGGGAAAATCTCACCGTCGGCGAGATCGATCTCGCCATCGGCGAGCAGGCTGCTGTGCGGCTCCACCTTTTCGCTCCGTTTGGCTCTGTTTCAACTCTGTTTCGCCCCATTTCAGTTGCGTTGCGTTCGTAACAGGTAGCCCTACAAAATAAGCATAAAAAAAACCTTTCTTCAAAGTGTAATCTCATTCAAAAATATGCAAGAAGTGTAAAAGATATTAAGAATCAAAAGACTTATTGAAAGGTGTAAGCCAGAATTTCATTTCTTGCTTGTTTTTGCTCCAAATTGCACCGTTTTTGCTTCCTTTTGCTCCAATCACCATTTCTTGTACCTAAAATCAAAAAAATATACAAAATACCTTCCTTTAAAGTGTAATATCATCAAAAATAAGTAAAATGATATAGTAAAAAGTGTATATATTTTCGGCCTGTCACTGAGCAAGAAGCAGAACTCATCTAAACTTTGGATGATTAATTCACCAATACAATAAAATTCATTTGGACTCAAAATAATCTCAGAACTTTTGAAAAGATGTCTAGGACTCGTCCTAAGCACTTTCTCAATATGATGATATGTTTTAGAAGAACAACTGAACTTAATTGTTCTTTGATGAAGAAAATCATCCTTAACAAAACACAAGAACCTAGACGTCATAGGAATTGACTAGCCATAAGATTAGGACTTTGGTAGACAACCAAAACCTTCCCTTAGCTAGGTTTTTTCTTGCAAATATATTAAATGCTCTAAACATGTGTTTTAAGTGTAGCTTGGAATGACGGGAAGACCCTCCAGGTATGCTTTTATTTTATTGCAATTTACTTACCTGTACTGTACTTTACTTTTCTTGCATGTTAAACAAGATTGACACCCTGCATGAAAACTTAAACCTTTAGGATAGCCACAAAACTAAAACCCAAAAATAAATTAAAAGTCACAACAAGATAAAATTCACTGCCACAACATTTCAAAATATAAAACAACTCAAAATTTAATAACATTTAAGATAAAATTCATTGCCACAACCCAAAATTTAATCAACTTTAAGATTCCCCTAATAAAACATTAAAGACGTTTGTACTTTAAGATTTCTCTAAACCAAAACACTTCTCTCATCTCCTGATTTTCACTTTCCAAAACTAAACCTCTACAACAATAAGGAGCTTGGAGCATAGTGGGCAGCACGGCCATCGTCGTCAGCAAAATTGGAATCTACATCAACAAAACCTTTCTTAGCATTAAATAACAAAACTATAGGATTTCGAGGTAGTTTACCTAGTGCAACATAAATCCTCAACTTTTTGTTAGGCATTTGCATAATCATATTATGTAAATTAAGCCCTAACCGGGTTTAGGACTCCGAGTTAGTCATTTGGTAAGACATAAACCCTCATATCTTCGAGGCTATTTATATGATTATGTCATATAAATATAAGTCCTAATTAATTAAAATTGGTAGGATTACAATATTAAATAAATTCTCCAATTGAAGCAAAACAATAGGATAGTTTGGAAGTTGCCAAGATTATTCTTGGATCCTCAACTTCTCCTACTTTTCTTTCTTAGGACTCATGAAAATAACTGTTCCAAATTTAGTCCATTTCCTTCTGAAATTCTAAAATTCTATCCTTTGAAAACCGTAAACCTTGAAATTCTTGAGAGCAAAACCACTGATCATTATCGAGAGTTTTCTTAAGTGATTCCCATCATTTAAGATGTAATTAACTATAGGGGCTTGACCTTATAGGAAACTTTAAGAACCCAGGTAATATAAACCCTGTTTAATTTCTTTATATTAAATAGAGGAACTTGTCAGCTTATAAAATTGATTCGTAGACCAAACGGATGTTAAAAATCTTCTAGTTTATTTAATCGAGCCCCATCATCAACCAATGTGTTTATTCTTCGGGATAGATACATAGTTTGTGATGTGGCGTTCGTTTATATAAACTATTTGAGATATGAGATCAGTTTGATTTCATATCTTAAAATTTTCAAACTTAAAATCATTTTTATAATCAAATTCTACTTTTCAAATTATATATATTTAAATTAAATTTAAAATCTAAAATTTGCCGACAACTTCTGTAGGCGACCCCTTTTCTAAAAACAACACTCAACCTAAAAATATGTCGACATGGCTCTGAGAAGTGAAGCTTTAATTAGAGAGGCTTGGCACGTTCGTGGGAGTATGTGGAAGCTAGGGATGAAGCCTGGAGCTGTGGTGAAACGCCTAGGACGACTTCGACAAAGCCCGATTTCAAGCTTTGACGGTTGGAGAGATGAGTGGCCTGGAGAGAGGGCTTCCACTGGAAAACTTCTTCTCTACCTCTGGTGAGGTGTGAGAAGAGTTAATTTGATTTCTGTGCAGGTTCAAGGGTTGTCCTGTTCTGACCTGAGAATTGAGCCCTCATGAGTTCAATCAGTGTGGAAGAGAACAGGGGAACAGTGGGGAACTTCTTCTCTGTGTTAAGGAAGAGTTTAGGCTACTTACATGGAGGTTTTGGGAGACTTAATTTCAGCCAACCTTTTTGATGTGGAAGATGGTTGTTTAAATAGCCATGGTTGGAGAGCTTCCCAGGGGGAGTTAGGGCTTGGGATCAGCTGTTTAGGTCAAGGGAAGAAGAGCTGTGAAGCCTAACTGGAATGGGACAGCTCATCGAGGCAAGATTCAATTTTTGAATTAAATCAAGACTCTCGGCCTAGTGTTTTCCGGCGGCTGAGGTGGTGGTTCGGCCAGGGTCAGGTCAAGTCTGAGCTTAGTGAGGTCAGAGAGGTTGAGTGGAGGTTTCAATTTGAGCATTTGGTGGCTCCATGGTTAAGATTCAATGGGGATTTGAATTTTGGATTAATGATGGCTAACTTGGGTTAGCCCCTTGGTTCCTTAGCTAAGCCCTGTCGGCATTATTTTTACGTTATGTGTTTTGAAAAAAGGGGGGTAGCCTAACAGAAATTGTCGGCGAATTTTTTAATTTAATTTAAATAAATAATTTGAAAAGTAGTACTTGATTTTGAAAATAATGTTAAATTTGAAAATTTTAAGATATGAAATCAAACCGATCTCACATCCCAAATAGTTTATATAAATGAGCACCGCATCACAAACTGCGTATCTATCTCGAAGAATAGACACACTGTTTGGTGATGGGGCTCGATTAAATAAACTAGAAGATTTGTGACATCCGTTTGGTCTGCAAACCAATTTTATAAGCCGACAAATTCCCCTGCTTAATATGAAAGCATTAAACAAGGTTTATATTACACTGGGTTCTTAAAATTCCCTATAAGGGCAAGCCCCTATAGTTAATTACATCTTAAGTGACGGGAATCACCTAAGAAAACTCTCGATAATAATCAGTAATTCTGCTCTCAAGAATTTCAAAGTTTAAGTTTTCAAGGGATTGAATTTTGGAATTTCAATAGGGGTGGATCAAATTTGGAATATTTTATTTTGGGAATCCAAAGGAAGAAAGGTAGGAGAAATCATAGATTCGAAGCGAACTTCGGTAATTTCCCAACAATCCTATTGTTTGGCTTGGATTTAGGAAAGTCCTAATGTTTGTTTAATGTTTTGATCTTGCAAATTTTAATTAATTTGGACTTATATTTGTATGATAAAATCATACAAATAGCCTGGAAGATGTGAGAATTTATGTTGTACCAAACAACTACCTCGGAGTCCTAAAACCGGTTAGGGCTTAATTTGCAATGGAAATGCCTAACAAAAGGTTGAGGATTTAAGTTGCACTAGGCAAACTACCTCGAAGTCCTATGGTTTGGTTATTTAATTCTAGGAAAGTTTAGCTGATGTAGATTCAAGTTTTTGCTGATGACGATGGTCGTGCTGCCCACCATGCTCCGAGCTCCTTGTTGTTGCAGAGGTTTAGTTATAGAATTCATAAATCAGGAGATGAGAAAAGTGTTTTGGTTTAGAGAAAATCTTAATTTCTAAATGTTTTTTATGTTTTATTTAAAACAAATCTTAAAGTTGATTATAACAACACCGGTTAAGATCCCACGGTTCCATCCTTCTGGCATCGTTATTTTTATCGGATTCACTTAGTCCAGATGAATTTGCTAAACTCAACTAAATGAGTTCCACACTTTCATTTAGACCGTGGGAAATCCCGTTAGCAACACATAGGTTACATCATCCGAGGTATTCCCGATCATCCAACAAGACGTTTTAATTTAGTTGTAATTGTAGTTTTGTGTTATGTTTGTGATTAAATTTTGAGTTGTTTTATAATTTGAAATGTTGTGGCGGTGAATTTTATCTTGCAATGACTTTTAATTTAGTTTTGGTTTCAGTTTTAGGGGCTACCCTAAAGGTGTGGGTTTTCATGCAACAGTTGTTTATCATGCAAGAAAAGTAAAGTGCATTTGCAATAAAGTAAATTGCAAGAAGGTAAATTGCAATAAAATAAAAGCGTACCTGGAGGGTCTTCCCGTCATCCCAGTCGCACTTAAACACAATTTAGAATATTTGAGCAAGTTCCTAGGTAAAGCTAAGGGAAGGGTTATGGTTTTCTACCAAGTTCCTAATCCTATAGCTAGTCATCTCCTATGACGTCTAGGTTCTTGTGTTTTGGTTTGAGGACGATTTTCTTCATCAAAGAACAATTAAGTTTAGTTTTTCTTATAAACATCCTATCATATTGAGGAAGTGCTTAAGAAGAATCTTAAACATCTTTTCAATATTGCTAGAATTGTTTTAAGTCCAAATGAATTTTATTATACAGATGAATTAATCGTCCGGGAGTTCAAGTTTTGTTATCTTGCTCAGTGAACTAGGACATTTGAATATCCTATAAGTGAAGTAACACTTTATTTAACGTTCTGTTTAGGAGTTATGACAACAAAATCTTTCGAGGGCAAATTGATGTTCAAATGATTTATGATTTAATTTAATTTCAGTTAACGAGTTTAAATTTGGAATAGTGTTCAAGTTGCTTCATATTTATTTTTGAATTTCTTTATGTCTTAGGTGATGTTATTTTTAACTCAATTTAATTTAACTTTAATTCAATTTAATTTGGTTTAGCTTCAATTTTAATTTAATTTATTTAATTTTAATTTTAACTTGATTCTATTATTTAATTTAATTTAATTCAATTTAGTTTGATTTGATATGATTTAATTTAATTTAATTTAATTTGATTTAATTTAATTTGATTTAATTTGATTTAATTTAATATGTTTAATTTAATTTAATTTAATTTAATTTAATTTAATTTAACTTGATTTAATTTAATATGTTTTATTTTAATTTAATTTTAATTTTAATTTTATTTTTAATTTTAATTTAATATTTTATTTTTTATGTTTTAAAGATGATTTAATTGTAATTGTTAAAGTATTAATTTAATTGAAATTTTAAAAGGATTTAATTTAAATAATTTAACTCTAATTTAATGATTAAGTTTTTTTTTTGCATTTTAAATCTTAAATTTTGATTATCATTTTAATTAGGAATCAAACATTATTGAGATGATTAATTTAGAGATTTTTAAATTAAAGAACAAATCTCTTCCTAATAATATCCCTATTTTTAATAATTCCAATTTTATTATTCTTCCAAATTTAATCAATTATTTAATTAAGTTTTATTTTAATTATTTTTAAATTGTTTAGTAGGTTTCTACCCTTTAATTATTTAAGTTTCAATCATCCAAGTCAGATTAGGATCAAATATTTTACTCTTTAATTTTATTAAGCCTAAAGTTTTAATTAAAGATTAAAATTTTAATTACCATTTTGCCCTTCAAACTTAATAATTTCATAACTCTCTAAATTAAGCTTAAATGAACTTAAAATTTTTATGTGACTTCACTCATATGTCAATAAAGACATGAGAGGAGAAAATGTGATTTTTCTGTATTTAATTTATTTATGTAATTATTTTTGGTGGAAAATAGAGATTTTCAAGGAAAATTTAATAATATGACCAAGGGAAAGTTTCTGTCCTTAAGAAAATTACGGGACATTCCTAATGACCAGAGGACCACTTGGACCAATTTTCGTGATTTTTTGAATTATATTCTTTTTATTATAATTATTTTGAGTTTTGGAGTATTAATTAATTTAAAAATAAAATAAATGTTAAAAAATGAATCTTCTATTTTTCAAAAATCTCTCTGATATCAAGAAAATCTGAGAATCAATTTTTACAATTTTCTGATTTTTCTTTGATTTATTAGAATTATTTTAGTGGAAATGCTAAAAAATACATTTTTTAATTTTTAAAATTACCTTAGGGCTTTAAAATTTAATATCTCATCATATAGACCTAAGAAAAATATGGGGTTTGTTCCTAAGTGATTAAAATTCAAAATGTGACATTTTGGTGAATTTTATTATTTTTGTGATTTTTATTATTTTTTAATTATTAAAATATTAAAATAATACAAAAAATCAACTTTTTTAGAAAATTGAAATTTTAATTTTCTTAAATTCCCCTAATATCGAGAGAGGCTCTAAAACCAATTCGGTGAATTTTTGAAAAGTATTTTGAAAGTTATGAATTTTTTAAAGTTTAAATTGGCTAAATGGCTTAATCGACCCATTTAGTAGGGCTAACCGAAGTCGATTGACTTCAAATTTTTATGGTGGGTTCCTCTGATCCTAAAGGTCAATGGAGAATTGATTTCAAGTCAATTAGATGTATGATTAGCTCTAATTAATTAGGGACCTATTTTGGGTGTTTAAGCCAATTAGGGTTATTCCAAGTGGATTAATTCAAAACCTATTTTTCCTAGAATCCTCTGGTCATATGAAACATCCTCAATTTTTTCTAGAATTTATTTCACAACATACTAATTATTGAAATTAAAATACTCAAAACTGCAACATGAATTTGAAAAATCAATAACTTCTCATAGGGATGGCCTCCGACTTTGGAAAATTCGGGGAATGTTCCCAAATTCGGAGGCTTCAAAGCCACATGGTCTCATGCCATGGTGAATTTCCTATATGCATGGAGAATTAAAACAATGCAGACAGTAAATAAATTATTAAAAATAAAATTCTTGATGAAATTAAATGATTTCTTTTCCACATTATTCTCCTCTGTTCAGCCGAGCAAGAGGGTATTTTTATTTTATTTTTCTGATTTTTCTACACAAAGTTATGCATTTTTGAATTTTAGGGAATTAAATAAATCAAAAATACCCTAATTTTCTATTTAAAACGGCGGCGCTGACTCATCCTAGGCATCTCCGAAAAGCCGCATGTCGCGCTGTCATTCGACGCCGCCACTTGAGTCAGCAGCCTGGGTCCCGCCTTCCGCGTATCATCCGCCGATCCGACCCGATCCGAGCCGTCCGTCCGCGCGTGTATGGAATGAACGGCACCCGTTCATCGTCCCCGGCCGTTCTCACCGAGAGAGCCGTCCACACTAAAACCACAAGAACTCACTCATTTCTCGACGGATTTTCGTGTTCTTGTGCTTCCATGGATTCGTCTTGAAGAGACGAATACATCTATACGGTGATCATGCATTGAAATTAAGGCATTTGAAATGGAGAATCTCCATAAGCTCAGGATAAAGAGTTAACTCATACCTTTGCTCAGAGAAGTGTGGCTTCAATCTGAGGGTTGTGTCACCTTCGATGGGTCCAAGCAAGCTCCGGATGAAGTCCCTTGGCATCGGTGAATTGTCTAGGTATGATTTCGACCAAGCCCGATCACAAAGCTTGGAGTCCGGAACGGATGGGTGGCTCGGAGAGGGGGCTTTTGCTGGTGGACTTCTTCCCTTTGTACTGGTGAAGGTGTAGGACCAATCGATTTGAGGATTGATCCGCTGTGGAGAAGTGTCCTGGTTTTGGGTGGAATTTTGGTCGAGAAATTGGGCTCCGTTGGTGGGGATTAGGGCAAACTGTCACTTGGGGATCAAGCCGCTCTAAGTATGGAGAGTGGTCCGGAGCAATTTTGGCGGGGTTTCGATAAGGTACGGTTCGGCACCTCTCATGGCCGAGAGGAGGTGAGGTTTAAATAGGAGAGGGTGGAGGGCCTCCCGGGGGGTTTAAGGCTTGGGATCGAGTCAGCTAGGTCGAGGGAAGAACGGCCATGATGGCCATTGGGCATGGGGCGGCTCGGCGAGTGAGAATTCCAAACTTTGGCTCACATGGGTTCTCTCGGCCTGGTGGTTTCCGGCGGCCGTGGTGGTCGGCCGGCCGAGGTCGAGTCACTCGTTGTCATCGGGGAGGGTCGGGGGTTGGCAATGGTGCGAGCGATGGAGAGTGGCCATGTGTAGAAATCTTCATTCAAAATGGAATGGGGAAGGGGCTCTTTTAGGCTCAATTTGGTCATCCTATGGGTTTGGGTTGGGTGCACCTTTCCAAGCTCTAATTTGGGCTGAGGGAGGTCGGGTGAGTCGGCTAGATTAGCGGTGGAGAAGTCACTATCCAAGCATGTTTAAGTTTAAACATAGTTTAGGTGGAAGCATGAAAAGGTTTAATCACCTTTAAGAGAATCCTTAAAGAGGCTCCTCCTCTTGCCATTTATGGGATGGTCACATGTCAAACTTCTCATGGCTTCATGTGGCTTGTCCATGGCTTGCATGTGGCTTCATGGCTTGTCTTTGGCTTGGGGAAAAGCTTGGTCAATTTCATGAAAATGGAATTTGCAAAATTTTGGTAATTTAGGAGTGATTTGATGGGATTTGGCATATGGCTTGATTTGGATTTATTTTATCATGGGTTTAGAACTTAGGAGATGGTTTCATCCAATGGATGATGATATAGGGTTGTCATGTGGGCTTTGGGCCTTTGAAATTTAGTGAAGGTGGGCTTTTAAAGTGATTTATGGAAGTGGGTTTTTTTATTTTAGGATGAGAATTTTGCAAAGGATTGGATCCAATAAGTGTTGAATTTAGTTTAGGAATGTTTCATGAATGATTTGGAATAAATTTGAAGTGATTTGGGCTAGGTTTGGGTTGGATTTGGACCTCTTTGGTGAATGGGCCAATGTAGGTCAAATCGGGCTGACTTGGGCCAATGTTGGGCTAGGGTTGAAATTGATGTAAAATAAATGTTGGGAAATATTTATGGGAGTGTTTCAAAGAGGTTTTGGCTTTGGTTGGGTTTTGATTTTGGGGTTTGGTCTTATTTGGGTTAGGTTTGGGTTTAGGTCAAAATTGGGCCATTTAGCTTTGGGTTGAATTTGAGTGGGGTTTGGGTCTAAATTTTGGGTAAATCATGTTAGTGTTTTGTTTGTGGGGATGTTAGGAAGGCTTTAGAAAATATTTGGGGTTAATTGGAGTTGAATTGGGCTAGTTTGGGTTAGGTTTGGGTCATGGGTCCAAATTGGGTTTTAAGGCCAAAAGTGAAATTGGATTCAAATGTCAATCAAATTGGACTTTGATCTTGTCTAGATTGGTGTTGGGAATGTTGAATTGAAGTTTAGAATTGAATTGGACCAGAATTTGGGTCAATTGGGTAGGTTTGGCTTGACATTGGGTTCACTTAGGGTTAAAATGGGTCAAATTGGGGGTTTTGACAAAAGTGGGGTAAATTGATGAAATTGACCCATGGTGTAGTTGAGCAAAATGAAATTGGGAATATTTAAGATTTTTTGGAATTTTCTGGGAATTTTCTAAATTTTTGGATTTTTGGGTCAAGAGGGGCATTTTAGGTATGTGGAGGGTATTGGGGGGTATTTTTGGAATTTTTGGTATTTTTGGCTATGGATGGTCAATTTGAGTGATGTGTGAATGTTTGGGATTGTTATTGAGGAATTTTGGGTGATTTGAAGATTTTTGGAAAATTTGGGTAATTTCAAGCGTTTTGGGTAAAGTTTGGCGGGTGTAGGGTCCCGGGGGTCAAAAATTTAAAATTTGGAAAATTGAAGATTGGGTGAATGTAAGTGGAATGAAATCATTTTGGTTGAGCCATGAAACCATATCAAGCCCACATGAGCCATGAAGAGACTCATTTGAGGCATTCACTATGTTGTTCCTAACCCTCTTAGCCAAGGGCTTAGGGGTTAAGGACCATCCATGTGAATCAACTCTATGAGTCAGGAAGTCAAGTTGGGTATGGGTGTGGTTTTAGGAGGTGTGTCAAGTTGGGTATGGGTGTGGTTTTAGGAGGTGTGTGAAAGTGTAGTGTACAAGTGTAAAGCGTGGGTAAGTCAGCCCTCACCAGACCAGGCCACCCAGGGCAATCCTAAGGCCAAAGAGTCCTATAGGAACTCATCCTTTAAACTTCCACATTTGATTTCAACCCTCTAGGTGATTAGGGGTCTACAGTCAAGTTTGTGGAGTTTACAGGGAGTTAAGAAGTGGTTTGAAATTCCAGGTGGTGGGTCTCAATTCTAATCCTCTAAGACAGTCAAAGGAAAATCCTAAGGCTAGATCCTAAGTACTAAAGAGAAGAAGAGAAGACCTCATCAAAAATGAGGCCAACAAATGGACCCCCAATAGGTGTGGTGACCTGACGGAGCACACGCGCGTATAGATGTTGACCGAAGCGATCAACAAAATGAACACAAAATTCCAAGTGACAAACTTAGGACAGAGTAGAAGAGTTTCCGCTGGGGAGTGTCAAGTATATCTCTGAGACTGGAGATTCCTGAACTCTTGCTGGGGAAAGGAAAAAAGAGGTGAACTCCAAATCACAAGATCTGGGGTATTTCAATTTAGATTTCATTTTGTTTCAGTTTAAGTTTTGATGTGTAAGTTTAGATTTTAGCTTGAGTTTTAATTTAGATTGAAGTTTTGTTAAAATTAATTTGAAGGGATTTGATTTGAAATGAGAATTGGAATTTTGTGGATTTAGATGTAACATCTTCAACCTCAAAAGAAAATTGAATTGATTGGATTGAATCATTACAATGAGGAGAGATCTCAGAGCTATGTGGTATTGGATGTAAAATCTTTAACCTCAAGAGTTTGATTTTGACGTATTTCATTGCAATAGGGAAAGAATCCTAAGGCAATGCAGTCTCGGATGTAAAATTCTCAACCCCAAGAATTTTGAATTTTGATGTATTTCATTGCGATAGGGAAAGAATCCTAAAGAAATGCAGTCTCCGATGTAAAATCCTCAACCCCAAAAGTTTGATTTTGATGTATTTCATTGCAATAGGGAAAGAATCCTAAAGCAATGCAGTCTCGGATGTAAAATCCTCAACCCCAAAAGTTTGAATTTGATGTATTTCATTGCGATAGGGAAAAAATCCGTAAGCAATGCAGTCTCGGATGTAAAATGCTCAACCCCAAAAGTTTGAATTTGATGTATTTCATTGCGATAGGGAAATAATCCTAAAGCAATGCAGTCTCGGATGTAAAATTCTCAACCCCAAAAGTTTGAATTTGATGTATTTCATTGCGATAGGGAAAGAATCCTAAAGCAATGCAGTCTCGGATTTAAAATCCTCAACCCCAAAAGTTTGAAATTGATGTATTTCATTGTGATAGGGAAAGAATCCTAAAGCAATGCAGTCTCGGATGTAAAATCCTCAACCCCAAAAGTTTGAATTTGATGTATTTCATTGCAATAGGGAAAGAATCCTAAAGCAATGCAGTCTCGGATGTAAAATCCTCAACCCCAAAAGTTTGATTTTGAATGGTAATTGATATTGCAAAGATTTGTAGCATTGATTTGAAAAGTGTGGAATTTTGGTGTTTCAAGAATTTCATGAAAGTTGTAAAAGATTTTCATGGAAAGAAATAGATCAGGAGGGAATATGTAGATGCTACATATCCCATTCAAAGGAGTTGATCATAAGTTGCTGGTTTGGATTGGATATAATTCCTCGCCACTAGATTCGAATCGAAAACCTCGTGGCTCCATGTTAATGGAATCGACCGCTTCCATCCCAGACAAAGGAGAGAGTAGAACGGATTGGATTTCAGATTTGGAAGGTTGAATTTGAACTTAATTTGAGATTTGATTTGAGATCTGGAAGGTTGAATTTGAATTTGATTTGAGATCTGGAAGGTTGAATTTGAATTTTGATTGAGATTTGATTTGAAATTTGGAAAGATTGAATTTGAAATTTGATTGAGATTTGATTTGAAATTTGGAAAGATTGAATTTGAAATTTGATTGAGATTTGATTTGAAATTTATGTTCATTTTGTTTGTCATTTTTCAAAATTATTTTATCATTTATTTAATGTTCATGTGAATTTGGTGTTCGTCACTTTTTAGATTTTTAAGGAAAGTTTTCTTTTATTCTTTTTTTTTGTTTCTTTTATGTTTTTTGTTCGAAGTTCATTTAACTTTAATGGCGTTTCTCAGTCAACTTGCACAAAAGAGGTGAAGGCCAAAAATGTGACATGGTCACTTTCATTCCAATCATGTTGAAGATACATCATACAAATCGATCTGGAATACATCTCATACAATCCATATAGACTCAAAACGGACTATGTATGATCTTTGTCGATCCATCCAAAAAGGTATCTGTCAGAAATCCATGTCTGAATAGTGAGGTACATGGTCAATAACATCACCTTCCAAGCCATCCTTGGCAAGGATGCCGTATGGATGTACGTTCGAGGTGTGATATTTTCCATGTAACTCACAGCTCGTAAGGCCGGAGGCTCTCTAGCTCCGGGTCTGGCTGGAAGTGATAAGGTGCTTTCCTGTCATCCATCCTTCGGAAAGTAACTGAGATCCACTTCATTGGTACTCCCGGTATGCAATGTTTAGTGACATCTGCTCCGTTGCCCTTTAGTATCATGACGGAACCTACCGGTAATGGTATCTTTACTGGCCCTCGGAACTCACTCGGGCCTCTATCCGGAGGTCGGATCCGAACATGATATTACACTCGTTCGAAAAGAAAGCTGTGCTAAAAGGTCTAACAAAGTCATGGTGATCTATGTGCGGGGGTATGCGATCACCCTTCTTGTAAATGTTAATGATGCAAGCTGTTGGGTATGCGATTTGCTTGCGGTACTCTCCATGCTTATCATTCTTTTTACCATTCTTTTGATGACTAATGGCATTGGATCAACTCGGCCATGACGGAGTATTCTCGGTGGGTTTCCCTTCCGTCTTCTCGCGAAGTTGTAGCGACATCCACATTGTATGGTAATTCTCCCTTTCCCCGGCATCCATCTCGGGGTTCCGAGTAGGTGTTTTCGCTTAGGCGGCTGCTCGGCCCATTCTTTTCAAATCCCGGATGCGATCCACGATTTGTTGTTGTTCGTATTCGAGAACACGTACGTATGTAGCTCGAGGCCTTCTAGTATATTGATCCTTCGCCTCCGATTCTCTCGAAGTATTCAAAGTTTTCTTCTCGACCTTCGCATTCTTTCTAGCTCGTATTCCGGAATAATGCGCAAAGGCGAGGTCCGGTGACGTCTTGTGGGATATATGTCTCGATCCCTTCACGTTCTCCCGCATACCTCGGCTCCTCGGGGATGGTCTCCGTCGGGACATCCTCCGGGGTTGCTCCCGCAACAAGGTTATGCATTACTGGTGGCTTTATCCGGTGGCGTGGTAGCCTTCCTTCTTCGTTCTTCTTGAGATTTCCCCGGTCTCTTCGTTATCCTCGGAGTCGGCCTCCTTCCATCGAGTGCACTAGTAAGCGGCGTCCTTGAAGTATATGCACTGGCAGTAGCAACTGTCTTGTCGCACTGGTCCGCTGCTAGTTTAGTTAACATCTTGCGGATACGGCGATTTTTATTTCTTCGCTGGGTTGCTGTGAGAGTAGCTCTTCGTACTTCTTGAATTTACGTGGGCGTGGCGGCGACAAGCTCGCCTTCGCTGTAGCGACTACGGACTTGATTCTCTTGTCTTCTTCGGTGTTTGTTTTCCTTTTCTTCTGCTTTGGAGTGGTGGCTTGGGCCACCCACTTTCATTCTTGTCCGGTCGGGCGGTTCCTCTCGGTCAGCCGGGACCCGGTCACTTTCCTCGTATTGCGAGCCCGCCGGTGCGAAGTCCGAGTCAATCTCTATTATCGCTCCATCTTTCACCCTCTTTTCATTGAGTGCAAGGCTTACGCCATTTCTAAAGTTCGGGACCAACCGCCCGTTCGACATTTCCCGCGAAAAGACAAGGAAAAGGATCAGGGGCTATACTAAGAACAAGAACATTAAGAAAATGTTTATTAAAGATAGTTTTTTTTATTACTTTTTGTATTTTTAAATTTAACAGGAATGAAGTGGGATAAGATCAGGAAAGAGACTTTGATATGGAAGAGAAAACAAGGAAAACTTTATTATCATGATTTCATTTATTTTAGCACATTTTTTATTATTTTTGGGTTTGGACCCAGTCATAAGTAACTACTTCGCCCGTGCTTCTAGGGATGAAGAATTCATTCCTTCGAAACATCAGGTAGCGTAATACTTCTTCAAGTATCGTCCGTTGATCGGAAGCATATGTCTTTCTCCTTGGCAATTCACAAGTTGGTAGGAGCATCTTGAGTAGACTGCCTCAACCACAAACAGTCCTTCCCAAGTGGGTTCAAATTTTCCTCCTATCTTGCGGTGTGCAAGAATAGGTCTCTTGAGAACGAGAACTAAGTCACCAACTTTGAAGGTTCTTGGGCGGACCAGTCTGTCATAGGCTTGAACCATCTTAGCTTGGTATAATTCTAAATTCTACTGCGCTGCATGTCTTTTCCCTTCCAGGCTTTCTAATTTCTCTAGTCGTAATTTGGCATTCTCTTCTGTCGTGATTTTGTTTGCAACTGCAATTCTGAGTGAAGGAAGCTGGACCTCTAAGGGTAACATCGCCTCGGACCCATACACCGGAGCGTAAGGTGTAGCTTGAGTAGGAGTTACGAAGGTTGTCCGTTAGGCCCATAAGGCTTCTAATAACTTCTCGTGCCAATTTCTCTTATTATCGTCCAAAGTTTTCTTTAAGATTTGAACGAGAGTTTTATTAAAAGCCTCAGCTAGGCAGTTTGCTCTTGGGTAGTAAATTGTTGAATATCGCCGGTCGATTCCGTGTCTCCTGACGAAATTGTTGATTTGTGTGCTTCTAAATGCTGACCCATTATCTGAGATGATCCTGCGCGGCACTCCGAAATGGTAGACAATTTGGTTCTTGAAAAACTGTAGCACGTGGTGTGCTTTCACTTCTCCGAGTGGAGCTCGCCTGCGCCACTTGGAAAAGTAATCTGTAGCCGCAAGAATGAAGCGATGTCCTTTTGAAGATGGTGGTTCTATTGGACCCACTATATATGTGCCCCAACATTCAAATGGCCACGACGCAATTGTCGGATGTAGCACATTTGGAGGTTGGTGTAGAACCACTCCGTGCACTTGGTATTGGTGACAGCTCTTGGCGATTTTCATGCAGTCGGTCATCATCGAGGGCCAGTAGTACCCTAATCTTTTAATTTTCATTTTCATCTTCGGACCCGACTGGTGAGCGCCACAGTCCTGAATGCACTTCTTTAACAATTTCGCGGGCCGCGGACCCTCTTAGGCACCTTAGCCACATTTGATCGAAAGACCTTCTGTATAAGGTATTGTTTATTAATGCGTAGGACAGAGTTCTTTTCTTGATCTGATGGGCTAACGACCTATCGTCCGGTAGTTTTCCTATTTGCGGGTAGTTTATTAATGGCCGTCGCCGATCTTCTGTGTTTTCACATCACTGTTGCAACCGATTCTTCTTCTTTTTCGATTTGTGTATTGTGTCTATGTCGAGTCGTGATAGGACTCGACGTCCAGTGAACCGACACTTCTATCGACCGATCTTGCAAACAGGCAAATTCTTTTGAAAGGCGAGCTAACGCATCTGCTAAAGCATTTTCTTTTACGGGAATTTTGTAGATTGTCACATTCGGAATCGTTCCAACAGTTGTATGGCATACTTGGAAGTATTGCTCGAGTCTTGGTTTTAAAATTCCGTAATGTCCGGTGATCCGTTGAATGATCAGCTGCGAATCCCCGTAGATGTTGATTTCGTTATCCCCGATTGAATAGCTAATTCCGATCTCGTTATGAGGGCTTCGTATTCTGCTTCGTTGTTTATACACGGCTCTGTCAAGTGGTAGGAGTATCTTAACATCCCCTACTCCGGTGTTATAAAGATTAATCTGATCCCTGCCTTACCGGGCACTATCACTCGCGATTCTTCGTCTTTGTGTGCTGAAGATGCTCCGTAGAAATATAATTCCCAACGTCGATCATCAGGGTCTTCTAGGCTCATTATTTGTTCATCTGGCAAATCATCATTGAGAGGAGATTCTACCGGCAAAGGGTGTGTTGCGAGGAAGTCTGCTAGGACTTGTCCCTTTACGGCACGAAAAGGCACGAAAGTTATATCGAATTGCAATAATATCATTGACCATCTGGCAAGTCTGTCGGAAAGCGTTGGACGAGTCATCAAGTATTGCAATGGATTAAATTTCGAGATTAGGTTGACCTTATGAGAAAGCATGTAGTGCCTGAGCTTTTGAGCGGCGAAGATCAGGGCCAAACAATGCTTTTGAATTGCGGGATACCTTATTTTCGTCGGAAGTAAACGACGGCTTAGGTAGTAAAGAGCATTTTCTTTACCCTCATCATTGACACAGGCTAACAGGGCTCCGAGAGAGTCATCTAAAGCTGCGGTATAAAGTATCGACGGTCTACACGAGGCCAGGGCTGCTAAGACGAGGAGGTGTCATTAAATATTGCTTAATGTCCTTGAAGGCCCTCTGGCATTTCTCTTCCCAAATAAATTTGGCGTCCTTTTTAACTAATGCCGAGAAAGGCTGACACCTACCTGACAAGTTTGAGATAAAGCGTCGAAGATATGCCAGCTTCCCTTGAAAAGATCGTAGTTGCTTTAAGGTTTTGGGAGGCGGCATTTCTAAGATAGATTTAATATTTTCAGGGTCGATTTCAATTCCATGATGTCGGACAACGAATCCTAATAATTTCCCGGAAGTGACGCCGAAAGCGCATTTTAAGGGATTCATCTTAAGGTTAAATTGTCTTAATCATTCAAAAACAATTCTCAAGTCATACAGGTGGTTTTCCTTTACTTTGCTTTTGATGACCGCATCATCCACGTAGTATTCGACTTGATTATGGATGAGATCATCAAAAATTCTTGTCATCGCCCTCTGGTATGTTGCTCCTGTGTTCTTCAATCCGAATGGCATCACTGTGTAGCAATATACTCCGATCGGCGTTCGAATCCTGTAAGTTTTTCATCTTCCGGAGCCATTTTTATCTCGGTTGTATCTCGAAGATCCATCCATGAATGAGAATATTTCATGTGTCGAAAGCAATGTCAATCATTAGTTACGGGATCGGTATAGGGAATTCATCCTTTGGACATGCCTTGTTTAAATCTGCGAAATCCACACAAATTCCGATCCGACCATTCTTCTTTACGTCGGCACCACATTGGCTAACCAAGTCGGGTACTTGTTCTTCGCGGACAAATTTAGCATCTATTAGCTTTTTAACTTCAGCTATGACTTGTTGTTCGATTTCTAGACGCATTCTTACGGGACCTTGTCGGCGCGGACGAAGTAGGATCCACTCCTAGCTTATGGATTGCGACCTGCGGAGCTAATCCCGGCATCTCATCGTAGTTCCAAGAAAAGCAGTCTTTAAATTCCATTAATAACTTGATTATTTCTTCGGAGTCTTCTTTATTGAGTAAGGAGCTAACAAAGGTAGGTCTAGGTTCTTCGCTAGTACCTAAGTTAACTTCGTTAACTCATCTATTGTAGATTTAATCTCTTCTTCAAATTCGGTGGAGCGTCTCCAATTTGTAAATCTTCCAATTCTTCTGTAGTTTCCATGCAGTTTTCATTAGACTCGCAAGTGACAACCAAGCAAAATTCAGTATCGTCAACTGATCCTATTGTGCCGAATCCGAGACCATGTTTCGAATTGGGTGGACGACCGGAGTTATTCCATAATTTTTCAAAATGTTGTGATTGACCTTTTGTCCATTGTCGAGGTAAGAAACCACGCTGAATTAAATTTTGAACACAAGGAGAGTACCACTCAAAAGGTAATTCCATTAATTCTGATGAAGTGACATCTTCAAATTGTACATTATTTTCGGTTTTGGAGGAAGGAGCACCACGGTAGAATTTGATTGGCTTTGCACCGCCGCTACATACCTCTTTGACCACCATACCCTCGATCTTATTAGGATGGATCGGGGTCAGGGTCATAGTATGTACATAGTGGTTAATCTTCTCATACATCGATTTATATTCTTCATTCTTTTCATCTTCGAGCGGGATCCTGAATTGCGGCTTCTTCCGACTTATTGTCACTGCTTCTTGTTTGATCTATTTTTCTTCTTCAGAACAATCTTCCCAATCAACATTGATGGCTGGTTTCCTCTGTCAAACTGTCCTAACGTCTCTGCCACGACCTCGTCCCCGGCCTCGACCTCGGATGCGAGTTGTAGAGAAACCTTCACCATCTCGCCGTAAGGGAGTGGTGAGTGATCGTTGGACTAGAACTTCGAGGTTCTTCTTCATCCCGAACTTCTTTTGCTTCATTTGTTATGGTATCTCCGGAGAAGATTGTTTTCTTCGGAGGTGCATAATAAGTTGCATCTTCATGGATTCCAATTTCATGTACGGAGAATGGTTGTAAGTCACCTTTGATGCACTGTTCCCCTCCATCGTAGTATTTGATGCACTAATGTAGAGATGATGGTTCCATTCAGTTTTCATGTATCCATGGTCGGCCCAGTAGAGCGTTGAACGACGTTTCTGAATCGATTATGTGAAATTTTGCGGTTGTCTTTGCTAAGTCACCGGTCTTCATTAGCAGTGTTATTGATTCGAGGGCTCTTTCTCCTTTCTGGTTGAATCCTCTTAATAACATTTTGTCCGGTTCGAGCTCGCGAGCATCAATTTCCAAATGTGCTAGCGTTCAAAGATTCATTATGTTGATTGATGCTCCTGGATCCACCAATACTCTGGAGAGTGTAAACTTCCCAATTGTAACTGAAATGTACAACGGTCGGTTGTGGTCTGCTGTCCCAAGTAGTAGGTCATTGTCCGTGATGGTGACACCTCGATGTTCCTTTAACGAAGGAACCTCATCTAAGGAATCTCCGGCCATTTGAGCTAAGCAAATTTTCGGATCAAGTAAGGCCTTGATCAGAGCTTCTCTCATCTCCTTTGATAAGATGAGAGCGTCGTAGATGCTCAGTTTGGCCAGTAGTTTCCTAAGATGAGCTAGCACGTTGTAGTCCACTTTATTTCCATGTGTCTCGGCTTCTTCTCAAACGGGTATTTCTTCTGCCGGGGTTGGTTCTTCCTGAACAACCACCTGCTTTCCTTTGTCCTTTGGACCCATTCTCGGAGGTAGAACTCTTCCACTTCTTAAGTTGACTTCTGTAATTTTTCCTGAATCTAGTATTGAGTTCTGTTGGTGTTTCTTCCTCGAATCGGAATGACGGAGTTCTTCTGGATTAGCTTCGGAGTCTGAAGGCTCTAATTCTATTGTGACTGGAGTGCCTCGAAACTCGCAAATAGATTCATTGCTCGTTGAACTCTCGTAGCCTCCTTAGTGGATGTCTTCTTTGTCATCGTGACCGTCGAGATTGTGTATGATTTGAGAATTGTCATTTGTATCGGAATCGATGTCCGGATTGTCGATAGTAACGTAATCGTTAGAAACAGTCAAAACGTAGCCAACGCTATAATCCTTATCATTATAAGATCCCACCAGAGTGGGCAGATAATTATACAGAGTCAGAGGTTCAAGAGATTTCTCCCCCGAATCGGAAACAACTATCCTAGGATAAGCAGCCCCTAGCCTAGCCTTAAGAGCCTCAGTCTTCTCTTCTTCGTCGATTTTCTTCTTCTCTTCAATCGTCTCCTGTTGAGGTAGTTCTTCTATCACAAGTGATAGTGCCGACTTGACAGGTTTAGATCTCTGAATTGAGGTCCGCACCGAAGCGGTTTGGATGTGATCCAAAATCTTCTTCGAAGACTTTGTCCAAGCGGTAGTCCATCCATCATCAGTCGCATAGGGATCTATCGGAACAATGAGATCCGTCGAGATAACATTGACGGAACCTCCTTTCTGGGGTTCCTTCATGTATTCCTTCGGGATCGTTATATTCCCTTTTAGAAGATTGTCGTTGAGCCAACTTTTGAAGGTAATACAATCTTCTATCTTGTGTCCAAGCATCCGATGGTAAGGGCAAAAGTTGGGATCACCTTTCTTGTCAACTTCTTCTTGTCTCTTAGGTTCTGGTAGTTAGAAATCTGGAGTCTTCATCAGACTGCGGAATATTTTCGGCACTGCCTTATTCTTGAACGGATACTCCCTGCTCAGAAGCTCCCTTAACGTACGTTGCGGACGAGGCGGTTTTTCATACTGTGGAGATGACTGATAGCTGGGTCGGGGTTGCTGGTAATTCTGTTGAGGTTGTTGCGGCCGTTCTGACGATATTTGTATCGGTTGCTTGCCTTTGTCGACTTCTGCAACGATCCCGGACTTCTTTTCAAAAGTTTTCACAGGCTTTTGTTTGTCTGTTTTATCGGTGAAACTTAATTGCTTCGCCTCCTCTTACAAGCTTCCAGCCTTGCTTAACAACTTCTCGAAAGTCTTAATAGTAAATCCCTTGAGGAGAAGTGCTATCGGGCCGTGAATGCTCTTTAGTAAAATGCCGACTGCATGCTGTTCTTGTAGCTGTGGCTCACACTTCATACTTAGGTTCCTCCATCGAAGTATGTAGTCCACCAAGGTTTCGTTGGGTTCTGCTTCTCTACCACTAAATCACCTATAGTGATGTGGTGCTGAGCTCCGGCAAATCGCTTGATGAAGAGGTTCTCTAGTTCTGAAAATGTCTTCACCGAACCATTTGGTAATTACGCATACCAATCAAAGGCGATCCACGACGAGTGGCGACAAATTGTCGGAAGAGTAAAGCATCACTTCCGCCGGCATTGCAACAACTGGAACGAAAATGTGAAACATGCTGTTGACCTCATTTTTGATGAGGTCTTCCCTTCTTCTTTTTAGTGCTTAGGATCTAGCCTTAGGATTTTCCTTTGACTATCTTAGAGGACTAGAATTGGGACCCTCCTTTTAGAAATTCAAACCACTTCTAAACTCCCTGCAAACTCCACAAACTTGACTACAGACCCCTAATCACCTAGAGGGTTGAAATCAAATGTGGAAGTTTAAAGGATGAGTTCCTATAGGACTCTTTGGCCTTAGGACTACCCACAGGTGACTCGGTCGCGGTGAAGGGGCTGACTTACACTACACCTACACACTACACTCCCACACACCTCCTAAAACTACACCCATACCCAACTTGACCTCCTGACTCATGTAGGTGATTCACATGGATGGTCCTTAACCCCTGAGCCCTTGGCTAAGAGGGTTAGGAACAACATAGTGAATGCCTCAAATGAGTCCTCTCATGGCTCATATGGGCTTGATATGGCTTCATGGCTCAACCAAAATGATTTCTTTCCACCTAAATCCACCCGATCTTCGATTTCCCAAATTTTCGATTTTTGACCCCGGGCCCTACACCTACTAAACCTACCCAAAACCTCGAAACCCAAATTTTTGCAAAATTTCCAAATTACCTAAAATTCTTCAAAACTATTCCCAAACATTTCTACACCACTCAAATTGACCATCTATATCCAAAAATACCAAAAATTCCAAGAAAACCTCCCGATACCCTCCAAATACCCAAAATACCCTTCTTGACCCAAAAATCCAAAAATTCAGAAAATTCCCAGAAAATTCCAAAAAAATCCCAAATATTCCCAATTTCATTTTGTCCAACTACACCATGGGCCAATTTTGTCAATTTACCCTACTTTTGTCAAAACCCCCAATTTGACCCATTTTAACCCAAGGTGAACCCAATATCAAACCAAACCTACCCAATTGACCCCAATAAGTCCAATTCAATTCTAAACTTCAATTCAACATCCCCAATACCAATCTAGACCAAATCCAAGTCCAATTTGATTGACATTTGGATCCAATTCCACTTTTGGCCTTAAGGCCCATTTTTTGACCTAAGCCCAAACCTAACCCAAATGAACCCAAACCCCAAAATCAAAGCCTAACCAGAGTCAAAACCTCTTTGAAATACTCCCATAAACACTTCTCAACAATAATTCTACATCAATTTCAACCCTAGCCCAAAATTGGCCCAACTTGGCCCACTTGGACCTATATTGGCCCATTCACCAAAAGAATCCAAATCCAACCCAATTCAAGCCCAAACTACCCCAAATTTGCTTCAAATTATTCATGAAACATCCCTAAACCAAAACCAACAACTATTTGGCCCAAACTTCTACAAAAATTCCCATCCATGAACACATCCTTAAACTTAAAAGCCCACTTCCCTTAAACCTTCTTAAAAGCCCATCTTCATTAAATTTTAAAAGCCCAAATCATCCTAAAGCCCACATGACACTTCCCCTCATCATCCATTTGATCAAAATCACCCCTAAGTTTCAAAATCATCAATTAAACCATTCCAAATCAAGCCACATGTCAAATTACCCCCTAAATGTCAAATATTTCTAAAACCCTTTTCATGAAACAAATCAACCTTTTCCCAAGCCAAATGAAGCCATGAACAAGCCATTCTCGAAGCCACATGAAGCCATGGGAGGCTTGACATGTGACCATGCCATTAATGGTAAAAGGAGGGGCTCCTTTCCTAATCTTTCATTAAGCCTTTTTTACCTTAAGCATGTCGCACACTAAACCATGTTTAGCCACCTCATCATGGATGGAGACTTCACCACTCCTTCTAAGCCGACCTAAATGATTCCCTCAGCTCAAAATCGCAGCTTGGAAGGGTGCACCAAGCCCAAAATGGTGGGTTGACCCAAACCAAGCCAAAGGGAGCCTTCTCCCATTCCATTTAAATCAAACTCCTTTACACATGTCAAACCTCGATTGATCGCACAAGCCTCCGGCCACGACCCACCGAGCTTCGAGGGTGACCCGACTCGGCCGGCCGGCCACCCGTCGCCAGGAAAACACCATGCCCGAAACCTCGGGAGGAGCCGAATTTTGGAATTCCACCTTGCTTGAGCTGCCTCACTCCAAATGGCCATTGCGAGATGTTCTTCTCCTCACCGAAGCAGTCGATCCCAACCATTAAACTCCCCGGAGAGCCTCCAGCCATGCCTATTTAAACCCCTCACCCTCTCGGCCAAAGGAGGTGCTGAACCAAACCTTAAGGAAACTGCGCCAAAATCACTCCGGATCACTCTCCACACATAGAGCACACGATCCCCACCGAATTCCGGCCCCGATTCCCTCTAGTCGAGCCCGATTTTGAGCTCGAACTTTAGCCCAAAACCAGGACACTTCTTCGCAGTGAGCCAATTCCCAAATTGATTGGTCCTACACCTTCACCGGACCAAGAGGAGAAGTTCCCCACCGAAAGCCCCATCTCTAGGCCACCCAGCTTGCTCCGGCCTCCAAGCTTTGTGATCGAGCTGTGGTCGAAGTCCAACCTAGACAATTCACTGGACCGGGAGACTTCATCCGGAGCTTACTAGGATCCAATCGAAGGTGTAACAACTCTCGGATCGAAGCTTCACTTCTCCGAGCAAAGGTATGGACTCCTCTTCTTCCCGAGCTTCCGGAGATTCTCATTTTAATTTGAGTCGATTTAAATGCATGTTTACCGTATGGATGTGTTCGTCTCTTCAAGACGAATCCATAGAGCATAAGAACACGAAAATCCGTTGAGAATCGAGTGAGAAATTAGGGTTAGAAGGTTGACGGCCACGGGTGCACACCAGTCGTAGACGATGACCAGGAGCCGTTGGATCGCGCATGTATCGAGCGGACGGTTCAGATTGCGCCGGACCAGGGAATGTTACGTGAACCGCGGGGCCCGGGACGGATGACTCGGATGGCGGCGCCCGATCGCGCCGCGACACGTACCCCTTCGGAGCCGCCGATGTTTCGGCCGGCGCCGCGTGGATAAGTAGATAAATAGGGTATTTAATGTATTTATTAAATATCGAAACTTTAAAAATCCATATCTTTGTGTAGAAAAATCACAAAAATAAAATAAAAATACCCTCTTGCTCGAGTGAACGAGAGGAGAATAATGTGGAAAAGAAATCATTTAATTTCATCAAGTATTTTATTTTTTATAATTTATTTACTCTCTGCATACATTTAATTCTCCATGCATGTATACAATTCACCATGGCATGAGACCATAGGGCTTTTGAAGCCTCCGAACTCGGGAACATTCCCTGAATTTTCCAAGGTCGGAGGCCATCTCTGTGAAAAGTTATTTATTTTTCAAATGCATGTTGTCGTTTTGAGTATTTTAATTCCAAAAATTAGCATGATGTGAAATAAATTCTAGAAAAATTTGGTGATGTTCCTTATGACCAGAGAACTCTAGGAAAAATGGGACTTGAGTTAATTCACTCAGATTAACCCTAATTGGCTTAAACACCCAAAATAGGTCTTTAATTAATTAGAGTTAACCAGGCATCAAATTGACTTGAAATCAATTCTCCACTGACCTTTAGGATCAGAGGAATCCACCATAAAAATTTGAGGTCAATTGGACTTGGTTAGCCCCACTAATTGGGTTGAGTAAGTCACTTAGCCATTTTAAACTTTAAAAATTCATAACTTTTAAAATACTTTTTAAAAATTCACCAAATTGGTTTTGGAGCCTCTCTGATATCAGGGGAACCTAAGAAAATTAAAATTTCAATTTTCTAAAAAAGTTGATTTTTAATAATATTTTAATATTTTTAATAATTAAAAAATAATAAAAATCACAAAAATAATAAAATTCACCAAAATGTCACATTTTGAATTTTAATCACTTAGGAACAAATCCCACATTTTTCCTAGGTCTATTTAGTGAGATATTGAATTTTAAAGTTTTAAGGTAATTTTAAAATTAAAAAAATGTATTTTCTAGCATTTTCACTAAAATAATTATAATAAATCATAGAAAAATCAGAAAATTACAAAATTTGCTTCTCTGGTTTCCTTGATATCAGAGAGATTTTTGAAAAATATAAAATCCATTTTTCAACATTTATTTTATTTTTAAATTAATTAACACTCCAAAACTCAAAATAATTATAATAAAAATGATATAATTCAAAAAATCACCAAAATTGGTCCAAGTGCTTCTCTAGTCATTAGGAATGTCCCCTAATTTTCTTAAGGACAGAAACTTTCCTTTGGTCATGTTATCAAATTTTCCTTGAAAATCGCTATTTTCTACCAAAAATAATTATATAAATAAATTAAATACAGAAAAATCACATTTTCTCCTCTCATGTCTTTATTGACATATGAGTGAAGTCACATAAAAATTTCAAATTCATTTAAATTCAATTTAGTGAGTTATGAAATTATTAAGCTTAAGGGGTAAAATGGTAATTAAACTTTCAACCCTTAATTAAAACTTTAGGTTTAATAAAAAAATCAACAAGTAAAATATTTGATCTTAATCTGGTTTGGATGATTGAAATTTAAATAATTAAAGGGTAGAAACCCATTAAATAATTTTAAAATGATTAAACTTTAATTAAATAATAGATTAAATTTGGAGGAATAATAAATTGGAATTATTAAAATAAGAGATATTTATTAGGAAGAGATTTATTCTTTAATTTAAAAATCCCTAAACTAATTATATCATTAACATTTAACTCTTAATTAAAATGATAACTCAAATTTAAAATATTAAAAGACTTAATTAAATCATTAAACTCTTTTAAAATTTCAATTAAAATTAAAAATAAAGTAAATTAAAATTAAATTAAAATTAAATCAAATTAAACTAAATTAAAATTAAATTAAATTAAATTAAATTAAAATTAAATTAAATAATTAAATTAAATTAAATTAAACAATTAAATTAAATTAAATTAAATACTTAAATTAAATTAAATTAAACAATTAAATTAAATTAAATTAAATAATTAAATTAAATTAAATCAAATCAAATTAATTAAACATCAAATTAAATTAAATTAAATTAAATTAAAACTCAATCAAATTAAATTGAATTAAATATAACATCACCTAAGACATAAAAGAAATTAAATATAAAGCAACTTGAACATTATTCCAAATTTAAACCCTTTAACTTAAATCAAATCATTTGAATACTAATTTACCCTTGAAAGCTTTGATTATTATAACTCCTAAATGAAACATTAAGTGAAGTGCTACTTCACTCATAAGATATTCAAATGTCTTAGTTCACTGAGCAAGATAACAACAAAACTTGAATTCTCGGACGATTAATTCATTTATATAATTAAATCCATTTGGACTTAAAACAATCCTAGAAATATTGAAAAGATGTTTAAGATTCTTCTTAAGCACTTCCTCAATATGATAGGATATTTACAAGAACAATTGGACTTAATTGTTCTTTGATGAAGAAAATCGTCCTCAAACAAAAATACAAAGAACTCAGACGTCGTAGGAAATGATTAGACTATAGGATTAGGAATTTGGTAGAAAACCATAACCTTTCCCTTAGCTTTACCTAGGAACTTGCTTAAATATTCTAATTGTATTTTAAGTGTAGCTTGGGATGACGGGAAGACCCTCCGAGTACGCTTTTATTTTATTGCGATCTACTTTCTTGCAATTTACTTCCCTGCAATTTACTTTATTGCGGATGCACTTTACTTTTCTTGCATGATAAAACAAGCTATTGCATGAAAACCCACACCTTTAGGATAGTCCCTGAAACTGAAACCAAAACTAAGTTAAAAGTCATTGCAAGATAAAATTCACCGCCACAACATTTCAAAATATAAAACAACTCAAAATTTAATCACAAACGAACACAAAACTACGATTGCGAACTAAATTAAAACGTCTTATTGGATGATCGGGAATACCTCGGATGATGTAACCTACGTGTTGCTAACGGGATTTCCCACGGTCTAAATGAAAGTGGGGAACTCATTCGGTTGAGTTTAGCAAATTCATACGGACTAAGTGAATCCGATAAAAATAATGATGCGGAAGGATGGAGCCAGTGGGATCTTAACCGGTGTCGTTATAATCAACTTTAAGATTTGTTTTAATCAAAATACAAAACACTTGAAAATTAAGACTTCTCTAAACCAAAACACTTTTCTCATCCCCGATTTATGATTTCTAAAACTAAACCTCTGCAACAACAAGGAGCTTGGAGCATGGTGGGCGAGCACGGCCATCGTCGTCGGCAAAACTTGAACACGCTTGACGAAAACCTTCTTAGAATTAAACAACAAAGCCATAAGACTTCGAGGTAGCTTGCCTAGTGCAACATAAACCCTCAACCTCTTCGTTAGGCATTTGCATTGTAAATTAAGCCCTAACCGATCTTAGGATTCCAAGGTAGTCGTCCGATACGACAATAAACCCTCACATCTTCTAGAGCTATTTGTTTGATTTTATCATACAAATATAAGCCCTAATTAATTAAAATTGGCAAGATTGAAATACTAAATAAACATTAGGACTTTCCTAAACTCGAAGCGAAACGATAGGATAGTCGGGAAATTACCGAAGTTCACTTCGAATCAGTGATTTCTCCTACCTTTCTTCCTTTGGATTCACAAAACAAAATGTTCCAAGTTTGATCCATTCCCTATTAAAATTCCAAAATTCAATTTTTAAAAACCTTAAACTTTGAAATTCTTGAGAGTAGAATTATTGGTTATTATCGAGAGTTTTCTTAGGTGATTCCCGTCACTTAAGATGTAATTAACTATAGGGGCTTGCCCTTATAGGGAATTTTAAAGAACCTGAGTAATATAAACCCTGTTTAATACTTTCATATTAAGCGGGGAATTTGTCGGCTTATAAAATTGGTTCGCGAGACCAAACGGATGTCACAAAACTTCTAGTTTATTTGATCGAGCCCCACCCTCGAGCGGTGTGTACTATCCTTAGGGATAGATACACGGTTTGTGGTGCGGTGCTCGTTTATATAAACTATTCGGGATGTGAAATCGGTTCGATCTTAAATTTAAAATTATTTTCAAAATCAAATACTACTTTCTAAATTATATATATATATTTAAATTAAATTTAAAATTTAAAATTCGCCGACAACTTCTGTTAGGCGACCCCCTTTTAAAAATTCAAAACACAACCTAAAAATATGCCGACACATGCTGCCGAGGGTTTCCGGTTCCATCAAAAGTCTTGAACAGAGGTGGTACAAAGCCTTTCGGATATTGGACAGCGTCGAATTCTTCAGGGTAAGGTCTACCCGTCCGAATGGATGTCCCGCTCTTTGATTGTGCCAAGGTTTTTCGCACCTGCTGTTCCACTATGCTCTTAATATCCTTTTCTGGAATCATGCTTTGTGTTGCATCTTTATTTAACTGATCATCCCCGTTGACGGACGTAATCTCCTTTACTCTGTCTACAATGTGAATAACTTCTGGGGGTGTTTCTCTTTGGGGTTGCACCTGACTCTGGAGAGTGGCTAGGGCTACGGCCATTTCTTCCATCCTTTTTGCCATTTGGGCGATCGTATCATCTTTCTCTTGAAGCTGCCTCCTCATTACTTCGGCTCCTCTCTTTCTGCGAGCTGCGAGAGCACCTTGTGAAGCCGACGAAGCTCGCGTTTCAACCATGTTAATTTACGCATATTCATCATCCATGAACTCTGACGAATCAATCTCATCTCCGAATTTCTCTTCTCTTTCCCTTGCTAATCGCCGAATATCGGTTCTTAGCTTTTCCATAGCATCTTCTAGTGGTCTTTTCTGTACATCCTTGCAGTTTTCATGTGATAACTGTCGGGTTTCCTTCTCATGAGTCCCCTCTATTGCGAGTAGCACTTTCTTTGGATTCAAGTCTCCGATGAGACTTTCCTTCTCAAGTTCGTTGTTTTAATCTTAATTGTCCAGGTAGTGGGACGCCATACCATTCTTCTAGCGGCGGAAGGTGCTAGGACTCGATGGTCCAGTCGACCAAATGCTTTGGAAGGTGGTATCCTCCCTAATCTGTAGTCCTGAAACAACGACAGGTGGACTAGCTTTCATTCTCTTATTTGGCTTCTCCGCCCTATCCTTCTTAAAATTTCTGATACAGGGCATCTTTCCTTCTTTTCTAACTTCTCTATCAAAGTTTGCAGTCGAGCAAATGGCGTAGTTCTAGCCCTTTTCTTACGGCTATCGTTGTAATATGCGGGCTGAGGCAATGCGGCAGCAATCTTGCGAACATTTTCTTCATCCTCTGTAGCTGAGAGGGGATGGAACCTGCTCCCTCCCAAAAGTGGTATGTATTCAGGCAGCGGTGTATACTCGGGCAGTTCTGAGATTTCCTCCAGGAAAGCAACTTCAGCAGATCTGGCTTCTCTAGCAATCCTTCTACTTCGTTCCTTCTCCGAGTCCGTGTCGGCGATGGAATTCTCGAGCTGGACCCGATTTCAAAAACGAAGGTCTCGCGGAAGGTCCGTACCCTCCACGGTAACAGGTTCATCATAGTTCTGAATTTCCTTTCCCTTTAGTTTGGCAGAAGCCGGGGTAGGTGCAGAGACAACTAGACTAGTGGGGGTAGCAACAAAAGTCCTTCTGCGAACAGCAGTACTCCTCTCAGTTGGAATCTTTTACAAAGGAAGGAATTCATGAGTTGACTTGAGGTTAAACTCAATCAACGGCTTCTCAGTTTCTGGTACTTTGCTTGTGAGTGAAAAGAGAGTGACGTCGGGGATTTTGATGTCGGTGTCCCCGAATCCTTGTCCGAATCGAATGATTCCATTATCGAGCAGTTCGTCCTTGAACACGGCCGGAGTCGAAGTCCGTTAACGAAGGAGAAGATCGGTTTGGGGCTTCCATTTCGGCAGGCAGATTTCGAGTGTTAGTCCCCGAATCGTGCTTCTTCTTATCGTATAACTTATGACAAAAAAGAAAGAGTCCGAACACATTTCTATTTATCTTAGTGTATTTGTGGTATTAAAGGAAAATTGTCTTTTTTCGAAAAGATTTGTTCGTTAGGAAGGAGAATTATTAAAAGAAGGAGAGTAGTAGGAAGGGTAAAAGGAATTTATTAGGAACTAGAAAAGGAAGAGAAAGTCTTGTAGAAACTTCTCGACCCGCAAGACAGCTCCTAAACTAATACCTATTGGGGGTCCAACCCACCTCCAAAATGAGGTAAAGGATCTCGGAACCTCTCTGTTTAGGGGTGTCTAAACAAGGGCTCCTAAATCCGAGAGAATGTTGGCTATACTTGTTCAAGGTAGAAATGAACATAGTATTCCAATGGAAAGAAGGGTAGTTTGATCCACTAGGAACATGGATACACTACCGATTTTTAAAAGCAACATTGTCTGATTAAAATGGAGAGAGGAATTTCTCCCCAGCGGAGTCGCCAGAAATTGTCGGCATTATTTTTAGGTTGTGTTTTGAAAAAAAGGGGGGTCGCCTAACAGAAATTGTCGGCGAATTTTTTAATTTAATTTAAAAAAATAATTTGAAAAGTAGTATTTGATTTTGAAAATAATGTTAAATTTGAAAATTTTAAGATATGAAATCAAACCAATCTCACATCCCAAATAGTTTATATAAACGAGCACCGCATCACAAACTGTGTATCTATCTCGAAGAATAGACACACTGTTTGGTGATGCGGCTCGATTAAATAAACTAGAAGATTTGTGACATCTGTTTGGTCTCCGAACCAATTTTATAAGCCGAAAAATTCCCCTCCTTAATATGAAAGCATTAAACAAGGTATATATTACCTGGGTTCTTAAAATTCTCTATAAGGGCAAGCCCCTATAGTTAATTACATCTTAAGTGACGGGAATCACCTAAGAAAACTCTCGATAATAATCAGTAATTCTGCTCTCAAGAATTTTAAAGTTTGAGTTTTCAAAGGATTGAATTTTGGAATTTCAATAGGGGGTGGATCAAATTTGGAACAGTTTATTTTGGGAATCCAAAGGAAGAAAGGTAGGAGAAATCACAGATTCGAAGCAAACTTCGGTAATTTCCCAACTATCCTATTGTTTGGCTTAGATTTAAGAAAGTCCTAATGTTTGCTTAATGTTTTGATCTTGCCAATTTTAATTAATTTGGACTTATATTTGTATGATAAAATCATACAAATAGCCTGGAAGATGTGAGAATTTATGTCGTACCAAACAACTAATTCGGAGTCCTAAAACCGGTTAGGGCTTAATTTGTAATGCAAATGCCTAACAAAAGGTTGAGGATTTATGTTGCACTAGGCAAACTACCTCGAAGTCCTATGGTTTGGTTATTTAACTCTAGGAAAGTTTAGCTGATGTAGATTCAAGTTTTTGCTGATGACGATGGTCGTGCTGCCCACCATGCTCCGAGCTCCTTGTTGTTGCAGAGGTTTAGTTATAGAAGTCGTAAATCAGGAGATGAGAAAAGTGTTTTGGTTTAGAGAAAATCTTAATTACCAAGTGTTTTTTATGTTTTATTTAAAACAAATCTTAAAGTTGATTATAACAACACCGGTTAAGATCCCACGGTTCCATCCTTCCAGCATCGTTATTTTTATCGGATTCACTTAGTCCAGATGATATTGCTAAACTCAACTAAATGAGTTCCACACTTTCATTTAGAACGTAGGAAATCCCGTTAGCAACACGTAGGTTACATCATCCGAGGTATTCCCGATCATCCAACGAGACGTTTTAATTTAGTTGTAATTATAGTTTTGTGTTCTGTTTGTGATTAAATTTTCAGTTGTTTTATATTTTGAAATGTTGTGGCGGTGAATTTTATCTTGCAATGACTTTTAATTTAGTTTTGGTTTCAGTTTTATGGGCTACCCTAAAGGTGTGGGTTTTCATGCAACAGTTGTTTATCATGCAAGAAAAGTAAAGTGCATTTCGCGATAAAGTAAATTGCAAGAAGGTAAATTGCAATAAAATAAAAGCGTACCTGGAGGGTCTTCCCGTCATCCCAAGCTGCACTTAAACACAATTTAGAATATTTGAGCAAGTTCCTAGGTAAAGCTAAGGGAAGGGTTAAGGTTTTCTACCAAGTTCCTAATCCTATAGCTAGTCATCTCCTATGACGTCTAGGTTCTTGTGTTTTGGTTTGAGGACGATTTTCTTCATCAAAGAACAGTTAAGTTTAGTTGTTCTTATAAACATCCTATCATATTGAGGAAGTGCTTAAGAAGAATCTTAAACATCTTTTCAATATTGCTAGAATTGTTTTAAGTCCAAATGAATTTAATTATATAGATGAATTAATCGTCCGGGAGTTCAAGTTTTGTTATCTTGCTCAGTGAACTAGGATATTTGAATATCCTATAAGTGAAGTAACACTTTATTTAACGTTTTGTTTAGGAGTTATGACAACAAAAGCTTTCGAGGGCAAATTGATGTTCAAATGATTTATGATTTAATTTAATTTCAGTTAACGGGTTAAAATTTGGAATAGTGTTCAAGTTGCTTCATATTTATTTTTGAATTTATTTATGTCTTAGGTGATGTTATTTTTAACTCAATTTAATTTAACTTTAATTCAATTTAATTTGGTTTAGCTTCAATTTTAATTTAATTTATTTAATTTTAATTTTAACTTGATTATATTATTTAATTTAATTTAATTCAATTTAGTTTGATTTGATATGATTTAATTTAATTTAATTTAATTTGATTTAATTTAATTTGATTTAATTTGATTTAATTTAATATGTTTAATTTAATTTAATTTAATTTAATTTAATTTAATTTAACTTGATTTAATTTAATATGTTTTAATTTAATTTAATTTAAATTTTAATTTTATTTTATTTGTAATTTTAATTTAATATTTTATTTTTTTTGTTTTAAAGATGATTTAATTGTAATTGTTAAAGTATTAATTTAATTGAAATTTTAAAAGGATTTAATTTAAATAATTTAACTTTAATTTAATGATTAAGTTTCTTTTTTTAGCATTTTAAATCTTAAATTTGGATTATCATTTTAATTAGGAATCAAACATTATTGAGATGATTAATTTAGGGATTTTTAAATTAAAGAACAAATCTCTTCCTAATAATATCCCTATTTTTAATAATTCCAATTTTATTATTCTTCCAAATTTAATCAATTATTTAATTAGGGTTTATTTTAATTATATTTAAATTGTTTAGTAGGTTTCTACCCTTTAATTATTTAAGTTTCAATCATCCAAGTCAGATTAGGATCAAATATTTTACTCTTTAATTTTATTAAGCCTAAAGTTTTAATTAAAGATTAAAATTTTAATTACCATTTTGCCCTTCAAGCTTAATAATTTCATAACTCTCTAAATTGAGCTTAAATGAACTTGAAATTTTTATGTGACTTCACTCATATGTCAATAAAGACATGAGAGGAGAAAATGTGATTTTTCTGTATTTAATTTATTTATGTAATTATTTTTGGTGGAAAATAGAGATTTCCAAGGAAAATTTAATAATATGACCAAGAAAAAGTTTCTGTCCATAAGAAAATTACGGGACATTCCTAATGGCCAGAGGACCATTTGGACCAATTTTTGTGATTTTTTGAATTATATTCTTTTTATTATAATTATTTTGAGTTTTGGAGTATTAATTAATTCAAAAATAAAATAAAGGTTGAAAAATGAATCTTCTATTTTTCAAAAATCTCTCTGATATCAAGGAAATCTGAGAATTAATTTTTACAATTTTCTGATTTTTCTTTGATTTATTAGAATTATTTTAGTGGAAATGCTAAAAAATACATTTTTTAATTTTTAAAATTACCTTAGGGCTTTAAAATTTAATATCTCATCATATAGACCTAAGAAAAATATGGGGTTTGTTCCTAAGTGATTAAAATTCAAAATGTGACATTTTGGTGAATTTTATTATTTTTGTGATTTTTATTATTTTTTAATTATTAAAATATTAAAATAATACAAAAAATCAACTATTTTAGAAAATTGAAATTTTAATTTTCTTAAATTCCCCTAATATCAGAGAGGCTCCAAAACCAATTCGGTGAATTTTTGAAAAGTATTTTGAAAGTTATGAATTTTTTAAAGTTTAAATTGGCTAAATGGCTTAATCAACCCATTTAGTAGGGCTAACCAAGTCCAATTGACTTCAAATTTTTATGGTGGGTTCCTCTGATCCTAAAGGTAAATGGAGAATTGATTTCAAGTCAATTTGATGTATGATTAGCTCTAATTAATTAGGGACCTATTTTGGGTGTTTAAGCCAATTAGGGTTATTCCAAGTGGATTAATTCAAAACCTATTTTTCCTAGAATCCTCTGGTCATATGAAACATCCTCAATTTTTCCTAGAATTTATTTCACAACATACTAATTATTGGAATTAAAATACTCAAAACTGCAACATGAATTTGAAAAATCAATAACTTCTCATAGGGATGGCCTCTGACTTTGGAAAATTCAAGGAATGTTCCCAAATTCAGAGGCTTCAAAAGCCCTATGGTCTCATGCCATGGTGAATTTCCTATATGCATGGAGAATTAAAACAATGCAGACAGTAAATAAATTATTAAAAATAAAATTCTTGATGAAATTAAATGATTTCTTTTCCACATTATTCTCCTCTGTTCACTGAGCAAGAGGGTATTTTTATTTTATTTTTCTGATTTTTCTACACAAAGTTATGCATTTTTGAATTTTAGGGAATTAAATAAATCAAAAATACCCTAATTTTCTATTTAAAACGGCGGCGCTGACTCATCCTAGGCATCTCCGAAAAGCCGCATGTCGCGCTGTCATTCGACGCCGCCACTTGAGTCAGCAGCCTGGGTCCCGCCTTCCGCATATCATCTACCGATCCGACCCGATCTGAGCCGTCTATCCGCGCGTGTATGGAATGAACGGCATCCGTTCATCGTCCCCAGCACGTTCTCGCCGAGAGCCGTCCACACTAAAACCCTAAGAACTCACTCATTTCTCAACGGATTTTTGTGTTCTTGTGCTCTATGGATTCGTCTTGAAGAGACGAATACATCTATACGGTCATCATGCATTGAAATTAAGGCATATGAAATGGAGAATCTCTAGAAGCTCGGGATAAAGAGTTAGCTCATACCTTTGCTCAGAGAAGTGTGGCTTCAATCCGAGGGTTGTGTCACCTTCGATTGGGTCCAAGCAAGCTCCAGATGAAGTCCTTGGCACCGGTGAATTGTCTAGGTATGATTTCGACCAAGCCCGATCACAAAGCTTGGAGTCCGGAACGGATGGGTGGCTCGGAGAGGGGGCTTTTGCTGGTGGACTTCTTCCCTGGTCGCAGTGAAGGTGTAGGACCAATCAATTTGAGGATTGATCCACTGTGTAGAAGTGTCCTAGTTTTGGGTGGAATTTTGGCTGAGAAATCTGGCTCTGTTGGTGGGGATTAGGGCAAATTGTCACTGGGGATCAACTGCTCTAAGTATGGAGAGTGGTCTGGAGCAATTTTGGCAGGGTTTCAGTAAGGTCTGGTTCAGCACCTCTCATGGCCAAGAGGAGGTGAGGTTTAAAAAGGAGAGGGTGGAGGGCCTCCCAGGGGGGTTTAAGGCTTGGAATCAGCTGCTTAGGTCAAGGGAAGAACAGCCATGATGGCCATTGGGCATGGGGCAGCTCAGCAAGTGGAAATTCCAAACTTTGGCTCACATGGGTTCTCTCGGCCCGGTGGTTTCCGACGAGCTGTGGTGGCTGGCCGGCCAGGGTAAGGTCACTGTTGTCATCAGGAGGGTCAGGGGTTGGCAATGGTGCAAGCAATGGAGAGTGGCCATGTGTAGAAAGCTTCATTCAAAATGAAATGGGGAAGGGGCTCTTTTAGGCTCAATTTGGTCATCCTATGGGTTTGGGTTGGGTGCACCTTTCTAAGCTCTAATTTGGGTGAGGGAGGTCGAGTAAGTCGGCTAGATTAGCAGGGAGAAGTCACTATCCAAGCATGTTTAAGTTTAAACATAGTTTAGGGGAAGCATGAAAAGGTTTAATCACCTTTAATAGAATCATTAAAGAGGCTCCTCCTCTTGCCATTTATGGGATGGTCACATGTCAAACTTCTCATGGCTTCATGTGGCTTGTCCATGGCTTGCATGTGGCTTCATGGCTTGTCTTTGGCTTGGGGAAAAGCTTGGTCAATTTCATGAAAATGGAATTTGGAAATTTTGGTAATTTAGGAGTGATTTGATGGGTTTTGGCATATGGCTTGATTTGGATTTATTTTATCATGGGTTTAGAACTTAGGAGATGGTTTCATCCAATGGATGATGATATAGGGTTGTCATGTGGGCTTTGGGCCTTTGAAATTTAGTGAAGGTGGGCTTTTAAAGTGATTTGTGGAAGTGGTTTTTTTTTTATTTTAGGATGAGAATTTTGTAAAGGATTGGACCCAATAAGTGTTGAATTTAGTTCAGGAATGTTTCATGAATGATTTGGAATAAATTTGAAGTGGTTTGGGCTAGGTTTGGGTTGGATTTGGACCTCTTTGGTGAATGGGCCAATGTAGGTCAAATTGGGCTAACTTGGGCCAATGTTGGTCTAGGGTTGAAATTGATGTAAAATAAATGTTGGGAAATGTTTATGGGAGTGTTTCAAAGAGTTTTTGGCTTTGGTTGGGTTTTGATTTTGGGGTTTGGGCTTATTTGGGTTAGGTTTGGGTTTAGGTCAAAATTGGGCCTTTTAGCTGTGGGTTGAATTTGAGTGGGGTTTGGGTCAAAATTTTGGGTAAATCATGTTAGTGTTTTGTTTGTGGGGATGTTAGGAAGGATTTAGAAAAGATTTGGGGCCAATTGGAGTTGAATTGGGCTAGTTTAGGTTAGGTTTGGGTCATGGGTCCAAATTGGGTTTTAAGGCCAAAAGTGAAATTGGATTCAAATATCAATCAAATTGGACTTGTATCTGGTCTAGATTGGTGTTTGGAATGTTGAATTGAAGTTTAGAATTGAATTGGACCAGAATTTGGGTCAATTGGGTAGGTTTGGCTTGACATTGGGTTCACTTAGGGTTAAAATGGGTCAAATTGGGGGTTTTGACAAAAGTGGGGTAAATTAACAAAATTAACCTATGGTGTAGTTGAACAAAATAAAATTGAAAATATTTGAGATTTTTTGGAATTTTTTGGGAATTTTCTGAATTTTTGGATTTTTGGGTCAAGAGGCGCATTTTGGGTATTTGGAGGGTATTGGGAGGTATTTTTGGAATTTTTGGTATTTTTGGCTATGGATGGTCAATTTGAGTGATGTGTGAATGTTTGGGATTGGTCTTGAGGAATTTTGGGTGATTTGGAGATTTTTGGAAAATTTGGGTAATTTCAAGCGTTTTGGGTAAGTTAGGCGAGTCAGGGTCCCGGGGGTCAAAAATTAAAAATTTGGAAAATTGAAGATTGGGTGAATGTAAGTGGAATGAAATCATTTTGGTTGAGCCATGAAACCATATCAAGCCCACATGAGCCATGAAGGGACTCATTTGAGGCATTCACTATGTTGTTCCTAACCCTTAGCCAAGGGCTTAGGGGTTAAGGACCATCCATGTGAATTAACTCTATGAGTCGGGAAGTCAAGTTGGGTATGGGTGTGGTTTTAGGAGGTGTGTGAAAGTGTAGTGTACAAGTGTAAAGTGTGGGTAAGTCAGCCCTCACCAGACCAGGCCACCCAGGGCAATCCTAAGGCCAAAGAGTCCTATAGGAACTCATCCTTTAAACTTCCACATTTAATTTCAACCCTCTAGGTGATTAGGGGTCTACAGTCAAGTTTGTGGAGTTTGCAGGGAGTTAAGAAGTGGTTTGAAATTCTAAGTGGTGGGTCTCAATTCTAATCCTCTAAGACAGTCAAAGGAAAAGCCTAACGCTAGATCCTAAGTACTAAAGAGAAGAAGAGAAGACCTCATAAAAAATGAGGTCAACAAGCCCTTGCCCAAAGTGGTTTGAGCTGATTTTAAGTTCAAATGGGTGGTTTGGGGATTTAGGTATGAGATTTGATGGTTTAAAAAAAGGGAAAAATGGAAGTGAGAGGGGAGAGGGAGAAGTCACCTCCCCTTTCACATTTTTGCAAATTTGACTTTGTATGCCCATGGGGTGATGCATGAGACATGCCATGCTATGTATGACTCCATGAGGAAGTTTCATTACAATGGAATTAATGATTCTCGTGATTTTTTTGATTTTTTATGCTCACATGCCTAATTTGGTATGATGTCATGTATGCATGCATTAGATTGGACATGATGCCATGAAATGGTATTTGGAATGCCATGGATAGATATTAAGAGGGAATTATGACATGTGGCCTCAAATTGGGCTTTTAAAATTAAGGTCATGGGCTTTTAACATGCATATGATGATTTGGATTTTTAAATTGATTGTGGCTTCATCAAAATGAAATAAAAAATTGATTAAAATTGGTTTTGGGCATGTTGAAATTTGATATAAAATTTATTTGGGAATTTTCATGGGTCATGGGGTTCAATTTGAAGGGAACTGGGCTTATGGGCCAAAATTGGGCCTTTTTTGCCCAAATGAATTTTGGGTGGAATTTGGTCAAATTTTGTGTCAAATAAATGTTATGTTTGGTATAGGAATCTGCCATGAATGATTTGGAACAAGTTTGGGGTAATTTGGAGTTGAATTGGGTTTAATTTGAGTCTTTTAGTATTAGGACCAAAGTGGGTCAAATTGGGCTAACTTGGGCTAAAGTTGGGCCAATGTTGGTTTTGATGTGAAATTAATGTTGCAAAATGTTTATGGAGGTGTGAAAAAGAGTTTTCAATTTGGGTTGGGTCTTGATTTTGGGATTAGGACTTGTTTGGGTTCATGATTGGTTTAGGCCAATTTGGGAAATTTTTGTTTGAGCTAGGCTTGGGTGGAGTTTGGGTCCAAATATTGAGTAAATTAAGTTAGATTTTTGTTTTTGGGGATGTTAGGAAGGTTTATAAATAAATTTGGGGAAAATTGGATGACATTTGGGTTGAATTTGGGATGGATTGGGTTTGTTGGTCATTTTTGGGCTTTAAGGGCTAATTTAGGAGTTTTAATCAAATTGGGTTAAATTGACAAAATTGGGATATATGGCAGTTGAAAAAAATGAAATTGGGAATATTTGGGATTTGTTGGAATTTTGGGAGAATTTTTGGAATTTTTTGGAATTTTGGGTAAAAAAGGATATTTAGGGTATTAAGAGGTTATTTGGAGGGTAATGGAGTATTTTGGTAGATTTAAGAGGTGGGAATTGTTTCAAACAGATTTTTAGGGTTTTTGGGTATTTTGAGTACTTTTGGAGAATTTTGGATGGTCATGAGGGTAGGCTTATGGACTTTAAACAAATCTAACCACTTTGAGACCAAACTTAGCCAAATGGTAACCACTTTATGATCCTTCACATATTGACCTTTAGCCATCTTGATCAAAGATTAGTGGCTTTGTTTCAATAATGTGAGTTTCTTAAAGGGTAGAAGGGGAAAGGTTCAAGGTTAAAGGATAAAATGGCTTAGGGGTGTGTGTGTGTGCAAGAGAAGCTCAAGTCACCCAAGGTCACCCAGGGTAGCCCTAAGGCTTGGACATCCTATAGGAATTCATCCTTGTCCTCCTGCACATTGGTCCTAACCTTCCAAATGATTTAGAGGTTGATGACCATCTACATAGGATTCCAAAGAGAATCAAGATTTGGTTTGAATTTCTAAATGGTGGGTTCCATCTCTAGTCTTCTAGGATAGTCAAGGAGAAGTTCTATGACTAGATCCTAAGCACTAAGAGGAAGGAAGAAGACCTCACCAAAAATGAGGTCAACAAATGGACCCCCAATAGATGTGGTGTGCTAACTAAACACACTGCGCGTTTTGGCGTTGACCGAAGAGATCAACAAGACCAACACAAACGCCCAAGGGACACACTTAGAATGAAGCGTAGAAAATTTCCGCTGGGGAGTTTCAGGTAAATCTTCAAGACAGAAGATTCCAGAACTCTCGCTGGGGAAAAGGAGGTGAATTCCAAATCATAAGATCCAAAGAGATTGGATTTAAAATTCTTTTCATTTTATTTTAAGTTTTAAGTTTGAGTTTGAATTTATTTGTGTTTCAATTTTGGTTAAAATTTGACTTAAGATTTATTTCAAGGAAATTCCGAATTTAATTAAAAAAATGAGAATTGGAACCTAGGTTTCAATCTCGGGATTGCAAAGAGAACTAGAATTTAGGTACCAGCCTCGAGGATAAAATCAGAATTTAGGTATCGATCAAGAAAAGGGCGAGAACTGGAAGTTAGGTACCAGTCTAAGAAGAGAGTCGGAAGTTAGGTACCGACCTCGAAAGAGTGGGAACTGGAAGTAAGGTACTAACCCCAAAAGGATAAGAACTGAAAGTTAGGTACTAGTCTCGGAAGAGAGTTGGAAGTTTGGTACCAATCTCGGAAGAGTGGGAACTGGAAGTTAGGTACCAGCCCCAAAAGGGTGAGAACTGCAAGTCAGGTACCAGTTTCAGAAGAGAAGTTGGAAGTTAGGTACCGACCTCAGAAGAGTGGGAACTAGAAGTTAGGTACCAGCCCCAAAAGGGTGAGAACTGGAAGTTAGGTACCAGTCTCGGAAGAGAGTCAGAAGTTAGGTACCGACCTCGAAAGAGTGGGAACTGGAAGTTAGGTACCAGCCCCAACAGGGTGAGAACTCGAAGTTAGGTACCAGTCTCGGAAGAGAGTCAGAAGTTAGGTACCAACCATGGAGGAGTGGGAACTCGAAGTTAGGTACCAGCCCCAAAAGGGTGAGAACTGGAAGTTAGGTACCATTCTCAGAAGAGAGTAGGAAGTTAGGTACCGACCTCGAAAGCATGGGAACTGGAAGTTAAGTACCAGCCCCAAAAGTGTAAGAACAAGAAGTTAGTTATCTGTCTCAGAAGAGAGTCGGAGGTTAGGTACCGACCTTGAAAGAGTGGGAACTAAAAGTTAGGTACCAGCCTCGAGGATAGAATCGGAAATTAGGTATCGATCGAGAAAAGGGTGAGAACTAGAAGTTAGGTACCAGTCTCAAAAGAGAGTCGAAAGTTAGGTACCGACCTCGAAAGAGTGGGAACTGGAAGTAAGGTACCAGCCTCAAAAGGGTGAGAACTGGAAGTTAGGTACCAGTCTCAGAAGAGAGTCGTAAGTTAGGTACCGACCTCAAAAGAGTGGGAACTGGAAGTTAAGTACCAGCCCCAAAAGGGTGAGAACTAGAAGTTAGTTACCAGTCTCAGAAGAGAGTTAGAAGTTAGATACCGACCTTGAAAGAGTGGGAACTGGAAGTTAGGTACCGACCTACAAAGGGTGAGAAGCTGGAAGTTAGGTACCAGTCTCAGAAGAGAGTCAGAAGTTAGGTACCGACCTCGAAAGAGTGGGAACTGGAAGTTAGGTACCAGCCCCAAAAGGGTGAGAATCAGAATTTCAGTCCTGATCCCGAAAGTCAATGTTTGATTTGATTTTTAAGATTCTGCGGAAAATTGGCGTAGAAGAAAATTGGAATGAGACATGAAGGTGCTTCATATCCCAAGAGAGTTGATCAAAGTTTGATTGTTTGGCAAAGGATATGGATCCATGCCATCAGAACCAAATAAAAAAATTTATAGTTTTGTGTTAGTAGACCTAGTCGACCTTCTCAAAAGTGGAAAGAGATCGTAGGGAATAAAAAAGATTTCAAAAACAACCAGAGGCTGGGGATTTCAGATTCGGGAATTCGTTTTCACTGTTTGTTTTTAGTGATTTGATTTTGTTTTGATTTTCAAATTTTGTTTCGATTGAAATTTCATTTTGATTTGGATTTCCATTCATTCCTTTTGTTTGTAATTCGAGATCTTGGATTGATTTGGTAAGATTTGTAGAGTCGATTTGAAAAGTGTAAAATTTTTGTATTTTGAGAATTTCATGAAAGTTGTAAATAATTTTTGTGGAAAGAAACGGATTAGGAGGGAATATGAGGCTGTCACATATCCCATTCAAAAGAGTTGATCGAAAAGTTACTGGTTTGGATTGAATACGTTTCCTCGCCATCAGAACCAAATCGAAAACCTTGTGGCTCCGTGTCAATAGAATTGACTGCGCCTATCTCAAACAAGGCAGGGAATTGAAGGATTGGATTTTAGATTTGGAAGTTTTGAATTTGAATTTGATTGGGATTTGATTTGAGATTCAAATGGAGATTGGATGTGAAATTACAGATTGGAGATTCAAATTTGAGGTTTATTGTTGATATTGAGATTCCTTTTTTTGTTTCGATGATTTGTGTTCGTTTTGATTTAGATTTCAAATTGATTTCAGATTTCATTTTAATTTAAAGTTTTCATTTTGATTTGAAGTTTGTTTCGTTATCTTATTCGATTTTTTTTTAAGTTTTCATTTTTCATTTTTCATTTTTTTTATTTATTGTCATTCGTTGGGGAATTTTTTGTTGTTGTTTTTTTTTGTGAAGTTTTATTTTATTCATTTATGTTTCATGATTTTTCATTATTTTTTTTTTAATTTTTTTTTATGGTTTGGATCCAGTCATAAGCAAGTGCGACATCTATGCTTCCTAGAACGAGACTGTCTTTGAAACATCACGATGTGCAGTTCTCCTATAGGTATCGTCCACTGACCGAAGACATTTGTAGAAAATGACCTAGCCTTCGAGGTACTATTGGAATTATATCCTTTCAAGTACCTACAAAGATGTGTTATTTCTACAGACACCACAGTTGAAGGGACAGGAACTTCATAGCTTCATTTGTAACAGTCGTCTCTCTTTGCCGGTTATTTAGGAGGATTGTCCAGGCTGCCTTTGCGAAGTTGCCCTGATGCCCTTTGAATTGATGTTGGATTTATATCCTCTAGTATTGAAAGGCATGACTTCATGTTTGAATTTACATTAAATACTAATAAGATAGCCCATTTCTTTAATTCTTTCCTTCTAAGCGTAAGCAGATTTCAAAAGTTCTGCTAATGTGATAGAAATATTTTTCATTGTCCAAAGATATTTTTGAGTCAATTAATGACCGACCAAAAGACATAAATTCACTTGAATCTTTTCAAAGAATAACATCATAGGAAACTTCTTAAGGTAGCCTTTCAAGTTTTATTAATCGGGGGAGAATTAAGACACCAATTTTTTATTTATGCTTGCCTCAAGCTTCTTCACAGGGAGCTTTTTTTTTCTTTTCTTCTTTTTTTGATTGAGATTTTTGCTCTTTTTTTTATTATTGAGGATTACTATATCTGGTGGAGCACATGTTAAAGATTTTGAATGTCTAGATTGTGACACCAATTTTTTATTTGTGCTCACCTCAAGCTTCTCCTCAATTAAATCTTTACATTTTTTTTGCTCCTTTTGTTTTCTGAGAATTACTGTATCTGGTAAGACATATTTCTGTTAAAGATATTGAATGTCGAAACTCCCCTAATTAATAAATCTGAAATGTTTCTTAACATCAATCCTGGGATATTATAACTCATCAAAAAGTCTGGACCCAGTCACATGGCAGAAAATTAAAAGACTCTTGATATCCAGAGTCAATTACTGTATTTCAACCACATTGCTTCATTTAAAAATCTACTTAGGATTCAGTCTGAATTTCTTAAAGTGAAGGACCCAGTTATTAAGGCATTAATTTCATACTCCCCTGGAGTCATGATCAGGTCAAAACAACAGATGTTTTGTCTTGGATTACTCCATTTTCGATTGTCTTTCTGCGAAACTTTGAACATCCTTGAGTATCTTAGTATTTTTTTTGTTGCGGCAGGAGGGTTGGGACTCACGATCCATCATCAAGTTTTTGTCTCTTTTAACTATTTTGTGGTGGGAGGGTCGGGACTCACTACCCATCGTTAAGTTGTGGTTTCCTTTAACTGTTTTGTGGTGGGAGGGTTGGGACCCTCTACCCATTATCCTTCTTATATCCTATTTATTTGTCAATCTATGGCATTTGAACTTATTGGCAGCTTCGTCGCTGGACAGTCCTTTGGTGGAGGTATAGATTGTCTTTTGAAGATCATTCAGAAGTCAGTGACGTCCTTTGCCTTGTAATTTCAGCGGTAATACTCCGGTTAATGCACTCTTCTTGTAAACTGGCATCCTTTAAAATTTATTCATGTGAATTTTTTTAATTATTTCAAAATTTTGCATTTTGTTTTATTATTGTGTATTCGATGGGTTCCGAGAATTTTATTTTGATTTGAAATTTTAACAAAATTTTATTTTGTTTAGAGTTTATTAGAAGGTTGTTAGTGTGGAATTTCAGTTTGACATGTTTACAAGTCAAACCTAAAGAGGATGAAGTAACCCAGTCCGAGATTTAGAGGCGTTTGAATTCACATTGAAATCACATCAATAGATCGCTCCTATTCTAACACACCTATTGGGGGTCTACCTCGCCTCTTCGGGGAGGTGGGAGGATTTCAGAACCTCTCTGTTTAGGGATGTCTAAACAGTGGCTCCAAAATCCAAAAAGGACTACACTCGCTCAAGACAGAAATGCGCGAGGTATGCCAATGGAAAGAATGGTAATTTGGACCACTAGGGGTATGGACTCACTACCGATTTATGAAAGCAAAGCCATCTGATCAAACTGGAGAGAGGAACTAGTCCCCAGCGGAGTCTCCAGACGTTGTCGGCATATTTTTAGGTTATGTGTTGTATTTTGAAAAAGGGTCGCCAACAGAAGTTGTCGGCAAATTTTAAATTTTTAATTTAATTTAAATATATATATAATTAAGAAAGTAGCATTTGATTTTTGAAAGTAATTTTAAGTTCAAAAAATTTAAGATTTGAAATTAAACCGATCTCACATCCCAAATAGTTTATATAAACGAGCACCACACCACAAACCATGTATCTATCCCGAAGAATAGACACACTGTTTGATGATGGGGCTCGATTAAATAAACTAGAAGATTTGTCACATCAGTTTGGTCTGCAAACAAATTTTACAAGCCGACAAGTTCCCCTGTTTAATATAAAGAAATTAAGCAGGGTTTATATTTCCTGGGTTCTTAAAGTTCCCTAAGAGGACAAGCCCCTATAGTTAATTACATCTTAAATGACGGGAAACATTTAAAAAAATTCTCAAAAATGATCAGTGGTTTTTCTCTCAAGAATTTCAAAGTTTAAAGTTTTCAGAGAATTGGATTTTAGAAATTTCAATCGGGAATAGCTCAAATTTGGAAAATTAATTTTGAGAGTCCAAAGGAAGAGAAGTAGGAGAAGTTGAGGATCCAAGAAAAATATTGGCAATTTCCCAAACTAACCTTATTATTTGGCTTCAATTTTAGAGTTTATTTAATGTTGTAATCCTCACAATTTTAATTAATTAGGAATTATATTCGTATGATATAATCATACAAATTGCCTCGAAGATATGAGGGTTTATGTCGTACCAGACGACTACCTCGGAGTCCTAAGACCGATTAGAGCTTAATTTGCATAACATGATTATGCAAATGCCTAACAAAAAGTTGAGGATTTATGTTGCACTAGGCAGACTACCTCGAAATCTCATGGCTTGGTTATTTAAAACTAGGAAAGGATTTGCTGATGTAGACACAAGTTTTGCTGATGAAGATGGTCGTGCTGTCCACTGTGCTCCAAGCTCCTTGTTGTTGCAGAGGTTTAGTTTTAGAAAGTAGCAATCAAGAGATGAGGGAAGAGTTTTGGTTTAGAAGTTTTAAGGTTCAGGTGTCTTAATTTTTTAGTTAAAAAAGTCATAAAGTTGATTAAACAGAACTGATTAAGATCCCACGGTTCCGTCATCCTGGAATCGCTCTTTTTATTTAGACCATGGGAAATCTCGTTAGCAACACGTGGGTTACATCATCCGAGGGATTCCCGATCATCCAACAAGATGTTATAATTTAATTGTAGTTGTAGTTTTGTTGTTGTGTTTGTGAATAAATTTTAAGTTATCTTATATTTGGAATGTTGTGGCGGTGAATTTTTATCTTGTTGTGATTTTTAGTTTAGTTTTGGTTTCAGTTTTGTGGCTTTCCTAAAAGTTTCAGTTTTCATGCAGGGTGACATTGTCATTTAACATGCAAGAGAAGTAAAGTAAAGTGCAGGTAAATAAATCGCAATAAAAGCGTACTTGGAAAGTCTTCTCGTCATTCCCAGCTGCACTTAAAACACATGTCAGAGCATTTATATATTTCATGGAAAGCACCAAGGTAAAGCTAAGGGAAGGTTTTGGTTGTCTGCCAAAATCCTAATCCTATCGCTAGTCAATTCCTATGACGTCTAGGTCCTTGTGTTTTGTTAAGGATGATTTTCTTCACCAAAGAACAACGAAGTTTCACTATTCTTTGAGACATCCTGTCAAGTTAGAGAAGTGCTTGGAATTAAATTTTGAACATCTTCTTAAACATTTTTAGGGATTACTTTAAGTTCAGTTGGTTTCATTGAGGTGGCGAATTAATCACCCAGGTTACCCTTGCTCAGTGAATTAGGATGTTTGATTATCCTATGAGTGAAGAGACATTTCATTTGATGCTTCATTTAAAAGTTATAATAATGAAGGCCTTTAGGGGCAAATTAGTTCTTTAAAGAATTTAACCGTTTTAATTAAAGTTGAGTTGGTGATTTAGGATAATTTAATTTAGTTTCAAAATTCAGGCTGCTTTTCTTTTAAGTGCTTTGATCTTACTCAAATTGAAAGGGGTATTTAAATTGCTTCATTTAATTAAAATTTGTTTATCTAAGTTTGATTCGAATTAATCATGTTATCTTAGGTTGATTTTAATTGGTTTAATTTTCACATTTTAATTATAAATTGTTTTGAGATCATTTAATGTTTCAAATTTGTTTTAAGTTTGTTTCTAACTGATTTTAAATTAGTTTTAATGTTTTAAATTTATTTTAATTTGATTATCAAATCAGTTAATGTTTTAAGCTTTAATTTATTTAACAAATTATTTCTCTTTTTAATTATTAATTTTAATCATCATTTCTTTATAATTAATTCAGAGTTAAATGTTATTGAATTGATCCATTTTAGGATTTTAGATTAAGGAATTGATATCTTCTCAAGTCATATCCCTACCCTTAATAATCCAAATATTTAATTATTCTTCCAAAATTTAAATGATTTAATTAGTTAAAGTTTCATTTTGATATATTCAAAGTGATTAATGGGTTTCTACCCTTTTAATTCCCTAAGTTTCAATCATCCAAGAGAAAATTTAAGATCAAATGTTCATCCCTCCCTTTGATTAAGCCTAAAGTATTAATTAGGGTTAAAGTCCTTAATTACATTTATGCCCTTTTAAGCTTATTCATCTCATAACTCACTAAATTAAGCTCAAATGAAATTCAAATTTTTATGTCACTCAACTCACATGTCAATTAAGACATTAGAGGAGAAAATGTGATTTTTCTATTTATTTAATTTATATCATTATTTTAATAAAAATAAGAGTTTTCAATGGAAATTTAACAACATGACCAAGGTAAGGTTTCTGTCCTTAGGAAAATTATGGGATGTTCCAACTGACCAGAGGACCATTTGGACCAATTTTGATGTTTTTTTAATTATATTTTATTTAATATAATTATTTTAAGTTTTAGGGTGTTAATTAATAATAAAATAAAATTAAAGTTGAAAAATATATTTTATATTTTTTTTAAGTCCCTCTAACCTCGAAGAGTTCGGAGAAACAAATTTTACATTTTTCTGATTTTTCTTTGAATTTTTAGAATTAATTTAGTGAAAAGGTCGGAAAATTCTTTTTTAATATTAAAAATAAGTCCTAAGCCTTTAAATATCAATATCTTTACTTTGGGGCTTAGAAAAAATATTTGCTTGATTCCTAAGTCATTAGGGGACCAAATAGGACATTTTTATAAATTTTAATATTTTTAAGATTTTTATAATTTTTTAATTATTAAAATAATAAAAGTTAGGTCAAAAATGAAAATTTTATAAAAATCACAATTTTAATTTTCTTAGACTCCCCTGCATCAGAGAAGCCCCAAAACCAATTTGGTGAAATTTTGAAATGTATTTTGGATTTTATGAATTTTTTAATTTTTATAATAGCTATGGCATTTAATTAATTCATTTAATGGGTTAAATTAACTCCAATTGACTTGAAATTTTTATGTGAGGTTCTCTGCATCCTAAGAGATAATGGAGAATTGTTTTCAAGTGAATATGATGTGTGATTACCCCCAATTAATTAAAATTCAGTCTTAAGTGTTTAGGCTAATTAGGGTTATTGTTAGGAGTTATTTCAAACCATAATTTTTCTAGGGTCCTCTGGTCATAAGATTCCTCCCCTAATTTTTCTAGATTTTATTAGTCAACATGCTAATTATTGTAATTAAAATACTAAAATAGGAACATTAATTTAGAAAATAAATAACTTGTCATAGAGGTAACCTCTGCCCTTGGAAAATTCAAGGAATGTTCCCAAGCTCAGAGGCTACAAAAGCCCTATAGTCTCATGCCATGGTAAATTTCATACATGCATGGAGAATTAAAACATTAAGAACAGTGTAAAAATCATTAAAATTTAAATACTCAACCAAATAAATTGATTTCTTTTTCACACTATTTTCCCATGTTCACTGAGCAAAAGGGTATTTTTCTTTTATCTTTATGACTTTTCTATGCAAAGTTATGCATTTTTAAAGTTTAGGGTAATTAAATAAATCAAAAATACCCTAATTTCCTACTTATCCAATGCGACGCCTCGTCATCCTCGACAGATCTGAAATCCCACATGGTGCTTCTCCATTCAACGCCACTATCTAACTGGGGTGCCACGCGGCCCGCTATTCATGTATTGTTTCTCCATTCGGCGCGATCCTAGTCGTTTATCTAATACACGCGTGATCCAACAGCCTCCGTTAATCATCCCAACAAGCATGAGCCGAGAAATGTCCACCTTCTAGACCTAATATCTCCATCATTTCTCAACTGAATTACACGTTCCTGGACTTTATGAACTCTTCTCGACAAGACGAACACATCTATATGGCTATGATGCATTGAAATCAAGCCAAACAAAATGGAGAATTCTTTGGAAGCTCGAGAGAAAGAAGATGTCAATACCTTGGCTCTGAGAAGTGAAGCTTCAATCAGAGAGGCTTGGCACGTTCGTTGGAGTTTGGGGAAGCAAGGGATGAAGCCTGGAGCTGTGGTGAAATGCCTGAGTGGCCTGAAGAGAGGGCCTCCACTGGAAAACTTCTTCTCTACCTTTGGTGAAGGTGTGAGAAGAGTTAATTTGATTTACGTGCGGAGTTCGAGGGTTGTCTTGTTCGACCCGAGAATTGAGCCCTCGAATTAAGCTCGATCGAGTGGGGAAGAGAGCGAGGGGAACGGTAGGGAACTTCTTCGTTTGTTAGGGGAAGAGTTTAGGCTACTTAGATGGTGGTTTTGGGAAACTTGATTTCGACCGACCTTTTGGTGCATGGAAGATGGTTGTTTAAATAGCCATGGCTGGAGAGCTTCCTAGGGGGAGTTAGGTCCTGGGATCAGCTGCTTAGGTCAAGGGAAGAAGATTTGTGAAGCCCAACAGCAATGGGACATCTTGGCAAGGCAGGATTCAATCTTTAAATTAAATCAGGACTCTCAGCCTGGTGTTTTCCGGCTGCTGAGGTGGTGATCCGGCCAGGGTCAGGTCAAGTCTGAGCTCAGTGATGTCAGAGAGGTTGAGTGGAGGTTTCGATTTGAGTATTTGGTGGCTCCGTGGTTAAGATTCAATGAGGAATTGGATTTTAGATTAAAGGTGGCTAACTTAGCCCCTTAGTTCTTTGGCTAAGCCCTTGCCCAAAGTGGTTCGAGCTGATTTTAAGGTCCATAGGGAGGTTTTGATGAGTTCAAATGGCTGGTTTGGGGATTTGGGTACGAGATTTGATGGTTTAAAAAAAAGGAAAAATGGAAGTGAGAGGGGAGAGGAAGAAGTCACCTTCCCTTTCCCATTTTTGCAAATTTGACTTTGTATGCCCATGGGGTGATGCATGAGACATGCCATGCTATGTATGACTCCAGGAGGAAGTTTTATTACAATGGAATTAATGATTTTCGTGATTTTTATGCTCACATGCCTAATTTGGTATGATGCCATGTATGCATGCATTAGATTGGACATGATGCCATGAAATGTTGTTTGGAATGCCATGGATAGATATTAAGAGGGAATTATGACATGTGGACTCAAATTGGGCTTTTGAAATTAAGGCCATGGACTTTTCAAAATGCATAAGGAAAATAGGCTTTTAACATGCATATGATGAGTTGGATTTTTAAATTGATTGTGGCTTCATCAAAATGAAATTAAAAAAATGATTGAAATTGGTTTTGGGCATGTTTAAATTTGATTTAAAATTGATTTGAGAGGGTCATGGGGTTCAATTTGAAGGGAACTGGGCTTATGGGCCAAAATTGGGCCTTTTTGGCCGAAATGAATTTTGGGTGGAATTTGGTCAACATTTGTGTCAAATAATTGTTATGTTTGGTACAGGAATGTGCCATGAATTATTTTGAAGAAGTTTGGGGTAATTTGGAGTTGAATTGGGTTTAATCTGGGTCTTTCAGTAATAGGACCAAAGTGGGTCAAGTTGGGCTAACTTGGGCTAAAGTTGGGCCAATGTTGGTTTTGATGTGAAATTAATGTTGCAAAATGTTTACGGAGGTTTTAAAAAGAGTTTTCAATTTTGGTTGGGTCTTGATTTTGGATTTGGACTTGTTTGGGTTCATGATTGGTTTAGGCTAATTTGGGAAACTTTGGTTTGAGCTAGGCTTGGGTGGTGTTTGGGTCCAAATATTGTGTAAATTAAGTTAGAGTTTTGTTTGTGGGGATGTTAGGAAGGTTTTAAAACAAATTTGGGGAAAATTGGATGACATTTGGGTACAATTTGGGATGGGTTGGGTTTGTTGGTCATTTTTGGGCTTTAAGGGCTAATTTGGAATTTTGATCAAATTGGGTTAACTTGACAAAATTGGGATATGTGTACTTGAACAAAATGAAATTAGGAATATTTAGGATTTTCTGGAATTTTTTGAGAATTTTTGGAATTTTTGGAATTTTGAGCAAAAAAGGATATTTAGGGTATTAAGAGGTTATTTGAAGGGTATTGGGGTATTGTGGTAGATTTAAGAGATGGGAATTATTTCAAACAGAATTTTGGGAATTTTTGGGTAACTTTGGAGAATTTTGGGAATTTTTGGGTGTAGGCTTATGAACTTTAAACAAGTTTAACCACTTTGGGACCAAACTTAGCCAAATGGTAACCACTTTATGATCCTTCACATATTGACCATTAGCCATCTTGATCAAAGATTAGTGGCTTTGGTTCAATCATGTGAGTTTCTTAAAGGGTAGAAGGGCCAAGGTTCAAGTTTAAAGTATGAAATGGCTTAGGGGTGTGTGTGTGTGCAAGAGAAGCTCAAGTCACCCAAGTTCACCCAGGGTAGCCCTAAGGCTTGGACATATTATAGGAATTCATCCTTGTTCTCCTGCACATTGGTCCTAACCTTTTAAATGATTTAGAGGTTGATGACCATCTACATAGGATTTCAAAGAGAATCAATATTTGGTTTGAATTTCTAAATGGTGGGTTCCATCTCTGGTCTTCTAGGATAGTCAAGGAGAAGTTCTATGGCTAGATCCTAAGCACTAAGAGGAAGGAAGATGACCTCACCAAAAATGAGGTCAACAAATGAAACCCAAATAGGTGTGGTGTGCTAACTAAGCACCCCGTGCGTATTGATGTTGACCGAAGAGATCATCAAGACCAACACAAATGTCCAAGTGACACACTTAGAACGAAGCATAGAAAATTTCTGATGGGGAGTTTCAGGTAAATCTTCAAGACTGAAGATTCCAGAACTCTCACCTGGGAAAAGGAGGTGAATTCCAAATCACAAGATCTGAAGAGATTGAATTTCAAATTCATTTCATTTTATTTTAAGTTTTAAGTTTGAGTTTGAATTGATTTGGGTTTCAATTTTTGTTAAAATTTGACTTAACATTGATTTGAAGGAGATTCTGAATTTAATTAAAAAAATGAGAATTCGAACCTAGGTTTCAATCTCGGGATTGCAAAGAGAACTGGAATTTAGGTACCAACCTCGAGGAGAGAATAAAAAATTAGGTATCGATCGAGAAAAGGACGAGAACTAGAACTCAGGTACCAGTCTTAGAAGAGAGTCAGAAGCTAGGTACCGACCTCAAAAGAGTGGGAACGGGAAGTTAGGAACCAGCCCCAAAAGGGTGAGAACTGGAAGTTAGGTACTAGTCTTGGAAGAGTGTCGGAAGTTAGGTACCAACCTCTGAAGAGTGGGAACTGGAAGTTAGGTACCAGCCCCAAAAGGGTGAGAACTGGAAGTTAGGTACCAGTCTCGGAAAAGAGTTAGAATTTAGGTATCGACCTCGGAAGAGTGGGAACTGGAAGTTAGGTGCTAGCCCCAAAAGGGTGAGAACTGGAAGTTAGGTACCAGTCTCGGAAGAGAGTCAGAAGTTAGGTACCGACCTCGAAAGAGTGGGAAGTGGAAGTTAGGTACCAGCCCCAAAAGGGTGAGAACTGGAAGTTAGGTACCAGTCTTGGAAGAGAGTCGGTAGTTAGGTACCGACCTCGGAAGAGTGGGAACTGGAAGTTAGGTACCAGCCCCAAAAGGGTGAGAACTGGAAGTTATGTACCAGTCTCAGAAGAGAGTCGGAAGTTATGTACCGACCTCGAAAGAGTGGGAACTGAAAGTTAGGTTCCAGCCCCAAAAGGGTGAGAACTGGAAGTTAGGTACCAGTCCGAGAAGAGAGTGGGAAGTTAGGTAACGACCTCGAAAGAGTGGGAATTGGAAGTTAGGTGCCAGCCCCAGAAGGGTGAGAACTGGAAGTTAGGTACCAGTCTCAGTAGAGAGTCAGAAGTTAGGTACCGACCTCTAAAGAGTGGGAACTGGAAGTTAGGTACCTGCCCCAAAAGGGTGAGAATCAGAATTTAACTCCTGATCCCGGAAGTCAATGTTTAATTTGATTTTGAAGATTCTGCGGAAAATTAGCTTAGCAGAAAATTAGAATGAGACATGAAGGTGCTTCATATCGCAAGAGAGTTTATCAAAGTTTAATTGTTTGGCAAAGGATATGGATCAATGCCATCAGAACCAAATCAAAAATTTCGTGGTTCTGTGTCAGTAAACTCAGTCGACCTTCTCAAAAGAGGAAAGAGATCGCAGGGAATCGAAAAGATTTCAAGAACAGTCGGAGGCTGGGGATTTCAGATTTGGGAATTTGTTTTCACTGTTTGTTTTTAGTGATTTGATTTTTTTATTTTCATATTTCATTTCGATTGAAATTTCATTTTGATTTGGATTTTCATTCATTTCTATTGTTTGTAATTCAAGATTTCGGATTGATTTGTAGTGTCGATTTGTAAAGTGTAAAATTTTTGTATTTTGAGAATTTCATGAAAGTTGTAAAAGATTTGTGAAAAGAAACAGATTAGGAGGGAATATGAGGATGTCACATATCCCATTCAAAAGAGTTGATCGAAAAGTTACTGGTTTGGATTGAATATGATTCCTCGCCATCAGAACCAAATCAAAAACCTTGTGGCTCCATGGCAATAGAATCGACTGCTCCTATCTCAGACAAGGGAGAGAATTGAAGGGATTGGATTTTAGATTTGGAAGTTTTGAATTTGAATTTGATTGGGATTTGATTTGAGATTTCCATTAAATACTAATAACATAGCCCATTTCTCTAATTCTTTCCTTCTAAGCCTAAGCAGATTTCAAAAGTTCTGCTAATGTGATAGAAATATTTTTCATTGTCCAAAGATATTTCTGAGTCAATTAATGACCGACCAAAAGACATAAAATCTATTGAATCTTGCCAAAACATAAAATCCTAGGAAACTTCTTAAGGTAGCCTTTCAAGTTTTATTAATCGGGGGAGGATTAAGACACCAATTTTTTATTATATGCTTGCCTCAAGCTTCTTCTCAGGGAGCTTATTTTTTTTCTTTTCTTCTTTTTTTATTGAGATTTTTGCTCTTTTTTTATTATTGAGGATTACTATATCTGGTGGAGCACATGTTAAAGATTTTGAATGTCTTGATTGTGACACCAATTTTTTATTTGAGCTCACCTCAAGCTTCTCCTCATTGAATCTTTACATTTTTTTTCTCATTTTGTTTTTTGAGAATTCATCGTATCCGGTAAGACATATTTACGTTAAAGATTTTGAATGTCGAAACTCCCCTAATTAATAAATCTAAAATGTTTCTTAACATGAATCACGGGATATTATAACTCATCGAAAAGTCTGGACCCGATCACTTGCGAGAAAATTAAAAGACTCTTGATATCCGGAGTCGATTACTCATATTTCAATCACACTTTGCTTCATTTCAAAATCTACTTAGGAATCAGTCTGAATTCCTTAAAGTGAAGGACCCAGTTATTAGGGCATTAATTTCATTCTCCCCTGGAGTCATGATCATGTTAAAACAATAGATGTTTTGTCTTAGATTACTCTATTCTTGATTGTCTTTCAGTGAAACTTTGAACATCCTTGAGCGTCTTAGTATTTTTTTTTGCTGCAGTAGGAGGGTTGGGACTCACGATCCATCATCAAGTTTTTGTCTCTTTTAATTATTTGTGGTGGGGGGTTTGGAACCCACTACCCATCGTCAAGTTGTGGTTTACTTTGAGTGTTTTGTGGTGGGAGGGTCGGGACCCTCTACCCATTATCCTTCTCAAATCCTTTTTATTTGTCAATCCATGGCATTTAAATTCATTGGCAACTTCGGCGCTGGACAGTCCTTTGGTGGCGGTGTAGATTGTCTTTTGAAGATCATTTAGAAGTCAGTGACGTCCTTTGCCTTGTAATTTCAGCGGTAATACTTTGGTTAACGCACTTGTCTTGTAAACTAGGCATCCTTTAAAATTTATTCATGTGATTTTTTTTATTTCAAAATTTTACATTTTGTTTTATTATTGTGTATTTGATGGGTTCTGAGAATTTTATTTTGATTTAAAATTTTAACAAAAGTTTATTTTTGTCTATAGTTTATTAGAAGGTTGTTAGAGTGGAATTTCAGTTTGACATGTTTATAACAAGTCAAACCTAAAGATGAATGAAGTATCGGACCCAGTCCGAGATTTAGAGGAGGTTGAATTCACATTGAAATCACATCAATAGATCGCTCCTATTCTAACATACCTATTGGGGATCTACCTCGCCTCTTTGGGGAGGTGGGAGGATTCCAGAACCTCTCAGTTTAGGGATGTCAAAACTGTGGCTCCAAAATCCAAAAAGGAGTTGACTACACTAGCTCAAGACAGAAATGAGCGAGGTATGCCAACGGAAAGAATGGTAATTTGGTCCACTAGGGGTATGAACTCACTACCGATTTATGAAAGCAAAACCATCTGATCCAAATGGAGAGAGAAACTAGTCCTCAGCAGAGTCGCCAGAAGTTGTCAGCATATTTTTAGGTTATGTGTTGAATTTTGAAAAGGGGTCGCCAACAGAAGTTGTCGGCGAATTTTAAATTTTTAATTTAATTTAAATATACATATAATTTAGAAAGTAGCATTCGATTTTTTAAAGTAATTTTAAGTTCCAAAATTTTAAGAAATGAAATCAAACTGATCTCACATCCCAAATAGTTTATATAAACTAGCACCACACCACAAACCGTGTATCTATCTCGAAGAATAGACACATTATTTGATGATGGGGCTCGATTAAATAAACTAGAAGATTTGTGACATATGTTTGGTCTATGAACCAATTTTATAAGCCGATAAGTTCCCCTACTTAACATAAAGAAATTAAGTAGGGTTTATATTACCTGGGTTCTTAAAGTTTCCTATAAGGACAAGCTCCTATAGTTAATTACATCATAAATGATGAGAATCATTTAAGAAAACTCTCGATAATGATCAGTGGTTTTGCTCTCAAGAATTTCAAAGTTTAAGGTTATCAAAGAATTGGATTTTGGAAATTTCAAAAGGGAATAGCACAAATTTGTAACATTCATTTTGAGAGTCCAAAGGAAGAGAAGAGGAGAAGCTGAGGATCCAAGAAGAATCTTGGCAACTTCCCAAACTATCCTATTGTTTGGCTTCAATTTTAGAGTTTATTTAATGTTGTAATCCTGCAAATTTTAATTAATTAGGACTTATATTTGTATGATATAATCATACAAATAGCCTCGAAGATGTGAGGGTTTATGTCGTACCAGACGACTACCTCGGAGTCCTAAGACCGGTTAGTGCTTAATTTGCATAACATGATTATGCAAATGCCTAACAAAAAGTTGAGGATTTATGTTGCACTAGGCAGACTATCTCAAAATCTTATGGCTTGGTTATTTGTAACTAGGAAAGGTTTAGCTGATGTAGACACAAGTTTTGCTGATGAAGATGGCTGTGCTGCCCACTGTGCTCCAAGCTCCTTGTTGTTGCAGAGGTTTAATTTTAGAAAGTGGCAATCAAGAGATGAGGGAAGTGTTTTGGTTTAGAAGTTTTAAGGTTCAAGTGTCTTAATGTTTTAATTAAAACAAATCTTAAAGTTGATTAAACATAACCGATTAAGATCTCAAGGTTCCGTCATCCCGGAACCGCTATTTTCATCGGATTCACTTAATCCAAATGAATTTGCTAAACTCAACTGAATGAGTTCCACACTTTCGTTTAGATCGTGGGAAATCTCATTAGCCTCACGTGGGTTACATCATCTGAGAGATTCTCGATCATCCAACGAGACGTTTTAATTTAATTGTAATTGTAGTTTTATTGTTCTGTTTGTGATTAAATTTTAAGTTGTTTTATATTTTGAATGTTGTGGCGGTGAATGTTTATGTTGTTGTGATTTTTAGTTTAGTTTTAGTTTCAGTTTTATGGCTATCCTAAAATTTTCAATTTTCATGCAGGGTGACATTGTCTTTTAACATGCAAGAGAAGTAAAGTACAATGCAGGTAAATAAATCGCAATAAAAATGTACCTGGAGAGTCTTCTCGTCATTCCCAGCAGCACTTAAAACAAATGTCAGAGCATTTATATATTTCATGGAAAGCATCTAGGTAAAGCTAAGGGAAGGTTCTGGTTGTCTACCAAAATCCTAATCCTATCGCTAGTCAATTCCTATGACGTCTAGGTCCTCGTGTTTTGTTAAGGATGATTTTCTTCACTAAAGAACAATGAAGTTTCATTGTTCTTTGAGACATCTCGTCAAGTTAGAGAAGTGTTCGGAATTGAATTCTTAACATCTTCTTAAACATTTTTAGGGATTACTTTAAGTTCAGTTGGTTTCATTAAGGTGGCGAATTAATCACCCAGGTTACCCTTGATCAGTGAATTAGGATGTTTGATTATCCTATGAGTGAAGTGACATTTCATTTTATGCTTCATTTAAAAGTTATAATAATGAAGGCCTTTAGGGGCAAATTAGTTTATTAAATATATTAACCGTTTTAATTAAAGTTGAGTTGGTGATTTAGGATAATTTAATTTAGTTTCAAAATTCAGGCTGCTTTTCTTTCAAGTGCTTTGATCTTACTCAAATTGAAAGGAGTATTTAAATTTCTTCATTTAATTAAATTTTGATGATCTAAGTTTGATTTGAATTAATCATGTTATCTTAGGTTGATTTTAATTGGTTTAATTTTCACATTTTAATTATAAATTGTTTTGAGATCATTTAATGTTTTAAAATTGTTTTAAGTTTTTTCCTAAGTGATTTTAAATTAGTTTTAATGTTTTAAATTTATGTTAATTTGATTATTAAATCAGTTAATGTTTTAAGCATTAATTTATTTAACAAATTATTTCCCTTTTTAATTACTAATTTTAATCATCATTTCTTTATAATTAATTAAGAGTTAAATGTTATTGAATTGATCCATTTAGGGATTTTAGATTAAGGAATCGATATCTTCTCAAGTTTTATCCCTACCCTTAATAATCCAGATTTTTAATTATTCTTCCAAAATTTAAATGATTTAATTAGTTAAAGTTTCATTTTGATATATTAAAAGTGATTAATGGGTTTCTACCCTTTTAATTCTTTAAGTTTCAACCATTCAAGAGAAAATTTAAGATCAAATGTTCATCCCACCCTTTGATTAAGCCTAAAGTATTAATTAGGGTTAAAGTCCTTAATTACCTTTATGCCCTTTTAAGGTTATTCATCTCATAACTCACTAAATTAAGCTTAAATGAATTTGAAATTTTTATGTCACTCCACTCACATGTCAATTAAGACATTAGAGGAGAAAATGTGATTTTTCTGTTTATTTAATTTATATCATTGTTTTAATGAAAAATAAGGGTTTTCAATGGAAATTCAACAACATGACCAAGGTAAGGTTTCTATCCCTAGGAAAATTATGGGATGTTCCTACAGACTAGAGGACTACTTGGACCAATATTGGTGATTTTTTGAATTACATTTTATTTATTATAATTATTTTAAGTTTTAGGATGTTAATTAATTCTAAAATAAAATTAAAGTTAAAAAATAGATTTTATATTTTTCTTAAGTCCCTCTGACCTCGAAGACTTCAGAAAAACAAAATTTACATTTTTTTTATTTTTCTTTGAATTTTTAGAATTAATTTAGTGAAAAGGTTGGAAAATGCATTCTTAATATTAAAAATAAGTCCTAAGCCGTTAAAATTCAATATCTTTACTTTGGGGCATAGGAAAAATATTTGGTTGATTCCTAAGTGATTAGGGGACCACATATGACATTTTTATGAATTTTAATATTTTTATGATTGTTGACCTCACTTTTGGTTGAGGTCTAGTATCTCTTTAGAATAGCCTAGGGTCTAGCCATAGGACTCTCCTGGTGACTTTCTTAGAAGACTAGTCATGGAACCCTCCCTATAGAAATTCAAAACTCTTCTTGCTTCACTAGAGGTTTTCATATGCTTAAGGCCTAACCTCCACCTTTTGGTAGGAAAAAGGCAAGAATAAGGAATCCTAGGGGAAGTCTCCTATAGGTGGTCAGACCTTAAGATTTGCCCTGAGGGAGGTCTGGACTTCACCACTCACATGCACACATTCCCTCAAACCTTTGGAAACTCATGTAGATGGTTCTTCTCAACTCTTGGCATTAGGCTAGGGTTTGACTAGTACCAATACATAAAGGACCACATGTGAGTGACCCTTGGTCCATAGCTCAATTCAAACCATCTCATGACATTCATCTCAAACCAAGCTTCAATTTTCCAAAATTTCAAAAATTTGGCACCTCACCTCCCAAAATGTCCTAAATTACCCAAAATTCTTCAAATTCACAAAAATTCTCCAAAATTCATTCCAAGATATTTCTTACCACTCAAATTGACCATCCATGACCAAAAATTCCAAAATTTCCAAAAATACCCCCCAATGCCCTTAAAATACCCAAAATACCCTTTTTGCCCAAAAATTAAAAAATTCCAAAAAATTCACAAAAAATTCAAAAAAATCGTAACAATTCTCACTTTTATTTTGTTCAACTACACCATAAGTCAATTTTGTCAATTTAACCTAATTTAAATCAAAACTAAAACCCCAATTTGGCCTATGTAGCCTAAAAGTGCACAAATCAAACCCAATCTTGACCCAATTGACCAAAATCTTGCCCAATTTCAATTCCAAACTTCAATTCTACATCCCCAATATCAATCTAAATCAAATTCAAGCCAAATGTGACCCACATTTGAATCCAATTCCACTTGAAATCCAAAATCCCCAATTTTGCCTAAATAATCCAAAATATCCTAAATAAACCCAATGTCAATCAATTCCGCCCAAATTTCAATCCCAAACTTTGTATAACCACTCCTTAAACTGAATTGGATCATAAATTGTCTACAATTTGAGCTCAAGTCTTACCCAAGTCCATTTTGGACTAAAACCCCCAATTTTGACCCAAATTGAACACATGTCCTAAATCCACCAAATTGACCCTCCAAACTTTGTCAAAACCCTTTCATGTCTTCATGAACAATCTTAGAGATAACCATATCTACACTAATTTTGTAGACCTCCGGACCTCATTCCCACTCAAACTCAACATAACTTGACCCAAATCTAATATGATCCAAAATAATCAAAAATCCTATCCATACCAAAATTGAACTTCCAAATGAGCTCAAAACCATTTTATGTCTTCATGAAAGAACTTCATTTCAATCATATGGATAATATTGATCAAGGCACTTGGGCTTCATTCAAGCTCTAACCCATGTTAAGCCAACCCAAACCCAAATGAAACAAAAGGAACTAATGATTAAAATCAAACCAAATTAAACCAAAATTAACCAAATTAAACCTCATGACATGCCCTAAAATAAATAAATAAATATATATATATATATAATATAAAAAAAATAAAATAAATAAAATACATTTAAAAAAAAAAGAAATATCCATCTTCCCTCACCTCTCCCTCATTCCTTTTTGACTCCAAAACCGTGAGCCTCCCCCTAAAAAATCCCTCATCATCTCATTTTCACCACTCTTACACATTCACTTGCTCACTTCACTCACTTCACCATAACTCCTCATTCCACCCCCAAATTCATTTCCTAGTCATGAGCATTCCTTCCCCTTCTCCTCCTTCCTCCAAGTTAGCCACACTTCACCACAACACCCCCAATCTCTCCTAGCCGTAAGCTTCAACAAAGGCATCCCCTCTTCAAATTTCCTCCATCAACTCCTCCAAATCAAGGTAAGTTTCTTCACCCTTCTCATGTTTAGCCTAAGATCCCACACATACATGCTTATTGTTTAGTTTTCATCTTCCTTTTACAAAGATTTTTAAATTTATATGCAAGCTATTAATCTCCATGTATATCTTCAAAAATTATGTGTAGGCTCTTTCTTTTCACAAATCTTCATTCTATTTAAATGTTTAGGCTTAGGAATTCCTTTTTCATGCAAGTTATTCACCTATTTAGTTTTTAAATCGTTCCATGTTTAGCCTTAGGATTTCTTTTTCATGCAAATTACCTAATTATTTAGATTAACTAGTTTAAATATTTACAAGTCTACCACCTAATTATTATTACCTTGAAAAATAAATTTTAAAATTTTTTTAATACAACATAAAGGAAATAAAAATAAAAGAAAGGAAAAATAAACATAAAGAGGGAATAAAAAAATAAAAAAAAAGAAGAAAATGAAATAAAAATCTAAAATAATAATATATATATGTAAATTAATAATAACAATATTAAATTTAAAAATAAATAAATACCACTAAAATATCAAAATACTAACTAAATGCTAAATATGTATATTTGTAAATTAATGATATTATGAAAAAAATGAAAATAATGTTATAATTTTAAAAGAAAACCAAAAGTATGAGAAAAAAATGATAATAATAATAACTAAAATAATAATTGTAAATATAAATAAATAATAAAAATAAGTAAATAAAAATGTCATTCTTTTTAAAATAATGTAAATGTAAATATATATGTAAATAATAATTTTAATATATAATAACCTAATATAAATGATAATAACATTAAATAAATAAAAGAATAATCTAGGAGAGAGAAAATGAAAAGCTTTATAATTAAATAAATAATAATATAAATGATAAATAAATGATATAAATAATAAATTTAAATATAAATCTAAATAATAACAATAATAAATTAAAATAGAAATAACTTATAATTTAAATATATTAAAAGATAAGAATATAAGGGATAATAAAAATAAATAACATATATATATATATATATATATATATATATATATATATATATATATATATATATACATAAATTGGAAATAATTTAAATAATATGCATGAATAATAAATTAAATTAATTTAAATTAAATTAAATAATAAATGTAAATAAATAATAAATTAAATTAAATTATATTAAATTAAACAATAATGTAAATAAAAAAATTAAATTATATTATATTAAATTAAACAATAATAATTTAAATTAAATTAAATAAATTAAATTTATTTTAATTAATAAAAATCGAAAATTAAATTAAACAATAATGTAAATAAATAATAAATGAAAATAAATTAAATTAAAATTAAATTAAATAATAATGTAAATAAATAATAAATTAAATTAAATAAAATAAGTTAAATAAAATAAATTAAATTAGATTAAATTAAGCGATAATGTAAATAAATTTAATCTAATTTAAATTTATTTACATTATCTAAGATAACGGGTCCGCATTCAGAAGCACGAAGATCAACAATTTTGTCAGAAGACACAGGATCGACTGGCGCTATTCAACGATCTACTACCCAAGAGCGAATGGCTTGGCCGAGGCTTTTAATAAAATTCTCGTTCAAATCTTAAAGAAAACTTTGGACGACAACAGAAGAAATTGGCACGAGAAGTTGTTAGAAGCCTTATGGGCATACAGGACGACGTTCATAACTCCTACTCTGTCTACACCTTACGCTTTTGTGTACGGATCCGAGGTCGTCTTACACTTGGAAGTGCAACTTCCGTCTCTCAGAATTGCAGTTGCGAACAATATTACTACTGAAGAAAATGCCAAACTACGACTAGAAGAATTGGAAAGCTTGGAAAGGAAACGACTTTCAGCGCAGCAGAATTTGGAACTGTATCAAGCCAAGATGATCCAGGCCCACGATAAACTGGTTCGTCCAAGGACATTCAAAGTTGGAGACTTGGTTCTAGTTCTCACGAGGCCTATTCTTGCACACCGCAAGATAGGAGGTAAATTCGAACCGACTTGGGAAGGGCCATTCGTGGTAGAGACAGTCTACTCTGGAGGTTCCTACCAACTGGTGAATTGTCATGGAGAACGACATATGCTTCCAATTAATGGACGATATTTTAAGAAGTATTACGCAACCTGATGTTTCGAAGGATAGACTTTAAAAGTGGAGCCTCATTCCTAGAAACACGGGTAGAGTAATCCTTTGTGACTGGGTCCGAACCCAAAAAAAACATAAAAACGAATGATAAAAATCATTAACAAAAAATAATGTGTTAAAAGAAAACATGTGAAATCATAATAATGAAATTTTGATTCCTTCCTTTTAAATCAATTCATTCCTGATCTTTCCTCATCTTTTCCTACTTCCTTTGAAATTTAAAAGGAGTAAATAAAATTTTTTCATTAATAAATGTTTTCTTAATGTTCTTGTTCTAAGTACAGCCCCTGATCCTTTTCTTGTTTTTTGCAGGGAAATGTCAAATGAGCGGTTGGTTCTGAACTTTAAGAATGGTGTGAGTCTAGCACTCGATGAAAAGAGGATGAAGGATGGGGCCGTGATTGAGATCGACTCTTATTTCACACCAGCCGGGCTATAGAACAAAGAAAATGATTGGACTCCGATTGATCGAGAAGAGTTCCACAGTCAGACAGTGATGAAATTAGGTGGCCCGAGTCAGCAGTCCACTAGCAAGAAAAGAAAAGTAAACGCCGCTCATGTAATGGGAGAAGATAAGAAAGTTAATTCCATGGTTGCTACAGCAGAGGGCAGGCTTATCAGCGCCATGCCCACAGAAATTCAAGAAGTAAGGAGAGCTACTCTTACTCCCACTCAGCAAAGAAACAAGAATCGCCGCATACACAAGATGCTGACCAAGCTGGCAGCGGATCAACAAGAAGAGACAGTTTCTACCGTCAATACAAATACTCCAAAGAAATCGGTTCATCAGGAACCAGAAAAGAGAAAACCAACTCTAAGAACAATAGAAAAGATAAAAGAAATTCCAAAAAGAGTAGAAATAGAATCAGCACAGTGTCTTTTGTCAACCAGTGCAATATCATGTTCGGATCTGACCTCTGGATTGTAGGCCCCGGAGAATTCTGAGGGCCGGTGGAGATACCACTATCGGTAGGTTCCGTCTTGGTATTAAAAGGGAATGAAGCAGACATAGCAAAACATTGCATTCCAGGAGTGCCTGTTGAACGGATCTCCATCACTTTCAGGAGGATGGATGACAGAAAAATGCCTTTCCACTTTCAGCCAGATCCAGAGTTAGAGATTCTCCGGCCCTACGAGCTATGAGTTACATGGGAGATAGCACACCTCCAATGCGCATCCTGACGGCATTTCCTGCCAAGAATGGCTTGGAAGGTGATGTTATTGTCAATGTAACTCATTATTCAGATATGGATCTTGACAGATGTTTTTGCAAGAAACTTGCAAGAATCTTACACAATCCGTTTTGGATTTATATGGATTGTATGAGATGTTGAATTTTCAAAGAAAATATCATCATGTTTTGGATCGAGCTATATGATGTATTTTTGACAAGATTGGAATGAAAATGACCATGTCATGTTTTGTCTTCACCTCTTTTTATGCAAATTGACTGGGAAATGCCATTAAGTTAAATGAACTTCGAACAAAGAACGATGGAAAAATAGAAAATTAATGAAAACTCTTTTAAAAGAATCCGAATGTCAAAATAAACTCCAAATTAACACAAATTCTAAATAAACAACAAAAATGAAATTGAATCACCAAACAAACGAAACGATTCTAAATCTCGAATTGAATTCTAATCTGAATCCGTCGAGTTGAATCTTTTGACTGAAATCCATTTGAAGCTCCTCTAAATCCTCTTTTGAGTTGATTCTTCACTACAGAAGACTTCAACTTCAGTTTCAAACTTCGAAACTCTGAATCTGAAATCCCCGGCCTCAGGCTATTCTCAAGCCTTGTCGACTCTCTGCGATCTCTTCCCTCTTTTGAGAAGGTCGACTGAGTCTACTGACACAGAACCATGAAATTTTCGATTTGGTTCTGATGGCATGGATTCATATCCTTCGCCAAACAATCAAACTTTGATAAACTCTCTTGGGATGTGAAACACTTTCATGTCTCATTCCAATCCTCCACTAAACTGAAATTTCCACAAAATCTTCCAAACCAAATCAAATACAAACTCTTGGGATCAGTACCTAAATTCTGATTCTCTCTTTCGAGACTGGTACTAAATTCAAGTTCTCTCCTTTCGAGGTCGGTACCAAATTCCGACTCTCTTTCTGAGATTGATACCGAATTTCAATTCTCTCTTTCAAGACTGGTACCAAATTCCAGTTCTCTCCTTTTGAGGTCGATACCAAATTCTGACTCTCTTTCTGAGATTGATACCAAATTTCAATTCTCTCTTTCGAGACTGGTACCAAATTCCAGTTCTCTCCTTTCGAGGTTGGTACCAAATTCCGACTCTCTTCCGAGATTGATACTAAATTTCAATTCTCTCTTTCTAGACTGGTACCAAATTCCAGTTCTCTCCTTTAGAGGTCGGTACCAAATTCTGACTCTCTTTCCGAGATTGATTCCAAATTTCAATTCTCTCTTTCGAGACTGGTACCAAATTCCAGTTCTCTACTTTCGAGGTCGGTACCAAATTCCGGCTCTCTTCCGAGATTGATACCAAATTTCAATTCTCTCTTTCGAGATTGGTACCAAATTCTAGTTCTCTCCTTTTGAGGTCGGGACCAAAATTTCGACCCTCTTTCTGAGATTGATACCAAATTTCAATTCTCTCTTTCGAGACTGGTACCAAATTCCAGTTCTCTCCTTTCGAGGTCAGTCCCAAATTCCGACTCTCTTTCTGATATTGATACCAATTTTCAATTCTCTCTTTTGAGACTGGTACCAAATTCCAGTTCTCTCCTTTCGAGGTCGGTACCAAATTTCGACTCTCCTTCCGAGATTGATACCAAATTTCAATTCTCTCTTTCGAGACTGGTACCAAATTCTAGTTCTCTCCTTTCGAGGTCGGTACCAAATTCTGACTCTCCTTCCGAGTTTGATACTAAATTTCAATTCTCTCTTTCGAGACTGGTACCAAATTCCAGTTCTCTCCTTTTGAGGTCGGTACCAAATTCTGACTCTCTTTCCTAGATTTATATTAAATTTCAATTCTCTCTTTCGAGACTGGTACCAAATTCCAGTTCTCTCCTTTCGAGGTCGGCACCAAATTTCGACTCTCTTCCGAGATTGATACCAAATTTCAATACACCCTTTCGAGACTGGTACCAAATTCCAGTTCTCATTTCGAGATCAGTACCTAAATTCTGATTTTCATACTTTTCAATCAATACTTAAACTCCGACTCTCACTTCGAGGCTGGTACCTAAATTCTAGTTCTCTTAGTAAATATCGAGGTTGGAACCTAGGTTCCAGTTCTCATTTCAAATTCAGAATTTTCTTGAATCAATTTTAAATTAAACTTCAATCGAAATTGAAACTTGAAACAAATCGAAATCCAAACTCAACATTGAAACTTGAAATAGAATATGAAATGAAATCTAAATCAAACTTCTCCAGATCTTGTGATCTGGAATTCACTTCCTTTTCTTTTCCCCAGCGAGAGTTCAGGGAACTTCATTCTTGAAGGTTTACCTGATACTCCCCAGCAGGAATTTTCTAAGCTTTGTTCTGAGTTTGTCACTTAGACATATGTATTGGTTTTGTTGATCTCTTCGGTCAACGCCAATATGTGCGGCGTGCTTGGTTAGCACACCACACCTATTGGGGGTCCATTTGTTGACCTCATTTTTTATGAGGTCTTTTCTCTTCTCTCTCCTTAGTACTTAAAATCTAGCCATAGGGCTTCTCCTTGACTATCTTAGAGGACTATAAATGTGACCCATCACTTAGAAATTCAAACACTTCTTGGTTCCCTTCAAACCCCACAAGTTTGATTGTAAACCCCTAAGCCACTTGGAGGGTTAAGATCAAATGTGGAGGTTTAAAGGATGAGTTTCCTATAGGACTCTTTAGCCTTAAGATTACTCTGGATTGTCAGGTCCTGTTCAGGTCTAGCTTGCACACACCACACTCTCATACTCTTTTCAAATCTTTAGCCACTTTTACCCATTTTAACTTCCTAACTCATATAGGTAATTCATATGGATGGTCCTCAACCCATAAGCCCCTGGTTAAGAGGGTTAGGAACAACATATTGAGTGCCTAAGATGAGTCCTCTCATGGCTTTTGTGAGATTAAAATGGCTTCATGGCTCAACCAAAATGATTTCATTTCACTCACACTTAATCAATCTTCATTTTCCCAAAATTTCAATTTTTGTCTCCCGGGACCCTAAACACACCAAGCCTACCAAATGCCCTTGAAATTGCCCAAAATTTGCAGAAATTGCCCAAAATTTGCAAAAATTACCTAAATTACCCAAAATTCCTCAAAATCAATCCTAAACATTCCCCCCCTAACTCACATTGATCATCCATGACCAAATACACCAAAATTTTCCAAATACCCCCTCAATACCCTCCAAATACCCAAAATACCCTTTTAACCCAAAAAATTCAAAAATTTCCCAAATAAATTCCAAAAAATCCCAAATATTCCCAATTTCATTTTGTTCAACTACACTATAAGCCAATTTTTTCAATTTAGCCCACTTTTACCAAAACCCCTAATTTGGCCTGTCTATAACCTAAGTGGACCCAATGTCCAACCAAACCAACCTAATTGACCTCAATTTTGATCCAATTCAATCCTAAGCTTCAATTTAATATCCCCAATATTAATTTAGACCAAACCCAAACCCAATTTTATCAACATGTGGATCCAATTTCAATTTGAAGCTTAAAGCCCAACTTTGGCCCATGACCTAAACATAGCCCAAACCAACCCAACTCAACTCCAATTAAACCCAAATCTTTTCCTAAACCTTCCTAACATCCCCACAAACAAAACGCTAACATGCCCCAAATTTGAAACAAAACTCCACCCAAGCCTAAATCAAACCAAAAATTCCCAATTTGTCCTAAACCAATCATGAACCCAAATAGGCCCAAATTCCAAAATCAAAGCCCAACCAAAGTTAAAAAACTCTTTGTCACACCCCCAGAAACATTTTTCAATATTAAATTTACATCAAACCCAACATTAACCCAACCTTTACCCAAGTTAGCCCAATTTGGCCCATTTTGACCCATTACTAAAAAGCCCAAATTGAACCCATTTCAACTCCAAATGGCATCAAATATCTTCTAAAATTCTCATGAGACATCCCTAAACTAAACCCAACATTTATTTGACACAACCCCTCACCAATTTTCATCCATCAATTTATCTCAAAACCTAAAAGCCCACTTTCATGAAGCCTTTAAAAGCCCATTTTCATTAAATCTAAAAAGCCCAAAATTGGCTCTAAAGCCTATATGACACTCTTCTTCATCATGCATTCAATTAAAATCATTCCCTAAGTCTTAAATCATTAATCAAATCATTCCAAATCAAGCTTCATCTAAATTTCCACCAAAATGCCAAAATTCCTAAACCCTCTTCCATGAAATTGACCAAGCCATTTCCTAAGCCATGAGCAAGACTTGGAGCCATGCACAAGCCACATGAAAGCCATGAGAATCTTATGATTGTCAACCCCCATAAATGGAAAAGGGAGGAGAGCCTTTAAGCACCCCTTAAAAGCCATTAACTATTTCCATTTCTCCCCTAACCCATGCTTAAGCCTAATTGTACTTGGATTGTGACTTGACCCCACTAATCAAGCTGATCCAAATGACTTTCTCTTCAGCCCAAACCAGCCTTGGGGAGGTGCACCTAGCCTAATACATGCATTAGACTAAACCAAGTCAAAAAGAGCCCCTTCCCCCTACCATTTAAATCAACCCTTTACACATGTCTGTTGACCTCATTTTTGATGAGGTCTTCTCTTCTTCTTTTTAGTGCTTAGGATCTAGCCTTAGGCTTTCCCTTTGACTATCTTAGAGGACTAGAATTGGGATCCACCTTTTAGAAATTCAAACCACTTCTAAACTCCCTTCAAACTCCACAAACTTGATCGTAGACCCCTAATCACCTAGAGGGTTGAAATCAAATGTGGAAGTTTAAAGGATGAGTTCCTATAGGACTCTTTGGCCTTAGGACTGCCCTGGGTGGCCTGGTCTGGTGAAGGGGCTGACTTACACACACACTACACTCATATACTAAACTTTCACACACCTCCTAAAACTACACCCATACCTAACTTGACCTCCTGACTCATGTAGGTAATTCACATGGATGGTCCTTAACCCCTAAACCCTTGGTTAAGAGGGTTAGGAACAACATAGTGGATGCCTCAAATGAGTCCCCTCATGGATCATGTGGGCTTGATATGGCTTCATGGCTCAACCAAAATGATTTTATTCCATTCAAATTTACCCAATCTTCAATTTTCCAAATTTTCAATTTTGACCCCGGGACCCTACACCACTCGACCTACCCAAAACCCTTGAAACTACCCAAAATTTCCAAAATCACCTAAATTACCCAAAATTCCCCAAAATCAATCCCAAACATTTCCACATCACTCAAATTGATCATCCATACCCAAAAATATCAAAAATTCCAAGAATACCTCCCAATACCCTCCAAATACCCAAAATACCCCTCTTGACCCAAAAATCCAAAAATTCAGAAAATTCCCAGAAAATTCCAGAAAATCCCAAATATTCCCAATTTAATTTTGTTCAACTACACCATGGGCCAATTTTGTCAATTTACCCTACTTTGGTCAAAACCCCCAATTGGACCCACTTTAACCCTAAGTGAACCCAATGTCAAACCAAACCTATCCAATTGACCCAAATTCTGGTCCAATTCAATTCTAAACTTCAATTCAACATTCCCAACACCAATCTAGATCAAATCCAAGTCCAATTTGATTGACATTTGGATCCAATTTCACTTTTGGCCTTAAAGCCCAATTTGGACCCATGACCCAAACCTAACCCAAACTCACCCAATTCAACTCCAATTAACCCCAAATCTTTTCTAAATCTTCCTTAACATCCCTAAAAACAAAACACTAACATGATTTGCCCAACATTTAGACCCAAACCCCACTCAAATTCAACCCAAAGCTAAAAGGCCCAATTTAGACCTAAACCCAAGCCTAACCCAAATGAACCCAAACCCCAAAATCAAAGCCCAACCAAAGTCAAAACCTCTTTGAAACACCCCCATAAACATTTCTCAATATTAATTTTACATCAATTTCAAACCTAGCCCAACATTGGCCCAACTTGGCCCACTTGGACCTATATTGGCCCATTCACCAAAAGAACCCAAATTCAACCCAATTCAAACCCAAATAACCCCCAATTTGCTTCAAGTCACTCATGACACATCCATGAGCTAAATCCAACAATTATTTAGCCCAAGCCTTTACCAAAATTTCATCCCAAAATCCATTTTAAAATTCAAAAGCCCACTTTCCTAAACCATCTTAAAAGCCCATCTAAAACCATTTCAAAAAGCCCAAAATCTACCCTAAAGCCCACATGACATCTCCACTTGCCATCCACTTAATAAAAGCCATTCCCTAAGTCCTAAATTCATCATCAAATCATTCCAAATCAAGTTTCATACAAATTTCCATCAAATTACCAAAAATTCCTAAAATCCATTTTCATGAAATTGACCAAACTTTTTGTAAAGCCAAAGACAAGCCATGCAAGCCATGGACAAGCCACATGAAGCCATGGAAGGCTTGACATGTGATCAAGCGACTAATGGCAAAAGGAGGAGCCTCTTTTAAGCCCCCTTAAAAAGGTTTTAACCCTTTTAATGCTTCACCTTAATCCATGTTTAATCAAAATATTCATGGATGGTGACTTCTCCACCCTTTCCTAGCTGATCCATCCGATCCTCCCTCAGCCCAAATCGGCCATGGGGAGGTGAACCAAGCCCAAAAGGTGGGTTGACCCATTTGGACCCAAAATGAGCTCATCCCCCATTCCATTTCAATTCAACTCCTTTACACATGTCCATGGTCAATCGATCGCACAAACCTCTAGCCCCGACCTCCCCGACCTCGAGGGTGACTCGACCTCGGCCGGCCGACCACCACGACCACCGGAAACCACCGGGCCAAGAGCTCACATGTGAGACAACTTTGGAATTCTCCCTTGCCGAGCCGCCCCATCCCCGAGTGGCCATTATAGGCTGTTCTTCTCTTGCCGAGAGCAGTCGATCCCAAGCCCTAACTCTCCCCGGGAGGCCCTCCACCCTCTCCTATTTAAACACCACCCCTCTCGGCCATGAGAGGTGCTGAAACAAACCTTAAGGAAACTCGCCAAAATTGTTCCGGACTACTCCCCATACACGAGCACTTGATCCCCACCGAAATCCCCCTGCCATTTCTTCTCTCGCGAGCTCAATTTCGGAGTTGAAATCCAAGCCCAAAACTAGGACACTTCTCCACAGTGAGCCAATCCCCAAATTGATTGGTTCTACACCTTCACCAGACCAAGGGAAGGTGTCCACTAGCAAAAGCCCCATCTCCAAGCCACCCAATTGCTCCGGCGTCCAAGCTTTGTGATCGGCTGTGGTCGAAATCCTACTTAGGCAATTCACCAGACCAGGAGACTTCATCTGGAGCTTGCTGGGATCCAATCGAAGGTGCAACAACCCTCAGATCAAAGCCACACTTCTCTGAGCAAAGGTATGGCCTCACTCTTCTTCCCGAGCTTCTGAACATTCTCCATTTTTATTGCGTAAATTTCATCCCACATAAACCGTATGGATGTGTTCGTCTTCTCAAGACGAATCCATAGAGCATAAGAACATGAAAATCCATTGAGTATCGAGCGAGATCTTAGGGATTTAGTGTGGACGGCTCTCGGGTGAGGACGCTCGGGGACGATGAACGGATGTCGTCCATTCAATACACGTGCGGACGGACGGCTCAGATGGCGTCGGTCCAGGAGACGGTACGAGAACCGCGGGGCCCGGGCTGCTGACACAAGCGGCGGCGTCGAATGGGAGCGCGACGCATGTGCGTTCGGAGATGCCGAGGATGACGCGGCGCCGCGTGGATAAATAGAAAATTAGGGGTATTTTCTATTTATTTAATTCCCTAAACTTCAAAAATTCATAACTTTGTGTAGGAAAGTCATAAAAATAAAATAAAAATACCCTCTCGCTCGAGTGAACGGAGGAGAATAATGTGGAAAAGAAATTATTTAATTTCATCAAGTATTTTATTTTTAATAATTTATTTACTCTCTGCATATTTTTAATTCTCCATGCATGTATACAATTCACCATGGCATGAGACCATATGGCCTTTGAAGCCTCTGAATTTGGGAACATTCCCTGAATTTTCCAAAGTCAGAGGCCATCCCTATGAAAAGTTAGTGATTTCTCAAATTCATGTAACTATTTTGAGTATTTTAATTCCAATAAATAGCATGTTGTGAAATAAATTCTAGGAAAATTTGGTGATGTTCCTTATGACCAGAGGACCCTAGGAAAAATAGGTTTTGAGTTAGTTCATTTAAAATAACCCTAATTGGCTTAAATACCCAAAATAGGTCTCTAATTAATTAGAGCTAACCATACATCAAATTGACTTGAAATCAATTCTCCACTGACCTTTAGGATCAGAGGAATCCACCATAAAAGTTTGAGGTCAATTGGACTTGGTTAGCCCTACTAAATGGGTTGATTAAGCCACTTAGTCATTTTAAACTTTAAAAATTCATAACTTTCAAAATATCTTTCAAAAATTCACCAAATTGGTTTTGGAGCCTCTCTGATATTAGGGGAATTTAAAAAAATTAAAATTTCAATTTTCTTAAAAAGTTGATTTTTAATATTATTTTAATATTTTTAATAATTAAAAAATAATAAAAATCACAAAAATAATAAAATTCACCAAAATGTCACATTTTGAATTTTAATCACTTAGGAACAAACCCCATATTTTTCTTAGGTCTATTTAGTGAGATATTAAATTTTAAAGCTCTAGGGTAATTTTAAAATTAAAAAAATATATTTTCTAGCTTTTTCACTAAAATAATTATAATAAACCATAGAAAAATTAGAAAATTGCAAAATTTAATTCTCTCATTTCCTTGATATCAGAGAGATTTTTGAAAAATATAAAATTCATTTTTCAACATTTATTTTATTTTTAAATTAATTAACACTCCAAAATTTAAAATAATTATAATAAAAATAATATAATTCAAAAAATCACCAAAATTGGTCCAAGTGGTCCTCTGGTCATTAGAAATGTCCCCTAATTTTCTTAAGGATAGAAACTTTCCCTTGGTCATGTTATTAATTTTTCCTTGGAAATCTCTATTTTCTACCAAAAATAATTATATAAATAAATTAAATACAGAAAAATCACATTTTCTCCTCTCATGTCTTTATTGACATATGAGTGAAGTCACATAAAAATTTCAAGTTCATTTGAGTTCAATTTAGTGAGTTATGAAATTATTAAGCTTAAAGGGTAAAGTGGTAATTAAATTTTTAATCCTTAATTAAAACTTTAGGTTTAATAAAAAATTAACAAGTAAAATATTTGATCCTAATCTGATTTGGATGATTGAAATTTAAATAATTAAAGGGTAGAAACCCATTGAGCAATTTAAAATAATTAAACCTTAATTAAATAATTGATTAAATTTGGAAGAATAATAAAATTGGAATTGTTAAAATAGGGATATTATTAGGAAGAGATTTATTCTTTAATTTAAAAATCCCTAAATTAATTATCTCATTAATATTCAATTCTTAATTAAAATGATAACTCAAATTCAAAATATTAAAAAACTTAATCATTAAACTAAAATTAAATTAATAAACTCTTTTAAAAATTTCAATTAAAATAAAAAATAAAATTAAATTAAAAATTAAATTAAATTAAGTAAATTAAATTGGATTAAATTAAATTAAAATTAAAATTTGAATTAAATTAAAGATTAAATTAAATTAAATTAAATAAACAAATTAAATTAAATTAAATTAAATGACTTAAATTAAATTAAATTAAATTAAATAAATAGAATCAAATTAAATTAAGTTAAATCAAATTAAAGATTAAATTAAATTAAATTAAATTAAATTAAATTAAATTAAGTTAAATAAATAAATTAAATTAAATTAAATTAAATTAAATTAAATTAAATTAAATTAAATTAAATTAAATTAAATTAAATTAAATTAAATTAAATTAAATTAAATTAAATTAAATTAAATTAAATTAAAATTAAATCAAATCAAACTAAATTAAGTTAAACCAAATTAAATTGAATTAAATTAAATTAAAACTCAATTAAATTAAATTAAATTAAATTAAGTTGAATTAAATATAACATCACCAAAGACATAAAGAATTCAAAATAAGTCTAAAATAACTTGAACACTATTCCAAATTTAAACCCATTAATTGAAATTAAACTAAATCACAAACCATTTGAACACCAATTTACCCTCGAAAGCTTTAGTTATCATAACTCCCGAACGTAATATTAAATGAAATGTTACTTCACTTATAGGACATTCAAATATCCTAGTTCATTGAGTAAGATAATAACAAAACTTAACTAAACCTCGGACGATTAATTCATTTGTATAATTAAATTCATTTGGACTTAAAACAATTCTAGCAATATTGAAAAGATTTTTAAGATTCTTCTTAAACACTTTCTCAATATGATAGGATGTTTATAAGAACAATTGAATTTAATTGTTCTTTGATGAAGAAAATCGTCTTCAAACCAAAACACAAGGAACCTGAGACGTCATAGGAAATGACTAGCTATAGGATTAGGAATTTGCGTGAAAACCATAACCCTTCCCTTAGCTTTACCTAGGAATTTGCTTAAATATTCTAATTGTGTTTTAAGTGCAGCTTGGGATGACGGGAAGACCCTCCAGGTACGCTTTTATTTTATTGCAATTTATTTTCTTGCAATTTACATTATGGCAATTTATTTAATCGCATCGCACTTATTTTTTCTTGCATGATAAACAACTGTTGCATGAAAACCCACACCTTTAGGATAGTCCCTAAAACTGAAACCAAAATTAAACTAAAAGTCATTGCAAGATAAAATTCACCGCCACAACATTTCAAAATATAAAACAACTCAAAATTTAATCACAAACAGAACACAAAACTACAATTACAACTAAATTAAAACGTCTCGTTGGATGATCGGGAATACCTCGGATGATGTAACCTACGTGTTGCTAACGGGATTTCCCACGGTCTAAATGAAAGTGTGGAACTCATTCGATTGAGTTTAGCAAATTCATCTGGACTAAGTGAATCCGATAAGAATAATGATGCCGGAAGGATGGAACCGTGGGATCTTAACCGGTGTCGTTATAATCAACTTTAAGATTTGTTTTGATTAAAACGTAAAAAACACTTGGAAATTAAGATTTTCTCTAAACCAAAACACTTTTCTCATCCCCTGATTTATGACTTCTAAAACTAAACCTCTGCAACAACAAGGAGCTCGGAGCATGGTGGGCGAGCACGGCCATCGTCATCAGCAAAACCCGAGTCTACTTCAAGCAAAACTTTCCTAGAATTAAATAACAAAGCCATAGGACTTCGAGGTAGTTTGCCTAGTGCAACATAAATCCTCAACTCTTCGTTAGGCATTTGCATTGCAAATTAAGCCCTAACCGGTCTTAGGATTCCGAGGTAGTCGTCCGATACGACATAAACCCTCACATTTTCGAGGCTATTTGTATGATTCTATCATATAAATATAAGCCCTAATTAATTAAAATTGGCAAGATTAAAACATTAAATAAACATTAGGACTTTCCTAAATTCAAGCCAAACAATAGGATAGTCGGGAAATTACCGAAGTTCGCTTTGAATCTGTAATTTCTCCTACTTTTCTCCCTTTGAATTCCCAAAACAAAATGTTCCAAATTTGATCCATTCCCTGTTGAAATTCCAAAATTCAATCCTTTGAAAACTTAAACTTTGAAATTCTTGAGAGCAGAATTATTGATTATTATCGAGAGTTTTCTTAGGTGACTCCCATCACTTAAGATGTAATTAACTATAGGGGCTTGCCCTTATAGGGAATTTTAAAGAACCCGTGTAATATAAACCCCGTTTAATGCTTTCATATTAAGCGGGGAATTTGTCGACTTATAAAATTGGTTCGCGGACCAAACGGATGTCACAAATCTTCTAGTTTATTTAATCGAGCCCCACCATCAAGCGATGTGTCTATCCTTAGGGATAGATACACGCATTTGTGGTGCGGTGCTCGTTTATATAAACTATTTGGGATGTGAGATCGGTTTAATCTCATATCTTAAAACCTTCAAATTTAAAATTATTTTCAAAATCATATACTACTTTTCAAAATTATTTATTTAAATTAAATTAAAAATTCGCCGACAATCTCTGTAGGCGACCTCTTTCCAAAAATAAAACACACAACCTAAAAAAATGCCGACAATGTCCAAGGCCAATTGATTGCACCAAACCCTAGCCCTGACCACACTGAGTTAGATGGTGACCTGACCCTGGTCGGCCAGCCACCACAGCCGCCAGAAACCACCAGGCCGAGAGGCTTAATTTGATTCAAAAATTCAAATTGAACTTGTTGAGTTGTCGCAACTCAATTGAACTCCATAGCTATTCTTCCCTTACATGGAGCAGCTGATCCTAGCCTCCAATTACCTCTGGGAAGCCCTCCAGCCACCTCTATTTATACACCACCACCTCTCGGCCAAAAGAGGTGCTGAACCATACCTTACCAAAACTCAGCCAAAATCACTCCAGACCCTTCTCCAAACACAAAGCACTTGATCCCCACTGAAATCTAGCCCTAATTCCCTCTAGCCGAGCTCAATTTCTCAACTCAAAATCCACTCAAAAAATAGGACACTTCACCACAGTGAGCCAATCCTCAAATTGATTGACTCTACACCTTCACCAGACCAATAGAAGAAGTTCCCAAGCAAAAGCCCCCTCTCTAACCCAGCCATTTCTTCTATTGGCCAAGCTTTGAAATCGGGCTTGGTGGAAGTCTGGTCTAGACAATTCACTAGGGCCAGAGGCTTCATCCCTAGGCTCCCCCAACTCCAACAAATGTATCGAGCACATTCAGTTGAGGCTTCACCTCCGGAACTAAGGCATGGGGACTTCTCCTTAACCCGAGCTTCCAGCGATTCTCCATTTCATCTGAGTTAATTTCAATGCTTGTTAGCCGTATAGATGTGTTCATCTCTTCAAGATGAGTTCATAGAGCATAAGAACATGAGATTTGGTGGAGAGATAAGGGAGATCTTATGGTTATAGTGTGGATGGCTCTCGGGACACACCAGTCGGAGACGATGACCAGCAGCTGTTGGATCGCATGTGTATCGGATGGACGGTTTAGATTGCGTCGGGCGAACAGACGGAACGAGACCGCGGAATGCGTGGCTGCTGACTCAGGTGGCGGAGTCGAATAGAATCACACCGCGTGGCCTTTCGGAGCTGTCGAGGTTGACGCGGCGCTGACTGGGTTAAGTAGATAAATAGGATTTTTCTATTTATTTAAATGCCTGAAACTTTAAAAATGCATATCTTTGTGTAGAAAAATCACAAAAATAAAATATAAATACCCTCTTGCTCAGAGAATAGAGGAGAACAATGTGGAAAAAGAATTATGTTAATTTGATGAGTATTTTATTTTTAATTAATTATTTACTGATTTCATTGTTTTAATTCTCCACTCACACACACAATTCACCATGGCATGAGACCATAGGGCTTTTGTAGCCTCTGTTCTTAGGAACATTCCCTGAATTTTCCAAGGTCAGAGGCCATCTCTATGGTAAGTTATTATTTTTCAAGTTTAAGTGTTTGTTTTGGCATTTTAATTTCAATAATTAGCATGTTGCTTAGAAAATTCTAGAAAAATTTAGGGAGGCATCTTATGAACGGAGGACCTTAGGAAAACTTTGGTTAGGTTTGATTCCTAAAAAATAACCCTAATTGACCTAAACATTCAAAATTGAATTTTAATTAATTAGGATTAACCACTTAAAAATAATTCTCCACTAACCTTTAGGGTCAGAGGAGTCCCACATAAAAATTTGAAATCAATTGGAAATGATTTAATCCACTAAATGGATTAATTAAGTCACACAACCAAAATTTAACTTTAAAAATTCACAACTCCCAAAATACATCTAAAAAATTTACCAAATTGGTTTTGGGACTTCTCTGATATTAGAAAAGTCTAAGAAAATTAAAATTGGAATTTTCTAAAAATCTTCTTTTTTTTCACCATATTTTAATATTTTAATAATTAAAAAATAATAAAATATCACAAAAATATTAAAAATCATAAAAATGTTATATTTTACCTCCTAATCACTTAGGAACAAACCAAATATTTTTCTTAAGTTTATAGGTTGAGATATGGAATTTTTAAAGGCTTAAAAAAATTTTTAATATTAAAAAATGAATTTCCCTGCATTTTCACTAAGTTAATTCTAATAAATCAATGAAAAATCAAAAAAATATAAAATTTACTTCTCTAAACTCCTTAAGGTTAGAGAGATTTATGAAAAATATAAAATTCATTTTTTAACTTTAAATTTATTTTTATAATAAATTAACACCCCAAAACTCAAAATAATTATAATAAATAAAATATAAATCAAAAAAATCACCAAAATTGGTCCAAATGGTCCTCTGGTCAATAGGAACATCTCATACTTTTCCTAAGGACAGAAACCTTACCTTGGTCATGTTGTTGATTTTTTATTGAAAACCCATATTTTTCATAAAAATAAATATATAAATTAAATTAAATTCAGAAAAATCACATTTTCTCCTCTAATGTCTTAATTGACATGTGAGTGAAGTGACATAAAAATTTTAATTTCATTTGAGCTTAATTTGATGAGTTATGAAACGAACATGCTTAAAAGAACATTAAGGTAATTAAAGAATTTTAACCCTAATTAATATTTAGGTTTAATCAAGGGGAGGGTAAAATATCTGATTTTATAATTTTTATTAGATGATTGAAACCTAGGGAATTAAGGGGTAGAAACCCATTAATCATCTTGGAAATATTTAAAGTAAATTTTAATTAATTAAACAATTTGAATTTTGGAAGAATAAGTTAAAATTTGGATTATTAAGTTTAGGGATATGATTTAAGAAGATATCAATTCTTTAATTTAAAACCCCTAAATGAATGACTTTAATAATATTCAACCCTTAATCAAACTAAAAAAAAGATAACTGAAATTAATAATTAATTAATTAAAAGGAAAATAAACCTTAATTAAATTAAAAGCTTAAAACATAAGTAATTTGATAATCAAATTGAAATAAATTTAAAACATTAAAATTAATTTGAAATCACTTAAAAAACAAATCTAAAACAAATTTGAAACAATAAAGAAACCCAACCTTAAGATAATTCATAATTAAAAACATAAAAAATCAAACCAATTAAAATTGACCTAAAGTGTTACAATTAAGTAAAATTAAATTTAAATCATTAAAAGTTTAGTTAAATTGAATAATCTAATCACCTCTTTCAATTCAAACAATTAAGAACACTTAAGAGAAAAATCAATTTGAATTCTGAAACTAAATTAAATCATCCTAAATCATCAATCCAACTTTATGTCAAAGCGATTAAATTCTTTAACAAACTGATTTGTCCCATAAAGGGCTTCATTATCATAACTCTTAAATGAAGCATTAAGTGAAATGTCACTTTACTCATCGGACAATCAAATGTCCAAGTTCACTGAGCAAGAAGCAGAACTCAACTAAACTTTGGATGATTAATTCACCAATACAATAAAATTCATTTGGACTCAAAATAATCTCAGTAGTTTTGAAAAGATGTCTAGGACTCGTCCTAAGCACTTTCTCAATATGATGAGATGTTTTAGAAGAACAACTGAACTTAATTGTTCTTTGATGAAGAAAATCATCCTTAACAAAACACAAGAACCTAGACGTCATAGGAATTGACTAGCCATAAGATTAGGAATTTGGTAGACAACCAAAACCTTCCCTTAGCTAGGTGTTTTCTTGCAAATATTTAAATGCTCTAAACATGTGTTTTAAGTTTAGCTTGGAATGACGGGAAGACCCTCTAGGGTATTCTTTTATTTTATTGTAATTTACTTACATGTACTGTACTTTACTTTTCTTGCATGTTAAACAAGATTGACACCCTGCATGAAAACTGAAACCTTTAGGATAGCCACAAAACTGAAACCCAAAACTAAATTAAAAGTCACAAAAAGATAAAATTCACTGTCACAACATTTCAAAATATAAAACAACTCAAAATTTAATAACAAACAGAACGACAAAACTACAACTATAACTAAATTAAAACGTCTCGTTGGATGATTGAGAATACCTCGGATGATGTAACCTACATGTTGCTAACGGGATTTCTCACGGTCTAAATGAAAGTGTGGAACTTATTTAGTTGAGTTTAGCAAATTCATCTGGACTAAGTGAATCCGACAAAAATAATGGTGCCGGAATGATTGAACTGTTGGATCTTAACGGTGTTGTTATAATCAACTTTAAGATTCCCCTAATAAAACATTAAAGACAATTGGACTTTAAGATTTCTCTAAACCAAATCACTTCTCTCATCTCCTGATTTTCACTTTCCAAAACTAAACCTCTACAACAATAAGGAGCTTAGAGCATAGTGGGCAGCACGGCCATCATCGTCAGCAAAACTGGAATCTACATCAACAAAACCTTTCTTAGCATTAAATAACAAAACTATAGGATTTCGAGGTAGTTTTCCTAGTGCAACATAAATCCTCAACTTTTTGTTAGGCATTTGCATAATTATATTATGCAAATTAAGCCCTAACCGGGTTTAGGACTCCGAGTTAGTTATTTGGTAAGACATAAACGCTCATATCTTCGAGGCTATTTCTATGATTATGTCATATAAATATAAGTCCTAATTAATTAAAATTGGTAGGAGTACAACATTAAATAAATTCTTAAATTGAAGCCAAACAATAGGATAGTTTGGAAGTTGCCAATATTATTCTTGGATCCTCAACTTCTCCTACTTTTCTTTCTTAGGACTCATGAAAATAACTGTTCCAAATTTGGTCCATTTCCTTTTGAAATTCTGAAATTCTATCCTTTGAAAACCGTAAACCTTGAAATTCTTGAGAGCAAAACCACTTATCATTATCGAGAGTTTTCTTAAGTGATTCCCGCCATTTAAGATGTAATTAACTATAGGGGCTTGACCTTATAGGGAAATTTAAGAACCCAGGTAATATAAACCCTGTTTAATTTCTTTATATTAAACAGGGGAACTTGTCAGCTTATAAAATTGGTTTGCAGACCAAACGGATGTTACAATTCTTCTAGTTTATTTAATCGAGCCCCATCATCAACCAATGTGTTTATTCTTCGGGATAGATACATAGTTTGTGATGTGGCGTTCGTTTATATAAACTATTTGAGATGTGAGATCGGTTTGATTTCATATCTTAAAATTTTCAAACTTAAAATCATTTTTATAATCAAATGCTACTTTTCAAATTATATATATTTAAATTAAATTTAAAATCTAAAATTTGCCGACAACTTCTGTAGGCGACCCCTTTTCTAAAAACAACACTCAACCTAAAAATATGTCGACGTGGCTCTAAGAAGTGAAGCTTTAATTAGAGAGGCTTGGCACGTTAGTTAGAGTATGTGGAAGCTAGGGATGAAGCCTGGAGCTGTGGTGAAACGCCTAGGTACGACTTCGACAAAGCTCGATTTCAAGCTTTGACGGCTGGAGAGATGAGTGGCCTGAAGAGAGGGCTTCCACTGGAAAACTTCTTCTCTACCTCTAGTGAGGTGTGAGAAGAGTTAATTTGATTTCTGTGCAGGTTCAAGGGTTGTCCTGTTCTGACCTGAGAATTGAGCCCTCATGAGTTCAATCAGTGGAGAAGAGAGCAGGGGAACAGTGGGGAAATTCTTCTCTGTGTTAGGGGAAGAGTTTAGGCTACTTAGATGGAGGTTTTTGGAGACTTGATTTCAGCCAACCTTTTAGCTGTGGAAGATGGTTGTTTAAATAACAATGGTTGGAGAGCTTCCCAGGGGGAGTTACGGCCTGGGATCAGCTGCTTAGGTCAAGGGAAGAAGAGCTGTGAAGCCCAACTGGAATGGGATAGCTCATCAAGGCAAGATTCAATTTTTGAATTAAATAGAGACTCTCGACCTGGTGTTTTCCGGCGGCTGAGGTGGTGGTCCGGCCAGGGTCAGGTCAAGTCTGAGCTCAGTGAGGTCAGAGAGGTTGAGTGGAGGTTTCAATTTGAGTATTTGGTGACTCCATGGTTAAGATTCAATGGGGATTTGAATTTTGGATTAATGATGGCTAACTTGGGTTAGCCCCTTGGTTCCTTAGCTAAGCCCTTGCCCAAAGTGGTTTGAGCTGATTTTAAGTTCAAATGGGTGGTTTGGGGATTTAGGTATAAGATTTGATGGTTTAAAAAAAGGGAAAAATGGAAGTGAGAGTGGAGAGGGAGAAGTCACCTCCCCTTTCACATTTTTCCAAATTTGACTTTGTATGCCCATGGGGTGATGCATGAGACATGCCATGCTATGTATGACTCCATAAGGAAGTTTTATTACAATGGAATTAATGATTTTCATGATTTTTTGGATTTTTTATGCTCACATGCCTGATTTAGTATGATGTCATGTATGCATGCATTAGATTGGACATGATGCCATGAAATGGTATTTGGAATGCCATGGATAGATATTAAGAAGGAATTATGACATGTGGCCTCAAATTGGGCTTTTAAAATTAAGGTCATGGGCTTTTCAAAATGCATAAGGAAAATGGGCTTTTAACATGCATATGATGATTTGGATTTTTAAATTGATTGTGGCTTCATCAAAATGAAATAAAAAATTGATTAAAATTGGTTTTGGGCATGTTGAAATTTGATATAAAATTTATTTGGGAATTTTCATGGGTCATGGGGTTCAATTTGAAGGGAATCTGAGCTTATGGGCCAAAATTTGGCCTTTTTTGCCCAAATGAATTTTGGGTGGAATTTGGTCAAATTTTGTGTCAAATAAATGTTATGTTTGGTATAGGAATCTGCCATGAATGATTTGGAACAAGTTTGGGGTAATTTGGAGTTGAATTGGGTTTAATTTGAGTCTTTTAGTATTAGGACCAAAGTGGGTCAAATTGGGCTAACTTGGGCTAAAGTTGGGCCAATGTTGGTTTTGATGTTAAATTAATGTTGCAAAATGTTTATAGAGGTGTGAAAAAGAGTTTTCAATTTGGGTTGGGTCTTGATTTTGGGATTTGGACTTGTTTGGGTTCATGATAGGTTTAGGCCAATTTGGTAAAGTTTTGTTTTAGCTAGGCTTGGGTGGAGTTTGGGTCCAAATATTGAGTAAATTAAGTTAGAGTTTTGTTTTTGGGGATGTTAGGAAGGTTTAAAAACAAATTTAGGGAAAATTGGATGACATTTGGGTTGAATTTGGGATGGAATGGGTTTGTTGGTCATTTTTGGGCCTTAAGGGCTAATTTAGGAGTTTTGATCAAATTTGGTTAAATTGACAAAATTGGGATATATGGAAGTTGAAAAAAATGAAATTGGGAATATTTGGGAAATTTTAGAATTTTGGGAGAATTTTTGGAATTTTGGGAGAATTTTTGGAATTTTTTTGAATTTTGGGCAAAAAAGGATATTTAGGGTATTAAGGGGTTATTTGGAGAGTATTGGAGTATTTCGGTAGATTTAAGAGGTGGGAATTGTTTCAAACTGATTTTTAGGGTTTTTGGGTATTTTGAGTACTTTTGGAGAATTTTGGATGGTCATGAGGGTAGGCTTATGGACTTTAAACAAATCTAACCACTTTGAGACCAAACTTAGCCAAAGGGTAACCACTTTATGATCCTTTACATATTGACCTTTAGCCATCTTGATCAAAGATTAGTGGCTTTGTTTCAATAATGTAAGTTTCTTAAAGGGTAGAAGGGGGAAGGTTGAAGGTTAAAGGATAAAATGGCTTAGGGGTGTGTGTGTGTGTGCAAGAGAAGCTCAAGTCACCCAAGGTCACCCACGGTAGCCCTAAGGCTTGGACATCCCATAGGAATTCATCCTTGTCCTCCTGCACATTGGTCCTAACCTTCCAAATGATTTAGAGGTTGATGACCATCTACATAGGTTTCCAAAGAGAATCAAGATTTGGTTTGAATTTCTAAATGGTGGGTTCCATCTCTAGTCTTCTAGGATAGTCAAGGAGAAGTTCTATGTCTAGATCCTAAGCACTAAGAGGAAGGAAGAAGACCTCACCAAAAATGAGGTCAACAAATGGACCCCCAATAGGTGTGGTGTGCTAACTAAGCACACCGCGCGTATTAGCGTTGACCAAAAAGATCAACAAGACCAACATAAACGCCCAAGTGACACACTTAGAACGAAGCGTAGAAAATTTCCGCTGGGGAGTTTCAGGTAATTCTTCAAGACTGAACATTCCAGAACTCTCACTGGGGAAAAGGAGGTGAATTCCAAATCAAAGGATCCAAAGAGATTGGATTTCAAATTCTTTTCATTTTATTTTAAGTTTTAAGTTTGAGTTTGAATTGATTTGTGTTTCAATTTTGGTTAAAATTTGAATTAAAATTGATTTCATGGAAATTCTGAATTTAATTAAAAAAAATGAGAATTGGAACCTAGGTTTCAATCTCAGGATTGCAAAGAGAACTGCAATTTAGGTACCAGCCTCGAGGATAGAATCGGAATTTAGGTATCTATCAAGGAAAGGGCGAGAACTGGAAGTTGGGTACCAGTCTAAGAAGAGAGTCGGAAGTTAGGTACCGCCCTCGAAAGAGTGGGAACTGGAAGTAAGGTACTAACCCAAAAAGGGTGAGAACTGGAAGTTAGGTACTAGTCTCGGAAGAGAGTCGGAAGTTAGGTACCAACCTCGGAAGAGTGGGAACTGGAAGTTAGGTACAAGCCCCAAAAGGGTGAGAACAGCAAGTTAGGTACTAGTTTCAGAAGAGAGTTAGAAGTTAGGTACCGACCTCAGAAGAGTGGGAACTGGAATTTCGGTACCAGCCCCAAAATGGTGAGAACTGGAAGTTAGGTACCAGTCTCGGAAGAGAGTCGGAAGTTAGGTACCGACCTCGAAAGAGTGGGAACTGGAAGTTAGGTACCAGCCCCAATAGGGTGAGAACTGGAAGTTAGGTACCAGTCTCGGAAGAGAGTCAGAAGTTAGGTACCAACCATGGAAGAGTGGGAACTCGAAGTTAGGTACCAGCCCCAAAAGAGTGAGAACTGGAAGTTAGGTACCATTCTCAGAAGAGAGTAGGAAGTTAGGTACCGACCTTGAAAGCATGGGAACTTAAAGTTAAGTACCAGCCCCAAAAGTGTGAGAACAAGAAGTTAGTTACCAGTCTCAGAAGAGAGTCGGAAGTTAGGTACCGACCTTGAAAGAGTGGGAACTGGAAGTTAGGTACCAGCCTCGAGGATAGAATCGGAAATTAGGTATCGATCGAGAAAAGGGCGAGAACTGGAAGTTAGGTACCAGTCTTAGAAGAGAGTCGGAAGTTAGGTACCGACCTCGAAAGAGTGGGAACTGGAAGTAACGTACCCGCCTCAAAAGGGTGAGAACTGGAAGTTAGGTACCAGTCTCAGAAGAGAGTCAGAAGTTAGGTACCGACCTCAAAAGAGTGGGAACTGGAAGTTAAGTATCAGCCCCAAAAGGGTGAGAACTAGAAGTTAGTTACCAGTCTCAGAAGAGAGTCAAAAGTTAGATACCTACCTTGAAAGAGTGGGAACTGGAAGTTAGGTACCAGCCCTAAAAGGGTGAGAACTGGAAGTTAGGTACCAGTCTTAGAAGAGAGTCGGAAGTTAGGTACCAACCTCGAAAGAGTGGGAACTGGAAGTTAGGAACCAGCCCCAAAAGGGTGAGAATCAGAATTTAAATCCTGATCCCGGAAGTCAATGTTTGATTTGATTTTGAAGATTCTGCGGAAAATTGGCGTAGAAGAAAATTGGAATGAGACATGAAGGTGCTTCATATCCCAAGAGAGTTGATCAAAGTTTGATTGTTTGGCGAAGGATATGGATCCATGCCATCAGAACCAAATCAAAAATTTTATGGTTTTGTGTCAGTAGACTTAGACGACCTTCTCAAAAGTGGAAAGAGATCGCAGGGAATCAAAAAGGTTTCAAGAACAGCCAGAGGCTGGGGATTTCAGATTCGGGAATTCGTTTTCACTGTTTGTTTTAGTGATTTGATTTTGTTTTGATTTTCAAATTTTGTTTCGATTGAAATTTCATTTTGATTTGGATTTTCATTCATTCCTTTTGTTTGTAATTCGAGATTTTGGATTGATTTGGTAAGATTTGTAGAGTCGATTTGAAAAGTGTAAAATTTTTGTATTTTGAGAATTTCATGAAAGTTGTAAATAATTTTTGTGGAAAGAAACGGATTAGGAGGGAATATGAGGCTGTCACATATCCCATTCAAAAGAGTTGATCGAAAAGTTACTGGTTTGGATTGAATACGTTTCCTCGCCATCATAACCAAATCGAAAACCTCGTGGCTCCGTGTCAATAGAATCGACTGCACCTATCTCAGACAAGGGAGAGAATTGAAGGATTGGATTTTAGATTTGGAAGTTTTGAATTTGAATTTGATTGGGATTTGATTTGAGATTCCAATTGAGATTGGATTTGAAATTACGGAATGGAGATTCAAATTTGAGGTTTATTGTTGATATTGAGATTCCTTTTTTTGTTTCGATGATTTGTGTTTGTTTTGATTTAGATTTCAATTTGATTTCAGATTTCATTTTAATTTAAAGTTTTCATTTTGAATTGAAGTTTGTTTCGTTATCTTATTCGATTTTTTTTTAAATTTTCATTTTTCATTTTTCATTTTTTTTTATTTGTTGTCATTCGTTGGTGAATTTATTGTTGTTGTTTTTTTGTGAAGTTTTGTTTTATTCATTTATGTTTCATGATTTTTCATTTTTTTTTTATTTTTTTATTTTTTTTTTATGGTTTGGATCCAGTCATAAGCAAGTGCGGCATCTATGCTTCCTAGAACGAGACTGTCTTTGAAACATCACGATGTGCAGTTCTCCTATAGGTATCATCCACTGACCGAAGACATTTGTAGAAAATGACCTAGCCTTTGAGGTACTATTGGAAGTATATCCTTTCAAGTACCTACAAAGATGTGTTATTTCTACAGACACCACAGTTGAAGGTATAGGAACTTCATAGCTTCATTTGTAACAGTCGTCTCTCTTTACCGGTTATTTAGGAGGATTGTCCAGGCTGCCTTTGCGAAGTTGCCTTGATGCCCTTAGAATTGATGTTGGATTTATATCCTCTGGTATTGAAAGGCATGACTTCATGTTTGAATTTCCATTAAATACTAATAACATAGCCCATTTCTTTAATTCTTTCCTTCTAAGCGTAAGCAAATTTCAAAAGTTCTACTAATGTGATAGAAATATTTTTCATTGTCCAAAGATATTTTTGAGTCAATTAATGACCGACCAAAAGACATAAATTCACTTGAATCTTTTCAAAGAATAATATCATAGGAAACTTCTTAAGGTAGTCTTTCAAGTTTTATTAATCGGGGGAGAATTAAGACACCAATATTTTATTATATGCTTGCCTCAAGCTTCTTCACAGGGAGCTTTTTTTTTCTTTTCTTCTTTTTTTTATTGAGATTTTTGCTCTTTTTTTTATTATTGAGGATTACTATATCTGGTGGAGCACATGTTAAAGATTTTGAATGTCTGGATTGTGACACCAATTTTTTATTTGTGCTCACCTCAAGCTTCTCCTCAATTAAATCTTTACATTTTTTTGCTCCTTTTGTTTTCTGAGAATTACTGTATCTGGTAAGACATATTTCTGTTAAAGATTTTGAATGTCGAAACTCCCCTAATTAATAAATCTGAAATGTTTCTTAACATCAATCCTGGGATATTATAACTCATCAAAAAGTCTGGACCCAGTCACATGGCAGAAAATTAAAAGACTCTTGATATCCAGAGTCAATTACTGTATTTTAACCACACTGCTTCATTTAAAAATCTACTTAGGATTCAGTCTGAATTCCTTAAAGTTAAGGACCCAGTTATTAAGGCATTAATTTCATTCTCCCCTGGAGTCATGATCATGTCAAAACAACAGATGTTTTGTCTTGGATTACTCCATTCTCGATTGCCTTTCTGCAGAACCTTGAACATCCTTGAGCGTCTTAGTATTTTTTTTGCTGCGGCAGGAGGGTTGGGACTCACAATCCATCATCAAGTTTTTGTCTCTTTTGAATGTTTTGTGGTGGGAGGGTTGGGACTCAGTACCCATCGTCAAGTTGTGGTTTCATTTAACTATTTTGTGGTGGGAGGGTTGGGATGCTCTACCCATTATCCTTCTCATATCCTTTTTATTTGTCAATCTATGGCATTTGAACTTATTGGCAGCTTCGTCGTTGGACAGTCCTTTGGTGGAGGTGTAGATTGTCTTTTGAAGATCATTCAGAAGTCAGTGACGTCCTTTGCCTTGTAATTTCAGCAGTAATACTCCGGTTAATGCACTCTTCTTGTAAACTGGCAACCTTTAAAATTTATTCATGTGAATGTTTTTTATTATTTCAAAATTTTGCATTTTGTTTTATTAATGTGTATTCGAAGTGTTCTGAGAATTTTATTTTGATTTGAAATTTTAACAAAATTTTATTTTGTTTAGAGTTTATTAGAAGGTTATTAGTGTGGAATTTCAGTTTGACATGTTTACAACAAGTCAAACCTAAAGAGGATGAAGTAACCCAGTCCGAGATTTAGAGGCAGTTGAATTCACATTGAAATCACATCAATAGATCGCTCCTATTCTAACACACCTATTGGGGGTCTACCTCGCCTCTTTGGGGAGGTGGGAGGATTCCGAAACCTCTCTGTTTAGGGATGTCTAAACAGTGGCTCCAAAATCCAAAAAGGAGTTGACTACACTCGCTCAAGACAGAAATGAGCGAGGTATGCCAATGGAAAGAATGGTAATTTGGACCACTAGGGGTATGGACTCACTACCGATTTATGAAAGCAAAACCATCTGATCAAACTGGAGAGTGGAACTAGTCCCCAGCGGAGTTTCCAGACGTTGTCGGCATATTTTTAGGTTATGTGTTGTATTTTGAAAAGGGGTCGCCAATAGAAGTTGTCGGCAAATTTTAAAATTTTAATTTAATTTAAATATATATATAATTAAGAAAGTAACATTTGATTTTTGAAAGTAATTTTAAGTTCAAAAAAGTTAAGATATGAAATTAAATCGATCTCACATCCTAAATAGTTTATATAAACGAGCACCACACCACAAATCATGTATCTATCCCGAAGAATAGACACACTGTTTGATGATGAGGCTCGATTAAATAAACTAGAAGAATTGTGACATCTGTTTGGTCTGCAAACCAATTTTATAAGCCGACAAGTTCCCCTGCTTAATATAAAGAAATTAAGCAGGGTTTATATTACTTGGGTTCTTAAAGTTCCCTAAAAAGACAAGCCCCTATAGTTAATTACATCTTAAATGACGGGAATCATTTAAGAAAACTCTCAATAATGATCATTGGTTTTGCTCTCAAGAATTTCAAAGTTTAAAGTTTTCAAAGAATTGGATTTTAGAAATTTCAATCGAGAATAGCTCAAATTTGGAAAATTAATTTTGAGAGTCCAAAGGAAGAGAAGTAGGAGAAGTTGAGGATCCAAGAAAAATATTGGCAATTTCCCAAACTAACCTATTATTTGGCTTCAATTTTAGAGTTTATTTAATGTTGTAATCCTCAAAATTTTAATTAATTAGGAATTATATTCGTATGATATAATCATACAAATTGCCTCGAAGATATGAGGGTTTATGTCGTACCAGACGACTACCTCGGAGTCGTAAGACCGGTTAGGGCTTAATTTGCATAACATGATTATGCAAGTGCCTAATGAAAAGTTGAGGATTTATGTTGCACTAGGCAGACTACCTCGAAATCTTATGGCTTGGTTATTTAAAACTAGGAAAGCATTAGCTGATGTAGACACAAGTTTTGCGGATGAAGATGGTCGTGCTGCCCACTGTGCTCCAAGCTCCTTGTTGTTGCAGAGGTTTAGTTTTAGAAAGTGTCAATCAAGAGATGAGGGAAGTGTTTTGATTTAGAAGTTTTAAGGTTCAGGTGTCTTAATTTTTTAGTTAAAAAAATCATAAAGTTAATTAAAGAAAACCGATTAAGATCCCATAGTTCCGTCATCCCGGAACCGCTCTTTTTATCGGATTCACTTAGTCCAAATGAATTTGCTAAACTCAACTAAATGAGTTCCACACTTTTATTTAGACTGTGGGGAATCTCGTTATCAACACGTGGGTTACAACATCCGAGGGATTCCCGATCAACCAACAAGACGTTCTAATTTAATTGTAGTTGTAGTTTTGTTATTTTATTTGTGAATAAATTTTAAGTTATCTTATATTTTGAATGTTGTGGCGGTGAATTTTTATCTTGTTGTGATTTTATTTTAGTTTTGGTGTCAGTTTTGTGGCTTTCCTAAAAGTTTCAGTTTTCATGCAGGGTGACATTGTCGTTTAACATGCAAGAGAAGTAAAGTAAAGTGCAGGTAAATAAATCGCACTAAAAACGTACTTGGAGAGTCTTCTCCTCATTTCCAGTTGCACTTAAAACACATGTCAGAGAATTTATATATTTCATGGAAAGCACCAAGGTAAAGCTAAGAGAAGGTTCTGGTTGTCTTCCAAAATCCTAATCCTATCGCTAGTCAATTCTTATGACGTCTAGGTCCTTGTGTTTTGTTAAGGATGATTTTCTTCACCAAATAACAATGAAGTTTCACTATTCTTTGAACATCCTGTCAAGTTTTTGAACATCTTCTTAAACATTTTTAGGGATTACTTTAAGTTCAGTTGGTTTCATTGAGGTGGCGAATTAATCACCCGGGTTACCCTTGCTCAGTGAATTAGGATGTTTGATTATCCTATGAGTGAAGTGACATTTCATTTGATGCTTCATTTAAAAGTTATAATAATGAAGGCCCTTAGGGTCAAATTAGTTCGTTAAAGAATTTAACCGTTTTAATTAAAGTTGAGTTGGTGATTTAGGATAATTTAATTTAGTTTCAAAATTCAGGCTCCTTTTCTTTTAAGTGCTTTGATATTACTCAAACTGAAAGGGGTATTTAAATTGCTTCATTTAATTAAATTTTTTTTATCTAAGTTTGATTTGAATTAATCATGTTATCTTAGGTTGATTTTAATTGGTTTAATTTTCACATTTTAATTATAAATTGTTTTGAGATCATTTAATGTTTCAAATTTATTTTAAGTTTGTTTCTAACTGATTTTAAATTAGTTTTAATGTTTTATATTTATTTTAATTTGATTATTAAATCAGTTAATGTTTTAAGCTTTAATTTATTTAACAAATTATTTCTCTTTTTAATTATTAATTTTAATCATCATTTCTTTATAATTAATTAAGAGTTAAATGTTATTGAATTGATCCATTTAGGGATTTTAGATTAAGGAATTGATATCTTCTCAAGTCATATCCCTACCCTTAATAATCCAAATTTTTAATTATTCTTCCAAAATTTAAATGATTTAATTAGTTAAAGTTTCATTTTAATATATTGAAAGTGATTAATGGGTTTCTACCCTTTTAATTCCCTAAGTTTCAATCATCCAAGAGAAAATTTAAGATCAAATGTTCATCCCTCCCTTTGATTAAGCCTAAAGTATTAATTAGGGTTAAAGTCCTTAATTACATTTATGCCCTTTTAAGCTTATTCATCTCATAACTCACTAAATTAAGCTCACATGAAATTCAAATTTTTATGCCACTCAACTCACATGTCAATTAAGACATTAGAGGAGAAAATGTGATTTTTCTATTTACTTAATTTATATCATTATTTTAATGAAAAATAAGGGTTTTCAATGGAAATTTAATAACATGACCAAGGTAAGGTTTCTGTCCTTAGGAAAATTATGGGATGTTCCTACTGACCAGAAGACCATTTAGACCAATTTTTGTGTTTTTTTGAATTATATTTTATTTATTATAATTATTTTAAGTTTTAGGGTGTTAATTAATTATAAAATAAAATTAAAGTTGAAAAATGGATTTTATATTTCTCTTAAGTCCCTCTAACCTCAAAGAGTTGAGAGAAACAAATTTTACATTTTTCTGATTTTCTTTGAATTTTTAGAATTAATTTAGTGAAAAGGTCGGAAAATTCTTTTTCAATATTAAAAATAAGTCCTAAGCCTTTAAATATCAATATCTTTACTTTGGGGCTTAGGGGGACCAAATACGACATTTTTATAAATTTTAATATTTTTAAGATTTTTATAATTTTTTAATTATTAAAATAATAAAAGTTAGGTCAAAAATGAAAATTTTATAAAAATCACAATTTTAATTTTCTTAAACTCCCCAGCATCAGAGAAGCCCCAAAACCAATTTGGTGAAATTTTGAAATGTATTTTGGATTTTATGAATTTTTTAATTTTTATAATAGCTATGTCATTTAATTAATTCATTTAATGAGTTAAATTAACTCCAATTGACTTGAAATTTTTATGTGAGGTTCTCTGCATCCTAAGAGATAATGGAGAATTATTTTCAAGTGAATATGATGTGTGATTACCCCTAATTAATTAAAATTCAGTCTTACGTGTTTAGGCTAATTAGGGTTATTGTTAAGGAGTTATTTCAAACCATAATTTTTCTAGGGTCCTCTGGTCATAAGATACCTCCCCTAATTTTCCTAGATTTTATTACTCAACATGCTAATTATTGTAATTAAAATACTAAAACAGGAACATTAATTTAGAAAATAAATAACTTGCCATAGAGGTAACCTCTGCCCTTGGAAAATTCAGGGAATGTTCCCAAGATCAGAGGCTACAAAAGCCTTTTAGTCTCATGCCATGGTAAATTTCATACATGCATGGAGAATTAAAACATTGAGAACAGTGTAAAAATCATTAAAATTTAAATACTCAACCAAATAAATTGATTTCTTTTTCACACTATTTTCCTCTGTTCACTGAGCAAAAGGGTATTTTTCTTTTATTTTTATGATTTTTCTATACAAAGTTATGCATTTTTAAAGTTTAGGGTAATTAAATAAATCAAAAATACCCTAATTTCCTACTTATCCAGCGCGACGCCTCGTCATCCTCGACAGATATGAAATCCCAAGAGATGCTTCTCCATTCAACGTCACTATCTAACTGAGGTGCCACGCGGCCCGCGATTCATGTATCGTTTCTCCATTCGGCGTGATCCTGGTCGTTTATCTAATACACGTGCGATCCAACAGTCTTCGTTAATCATCCCAACTAGCATGAGCCGAGAACTGTCCACCTTCTAGACCTAATATCTCCCTCATTTCTCAACTGAATTACACGTTCCTGGACTTTATGAACTCTTCTCGACAAGACAAACACATCTATACCGCTATGATGCATTGAAATCAAGCCAAACAAAATGGAGATTTGTTGGAAGCTCGAGAGGAAGAAGAGGTCAATACCTTGGCTCTGAGAAGTGAAGCTTCAATCAAAGAGGCTTGGCACATTCGTTGGAGTCTGGGGAAGTTAGGGATGAAGCCTGGAGCTGTGGTGAAACGCCTAGGTACGACTTCGACTAAGCTCGATTTCAAGCTTTGAGGGCTGGAGAGATTGATTGGCCTGGAGAGAGGGCCACCAATGGAAAACTTCTTCTCTACCTTTGGTGAAGGTGTGAGAAGAGTTAATTTGATTTCTGTGCAGTTCAAGGGTTGTCTTATTCTGACCTGAGAATTGAGCCCTCAAATTAAGCTCAATCAGTGGGGAAGAGAGCAGGGGAACAGTGGGGAACTTCTTCTCTTTGTTAGGGGAAGAGTTTAGGCTACTTAGATGGAGGTTTTGGCAAACTTGATTTCAGCCAACCTTTTGGCTGTGGAAGATGGTTGTTTAAATAGCCATGGCTGGAGAGCTTCCTAGGGGGAGTTAGGTCCTGGGATCAGCTGCTTAGGTCAAGGGAAGAAGAGTTGTGAAGCCCAACTGGAATGGGACAGCTCAGCAAGGCAGGATTCAATCTTTAAATTAAATCAGGACTCTCATCCTAGTGTTTTTCGGCGGCTGATGTGGTGGTCCGGCCAGGGTCAGGTCAGGTCTGAGCTCAGTGAGGTCAGAGAGGTTGAGTGGAGGTTTCAATTTGAGTATTTGGTGGCTCCATGGTTAAGATTCAATGGGGAATTAGATTTTAGATTAAAGGTGGCTAACTTAGCCCCTTGGTTCTTTGGCTAAGCCCTTGCCCAAAGTGGTTTGACCTGATTTTAAGGTCCATAGGGAGGTTTTGATGAGATCAAATGGCTGGTTTGGGGATTTGGGTATGAGATTTGATGGTTTAAAAAAAGGGAAAAATGGAAGTGAGAGGGGAGAGGGAGAAGTCACCTTCCCTTTCCCATTTTTGCAAATTTAACTTTGTATGCCCATGGGGTGATGCATGAGACATGCCATGCTATGTATGACTCCATGAGGAAGTTTTATTACAATGGAATTAATGATTTTCATGATTTTTTTTGCTCACATGCCTAATTTGGTATGATGCCATGTATGCATGCATTAGATTGGACATGATGCCATGAAATGGTGTTTGGAATGCCATGGATAGATATTAAGAGGGAATTATGACATGTGGGCTCAAATTGGGCTTTTGAAATTAAGGCCATGGACTTTTCAAAATGCATAAGGAAAATGGGCTTTTAACATGCATATGATGATTTGGATTTTTAAATTGATTGTGGCTTCATCAAAATGAAATAAAAAAATGATTGAAATTGGTTTTAGGCATGTTTAAGTTTGATTTAAAATTGATTTGAGAGGGTCATGTGGTTCAATTTGAAGGGAACTGGGCTTATGGGCCAAAATTGGGCCTTTTTGGCCCAAATGAATTTTGGGTGGAATTTGGTCAAAATTTGTGTAAATAACTGTTATGTTTGGTACAGGAATGTGCCATGAATGATTTCAAACAAGTTTGGGGTAATTTGGAGTTGAATTGGGTTTAATTTGGGTCTTTCAGTAATAGGACCAAAGTGGGTCAAATTGGGCTAACTTGGGCTAAAGTTGGGCCAATGTTGGTTTTGATGTGAAATTAATATTGCAAAATGTTTATGGAGGTTTGAAAAAGAGTTTTCAATTTTGGTTGGGTCTTGATTTTGGATTTGGACTTGTTTGGGTTCATGATTGGTTTAGGCTAATTTGGGAAATTTTGGTTTGAGCTAGGCTTGGGTAGTGTTTTGGTCCAAATATTGTGTAAATTAAGTTAGAGTTTTGTTTGTGGGGATGTTAGGAAGGTTTTAAAATAAATTTGGGGAAAATTGGATGACATTTGGGTACAATTTGGGATGGATTGGGTTTGTTGGTCATTTTTGGGCCTTAAGGGCTAATTTGGAATTTTGATCAAATTGGGTTAACTTTACAAAATTGGGATATGTGCACTTGAACAAAATGAAATTAGGAATATTTGGGATTTTCTAGAATTTTTTTAGAATTTTTGGAATTTTGGGCAAAAAAGGATATTTAGGGTATTAAGAGGTTATTTGAAGGGTATTGAGGTATTGTGGTAGATTTAAGAGATGGGAATTGTTTCAAATAGAATTTTGGGAATTTTGGGTAACTTTGGAGAATTTTGGATGGTCATTGGGGGTATGCTTATGGACTTTAAACAAGTTTAACCACTTTGGGACCAATTTTAGCCAAATGGTAACCACTTTATGATCCTTCACATATTGACCTTTAGCCATCTTGATCAAAGATTAGTGGCTTTGGTTCAATCATGTGAGTTTCTTAAAGGGTAGAAGGGTCAAGGTTCAACGTTAAAGGATGAAATGGCTTAGGGGTGTGTGTGTGTGCAAGAGAAGCTCAAGTCACCCAAGGTCACCCAGGGTAGCCCTAAGGCTTGGACATATTATAGGAATTCATCCTTGATCTCCTGCACATTGGTCCTAACCTTTTAAATGATTTAGAGGTTGAAGACCATCTACATAGGATTCCAAAGAGAATCAAGATTTGGTTTGAATTTCTAAATGGTGGGTTCCATCTCTAGTCTTCTAGGATAGTCAAGGAGAAGTTCTATGGCAAGATCCTAAGCACTAAGAGGAAGGAAGATGACCTCACCAAAAATGAGGTCAACAAATGGACCCTAAATAGGTGTGGTGTGCTAACTAAGCACTCCGTGCGTATTGATGTTGACCGAAGAGATCAACAAGACCAACACAAATGTCTAAGTGACACGCTTAGAACGAAGCATAGAAAATTTTCGATGGGGAGTTTCAGGTAAATCTTCAAGACTGAAGATTCCAGAACTCTCACTGGGGAAAAGGAGGTAAATTCCAAATCATAAGATCTGAAGAGATTGAATTTCAAATTCGTTTCATTTTATTTTAAGTTTTAATTTTGAGTTTGAATTGATTTGGGTTTCAATTTTGGTTAAAATTTGACTTAAGATTGATTTTAAGGAGATTCTGAATTTAATTTAAAAAAATGAGAATTAGAACCTAGGTTTCAATCTCGGGATTGCAAAGAGAACTGGAATTTAGGTACTAGCCTCGAGGAGAGAATAAAAAATTAGGTATCGATTGAGAAAAGGACGAGAACTGGAACTCAGATACCAGTCTTAGAAGAGAGTCAGAAGTTAGGTACCGACCTCAAAAGAGTGGGAACTGGAAGTTAGGAACCAGCCCCAAAAGGGTGAGAATTGGAAGTTAGGTACCAACCTCTGAAGAGTGGGAACTGGAAGTTAGGTACCAGCCCCAAAAGGGTGAGAACTAGAAGTTAGGTGCCAGTCTCGGAAAAGAGTTAGAAGTTAGGTACCGACCTCGGAAGAGTGGGAACTGGAAGTTAGGTACTAGCCCCAAAAGGGTGAGAACTGGAAGTTAGGTACCAGTCTCGGAAGAGAGTCGGAAGTTAGGTACCGACCTCAAAAGTGTGGGAAGTGGAAGTTAGGTACCAGCCCCAAAAGGGTGAGAACTGGAAGTTAGGTACTAGTCTCGGAAGATAGTCAGAAGTTAGGTACCGACCTCGGAAGAGTGGGAACTGGAAGTTAGGTACCAGCCCCAAAAGGGTGAGAACTGGAAGTTAGGTACCAGTCTCAGAAGAGAGTCGGGAGTTATGTACCGACCTCGAAAGAGTGGGAACTGAAAGTTAGGTACCAGCCCCAAAAGGGTGAGAACTGGAAGTTAGGTACCAGTCCGAGAAGAGAGTCGGAAGTTAGGTACCAACCTTGAAAGAGTGGGAATTGGAAGTTAGGTGCCAGCCCCAAAAGGGTGAGAACTGGAAGTTAGGTACCACACTCAGTAGAGAGTCAGAAGTTAAGTACCAACCTCGAAAGAGTGGGAACTGGAAGTTAGGTACCTGCCCCAAAAGGGTGAGAATCAGAATTTAAGTCCTGATCCTGGAAGTCAATGTTTGATTTGATTTTGAAGATTCTGCTAAAATTGGCGTAGCAGAAAATTAGAATGAGACATGAAGGTGCTTCATATCGCAAGAGAGTTTATCAAAGTTTGATTGTTTGGCAAAGGATATGGATCAATGCCATCAAAACCAAATTAAAAATTTCGTGGTTCTATGTCAGTAAACTCAGTCGACCTTCTCAAAAGAGGAAAGAAATCGCAGGGAATCGAAAAGATTTCAAGAACAGTCGGAGGCTGGGGATTTCAAATTTGGGAATTTGTTTTCACTGTTGTTTTTAGTGATTTGATTTTTTTTATTTTCATATTTCATTTCGATTGAAATTTCATTTTGATTTGGATTTTCATTCATTCCTATTGTTTGTAATTCGAGATTTTGGATTGATTTGTAGTGTCGATTTGTAAAGTGTAAAATTTTTGTATTTTGAGAATTTCATGAAAGTTGTAAAAGATTTTTGGGGAAAGAAACGGATTAGGAGGGAATATGAGGATGTCACATATCTCATTCAAAAGAGTTGATCGAAAAGTTACTGGTTTGGATTGAATACGATTCTTCGCCATCAGAACCAAATCGAAAACCTCGTGGCTCCATGGCAATAGAATCGACTGCTCCTATCTCAGACAAGGGAGAGAATTGAAGGGATTGGATTTTAGATTTGGAAGTTTTGAATTTGAATTTGATTGGGATTTGATTTGAGATTTCCATTAAATACTAATAACATAGGCCATTTTTTTAATTCTTTCCTTCTAAGCCTAAGCAGATTTCAAAAGTTCTGCTAATGTGATAGAAATATTTTTCATTATCCAAAGATATTTCTGAGTCAATTAAAGACCGACCAAAAGACATAAAATCTCTTGAATCTTGCCAAAGCATAAAATCCTAGGAAACTTCTTAAGGTAGCCTTTCAAGTTTTATTAATCGGGGGAGGATTAAGACACTAATTTTTGATTATATCTTGCCTCAAGCTTCTTCTCAGGGAGCTTATTTTTTTTTCTTTTCTTCTTTTTTTTATTGAGATTTTCGCTCTTTTTTTATTATTGAGGATTACTATATCTGGTGGAGCACATGTTAAAGATTTTGAATGTCTTGATTGTGACACCAATTTTTTATTTGAGCTCACCTCAAGCTTCTCCTCAATCGAATCTTTACATTTTTTTTGCTCATTTTGTTTTTTGAGAATTACTGTATCTGGTAAGACATATTTCTGTTAAAGATTTTAAATGTTGAAACTCCCCTAATTAATAAATCTGAAATGTTTCTTAACATTAATCCTGGGATATTATAACTCATCAAAAAGTCTGGACCCAGTCGCATGGCAGAAAATTAAAAGACTCTTGATATCCCGAGTCAATTACTCATATTTCAATCACACTGCTTCATTTCAAAATCTACTTAGGAATCAGTCTGAATTCTTTAAAGTGAAGGACCCAGTTATTAGGGCATTAATTTCATTCTCCCCTGGAGTCATGATCATGTTAAAACAACAGATGTTTTGTCTTGGATCACTCCATTCTCGATTGTCTTTCAGTGAAACTTTGAACATCCTTGAGCGTCTTAGTATTTTTTTTTGCTGTGGCAGGAGGGTTGGGACTCACGATCCATCATCAAGTTTTTGCCTCTTTTAATTATTTTGTGGTGGGAGGTTCGGAACCCACTACCCATCGTCAAGTTGTGGTTTACTTTGACTGTTTTGTGGTGGGAGGGTTGGGACCCTCTACCCATTATCCTTCTCATATCCTTTTTATTTGTCAATCCATGGCATTTAAATTTATTGGTAACTTCGGCGCTGGACAATCCTTTGGTGGCGGTGTAGATTGTCTTTTGAAGATCATTCAGAAGTCAGTGACGTCCTTTGCCTTGTAATTTCAGCGGTAATACTTCGGTTAACGCACTTGTCTTGTAAACTAGGCATCCTTTAAAATTTATTCATGTGATTTTTTTTTTATTTCAAAATTTTGCATTTTGTTTTATTATTGTGTATTTGATGGGTTCTGAGAATTTTATTTTGATTTGAAATTTTAACAAAAGTTTATTTTGTCTACAGTTTATTAGAAGGTTGTTAGAGTGGAATTTCAGTTTGACATTTTTACAACAAGTCAAACCTAAAGATGAATGAAGTATCAGACCCAGTCCGAGATTTTAGAGGAGGTTGAATTCACATTGAAATCACATCAATAGATCGCTCCTATTCTAACACACCTATAGGGGATCTACCTCGCCTCTTTGGGGAGGTGGGAGGATTCCAGAACCTCTCTATTTAGGGATGTCAAAACAGTGACTCCAAAATCCAAAAAGGAGTTGACTACACTAGCTCAAGACAGAAATGAGTGAGGTATGCCAACAGAAAGAATGGTAATTTGGTCCACTAGGGGTATGAACTCACTACCGATTTATGAAAGCAAAACCATATGATCCAAATGGAGAGAGAAACTAGTCCTCAGCAGAGTCGCCAGAAGTTGTTGGCATATTTTAGGTTATGTGTTGAATTTTGAAAAAGGGGTCACCAACAGAAGTTGTCTGCGAATTTTAAATTTTTAATTTAATTTAAATATATATATAATTTAGAAAGTAGAATTTGATTTTTTAAAGTATTTTTAAGTTTGAAAATTTTAAGAAATGAAATCAAACCGATCTTACATCCCAAATAGTTTATATAAACTAGCACCACACCACAAACCGTGTATCCATCTCGAAGAATAGACACATTGTTTGATGATGGGCTTAATTAAATAAACTAGAAGATTTGTGACATTTGTTTGGTCTACAAACCAATTTTATAAGCCGACAAGTTCCCCTACTTAACATAAAGAAATTAAGTAGGGTTTATATTACCTGGGTTCTTAAAGTTCCCTATAAGGACAAGCTCCTATAGTTAATTACAACATAAATGAAGGGAATCATTTAAGAAAACTCTCAATAATGATCAGTGGTTTTGCTCTCAAGAATTTCAAAGTATAAGGTTTTCAAAGAATTGGATTTTGGAAATTTCCAAAGGGAATAACACAAATTTGGAACATTCATTTTTAGAGTCCAAAGGAAGAGAAGTAGGAGAAGCTGAGGATCCAAGAAGAATCTTGGCAACTTCCCAAACTATCCTATTGTTTGGCTTCAATTTTAGAGTTTATTTAATGTTGTAATCCTGTAAATTTTAATTAATTAGGACTTATATTCGTATGATATAATCATACAAATAGCCTCGAAGATGTGAGGGTTTATGTCGTACCAGACGACTACCTCGGAGTCCTAAGACCGGTTAGTGCTTAATTTGCATAACATGATTATGCAAATACCTAACAAAAAGTTTAGGATTTAAGTTGCACTAGGTAGACTATCTCGAAATCCTATGGCTTGTTTATTTGTAACTAGGAAAGGTTTAGCTGATGTAGACACAAGTTTTGCTGATGAAGATGGTTGTGCTGCCCACTGTGCTCCAAGCTCCTTATTGTTGCAGAGGTTTAGTTTTAAAAAGTGGCAGTCAAAAGATGAGGGAAGTGTTTTGGTTTAGAAGTTTTAAGGTTCAGGTGTCTTAATGTTTTAATTAAAACAAATCTTAAAGTTGATTAAACATAACCGATTAAGATCCCACGGTTCCGTCATCCCGGAACCGCTATTTTCATCGGATTCACTTAATCCAAATGAATTTGCTACACTCAACTGAATGAGTTCCACACTTTCATTTAGACCGTGGGAAATCTCATTAGCAATACGTGGGTTACATCATCCGAGGGATTCCCGATCATCCAACGAGACGTTTTAATTTAATTGTAATTGTAGTTTTATTGTTTTGTTTGTGATTAAATTTTAAGTTGTTTTATATTTTGAATGTTGTGGCGGTGAATGTTTATGTTGTTGTGATTTTTAATTTAGTTTTGGTTTCAATTTTATGGCTATCCGAAAATTTTCAATTTTCATGCAGGGTGACATTGTCTTTTAACATGCAAGAAAAGTAAAGTATAATGCAGGTAAATAAATTGCAATAAAAATGTACCTGGAAAGTCTTCTCATCATTCCCAGCAGCACTTAAAACAAATGTCAGAGCATTTATATATTTCATGGAAAGCACCTAGGTAAAGTTAAGGAAAGGTTCTGGTTGTCTACCAAAATCCTAATCCTATCACTAGTCAATTCCTATGACGTCTAGGTCCTCGTGTTTTGTTAAGGATGATTTTCTTCACTAAAGAACAATGAAGTTTCACTGTTCTTTGAGACATCCCGTCAAGTTAGAGAAGTGCTCGGAATTGAATTCTGAACATCTTCTTAAACATTTTTAGGGATTACTTTAAGTTCAGTTGGTTTCATTAAGGTGGCGAATTAATCACCCGGGTTACCCTTGATCACTGAATTAGGATGTTTGATTATCCTATGAGTGAAGTGACATTTCATTTTATGCTTCATTTAAAAGTTATAATAATGAAGGCCTTAGGGGGCAAATTAGTTTGTTAAATTATTTAACCGTTTTAATTAAAGTTGAGTTGGTGATTTACGATAATTTAATTTAGTTTCAAAATTCAGGCTGCTTTTCTTTCAAGTGCTTTGATCTTACTCAAATTGAAAGGAGTATTTAAATTGCTTCATTTAATTAAATTTTGATGATCTAAGTTTGATTCGAATTAATCATGTTATCTTAGGTTGATTTTAATTGGTTTAATTTTCTCATTTTAATTATAAATTGTTTTGAGATCATTTAATGTTTTAACATTGTTTTAAGTTTTTTCCTAAGTTATTTTAAATTAGTTTTAATGTTTTAAATTTATTTTAATTTGATTATTAAATCAATTAATGTTTTAAGCTTTAATTTATTTAACAAATTATTTCCCTTTTTAATTATTAATTTTAATCATCATTTCTTTATAATTAATTAAGAGTTAAATGTTATTGAATTGATCCATTTAGGGATTTTAGATTAAGGAATCGATATCTTCTCAAGTTTTATCCTTACCCTTAACAATCCAAATTTTTAATTATTCTTCCAAAATTTAAATGATTTAATTAGATAAAGTTTCATTTTGATATATTAAAAGTGATTAATGGGTTTCTACCCTTTTAATTCTTTAAGTTTCAACCATCCAAGAGAAAATTTAAGATCAAATGTTCATCCCTCCCTTTGATTAAGCCTAAGGTATTAATTAGGGTTAAAGTCCTTAATTGCCTTTATGCCCTTTTAAAGTTATTCATCTCATAACTCACTAAATTAAGCTCAAATGAATTTAAAATTTTTATGTCACTCCACTCACATGTCAATTAAGACATTAGAGGAGAAAATGTGATTTTTCTGTTTATTTAATTTATATTATTGTTTTAATGAAAAATAAGGGTCTTCAATGGAAATTCAGCAACATGACCAAGGTAAGGTTTCTGTCCTTAGGAAAATTATGGGATATTCCTACTGAATAGAGGACCACTTGGACCAATATTGGTGATTTTTTGAATTACATTTTATTTATTATAATTATTTTAAGTTTTAGGATGTTAATTAATTCTAAAATAAAATTAAAGTTGAAAAATAGATTTTATATTTTTCTTAAGTTCCTCTGACCTCAAAGAGTTCAGAGAAACAAATTTTACATTTTTTTTTTATTTTTCTTTGAATTTTTAGAATTAATTTATTGAAAAGGTTGGAAAATTCATTCTTAATATTAAAAATAAGTCCTAAGCCGTTAAAATTCAATATATTTACTTTGGGGCTTAGGAAAAATATTTTGTTGATTCCTAAGTGATTAGGGGACCACATATGACATTTTTATGATGTTTAATATTTTTATGATTGTTGACCTCACATTATGTTGAGGTCTAGTATCTCTTTAGAATAGCCTACGGTCTAGCCATAGGACTCTCCTGGTGACTTTCTTAGAAGACTAGTCATGGAACCCTCCCCATAGAAATTCAAAACTCTTCTTGCTTCACTAGGTGTTTTCATATGCTTAAGGCCTAACCTCCACCTTTTGGTAGGAAAAAGGCAAGCAGAAGGAATCCTAGGGGAAGTCTCCTATAGGTGGTCAGACCTTAAGATTTGCCCTGAGGGAGGTATGGACTTCACCACTAACATGCACACATTCCCTCAAACCTTTGGAAACTCATGTAGATGGTTCTTCTCAACTCTTGGCATTAGGCTAGGGTTTGACTAGTACCGATACATAGAGGACCACTTGTGAGTGACCCTTGGTCCATAGCTCAATTCAAACCATCTCATGACATTCATCTCAAACTAAGCTTCAATTTTCCAAAATTTCAAAAATTTGGTACCTCACCTCCCAAAATGTCCTAAATTACCCAAAATTCTTCAAATTCACCAAAATTCCCCAAAATTCATTCCAAGATATTTATTACCACTCAAATTGACCATCCATGACCAAAAATTCCAGAATTTCCAAAAATACCCCCCAATGCCCTCAAAATACCCAAAATACCCTTTTTGCCCAAAAATTGAAAAATTCCAAAAAATTCACAAAAAATTCCAAAAAATCGTAAAAATTCCTAATTTTATTTTGTTCAACTACACTATAAGCCAATTTTGTCAATTTAACCCAATTTAAATCAAAAACAAAACCCCAATTTGGCCTATGCAGCCTAAAAGTGCCCAAATCAAACTCAATCTTGACCCAATTGACCAAAATCATGCCCAATTTCAATTTCAAACTTCAATTCTACATCCCCAATATCAATCTAAATCAAATTCAAGCCAAATGTGACCCACATTTGAATCCAATTCCACTTGAAATCCAAAATGCCCAATTTTTCCTAAATAATCCAAAATCTCCTAAATAAACCCAATGTCAATCAATTCCTCCCAAATTTCAATCCCAAACTTTTTATAACCACTCATTAAACTGAATTGGATCATCAATTGTCCACAATTTGAGCTCAAGTCTTACCCAAGTCCATTTTGGACTAAAACCCCCAATTTTGACCCAAATTGAACATATGTCCTAAATCCACAAAATTGACCCTCCAAACTTTCTCAAAACCCTTTCAAGTCTTCATGAACAATCTTTGAGACAACCATATCTACACTACTGTTGTAAACCTCTGGACCTCATTCCCACTCAAACTCAACATAACTTGACCCAAATCCAATATGATCCAAAATAATCAAAAATCCTATCCATACTAAAATTGAACTTCCGAATGAGCTCAAAACTACTTTATGTCTTCATGAAAGAACTTCATTTCAATCATATGGACAATATTGATCAGGGCACTTGGGCTTCATTCAAGCTCTAACCCATGTTAAGCCAACCCAAACCCAAATGAACCAATTTGAACTAATGATTAAAATCAAACCAAATTAAACCAAAACTAACCAAATTAAACCTCATGACATGCCCTAAAATATATATATATATATATATAATATAAAAAAAATAAAATAAATAAACTACATTTTAAAAAAAAAAGAAATATCCCTCTTCTCTCACCTCTCCCTCACCGCTCCCTCATTCCTTTTTGACTCCAAAATCGTGAGCCTCCCCCTAAAAAATCCCTCATCATCTCATTATCACCGCTCTTACACACTCACTTCACTCACTTCACCATAACTCCTCATTCCACCACCCCAAATTCCTTTCCTAGCCGTGAGCCTTCCTTCCCCTTCTCCTCCTTCTTCCAAGCTAGCCACACTTCACCACAACACCCCCAATCTCTCCAAGCCGTAAGCTTCAACAAGGGCATCCCTTCTTCAAATTTCTTCCATCAACTCCTCCAAATCAAGGTAAGTTTCTTCACCCTTCTCATGTTTAGCTTAAGATCCCACACATACATGCTTATTGTTTAGTTTTCTTCTTCCTTTTACAAAGATTTTTAAATTTATATGCAAGCTATTAATCTCCATGTATATCTTCAAAAATTATGTGTAGGCTCTTTCTTTTCACAAATCTTCATTCTATTTAAATGTTTCCATGTTTAGGCTTAGGAATTCCTTTTTCATGCAAGTTATTCACCTATTTAGTTTTTAAATCTTTCCATGTTTAGCCTTAGGATTTCTTTTTCATGCAAATTATCTAATTATTTAGATTAACTAGTTTAAATATTTACAAATCTACCACCTAATTTTTATTACCTTGAAAAATAAATTTTAAAAATTTTTTAATACAACATAAAGGAAATAAAAATAAAAGAAAGGAAAAATAAACATAAAGAGGGAATAAAAAAAAATTAAAAAAGAAGAAAATGAAATAAAAATCTAAAATAATAAATAATGAATAATAATATATATATGTAAATTAATAATAACAATATTAAATTTAAAAATAAATAAATAACACTAAAATATCAAAATACTAACTAAATGCTAAATATGTATATTTGTAAATTAATGATATTATGAAAAAAATGAAAATAATGTTATAATTTTAAAAGAAAACCAAAAGTATGAGAAAAAAAATGATAATAATAATAACTAAAATAATAATTGTAAATATAAATAACTAATAAAAATAAGTAAATAAAAATGTCATTCTTTTTAAAATAATGTAAATGTAAATATATATGTAAATAATAATTTTAATATATAGTAACCTAATATAAATGATAATAACTTTAAATAAATAAAAGAATAATCAAGGAGAGAGAAAATGAAAAGCTTTATAATTAAATAAATAATAATATAAATGATAAATAAATGATATAAATAATAAATTTAAATATACATCTAAATAATAACAATAATAAATTAAAATAAAAATAACTTATAATTTAAATATATTAAAAGATAAGAATATAAGGGATAATAAAAATAAATAACACATATATATATATATACATAAATTGGAAATAATTTAAATAATATGCATGAATAATAAATTAAATTAATTTAAATTAAATTAAATAATAAATGTAAATAAATAATAAATTAAATTAAATTAAATTAAATTATATTATATTAAATTAAACAATAATAATTTAAATTAAATTAAATTAATTAAATTTATTTTAATTAATAAAAATGGAAAATTAAATTAAATTAAATTAAACAATAATGTAAATAAATAATAAATGAAATTAAATTAAATTAAAATTAAATTAAATAATAATGTAAATAAATAATAAATTAAATAAAATAAAATAAGTTAAATAAATTAAATTAAATTAGATTAAATTAAGCAATAATGTAAATAAATAATAATTTATACTAAAATTAAATTAATTAAATTAAATAATAATAATTAAATGAAAACCAAAAATAATAATTCAAATAAATAAATATTAAGTAATTATAAATTAAAGAAAAATTAAATTAAATTAATAAAAATTAGTTAAATAAATAAATGATAATAAAGTAAATAAATCACAATGAATTAAATAAGATAATAAATTAAATAAATAATAAAGATAATAATAATTTTAATTACAAATAAAAGATAATAATTTTAAATAACACATAACAAAAATAACAAAACACATAAATAATAATAACAATAATAACATAAAATGATAATACATAACAAAATAAACAATAATAAAATAATAAATAACAATAACATACATAATACAATAACACAACACAACAATCACAACATACAACAACAATTCCGACCACAATACAATACCAACACGATAACAATCAAACCTAGGATAGGCCTCCTGAGGCATGGTTTATTTTTTCCCTTTACAAAGACCCCTAGGAAATCACAACTTGGTGTAGAAAACATAACAAGAATACCCTTATGCCTAGTGAATGCATTGAGTAACCCAAATTATACCCGATGTCCACACAATCTTCCCAATTCACATTCCAAACTCAAAGTTCCTAGCTCTAAAAACAAACCAAAACCAAAACCAAAATCAAACCAAAATAAAACTAAACCCAAACCAAAACCAAAAAAAAAAAAATCCAAACACAAACTCAATCAAATCTTCCACAAATAAAATCACAAACTCTTCACAACACTCCCATAAGTCCAAACCAAACTACCAATTGCCACCAATCCAAATCCAAGCCACACCTGAACCCATCTACCCCAACCTTCTCGAATCTGTGTTCTTCCCCTAGTCTTCTTTTCCTTTGGACTCTGATAAAATGAAATGTTCCGAAATTTTAACCATTCACCTATTGAATTCCGATAATCACATTTCATTGAAAGAAATCCTTACCTTTGGAAGTCGTGAATATAATTATTTCCTGATCTTTGTCAAGATTTTTCTTAGGTGACTTTGGTTGTCTAAGATGTAATTAACTATGGTTCTTGCCTTATAGGAAACCTAAAATACTCCAGATTAATATAAACCCCATTTAATCGTCTTATATTAAATGGGGGAAATTATCGACAAACATACAGGTTCCACAGACGAAACAGATGTCATACTTTTCCTTAGTTCATTTGATTGAGCCTCATCCTCGAGTTTTGTGTTCATCCTTCGGGATATATACAAAGCTCGAGGTTATAGTGCTCTTTCATTCGAACTTTAAAAAATATGAGATCAGTTTGACTCCATACTTTTCTAAACTAAATTATAATTAAATTAAAATTGTCCTTCTGAAGCGGGTGATGGGACTTCGAATCCAGTGACTGACAGCTTCTAATGGGCAACCTTAACTAAAACACATATATTTAAAACTTTTTATACGCCGACAATGATTTTTATAATTTTTTAATCATTAAAATAATAAAAGTTAGGTCAAAAATAAAAATTTTATAAAAATCCCAATTTTAATTTTCTTAGACTCCCCTGACATCAGAAAGCCCCAAAACCAATTTGGTGAAATTTTGAACTGTGTTTTGGATTTTATGAATTTTTTAATTTTTATAATGGCTATGTCATTTAATTAATTCATTTAATGGGTTAAATTAACTCCAAAGAGAATGTTCCCAAGCTCAGAGGCTACAAAAGCCATATAGTCTCATGTCATGGTGAATTTCATACATGCATGGAGAATTAAAACATTCAGAATAGTATAAAAATCATTAAAATTTAAATACTCGACCAAATAACTTGATTTCTTTTTCACACTATTCTCCTCTGTTCATTGAGTAAAAGGTATTTTTTTTATTTTTATGATTTTTCTATGCAAAGTTATGCATTTTTAAAGTGTAGGGTAATTAAATAATCAAAAATACCCTAATTTCCTACTTATCTAGTGTGGCACCTCGCCATGCTCGGCAGATCCGAACTCCCACGCAGCGCTTCTCCATTCAATGTCGCCATCTGACTGGGATGCCATGCAGCCCGTGATTCATGTATCATTTCTCCATTTGGCGTGATCCTAGTCGTTTATCTAATACACGCGTGATCCAATGGCCTCCGTTCATCGTCCCAACTGGTGTGAGCTGAGAACCGTCCACCTTCTAGACCTAATATCTCCTTCATTTCTCAACCGAATTATACATTCCTGCTCTTCTCAACAAGATGAACACATCTATACGGCTATGATGCATTGAAATCAAGCCAAAAAAATGGAGAATTGCTGGAAGCTTGGGAGGAAGAAGAGGTCAATACCTTGGCTTTGAGAAGTGAAGCTTTAATCAGAGAGGCTTAGCACATTTGTTGGAGTCTGGGGAAGCTAGGGATGAAGCCTGGAGTAGTGGTGAAACGTCTAGGTATGACTTCGACTAAGCCCGATTTCATGCTTTGACAGCTGAAGAGATTGAGTGGCCTGGAGAGAGGTCTTCCACTAGAAAACTTCTTCTCTACCTCTGGTGAAGGTGTGAGAAGAGTTAAATTGATTTCTGTGCAGGTTCAAGGGTTGTCATGTTCTGACCTGAGAATTGACCCCTCAAATTGAGCTCAATTAGTGTGGAAGAGAGCAGGGGAACAATGAGGAACTTCTTCTCTGTGTTAGGGGAAGAGTTTAGGCTACATAAATGGAGGTTTTGCGAGACTTGATTTCAGCCATCCTTTTGGTCGTGGAAGATGGCTGTTTAAATAGCTATGGCTGGAGAGCTTCCCAGGGGGAGTTAGGGCCTAGGATCAGCGGCTTAGGTCAAGGGAAGAAGATTGTGAAGCCCAACTGGAATGGGACAGTTCAGTAAGGCAAGATTCAATTTTTGAATTAAATCAGGACTCTCGGCCTGGTGTTTTCCGGCGGCTGAAGTGGTGGTCCGGCCAGGGTCAGGTCAAGTTTGAGCTCAGTGAGGTCAGAGAGGTTGAGTGGTGGTTTCAATTTGATTATTTGGTGGCTACGTGGTTAAGAATCAATGGGGAATTGGATTTTAGATTAAAGGTGGCTAACTTGGGTTAGCCCCATGGTTCTTTGGCTAAGCCCTTGTCCAAAGTGGTTTGAGCTGATTTTAAGGTCCATGGGGAGGTTTTGATGAGTTCAAATGGCTGGTTTGGGGTTTTTGGTATGAGATTTGATGGTTTTAAAAAAAAGGGAAAAATGGAAGTGAGAGGGGAGAGGGAGAAGTCACCTCCCTTTCCCATTTTTGCAAATTTGACTTTGTATGCCCATGGGGTGATGCATGAGACATGCCATGCTATGTATGACTCCATGAGGAAGTTTTATTGCAATGGAATTAATGATTTTCGTTATTTTTTAGAATTTTTATGCTCACATGCCTAATTTGGTATGATGTCATGTATGTAGGGCTGGCAATTTTGCTCGTTGTTCGCGAACAGCTCGTGTTCGGCTTGTTAAGTAGCTCGTGTTCGGCTCATTCATTAAGCTTAATGAGGCGAACGTGAACAAATTTTTAAGCTCAAAATGTAAACGAGCCGAACACGAACAATCGTTTGTTCGCTCGTGTTCGAACTTCGAATTGGCTCGAAATAAAAAAATAATCATATAATTATTTATATAATAATTTATTATATATATTATTTATATATTAATATATTATATATATTTATATTTAAGTTTAAATCATAATTGCTTGTGTGGTAGCATGGTTATGCTTCTTGTTTCCATTCATTTGGTCCAGGTTCGAATCCGGCGCTAGACATATATTTTTTCCAATTAATTTTAACGAGCCAATTTCGAGCCGAACACGAACAAGAATATTTAATTTGAGCCAAACACGAACACACCTTTCACGAGCCATTTCGAACACCAGCCGATTTCGAGCCGAGCTAATTTCGAACGAGCCAAGCCTGAGCTCGCTCAAGCTCGGCTCGTTTACAACCCTACATGTATGCATGCATTAGATTGGACATGATGCCATGAAATGGTGTTTGGAATGCCATGGATAGATATTAAGAGGGAATTATGACATGTGGGCTCAAATTGGGCTTTTGAAATTAAGGTCATAGGCTTTTCAAAATGCATAAGGAAAATGGGCTTTTAACAAGCATATGATGATTTAGAATTTTAAATTGATTGTGTCTTCATCAAAATGAAATAAAAAAATGATTAAAATTGGTTTTGGGCATGTTGAAATTTGATTTAAAATTGATTTGAGAATTTTCATGGGTCATGGGGTTCAATTTGAAGGGAACTAGGCTTACGGGCCAAAATTGGGCCTTTTTGGGCCAAATGAATTTTGGGTGGAATTTGGTCAAACTTTGTGTCAAATAAATGTGATGTTTGGTATATAAATGTGCCATGAATGATTTGGAACAAGTTTGGGGTAATTTAGAGTTAAATTCGGTTTAATTTGGGTCTTTTAGTAATAGAACCAAAGTGGGTCAAATTGGGCTAACTTGGGCTAAAGTTGGGCCAATGTTGGTTTTGATGTGACATTAATGCTGCAAAATGTTTATGGAGGTGTGAAAAAGAGTTTTAAATTTTTTTTGGGTCTTGATTTTGTGATTTGGATTTGTTTGGGTTCATGATTGATTTAGGCAAATTTGGGAAATTTTGGTTTAAACTAGGCTTGGGTGGAGTTTGGGTCCAAATATTGAGTAAATTAAGTTATACTTTTTTTTGTGGGGTTGTTAGGAAGGTTTCAAAACAAATTTGGGGAAAATTGGATGACATTTGGGTTGAATTTGGGATGGATTGGGTTTGTTGGTCATTTTTGGGCTTTAAGGGATAATTTGGGATTTTTGATAAAATTTGATTAAATTGACAGAATTGGGATATGTGGCAGTTGAACAAAATGAAATTGGGATTATTTGGGATTTTCTAGAATTTTTTGAGAATTTTTGAAATTTTTTGAATTTTGGGAAAAAAAGGATATTTAGGGTATTAAGAGGTTATTTGGAGGGTTTTGGGGTATTTTGGTGGATTTAAGAGATGAGAAATGTTGCAAAATGATTTTTAGGGTTTTTGGGAATTTTAGGAAATTTTGGAGAATTTTGGATGGTCATGGGGGTAGGCTTATGGACTTTAAACAAGTCTAACCACTTTGGGACCAAACTTAGCCAAATGGTAACCACTTTATGATCCTTCACATATTGACCTTTAGCCATCTTGATCAAAGATTAGTGGCTTTGGTTCAATCATGTGAGTTTCTTAAAGGGTAGAAGGGGCAAGGTTCAAGGTTAAAGGATGAAATGGCTTAGGGGTGTGTGTGTGTGCAAGAGAAGCTCAAGTCACCCAAGGTCACCAAGGGTAGCCTTAAGGCTTGAACATATTATAGGAATTCATCCTTGTCCTCCTGCACATTAGTCCTAACCTTCTAAATGATTTAGAGGTTGATGACCATCTACATAGGATTCCAAAGAGAATCAAGATTTGGTTTGAATTTCTAAATGGTGGGTTCCATCTCTAGTCTTCTAGGATAGTCAAGGAGAAGTTCTATGGCTATATCCTAAGCACTAAGAGGAAGGAAGAAGACCTCACCAAAAATGAGGTCAACAAATGGACCCCCAATAGGTGTGGTGTGCTAACTAAGCACGCCGCGCGTATTGGCGTTGACCGAAGTGATCAACAAGACGAACACAAACGTCCAAGTGACACACTTAGAACGAAGCGTAGAAAATTTCCGCTTGGGAGTTTCAGGTAAATCTTCAAGACTAAAGATTCTAGAATTATCACTGAGGAAAAGGAGGTGAATTCCAAATCACAAGATCTGAAGAGATTGGATTTCAAATTCTTTTCATTTTATTTTAAGTTTTAAGTTTGAGTTTGAATTAATTTGGGTTTCAATTTTGGTTAAAATTTGACTTAAGATTGATTTCAAGGAGATTCTAAATTGAATTAAAAAAATGAGAATTGGAACCTAGGTTTCAATCTTGGGATTGCAAAGAGAACTGGAATTTAGGTACCAGCCTCAAGGAGAGAATCGAAAATAAGGTATCGATCGAGAAAAGGGCGAGAACTGGAAGTTAGGTACCAGTCTCAGAAGAGAGCCGGAAGTTAGGTACCGACCTCGAAAGAGTGGGAACTGGAAGTCAGGTACCAGTCCCAAAAGGGTAAGAACTGGAAGTTAGGTACCAGTCTCGGAAGAGAGTCGGAAGTTAGGTACCAACCTTGGAAGAGTGGGAACGGGAAGTTAGGCACCAGCCCCAAAAGGGTGAGAACTGGAAGTTAGGTACCAGTCTCGGAATAGAGTCAGAAGTTAGGTACCGACCTCGGAAGAGTGGGAACTGGAAGTTAGGTACCAGCCCCAAAAGGGTGAGAACTGGAAGTTAGGTACTAGTCTCGGAAAAGAGTTGGAAGTTAGGTACCGGCCTCGAAAGAGTGGGAACTGGAAGTTAGGTACCCGCCTCAAAAGGTGAGAACTAGAAGTTAGGTACCAGTCTCGGAAGAGAGTCGGAAGTTAGGTACCGACCACAGAAGAGTGGGAACTGGAAGTTTGGTACCAGCCCCAAAAGGGTGAGAACTAGAAGTTAGGTACTGGTGTTGCAGAAAATTGGAATGAGACATGAAGGTGCTTCATATCCCAAGAGAGTTAATAAAAGTTTGATTGTTTGGCGAAGGATATGGATCCATGCCATCAGAACTAAATCGAAAATTTCATGGTTCTGTGTCAGAAGACTCAAACAACCTTCTCAAAAGAGGAAAGAGATCGCAGGGAATCTAAAAGATTTCAAGAATAGCTGAAGGCTGGGGATTTCAGATTCGAGAATTCGTTTTCACTATTTATTTTTAGTGATTTGATTTTGTTTTTATTTTCAAATTTCATTTCGATTGAAATTTCATTTTGATTTGCATTTTCATTTATTCCTTTTGTTTGTAATTCGAGATTTTGGATTGATTTGTTAAGATTTGTAGTGTCGATTTGAAAAGTGTAAATTTTTTGTATTTTGAGAATTTTATGAAAGTTGTAAAAGATTTTTGTGGAAAGAAACAGATTATGAGGGAATATGAGGATGTCACATATCCCATTCAAAAAGTTTGATCAAAAAGTTAGTGGTTTGGACTGAATATGATTCCTCGCCATCATAACCAAATTGAAAACCTCTTGGCTCTGTGTCAATAGAATCGACTGCTCCTATCTCAGAAAAGGGAGAGAATTGAAGGGATTGGATTTTAGATTTGGAAGTTTTGAATTTGAATTTGATTGGGATTTGATTTGAGACTCAAATTGAGATTGGATTTGAAAGTACAGATTGGAGATTCAAATTTGAGGTTTATTGTTGATGTTGAGACTCCTTTTTTTGTTTCGATGATTTGCGTTGGTTTTGATTTAGATTTCAATTTGATTTCAGATTTCATTTTGATTAAAGTTTTTGTTTTGAATTGAAGTTTGTTTTGTTATCTTATTCGATTTTTTTTAAGTTTTCATTTTTCATTTTTTTTATTTATTTGTTGTCATTCGTTGGGGAATTTAGTGATGTTTTTTTTTGTAAAGTTTTGTTTTATTCATTTATGTTTCATGATTTTTCATTTTCTTTATTTTTTTATTTTTTTTAGGGTTTGGAACCAGTCATAAGCAAGTGCAGCATCTATGTTTCGTAGAACGAGGCTGTCTTTGAAACATCACGATGCGCAGTTCTCCTTGAGGTATCGTCCACTGACCAAAGACATTTGTAGAAAATGACCTAGCCTTCGACGTACTATTGGAATTCTATCCTTTCAAGTACCTACAAAGATGTGTTATTTCTACAGACACCACAGCTGAAGGGACAGGAACTTCATAGCTTCGTTTGTAACAGTCGTCACTCTTTACCGTTAATTTAGGAGGATTGTCCAGGCTGCCTTTGTGAAGTTGCCCTGACGCCCTTTGAATAGATGTTAGATTTATATCCTTTGATATTGAAAGGCATGACTTCATGTTTAAATTTCCATTAAATACTAATAACATAGCCCATTTCTTTAATTCTTTCCTTCTAAGCCTAAGCAGATTTCAAAAGTTCTGCTAATGTGATAGAAATATTTTTCATTGTCCAAAGATATTTCTGAGTCAATTAATGACCGACCAAAAGACATAAAATCACTTGAATCTTTTCAAAGCATAATATCATAGGAAACTTCTTAAGGTAGCCTTTCAAGTTTTATTAATCGGGGGAGGATTAAGACAACAATTTTTAATTATATGCTTGCCTCAAACTTCTTCTCAGGGAGCTTATTTTTTTTCTTTTCTTCTTTTTTTATTGAGATTTTTGCTCTTTTTTTTTATTATTGAGGATTACTATATCTGGTGGAGCACATGTTAAAGATTTTGAATGTCTGGATTGTGACACCAATTTTTTATTTGTGCTCACCTCAAGCTTCTCCTCAATTGAATCTTTACATTTTTTTTTGCTCCTTTTATTTTCTGAGAATTACTGTATATGGTAAGACATATTTTTGTTAAATATTTTGAATTTCAAAACTCCTCTAATTAATAAATCTGAAATGTTTCTTAACATGAATCCTAGGATATTATAACTCATCAAAAAGTCTGGACCCAGTCACATGGCAGAAAATTAAAAGACTCTTGATATCCCGAGTTAATTACTCGTATTTCAACCACACTGCTTCATTTTAAAATCTACTTAGGACTCAGTCTAAATTCCTTAAAGTGAAGGACCAAGTTATTAGGGCAATAATTTCATTCTCCCCTGGAGTCATGATCATGTCAAAACAACAGATGTTTTGTCTTGGATTACTCCATCCTCGATTGTCTTTTTGCAAAACTTTGAACATCCTTGAGCGTCTTAGTATTTTTTTTTTGCGACAGGAGGGTTGGGACTCACGATCCATCATCAAGTTTTTGTCTCTTTTAACTATTTTGTGGTGGAGGGTCGGGACCCACTACCCGTCGTCAAGTTGTGGTTTCCTTTAACTGTTTTGTGGTGGGAGGGTCGGGACCCTCTACCCATTATCCATCTCATATCCTTTTTATTTGTCAATCCATGGCATTTGAACTTATTGGCAGCTTCATCGCTGGACAGTCCTTTGGTGGAGGTGTAGATTGTCTTTTGAAGATCATTCAGAAGGCAGTGACGTCTTTTGCCTTGTAATTTCAGCGGTAATACTCCGGTTAACGCACTTGTCCTGTAAACTGGCATCCTTTAAAATTTATTCATGTAAATTTTTTTTTCAAAATTTTGCATTTTGTTTTATTATTGTGTATTTGATGAGTTCTGAGAATTTTATTTTGATTTGAAATTTTAACAAAATTTTATTTTGTTTAGAGTTTATTAGAAGGTTGTTAGAGTGGACATTCAGTTTGACATGTTTACAACAAGTCAAACCTAAAGAGGAATAAAGTATCGGACCCAGTCCGAGATTTAGAGGAGGTTGAATTCACATTAAAATCACATCAATAGATTGCTCCTATTCTAACACACCTATTAGGGGTCTACCTCGCCTCTTTGGGGAGGTGGGAGGATTCCAGAACCTCTCTATTTAGGGATGTCTAAACATTGGCTCCAAAATCTAAAAAGGAGTTGACTACACTCGCTCAAGACAGAAATGAGCAAGGTATGCCAACGGAAAGAATGGTAATTTGGTCCACTAGAAGTATGGACTCACTACCGATTTATGAAAGCAAAACCATATGATCAAAATGGAGAGAGGAAATAGTCCCTAGCGGAGTCACCAGAAGTTGTCGGCATATTTTTAGGTTATGTGTTGTATTGTGAAAAGGGGTCGCCAACAGAAGTTGTCGACAAATTTTAAATTTTTAATTTAATTTAAATATATATATATAGAATTTAGAAAGTAGAATTTGATTTTTGAAAGTAATTTTAAGTTCGTAAATTTTAAGATATGAAATCAAACCGATCTCACATCCCAAATAGTTTATATAAACAAGCACCACACCACAAACCGTGTATCTATCCCGAAGAATGTACACACCGTTTTGATGATGGGGCTCGATTAAATAAACTAAAAGATTTGTGACATTTGTTTGGTCTGCAAACCAATTTTATAAGCCGACAAGTTCCCCTACTTAATATAAAGAAATTAAGCAGGGTTTATATTACCTGGGTTCTTAAAGTTCCCTATAAGGACAAGCCCCTATAGTTAATTACATCTTAAATGACGGGAATCATTTAAGAAAACTCTCGATAATGATCAGTGGTTTTTCTCTCAAGAATTTCAAAGTTTAAGGTTTTCAAAGAATTAGATTTTGGAAATTTCAATAGGGAATAGCTCAAATTTGGAACATTCATTTTGAGAGTCCAAAGGAAGAGAAGTAGGAGAAGCTGAGGATCCAAAGAGAATCTTGGCAACTTCCCAAACTATCCTATTGTTTGGCTTCAATTTGAGAGTTTATTTAATATTATAATTCTGTCAATTTTAATTAATTATTACTTATATTCGTGTGATATAATCATACAAATAGCCTTGAAGATGTGAGGGTTTATGTCATACCAGACGACTACCTCAGAGTCCTAAGACTGGTTAGGGCTTAATTTTCATAACATGATTATGCAAATGCCTAACAAAAAGTTGAGGATTTATGTTGCACTAAGAAGACTACCTTGATATCCTATGTCTTGGTTATTTAAAACAAGGAAATGTTTAGCTGATGTAGACACAATTTTTGATGATGAAGATGGTCGTACTGCCCATTGTGCTCCAAGCTCCTTCTTGTTGCAGAGGTTTATTTTTAGAAAGTGGCAACCAAGAGATTAAGGAAGTGTTTTGGTTTAGAATTTTTAAGGTTCAGGTGTCTTAATGTTTTAATTAAAACAAATCTTAAAGTTGATTAAACATAACCGATTAAGATCCTACGATTCCGTCATCCCGGAACCGATATTTTCATCGGATTCACTTAGTCCAAATGAATTTGCTAAACTTAATTGAATGATTTCCACACTTTCATTTAGACCGTGGGAAATCTCATTAGCAACACGTGGGTTACATCATCTGAGGGATTCCCGATCATCCAACGAGAAGTTTTAATTTAATTGTAGTTGTAATTTTGTTGTTCTGTTTGTGATTAAATTTTAAGTTGTTTTATATTTTGAATGTTGTGGCGGTGAATTTTTATCTTGTTGTGATTTTTAGTTTAGTTTTGGTTTCAGTTTTGTGGCTATCCTAAAAGTTTCAGTTTTCATGCAGAGTGACTGACCCACTTTTTAATATGCTTGCAAATTAAATGATTTTATGACGGAATATATAATGTGGATTCTACGCAAGTATATGTATCGTATCAAGTAATACAGAGTTCTAGTGGAGTCCTAGTTATCGATCCCACAGGGAAGTTTTTAACAAATTTGTATCAGCTAAATTTAAAGGAATTACTTACAAATAAAGTAAACAGAATTTTAAAGTAACTAAAGCAAACTAAAGTAAACTAATGCTTTGAAATAAAGTTGATTTAAATAATTTAGAAAAAGTATCATTCTCCTTGTTTATTAGAAAATTAAGTGAAATGATGAATTTATATAGATTCTTTAAATTGTATTGTGACAAATAGGAGCACTCCTATTCTTTACCCTTTGGTCCAGGTGCAAAGAACATTGACTAATCCTATGTTTGATTACTGAATCGCGGCTAGGCTGGGAGGATACTGGTTGCCACTTCAGAGCTCCCACGTTCCCCTCACCTGAGGGCTAACATCTACACTTCAACTCTCAAATAATAGGACCAAATTGAATATTTTAGTCTGTAACACTAAAATGTTCAATTCTACATCTCATAATTAATATTTCCCTATTTATTTGCACCCTCCTTCCAAGACTTTTGACTTCCCTGAATATTGGATGTAATTTTTACTATAGTTGATAATTCAACATATTTTAACAAATCAATCGTCGATTGAAAGTAAATTAAGTTTTAAGTAAAAATTATCACAACTTATTTTAATATATTAGGTACTTCTATTTAATTTCATCAATTCACATAATTTTCATAAACAAGGAGAAAGACTAAGAAAACTACTCGTAATGCATGGGAATAAAACAAAGCATGGATTTCATTTAAAGTTAACAACAACAATAAACAAAGATACTTATCTTAATTTCCTCCCTAAGCGTACTTCTTGAAGTTCCTTCGACTTTTCCTTCTAGTACAGCAAACTTCTAACTAAATAGCACTCAAATACAAATAAACTCAAGAAACTCACTAATGACTAACAACAGACACACTTAAGACACCAAAAAGAGACACGCTTAAGACTAAAATTCGTCCTCTATTTATATAGGTAGGAAAAGGTCCAAGGGATGCTTAAACACCTCTTCAAAAAGCGTTCAGGTTCAATGTATTTGCATTTTGAACTGTCTCGCCGTAGGCGGGAAATGACTGAATTTTAATTATTGTTTACTTTACTTTATTGCTTATTGCTTACATTCTTTTAGTAAAAATTATTAGTTAATTAGAATTTGAATATATATATATATAAAGTATATATAAATTGTATTTGAAAATTTCAAAATATTACTTATATTTCTTACTTTTTATAAAATTCATCCTGTGGGATTGATAACGGACTCCGCTGGTGCTGTATTACTTGAACGATACGTATACTTGCGTTTAAAAGTGTGAATTTTACGATAATAAAATCTAAATTATAAAAGTAAACCTCGCGCGTCGAGTTTTTGAAGCCATTTTCTAGAAATTAAATATTCTAAAAAGTGGTATTAAATTCATGTATTTTTAAAGCGTATATAAAGTCGCATCGCATCATTTCCCCACGAGAGGATTAACATTATTATTTTGGTTATTCCAATTAAAATTTGGATGATTCTTCCAACCTAGATTATAATAGTTTGAATAGGATTATTTTTCTATTATTTATTACATTTATAGTTTCATATGAAGATTGAGCATCTACGATTTTTCACAATGAATTTTCTTCTAACAATTTGGAAGTGTTTGAGAACGAATTCGTTCTGTATTGATCTATTTTCTTTGGAAAAGACGAATTTGAGAAACTATCATAGTTAAAGTATAGGAATCATGAATACTAGCTACTCTCTTAGAATTTACCCTTCCAAGCGGGCATTGAAAATTATTGGTAGCCATTCTGTATTAAATCATAGGATTCTTCAAAAGATTTAGACATTAGTGATCCTGCACCAGAAGCAACGTCGGTATAGATGCAGAGATCTATTTAATCCATTATAAAATGTTTGAATAATTAAGCAATACGAGCCAAATCATGATGTGAACATTTTCTAAGAAGTTCTTTAAATCTTTCCTAAGATTCATATATCGATTCTCCCTCATGCGACTAAAAGATGTGATATCGTTTCTTAGCTTAGCAATCTTAGATGGAGGAAAATATTTTGATAAGACTTTTTTTGAAAGTTCTCCTAAGTTTTGATAGATCCGGGTGCTAGTGAATTTAACCAAGCCTTAACTTATCCCTTGAAAAAAGGAAATAATTGGATTTAACGGCATCACTAGACACTCTACATCGTACTTAAAAGTAGCACAAAGTTCTAAAGGGAAACACAAGATGTAAATTATTATCTTCATTTGAAGTTTCACGGAATTGATTGTATTGTACTGCATTTGTATAATTACGAGTTTAAGCTCGAATGAATTGTAACTTCACATAATGATTTTGGATAGTTAAGTGAATTTCATCTAATGTAGGCTTAGCGTAATCTCTTAATTGTCTAGATTGATGTTCATTTTCTATTCTTTAGTTGTTTACGTTGATTTCCATTGTTCAAAATTTATAGGTTCTTTTCTTAGTTTTCTAATTCTCCTAATAGTGCGTTCTAATTCGGAATCGTAGGGTATAAGATTTTCAGAAAAAAATTTACGCATACAATCAGAAATCAGTACATAACTAAACGATTAACTAAATAAGTTGCAATTCTATAAAAAAGGTTTTCTAAGGTCCTAAATTGTACGTTATTCTAATTATGTTATAATCCTTTAACAAAAAAATATTTCCTCGGCCATGTTATTATGATCCGTGATTTTAAATATACTTAAAAATATAATAATTTGATACCACTAATAAAAGATATAAATCCTCGGCAACGGTCACCGAAAACTTGACTTGGACGTAATTTTAATTTTAGTAACAATTAAATATTATAATCTTTTGATCGCGAGCTACCTTTAAGGTTATGAGTATACGTATCGCTCAAGTAATATAGGGCTCTAGTGGAGTCTGGTTATCGATCCCACAGGGAAATATATTAAAACCGACGGACTAGGTTATATAAATACAATTCGGGAATCCATGGCCCAGATCGAAATTGCTTATACGTCATTAATACAAAATCGATAATAATATGAATTTTATATCTAAACAAGTTTTACTAACAATTTACTACTACTACCAATGTTAAGTTCAAATATATAATAACAAGAATCATTCTCCTTTGTTAAGATATTTTAAGTGAAGCAATAATTAGAATTAGTTTTATATGTGTTGTGCGAATAGGAGCATACATATTCTTTCTTTACCCTTTGCTTGGAGCATAAAGAACATTGGCTAATCATGCTTGGTTGCGAATCGGCTGGTGGGAATCCCGGCTCTCACTTCGGTGCTCCCACGTTCCCCTTGCACGAGGGCTAACAATCAACACATCAACATCCAAACGATAGGACCGAATTGAGGATTTTGCTATCACTCTAAATCTCGATTCTCCATTGATTAATATTATTTCCTTATTTGTACTTCTCCTTTGGTTACCCTTCGCTTTCAAAGAGAAAGGTGATAAATACTAGTTAAGAATACTTTTGTCTAGTGAGTTGCTAGGTATGACTTCGACAGGCACCGGTGCTGAAGCTTTGATGGGTGGGGGAGATTGGGTGGCTGGAGAGGGGGCTTCGGTAAGGCTTCTTAGCATACACCTCGGTGAAGGTGTGAGAAGTGTTAATTTGAGCTACATGCGAGTTCAAGGGTTATCTTGTTACGACCTGAAATTGAGCCCTCAAATTGAGCTCAATCGAGTGGGGAAGAGAAGCGAGGGGGAACATTGGGGAACTTCTTCTCCATGTTAGGGGAAGAGTTTAGGCTACTTAGATGGAGGTATTGGGAGACTTGATTTATTGACCTGACCTTTTGGCCATAGAAGATTCTTGTTTAAATAGCCATGGGCTGGAGAGCTTCCCAGGGGGAGTTAGGGCCTGGGATCAGCTGCTTAGGTCCAGGGAAGAAGAGTTGTGAGGTTCGGTGGAATGGGATAGCACGACGGAAGATTCCATTTTTCGAATTAAATTAGGACTGTTTAGGCCTGGTGTTCAGGCGGCGGGTGGTAGTCCGGCCGGGGGTCAGTCAAGTCTAAGCTCAGTGAGGTCATAGAGGTTGAGTTGGGTTTCAATTGAGTATTTGGTGGCTCCATCATTAAGATTCAACGGGGATTTGGATTTTGGGTTAAAGGTGCCTAACTTGTGTTAGCCCCTTTGGTTCTTTGGCTTCTTGTACCTAAAGTGGTTTGAGCTAATTTTAAGGTCCATAAAAGGGTTTTGATGAGTTCAATTGGCTGTTTGAGATTTGGGTATGATATTTGATGGTTTAAAAGGGGGAAAATGGAAGTGAGAGGGGAGAGGGAGAAGTGGCTCACACCCATTTTGCAAATTTGACTTTGCATGCTGTTGACCTCATTTTGATGAGGTCTTCCTTCTTCTTTTTTTAGTGCTTAGGATCTAGCCTTGGCTTTTTCTTTGACTATCTTAGAGGACTGAAATTGGGACCCACCTTTTAAGAAATTAAACCACTTCTAAACTCCTGCAAACTCCACAAACTTGTGTAGACCCCTAATCACCTAGAGGGTTGAAATCGGATGTGGAAGTTTAAGGATGAGTTCCTATAGGATTCTTTGGCCTTAGGACTGCCACACAGGTGGCACAGTGCAGTGAAGGGGCTGACTTACACTACACTTGCCACTACATTTCCACACACTTCCTAAAACCACACTCATACCCAACCAACATACGACTCGTAACGGTGATTCACATGGATGGTCCTTAACCTAAGCCCTTGGATTTAAGAGGGTTGAGAACAGCATGTCAGATATCAAATGAGTCCTTTCATATCCATATGGGGCTTGAAATGACTGTGGCTCAACCAAAATGATTTCTTCCCACTTAAATTCACCCAAATCTTCAATTTCCCAATTTTGATTTTTGACCCAGAGACCACCTCTTAAAAACTGCAAAATACTTGAAATTGCAATTTTGCAAAATTTCCAAATTGCAAAATTTTCCAAAATCAATCCCAAACATCTCCACATCACTCAAATTGATCATTCATACCCAAAATACCAAAGATTTCAAAAATACCTCACGGCCCTCCAATCCCCAAAGGCCACATTCTTGGCCTAAAAATCAAAAATTCAGAAAATTCCCAGAAAATTCCAGAAAATCCCAAATATTCCCAATTTCATTTCCAACTACACCATGGGCCAATTTTGTCAATTTACCTTACTTTTAGCCAGAAACCCCCCAGAATTTAACCCCATTTTAACCCAGAAGTGAACTCGATATCGAGAGCCAAACCTATCAGTGTGAAATTCTGGTCGATTCAATTCTAAACTTCAATTCAACATTACCAATACCAATCTAGACCAAATCCAAGTCCCAAACCCCACTCAAATTCAATCCGAGGTTAAAAGGCCCATTTTTGACCTAAACCCAAACCTAGCCCAAATGAGCCCAAACCCCAAAATCAAAGCCCAACCAAAGACAAAACCTCTTTGAAACACCCCCATAAACATTTCTCAACATTGATTTTACATCAATTTCAACCCTAGCCCAACATTAGCCCAAGTTAGCCCAATTTGACCTACATAGGCCCACTTACCAAATAAACCCAAATTCAAACCAATTCAACTCCAAATCACACAAAATTGATTCCAAGCCCTTCATAGAACATCCCTAAACCAATTATGACATTTATTTGACAAAGTTCTTCACAAAATTTTTATCCAAATGCCCATCCTAAAATCAAAAGCCCATTTCCCTTAAACTTTCTTAAAAGCCCACTTCACCACATCCAGAGGCCCAAAATCTACCCTAAAGCCCATATGACATTTCCCCTCATCATACTTTCAATTAAAATCATCCCTAAGTCCTAAACCAATGATCAAATAGTTCTAAATGAAGCTTCATCCAAATTTCCACCAAATTATCCAAAATCCTTAAAATCCTTTTTTATGAAATCGACCAAACTTTTTGCCAAGCCAAAGGTGAGCCATGAAGCCATGCATGAGCCACATGTGAGCCATGAGAGCTTTGGACACTCCACCATGCCATATTGGGTAAGAAGAGGGGGGACTTTCCTTAATCCCTAAAGCTCATTAGCCTTAATCATGTTTCACCTAAACTTAAATTTAATCCAAATATATTTGGATGGAGACTTCTCCATGCTAAACCAAGCTGATCCCTTTGATCCCCCACAAGCATCCAAAGCCACCTTGAAGGGTGCACCAAGCCCAAATGGGTGGATTGACCCATTTAGACTCAAAACTAGCCATGCCCCATTCTACTTTGAATCAAAGCCTTTACACATGGCAATTGCCAATTGCTTGCACCAAGCCCCAGCCCTGACCCACCTGACCTTGAGGGTGACCCATGCCTGGCCGGCCGACCACCAGGCCGCCGGAAAACACCATGGCCGAGAGCTCACATGTGAGCCAACTTTGAAATTCTCACCTGCTGAGCTGCCCCATCCCCAGTGGCCATTGTAGCTGTTCTTCTCTTGCCAAGAGCAGCTGATCCCAAGCCCTAACTCTCCCTGGGAGGCCCTCCACCCTCTCCTATTTAAACTACACCCCTCTCGGCCATGAGAGGAGCTGAGCAAAAAACCTTGCCGAAACTCTGCCAAAATTGTTCCAAACCCTTCTCCACCCTTAGAGCACTTGATCTCCAGTGAGATCCCCCTGCTATTTCTTCTCTGTGAGCTCAATTTCAGAGTTAAAATTCCACCCAAAACCAGGACACTTCTCCACAGTGGACCAATCCTCAAATTGATTGGTTCTACACCTTCACCAGACCAGGGAAGGTGTCCACCAGCAAAAGCCCCATCTCCAGACCACCCAGTTGCTCCAGCCTCCAAGCTTTGTGATTGGGCTTGGTCGAAATCACATCCAGACAATTCACCAGACCAAGAGACTTCATCTGGAGCTTGCTGGGATCCAATCGAAGGTGCAACAACTCTCAGATTGAAGCCACACTTCTCTGAGCAAAGGTATGAGCTAATTCTTCATCCCGAGCTTCTGGAGATTCTCCATTTCAAATGCCTTAGTTTCAATGCATGTTAACCGTATAGATGTGTTCGTCTCTTCAAGACGAATCCATAGAGCATAAGAACATAAAAATCCATTGAGTATCGAGTGAGATCTAAGGGATTTAGTGTGGACGGCTCTCGGGTGAGGACGCTCGGGGACGATGAACGGATGCCGTCCATTCAATACACGTGCGGACGAACGGCTCAGATGGCGTCGGACCAGGAGACGGTACGAGAACCGCGGGGCCCGGGCTGCCGACTCGGGTGGCGGCGTCGAATGGGAGCGCGACGCGTGTGCGTTCGGAGTCGCCGAGGTCGACGCGGCGCCGCGTGGATAAATAGAAAATTAGGGTATTTTTATATTTATTTAATTCCCTAAACTTCAAAAATTCATATCTCCGTGTAGAAAAATTAGAAAAATAAAAAAAAATACCCTCTTGCTCGGTGAACGAGAGGAGAATAATGTGGAAAAGAAATCATTTAATTTCATCAAGTATTTTATTTTTTATAATTTATTTACTCTCTCGCACTATTTTAATTCTCCATGCATGCATACAATTCACCATTGCATGAGACCATAGGGCTTTTGAAGCCTCCGAATTTGGGAACATTCCCTGAATTTTCCAAAGTCGAGGCCATCCCTATGAAGAGTTATTGATTTTTCAAGTTCATGTTACTCGTTTTGAGTATTTTAATTCCAATAAATAGCATGTTGTGAAATAAATTCTAGGAAAATTTGGTGATGTTCCTTATGACCGCAGAACCTTAGGAAAAATAGGTTTTCACTTAGTTCATTTAAAACAACTCTAATTGGCTTAAACACCCAAAATAGAGTCTCTAATTAATTAGAGTTAACCATGCATCAAATTGACTTGAAATCAATTCTCCACTGACCTTTAGGATCAGAGGAATCCACCATAAAAGTTTGAGGTCAATTGGACTTGGTTAGCCCCACTAATTGGGTTGATTAAGCCACTTAGCCATTTTAAACTTTAAAAATTCATAACTTTTAAAATATCTTTCAAAAATTCACTAAATTGGTTTTGGAGCCTCTCTGATATCAAGAGAACCTAAGAGAATTAAAATTTTAATTTTCTAAAAAAGTTGATTTTTAATAATATTTTAATATTTTTAATAATTAAAAATAATAAAAATCACAAAAATAATAAAATTCACCAAAATGTCACATTTTGAATTTTAATCACTTAGGAACAAATCCCACATTTTTCTTAGGTCTATTTTGTGAGATATTAAATTTTAAAGCTTTAAGGTAATTTTAAAGTTAAAAAAATGTATTTTCTAGCATTTTCACTAAAATAATTATAATAAATCATAGAAAAATCAGAAAATTGCAAAATTTGCTTCTCTGATTTCCTTGATATCAGAGAGATTTTTGAAAAATATAAAATTCATTTTTCAACATTTATTTTATTTTTAAATTAATTAACACTCCAAAATTTAAAATAATTATAATAAAAATAATATAATTCAAAAAATCACCAAAATTGGTCCAAGTGGTCCTGCTGGTCATTAGGAATGTCCCCTAATTTTCTTAAGAACAGAAACTTTCCCTTGGTCATGTTATTAGATTTTCCTTGGAAATCTCTATTTTTCACCAAAAATAATTATATAAATAAATTAAATACAGAAAAATCACATTTTCTCCTCTCATGTCTTTATTGACATATGAGTGAAGTCACATAAAAATTTCAAATTCATTTGAGTTCAATTTAGTGAGTTATGAAATTATTAAGCTTAAAGGGTAAAGTGATAATTAAATTTTTTAACCCTTAATTAAAACTTTAGGTTTAATAAAAAATTAACAAGTAAAATATTTGATCCTAATCTGATTTGGATGATTGAAATTCAAATAATTAAAGAGTAGAAACCCATTAAACAATTTTAAAATGATTAAACTTTAATTAAATAATGGATTAAATTTGGAAGAATAATAAAATTGGAATTATTAAAATAGAGGATATTATTAGGAAGAGATTTATTCTTTAATTTAAAAATCCCTAAATTAATTATCTCATTAATATTCAATTCTTAATTAAAGTGATAACTCAAATTTAAAATATATTAAAAGACTTAATCATTAAACTAAAATTCAATTATTAAACTCTTTTAAAAATTTCAATTAAAATTAAAAATAAAATTAAATTAAAAATTAAATTAAATTAAGTAAATTAAATTAAATTGAATTAAATTAAAATTAAAGCTCAATTAAATTAAATTAAATTAAAATTAAATTAAATCAAATTAAATTAAATTAAATAATTAAATTAAATTAAATTAAATTAAATAAATTAAATTAAATTAAATTAAATTAAATTAAATCAAATTAAATTAAATTAAACAATCAAATTAAATTAAATTAAATTAAATTAAATTAAATTAAATTAAAGGAAATTAAATCAAATTAAATTAAAATTAAATCAAATCAAATTAATTTAACATCAAATCAAACTCAATTGAATTAAATTAAATTAAAACTCAATTAAATTAAATTAAATTAAATTAAATATAACATCACCTAAAACAGAAAGAAATTAAATATAAAGCAACTTGAACACTATTCCAAATTTAAACTCTTTAACTTAAACCAAATCATTTGAACACCAATTTACCCTCAAAAGCTTTAGTTATCATAACTCCTAAATAGAACATTAAATGAAATGTTACTTCACTTGTAGGATATTCAAATGTCCTAGTTCATTGAGCAAGATAACAACAAAGCTTGAATTCCTGGACGATTAATTCATTTGTATAATTAAATTCATTTGGACTTAAAACAATCCTAGAAATATTGAAAAGATGTTTAAGATTTGTCTTAAGCACTTCCTCGATATGATAGGATGTTCATAAGAACAATCGAACTTAATTATTCTTTGATGAAGAAAATCGTCCTCAAACCAAAACACAAAGACCTAGACGTCATAGGAAATGACTAGCTATAGGATTAGGAATTTGGTAGAAAACCATAACCCTTCCCTTAGCTTTACCTAGGAACTTGCTTAAATATTCTAATTGTGTTTTAAGTGCAGCTTGGGATGACGAGAAGACCCTCCGAGTACGCTTTTATTTTATTGCAATTTACTTTCTTGCAATTTACCTTATTGCAATTTATTTAATCGCATTGCACTTACTTTTCTTGCATGATAAACAATCTGTTGCATGAAAACTCACACCTTTAGGATAGCCCCTAAAAGCTGAAACCAAAACTAAATTAAAAGTCATTGCAAGATAAAATTCACCGCCACAACATTTCAAAATATAAAACAACTCAAAATTTAATCACAAACGAACACAAAACTACAATTGCAACTAAATTAAAACGTCCCGTTGGATGATCGGGAATACCTCTGATGATGTAACCTACGTGTTGCTAACGGGATTTCCCACGGTCTAAATGAAAGTGCGGAACTCATTCGGTTGAGTTTAGCAAATTCATCCGGACTAAGTGAATCCGATAAAAATAATGATGCGGAAGGATGGAACCGTGGGATCTTAACCGGTGTCGTTATAATCAACTTTAAGATTTGTTTTAATTAAAACACAAAAAACACTTGGAAAATTAAGACTTCTCTAAACCAAAACACTTTTCTCATCTCCCGATTTATGATTTCTAAAACTAAACCTCTGCAACAATAAGGAGCTCGGAGCATGGTGGGCAGCACGGCCATCGTCGTCGGCGAAAACTTGAACCTACTTCAAAAAAACTTTCCTAGAATTAAATAACCAAGCCATAGGATTTCGAGGTAGTTTGCCTTATGCAACATAAATCCTCAACCTTTTGTTAGGCATTTACCTTGCAAATTAAGCCCTAACCGGACTTAGGATTCCGAGGTAGTCGTCTGATACGACATAAACCCTCACATCTTCGAGGCTATTTGTATGATTGTATCATATAAATATAAGTCCTAATTAATTAAAATTGACAAGATCAAAACATTTAAAAATATTAGGACTTTCTTAAATCTAAGCCAAACAATAGGATAGTCGGGAAATTACCGAAGTTCACTTCGAATCTGTGATTTCTCCTACTTTTCTTTCTTTGGATTCACAAAACAAAATGTTCCAAACTTGATCCATTCCCTATTGAAATTCCAAAATTCAATCCCTTGAAAACTTAAACTTTGAAATCCTTGAGAGCAGAATTATTGATTATTATCGAGAGTTTTCTTAGGTGATTCCCGTCACTTAAGATGTAATTAACTATAGGGGCTTGCCCTTGTAGGGAATTTTGAAGAACCTGAGTAATATAAACCCTGTTTAATGTTTTCATATTAAGCAGGGGAATTTTGTCGGCTTATAAAATTAGTTCGCAGACCAAACGAATGTCACAAATCTTCTAGTTTATTTAATCGAGCCCCACCGTCAAGCGGTGTGTCTATCCTTAGGGATAGATACACGGTTTGTGGTGCGGTGCTCGTTTATATAAACTATTTGGGATTTGAGATCGGTTTAGTCTCATATCTTAAAACCTTCAAATTTGAAATTATTTTCAAAATCAAATACTACTTTTCAAATTATTTATTTTAATTAAATTAAAAATTCGCCGACGAGTTCTACGTTAGGCGACCCCTCTTCAAAATAAAACACAACCTAAAAATATGCCGACAGATTTCACGGCGACTCCGTGGGGAGAATTCCTCTCTCCATTATAATCGAATAATTACGCTTTCAAAAATCGGTAGTGCATCCATGTCCTTAATGGATCAAACTACCCTTCTTTCCGTTGGAATACTATGTTCATTTCTATCTTGAATGAGTATAGCCGACATTCTCTCGGATTTAGGAGCCACTGTTTAGACACCCCTAAACAGAGAGGTTCCGAGATCCTTTTACCTCATTTTTGAGGTGGGGTGGACCCCCAATAGGTGTTAGTTTAGGAATGATCCTTCGAGTCGAGAAGTCTTGCTTAAGACTTTCTTTCCCTTTCCAACTTTGAATCGGATTCCTTACCTGCTCTACACTTTTGAACATTCCGTTCTAAATAAACAAACCCTCTAATAAGTAATTCTTTTAACAAATGATTCCCTCTTATAAATACATGAACAAAAATGAGTTCGGACTCTTTTCAATTCCTTTCTTCTCGTCCTAAAGAAAAGAAGCATAACGTGGGACTGACATCCAGAATCTACCATGCAGAAATGGAAGCCCCGAAACTGATTTTCTCCTTCACCAACGGACTGGACTTCGCTGTCTATAAGGATGAGTTGCCCGACAATGGGATCATCCGATTTGGACAGGTATTTGAAAACACGAACGTCAAGGTCACCGACGTCTCCCTCTTTGCAGCGACGAACAAGGTATCCGAAGCCGAGGAACCACCGCTCGAGTTCAACCTTAGGTCGACCCAAGAGTTTCCTCCCCTGCAAAGGATCTCGACTAGGAGGAGTACCGCCGTCCGCAGGAGGACTCGTTCTTACTACCCCACCGGTCTAGTTGTTTCGCACCTACCCCGACTTCACGCAAATCAAAGGGGAAAGAAATCCGGAACTATGGTAAACCCGTTACCGTGGAGGGTACGGATCTTCCGGTAAGACCTTCGTTTTCGAAATTGGGTCCGGTTCAAAGATTCCGTCAGCGACAAAGACCCAAAGAAGAAACAAGTAGAAGGATCGCCGGAGAAGCCGGAGCCGCTAAAATTGCTTTCCTGGAGGAAATTCCAGTAGCCGCAGAATATACACCGCTTCCGGAATATACACCGCTGCTCGACTACATACCACTTTTGGGAGGAAGCGGGTTCCATCCCCTCTCCGCCGCGAGAGGATGAGGAGAAAGTTCGCAAGATTGCCGCCACATTACCTCGGCCCGCATACTACAACGATAGCCGCAAGAAAAGAACTAGAACTACGCCGTTTGCTCGACCGCAAACTTTGGTAGAAAAGTTAGCAAGGAAGGAAAACCGCCCGTATCGAAATTCTACGAAGGATAGGGCGGGTGCCGGTCAAATCCCGTCTTGGGCCCCGAGTAGAGCCCGCCGTCATGACGGAAAAGCCAAGCAAGAGAATGAAGGCTAGCCCGCCCGTCGTAGTCTCGGGATTACGGATTAGGGAGGATACCACCTTCCAAGCATTTGGCCGACGGACCATCCGGTCCTAGACACCTCGCTCGCTAGAAGGATGGTGTGGCGTCCCACTACTGGGCAATTAAGATTGAAACAACAGCCCGAAAAAGAAAGTCTCGCCAGGAGGTTGGAATCTGAAGAAAGCGCTACTGCGATAAAGGGGACTCGTGAAAAGGGTACCCGGCAACTATCGCATGACAACCGCAAAGACACACAGAAAGCTCCGCTAGAAGATGCCATGGAAAAGTTGAGAACCGATATCCGATGGTTGGCAAAAGAAAGAGAAGAAAAGTTCGGAGATGAGATCGATTCATCGGAGTTCATGGACGACGAATATGTAGAAATCAACATGGTTGAGACACGAGCTTCATCAGCTTCGCAAGGTGCTCCTGCAGCCGCAGAAAGAGAGGAGCCAGAACTGATGAGAAGACAGCTTCAGGAAAAAGACAACACGATCACTCAAATGGCGAAAAGGATGGAAGAGATGGACGTAGCTCTGGCCACTCTCCAGAGTCAAGTATGACCACATAGAGAGACACCCCCAGAGGTCATTCACATTGTAGACGGAGGAAAGGAAATTACATCTCGTCAATGGGGATGACCACCGAAAAGGATACAACACAAAGTATGATCCCCGAAAAGGATATCAAGAATTTAGTAGAACGGCCAGGTGCGAGAAGCCTTAGCACAATCGAAGAACGGGACATCCATTCGGACGGGTAGACCTTACCCAGAAGAATTCGACGCTGTCCAATACCCGAAAGGCTTCGTACCACCTCTGTTTAAGACCTTCGACGGAACCGGGAACCCCCGACAGCATGTTGCACACTTTCGTGCCAGTTGTTGCAATGCCGGCGGGAGCGATGCGTTACTCTTCCGACAGTTCGTCAGCAGTCTGTCAGGAATCGCTTTCGACTGGTACGCAGAATTACCAAACGGTTCAGTGAAGACATTCTCAGAGCTAGAGAGCCTCTTCATCAAGCGATTTGCTGGAGCTCAGCACCACATCACTATAGGTGATTTAGTGGTAGAGAAACAAAGGCCGAATGAAACTTTGGTGGATTACATACTTCGATGGAGAAACTTAAGCATGAAGTGTGAACCACAACTGCAAGAACAACATGCAGTCGGCATCTTGCTTAAAAGCATTCACGGCCCGATAGCACTTCTCCTCAAAGGATTCACTATTAAGACTTTTGAGAAGTTGTTAAGCAAGGCCGGAAGCTTGCAAGAAGAGGCGAAGCAATTAAGTTTTGCGGACAAGACGGACAAGCAGAAGCCGGTGAAGACCTTCGAAAAGAAATCCGGGATCGTTGCAGCAGTTGATAAAGGCAAGCAACCAATGCAAATACCACCGTAACGGCCGCAGACAACCACAACGAAATACCAAGAACCCCGGTCCAAACTATCGATCATCTCCGCAAGTATGAACAACCGTCCCGTCCGCAATGTACATTGAGAGAGCTTCTGAGCAGAGAATATCCGTTCAAAAATGAAGCAGTACCGAAGATGTTCCGTAGCCTAATGAAAACTCCGGATTTCCAGCTGCCAGAACCTAAAAGACCAGAGGAAGTCAACAAAAACGGTGATCTCAACTTTTACCCCTACCACCGGATGCTTGGGCACAAGATAGAAGATTGCATTACCTTTAAAAGTTGGCTCAACGACAACCTTCGGAAAGGAAATATAACTATCCCGAAGGAGTACATGAAGGAACCCCGAAAGGAGGTTCCGTCAATGTTATCTCAACCGATCCCGTCATTCCGATAGATCCCTATGCAACCGACGATGGATGGACTACCGCTCTGGACGAGGTCTTCGAAGAAGATTTTAGACGACATCCGAACCGCTTCGGTGCAAGCCTCAATTCAGAGTTCGAGACCTGTTAAACCGGTACTATCACTTGCGATAGAAGAACCACCTCGACAAGAGACGATCGAAGAAAAGAAGAAGATTAACGAAGAAGAGGGGACCGAGATTCCTAAGGCTAGACTAGGGGCTGCTTATCCTAGGATAGTTGTTTCCGATTCGGGGGAGAAATCCCTCGAACCTCTGATTTTGTATGATTATCTGCTCACTTCGGTGGGATCATATAATGATAAGGGTGATGGCGTTGGCTACGTTTTGATTGTTTCTAACGATTACGTAACTAGCGACAATCCGGACATCGACTTCGATGCCAACAACAATTCTCAAATCATACACGATCTCGACAATCAAAATAACGAAGAAGACATCCATCAAGGAGGCTACGAGAGTTCAACAAGCAACGGATCTATCTGTGAGTTTTGAGGAGCTCCAGTTACGATAGAGTTAGAGCCTTCAGATTTTGAAGATAATCCGGAAGAGCATGTCATTCCGATTCAGGAGGAGACACCGACAAGTTCAACACTAGATTCAGAAGAAATTGCAGAAGTCAACTTAAGAAGTGGAAAAGTTCTACCTCCAAGAATGGGTCCAAAGGACAAAGGAAAGCAGGTGGTTGTTCAAGAAGAACCAACCCACGGCGAAGAAATACCCATTCGAGAAGAAGCCGAGACGCATGAGAACAAAGTGGACTACAACGTGCTAGCCCATCTTAGGAAACTACCGGCCAAACTGAGCATTTACGATGCTCTCATCTTATCAAAGGAGATGAGAGAAGCTCTGATTAAGGCCTTACTTGATCCAGAGATTTGCTTAGCTCAAATGGCCGGAGATTCCTTAGATGAGGTTTGCTCGTTAAAGGAACAGCGAGGCGTTACCTTCACGGACAATGACTTACTACTTGGGACGGCGGATCACAACCGACCGTTGTACATTTCGGTTACAATTGGGAAGTTTACGCTCTCCGCAGTATTGGTGGATCCGGGAGCATCAATCAATATAATGAGTCTTCGAACGCTAGCATACTTGGAAATTGATGCTCGTGAGCTCGAAGCGAACAAAATGTTATTAAGAGGATTCAACCGGATAGGAGAAAGAGCCCTCGGGTCAATAACGCTATCGATGAAGACCGGTGACTTAGCAAAGACAACCGCAAAATTTCACATAAGCCGATTCAGAAACATCGTTCAACGCTCTACTGGGCCGACCATGGATACATGAAAACAGGATGGTACCATCATCTCTACACCAGTGCATCAAATACTATGATGGAGGGGAACAGTGCATCAAAGGCGACTTGCAACCATTCTCCGTACATGAGATTGGAATCCATGAAGATGCAGCTTATTATGCACCGCCAAAGAAAATGATCTTCTCCAGAGATACCGTAACAACTGAAGCAAAGAAGGTTCAGGACAACGAAGAACTTGAAGTTCTAGTCCAACAGTCACTCACCACTCCCTTCGGGCGAGATGGTGAAGGTTTCTCCACAACTCGCATCCGAGGTCGAGGCCTGGGACGAGGTCGTGGTAGAGACGCTAGGACAGTTGGACAGAGGAAACCAGCCATTAATGTTGATTGGGAAGATAATTCTGAAGAAGAAAAAGAAATCAAACAAGAAGCAGCGGCAATAAGTCAGAAGAAGCCGCAATTCAAGATCTCTCTCGAAGATGAGAAGAACGAAGAATACAAATCAATGTACGAGAAGATTAACCACTACGTACATACTATGACCCTAACCCCGATCCATTCTAACAAGATCGAGGGTATGGATGTCAAAGAGGTACGTAACGACGGTGCAAGGCCAATAAAATTCTACCGTGGTGCTTCTTCCTCCAAAACTGAAAATAATGTACAATTCGAAGATGTCACTTCATCAGAATTAATGGAATTACCTTTTGAGTGGTACTCTCCCTGAGTGCAAAATTTAATTCAACGTGGTTTCTTACCTCGACAATGGACAAAAAGCCAATCACAACATTTTGAAAAATTATGGAATAACTCCGGTCGTCCACCCAATTCAAAGTATGGACTCGGATTCGGCACAATAGGGTCAGTTGACGATACTGAATTTTGCTTGGTTGTCACTTGCGAATCCAATGAAAACTGCATGGAAACTACAGACGAACTCGAAGATGTACAAATTGGAGACGCTCCACCAGAATTCGAAGAAGAAATTAAATCCACAATAGATGAGTTAACGGAAGTTAACTTAGGTACTAGCGAAGAGCCTAGACCTACCTTTGTTAGCTCCTTACTCAACAAAGAAGACTCCGAAGAAATAATTAAGTTATTAATGGAATTTAAGGACTGTTTTGCTTGGAGCTACGATGAGATGCCGGGATTAGCTCCAGAGGTTGCGGTTCATAAGCTAGGAGTGGATCCTACTTCGTCCCGTCGGACAAGGTCCCCGAAGAATGCGTCTAGAAATCGAACAACAAGTCATAGCCAAAGTTAAAAAACTAATAGACGCTAAATTTGTCCGTGAAGAACAATACCCGACTTGGTTAGCCTAATGTGGTGCTAGTCGAAAGAAGAATGGTCGGATCGAATACGTGTGGACTTCGAGAGATTTAAACAAGGCATGTCCAAAAGATGAATTCCCTCTATCGATCCCGAATTAATGATCGACATTGCTTCAACGCATGAAATATTCTCATTCATGGATGGATCTTCGGGATACAACCGGATAAAAATGGCTCCAGAAGATGAAAAGCTTACGACATTCGTAACGCCGATCGGAGTATTTTGCTACACAAGTGATGCCATTCGGACTGAAGAACGCGGGAGCAACCTACCAAAGAGCAATGACAAGAATTTTTGATGATCTCATCCACAATCAAGTCGAATGCTACGTAGACGATGTGGTCATCAAAAGCAAAGTAAAGGAAAACCACCTGTATGATTTGAGAATTGTTTTCGAATGATTAAGACAATTTAACCTGAAGATGAATCCCTTAAAATGCGCCTTCGGCGTCACCTCCGGGAAATTCTTAGGATTCGTTGTCCGACATCGTGGAATTGAAATCGACCCGGAGAAGATTAAAGCTATCTTAGAAATGCCGCCTCCCAAAACCTTAAAACAACTACGATCTTTTCAAGGGAAGCTGGCATATCTTCGACGCTTTATCTCAAACTTGTCAGGTAGGTGTCAGCCTTTCTCGGCATTAGTTAAAAAGGACGCCAAATTTATGTGGGAAGAGAAATGCCGGAAGGCCTTCGAGGACATTAAACAATATTTAATGACACCTCCTGTCTTAGCGACCCCAGGTCTCGGGTAGACCGGCGATACTTTACACCGCGGCTTTAGACAACTCTCTCGGAGCCCTGTTAGCTCAGGTCAATGATGAGGGTAAAGAAAATGCTCTTTACTACTTAAGCCGTCGTTTACTTCCGACGGAAGTAAGGTATCCCGCAATTGAAAAGCATTGTTTGGCCCTGATCTTCGCCGCTCAAAAGCTCAGGCACTACATGCTTTCTCATAAGGTCAACCTAATCTCGAAGTTTAATCCATTGCAATACTTGATGACTCGTCCAACACTTTCCGGTAGACTTGCCAGATGGTCAATGATATTATTGCAATTCGATATAACTTTCGTGCCTCTGCGTGCCGTAAAGGGACAAGTCTTAGCAGACTTTCTCGCAAGCACACCCTTTGCCAGCAGGAATCTCCTCTCAATGATGATTTGCCGGATGAACAAATAATGAATCTAGAAGACCCCGATGATCGACGTTGGGAATTATATTTCGACGGAGCATCTTCGGCGCACAAAGACGAAGAATCGCAAGTGATAGTGCCCGGTAAGGCAGGAATCGGGCTAATCTTTATAACACCGGAGCGGGGGATGTTAAGATACTCCTACCACTTAACAGAACCATGTACAAACAACGAAGCAGAATACGAAGCCCTCATAACGGGACTGGAATTAACTATTCAAATGGGGATAACAGACATCAACATCTACGGGGATTCACAGTTAATCATTCAACAGATCGCCGGACAATACGAATTTTAAAGCCAAGACTCGAACAATACTTCCGGTATGTCATACAGTACTGTTGGAACGCATTCCAAATGTGACAATCTACAAAATTCCCGAAAAGAAAATGCTTTAGCAGATGCTTTAGCCCGTCTCGCAAAAGAATTCGCCTGTTTGCAAGATGAATCGGTGGAAGTGTCGGTTCACGGACGTCGTGTCCTATCACAGCTCGACATAGACACAATACACAAACCGGAAAAGAAAAAGAAGCGGTTGCGGTAGTGACGGAAAACACGGAAGATTGGCGACGGCCATTGATGAACTACCTTCAAACGAGAAAGCTACCGGACGATAGGTCGCTAGCCCATCAAATCAAGAAAAGAACTCTGTCTTACGCATTAATAAACAACACATTATACAGAAGGTCTTTTGATCAAATGTGGCTAAGATGCCTAAGCGGGTCCTAGGCCCGTGAAATTGTTAAAGAGGTGCATTCAGGACTCTGTGGCGCTCACCAGTCGGGTCCGAAGATGAAAATGAAAATTAAAAGACTAGGGTACTATTGGCCCTCAATGATGACCGATCGCATGAAAATCGCCAAGAGCCGTCACCAATGCCAAGTGCACGGAGTGGTTCTACACCAACCTCCAAATGTGCTACATCCGACAATTGCATCGTGGCCATTTGAATGTTGGGGCACGGATATAGTGGGTCCGATAGAACCACCATCTTCAAAAGGACATCGCTTCATTCTTGCGGCTACGGACTACTTTTCCAAGTGGGCGAGGCGGTTCCACTTAGAGAAGTGAAAGCACACCACTTGCTACGTTTTTCAAGAACCAAGTTGTCTACCGTTTCGGAGTGCCGCGCAGATCATCTCGGATAATGGGTCGGCATTCGAAGCACACAAATCAACAATTTTGTCAGGAGACACGGAATCGACTGGCGATACTCAACAATTTACTACCCTAGAGCAAACGGTCTCGCTAAGGCTTTTAATAAAACTCTCGTTCAAATCTTAAAGAAAACCTTGGACGATAATAAGAGAAATTGGCACGAGAAATTGTTAGAAGCCTTATGGGCCTACCGGACAACCTTCAGAACTCCTACTCGAAGCTACACCTTACGCTCTAGTGTATGGGTCCGAGGCGAGTGTTACCTTTAGAGGTTCGGCTTCCTTCACTCGAATTGCAGTTGCAAACAAGATCACGATAGAAGAAAACGCCAAATTAAGACTCGAAGAATTAGAAAGCTTGGAAGGGAAAAGACTTGCAGCGCAACAGAATTTAGAACTATACCAAGCTAAGATGGTTCAAGCCCATGACAAACTGGTCCGTCCAAGAACCTTCAAAGTTGGTGACTCAGTTCTCGTTCTCAAGAGACCTATTCTTGCACACCGCAAGATAGGAGGAAAATTTGAACCCACTTGGGAAGGACCGTTTGTGGTTGAAGCGAGTATACTCGGGAGGTTCCTACCGGTTAGTGAATTGCCGGGGAGAACGACATATGCTTCCGATCAACGGACGATACTTGAAAAAGTATTACGCTACTCGATGTTTCGAAGGAATGAATTCTTCATCCCTAAGAAACAGGGGCGAAGTAATTACTTATAATTGGGTCCGAACCCAAAAATAATAAAATGTGCTAAGATAAATAAAATCATGATAATAAAGTTTTCCTTGTTTTCCTTTCCGAATCAAAATCTCTTCCCTGATCTTATCCTACTTCATTCCTGTTAAATTTTAAAAATATAGGAGAAAAAAAAATGTCTTTAATAAACATTTTCTTAATGTTCTTGTTCTTAGTACAGCCCATGATCCTTTTCCTTGTCTTTTTGCAGGGAAATGTCGAACGGGCGGTTGGTCCTGAACTTTAAGAATGGCATAAGCCTTGCACTCGATGAAAAGAGGGTAAAAGATGGAGCGATAATAGAGATTGACTCGGATTTCGCACCGCGAGGCCTACGATACGAAGAAAGTGACTCGGGTGCCAGTTGATCGAGAAGAACTGCCGGGCGGACGGTGATGAAAGTGGGTGGCCCAAGCCACCAATCCAGCGAGAAAGAAAAGAAAGGCAAACACTGAAGAAGATAAGAAAATGAAGTCTGTAGTTACTACAGCAGAGGGCAGGCTCGTCAGCGCCGCGCCCACAGAGATTCAAGAAGTGCGGAGAGTTACTCTCACAGCCACGCAACGAAGAAATAAGAATCGCCGTATCCGTAAGATGTCAACAAAACTAGGCTGCGGACCGGCGCGACGAGACAATCGCTAATGCCGGCACACACATTTCAAGGACACCGGTTCACCGGGAACCCGAAGAAAGGAGGCCATCTCCTAGGATAACGAAAGAATCGGGGAAATCCCCGGAAGATCGAAGAAAGAAGGCTACCACGCCACCGGATAGAACCACCAATAATGCATGACCTTGTTGCGAAGCAACCCCGGGGATGTCCCGACGAGCATCATCCCCGAGGAGCCGAGGTATGCGGGGGAACGTGAAGGGATTGAACCATATATCCCACAATATGTCACAAGGCCTCGCCATCCGCGGATCATTCCGGAATACGAGCTGGAGAGAATGCGGAATGTTGAAAAGAAAACTTTTGAATACTTCGAGAGAATTAAAGGAAGAAGGATCAACATACTAGAGGGCCTCGAGCTACATACCGACGTATTCTCGGAGTATGAACAACGACAAATCGTGGATTGTATCCGGGATCCGAAAAGAATGGGCCGAGCGAGCCGCCTAAGGGAAAACACATACTTGGAACCCGGAGATGGATGCCGGGGAAAGGAAGAATCACAATACAATGCGGATGTTGCTACAACTTTGTCGAAGACGAAAGGGAAACCCACCGGGATACTCCGTCATGGGCAAGTAGATCCGATGCCATTAGTCATCGGGAAAATGGTAAAAAGATTGATAACATGGAGGAGTACCGCCAGCGATTGCATACCCAATAGCCGCATTATCAACATTTACAAACGAGGTGATCGCATACCCCCACATATAGATCACCACGACTTCGTCAGACCTTTCTGCACAGTCTCTCTCTTGAACGAGTGTGACATCATGTTCGGATCTGACCTCCGGACAGCAGGCCCGGGTGAGTTCCGAGGGCCAGTAAAGATACCTTTACCGGTAGGGTCCGTCATGATACTGAAGGGCAACGGAGCAGATATCGCTAAGCATTGCATACCGGAGTGCCGGTGGAGCGGATCTCGGTTACTTTCGGGAGAATGGACGACGACAAGATACCTTACCATTTCCAACTGGACCCGGAGCTAGAGAACCTCCGGCCTTACGAGCACGTGAGTTACATGGGAAATATCACACCTCCAACGTACATCCAGCCGGCATCCTTGCCAAGGATGGCTTGGAAGGTGATGTTATTAACCATGTACCCCACTATTCAGACATGGATTTTTTTTGACAAATGCTTCTTTTGATGGACCAACAGAGATCATACACAGTCCATTTTGAGTCTACATGGATTGTATGAAATGTATTCCAGATCGAGTTGTATGATGTATTTTCAACATGATTGGAATGAAAGTGACCATGTCACGTTTTTGGCCTTCACTGTTTTGTGCAAATTGATTGGGAAACGCCAATAAAGTTAAATGAACTTCGAACAAAGAACAGAAAAGAAATAAAGAAAGAAGAATAAAAGAAAACTTTCCTAAAAAAAAAATCTTAAAAATGACAAACACCAAATTCACATGAACATTAAATAAACGATAAAATAAAATTTGAACCATTAAAAGATAAACGAAATCAACACAAATCTCAAATTCCTTCCTTCCAAATTCCAAATCCACTCTCGATCAAATTACAAATTTGATCTTTTCAAATCACAAATCAAATTCTCAATCAAATTCTAAATCCACTCTCGATCAAATTTCAAATTTGATCTTTTCAAATCACAAATCAAATTCTCAATCAAATTCCAAATCCACTCCCGATCAAGTTTCAAATTTGATCTTCCAAATTTCAGATCAAATCTTAAATCAAATTTCAATCGAGTTCAAACTCATCCTTCCAAATCTCAAATTCAATCTTTCCATATTTCAAGTCTCAATCAAATTCAAATTCAATTTCTTCCAGATCTCGAATCAAATATCAATCAAATCAAATTCAAACTTTTGGGTCGAGGATTTTACATCCAAGACTGCACTGCTTTAGGATTCTTTCCTATTACACTGAAGTACATCAAATTCAAACTTTTGGATCGAGGATTTTACATCCAAGACTGCACTGCTTTAGGATTCTTTTCCTATTGCACTGAAGTACATCAAATTCAAAATTTTGGGTCGAGGATTTTACATCCAAGACTCGCACTGCTTTAGGATTCTTTCCTATTGCACCTGAAGTACATCAAATTCAAACTTTTGGGTCGAGGATTTTACATCCAAGACTGCACTCGCTTTAGGATTCTTTCCTATTGCACTGAAATACATCAAATTCAAACTTTTGGGTCGAGGATTTTACATCCAAGACCGCATCGCTTTAGGATTCTTTTCCTATTGCACCGAAATACATCAAATTCAAACTTTTGGGTCGAGGATTTTACATCCAAGACTCGCATTGCTTTAGGATTCTTTCCTATTGCACTTGAAATACATCAAATTCAAACTTTTGGGTCGAGGATTTTACATCCAAGACTCGCATCGCTTTAGGATTCTTTCCTATTGCACTCTGAAATACATCAAATTCAAACTTTTGGGTCGAGGATTTTACATCCAAGACCGCACTCGCTTTAGGATTCTTTCCTATTGCACCTGAAATACATCAAATTCAAACTTTTGGGTCGAGGATTTTACATCCAAGACCGCACTTGCTTTAGGATTCTTTCCTATTGCACTCGAAGTACATCAAATTCAAACTTTTGGGTCGAGGATTTTACTTCAAGACCGTACCGCTTTAGGATTCCTTCCTATTGCACCTGAAATACATCAAATTCAAACTTTTGGGTCGAGGATTTTACATCCAAGACTGCACTGCTTTAGGATTCTTTCCTATTGCACTGAAGTACATCAAATTAAAACTTTTGGGTCGAGGATTTTACATCCAAGACTGCACTGCTTTAGGATTCACTTCCTATTGCACTGAAATACATCGAATTCAAACCTTTTGGGTCGAGGATTTTACATCCGAGACTGCATTGCTTTAGGATTCTTTTCCTATTGCACTGAAATACATCAAAATCAAACTCTTGAGGTTAAGGATTTTACATCCAACACCGCATTACTCTGAGATCTCTTCTCATTGCAACGATTCAATCTAATCAATTCAATTTTCTTTCGAGGTTGAAGATGTTACATCTAAAACCTCAGAATTCCAATTTTCATTTCAAGTCAAATCCTTCAAATTAATTTTGACAAACTCCAATCTAAATTGAAACTCCAAATTGAAATCTAAACTCACACATCAAAACTTAAATTGAAACAAAAATAAAATCTAAATCGAAATTCCCCGTGTCATGTGATTTGGGATTCACCTCCTTTTCCTTTCCCCAGGCGAGAGTTCGGGAATCTCCGGCTTCGCAGATATACTTGCTACTCCCCAGCGGAAACTCTTCTACTTCGTCCTAAGTTCATCACTTGGACATCTGTGTTGGTTTTGTTGATCGCTTCGGTCAACACCAATACGCGCGGTGTGCTCCGTCAGCTCACCACACCTATTGGGGGTCCATTTGTTGACCTCATTTTTGATGAGGTCTTCTCTTCTTCTCTTTAGTACTTAGGATCTAGCCTTAGGCTTTTCCTTTGACTCGTCTTAGAGGACTAGAATTGGGACCCACCTTATAGAAATTCAAACCACTTCTTAACTCCCTGCAAACTCTACAAACTTGACTGTAGACCCCTAATCACCTAGAGGGTTGAAATCAAATGTGGAAGTTTAAAGGATGAGTTCCTATAGGACTCTTTGGCCTTAGGACTGCCCTGGGTGGCCCGGTCGCAGTGAAGGGGCCGACTTACACTTATACACTACACTCGATACACTACACTTTCACACACTTCCTAAAACACACCCATACCTAACTTGACCTCTCGACTCATGTGGGTGATTCACATGGATGGTCCTTAACCCCTAAGCCCTTGGCTAAGAGGGTTAGGAACAACATAGTGAATGCCTCAAATGAGTCCCTTCATGGCTCATGTGGGCTTGATATGGCTTCATGGCTCAACCAGAATGATTTCTTTCCACTTAAATTCACCCAATCTTCAATTTCCCAAATTTTCAATTTTTGACCCCGGGACCCTACACCCGCTCGTCTACCCAAAACCATCGAAATTACCCAAATTTCTCAAAAATTTCCAAATTACCCAAAATTCTCAAAAATCATCCCCAAACATTTCCACATCACTTAAACTGATCATCCATACCCAAAAATACCAAAAATTCCAAGAAAACCTCCCAATACCCTCCAAATACCCAAAATACCCCTCTTGGCCAAAAAATCCAAAAATTCAGAAAATTCCCAGAAAATTTCAGAAAATCCCAAATATTCCCAATTTCATTTTTTCCAACTACACCATGGGCCAATTTTGTCAATTTACCCTACTTTTGTCAAAACCCCCAATTTGACCCATTTTAACCCTAAGTGCACCCAATGTCAAGCCAAACCTACCCAATTGACCCCAATTTTGGTCCAATTCAATTCTAAACTTCAAATCAATATCCCAAATACCAATCTAGACCAAATCCAAGCCCAATTTGATTGACATTTGGATCCAATCTCACTTTTGGCCTTAAAGCCCGATTTGGACCCATGACCCAAACCTAACCCAAACTCACCCAATTCAATTCCAATTAACCCCAAATCTTTCCTAAATCTTCCTTAACATTCCCACAAGCAAAACACTAACATGATTTGCCCAAAATTTTGACCCAAACCCCACTCAAATTCAATCCAAGGTTAAAAGGCCCATTTTTGACCTAAACCCAAACCTAGCCCAAATGAGCCCAAACCCCAAAATCAAAGCCCAACCAAAGCCAAAACCTCTTTGAAACACCCCCATAAACATTTCTCAACATTGATTTTACATCAATCTCAACCCTAGCCCAACATTAGCCCAAGTTAGCCCAATTTGACCTACATAGGCCCACTTACCAAATAAACCCAAATTCAAACCAATTCAACTCCAAATCACACCAAATTGATTCCAAGCCCTTCATAGAACATCCCTAATCCAATTATGACATTTATTTGACAAATTTCTTCACAAAATTTTTATCCAAATGCCCATCCTAAAATCAAAAGCCCATTTCCCTTAAACTTTCTTAAAAGCCCACTTCACCACATCCAAAGGCCCAAAATCTACCCTAAAGCCCATATGACATTTCCCCTCATCATACTTTCAATTAAAATCATCCCTAAGTCCTAAACCAATGATCAAATAATTCTAAATGAAGCTTCATCCAAATTTCCACCAAATTATCCAAAATCCTTAAAATCCTTTTTTATGAAATTGACCAAACTTTTTGCCGAAGCCAAAGGTGAGCCATGAAGCCATGCATGAGCCACATGTGAGCCATGAGAGCTTTGGACACTCCACCATGCCATATTGGGTAAGAAGAGGGGGGGCTTTCCTTAATCCCTAAAGCTCATTAGCCTTAATCATGTTTCACCTAAACTTAAATTTAATCCAAATATATTTGGATGGAGACTTCTCCATGCCAAACCAGCTGATCCCTTTGATCACCCACAGCATCCAAAGCCACCTTGAAGGGTGCACCAAGCCCAAATGGGTGGATTGACCCATTTAGACTCAAAACTAGCCATGCCCCATTCTACTTTGAATCAAAGCCTTTACACATGGCAATTGCCAATTGCTTGCACCAAGCCCGGCCACGACCCACCTGACCTTGAGGGTGACCCATGCACGGCCGGCCGGCCACCGAGGCCGCCGGAAAACACCATGGCCGAGAGCTCACATGTGAGCCAACATTGAAATTCTCACCTGCTGAGCTGCCCCATCCCCAGTGGCCATTGTAGGCTGTTCTTCTCTTGCCAAGAGCGGTGATCCCAAGCCCTAACTCTCCACTGGGAGGCCCTCCACCCTCTCCTGATTTAAACTACACCCCTCTCGGCCATGAGAGGAGCCGAGCAAAAAACCTTGCCGAAACTACGCCAAAATTGTTCCAAACCCTTCTCCACCCTTAGAGCACTTGATCCCCAGTGAGATCCCCCTGCCATTTCTTCTCTGTGAGCTCAATTTCAGAGTTGAAATTCCACCCAAAACTAGGACACTTCTCCACAGTGGACCAATCCTCAAATTGATTGGTTCTACACCTTCACCAGACCAAGGGAAGGTGTCCACCAGCAAAAGCCCCATCTCCAGACCACCTAGTTGCTCTAGCCTCCAAGCTTTGTGATTGGGCTTGGTCGAAATCACATCCAGACAATTCACCAGACCAGGAGACTTCATCTGGAGCTTGCTGGGATCCAATCGAAGGTGCAACAACTCTCAGATTGAAGCCACACTTCTGCGAGCAAAGGTATGAGCTAATTCTTCATCCCGAGCTTCCGGAGATTCTCCATTTCAAATGCCTTAGTTTCAATGCATGTTAACCATATAGACGTGTTCGTCTCTTCAGAGACGAATCCATGAGAGCATAAGAACATAAAAATCCATTGAGTATCGAGTGAGATCTAAGGGATTTAGTGTGGACGGCTCTCGGGTGAGGACGCTCGGGGACGATGAACGGATGCCGTCCATTCAATACACGCGTGGACGAACGGCTCAGATGGCGTCGGACCAGGAGACGGTACGAGAACCGCGGGGCCGGGCAGGCCGACTCGGGTGGCGGCGTCGAATGGGAGCGCGACGCGTGTGCGTTCGGAGGCTGCCGAGGTTGACGCGGCGCCGCGTGGATAAATAGAAAATTAGGGTATTTTTATATTTATTTAATTCCCTAAACTTCAAAAATTCATATCTCCGTGTAGAAAAATCAGAAAAATAAAAAAAAATACCCTCTTGCTCGGTGAACGAGAGGAGAATAATGTGGAAGAGAAATCATTTAATTTCATCAAGTATTTTATTTTTTATAATTTATTTACTCTCTGCACTATTTTAATTCTCCATGCATGCATACAATTCACCATGGCATGAGACCATAGGGCTTTTGAAGCCTCTGAATTTGGGAACATTTTCTGAATTTTCCAAAGTCAGAGGCCATCCCTATGAAGAGTTATTGATTTTTCAAGTTCATGTTACTGTTTTGATTATTTTAATTCCAATAAATAGCATGTTGTGAAATAAATTCTAGGAAAATTTGGTGATGTTCCTTATGACTGAGAGAACCTTAGGAAAAATAGGTTTTCACTTAGTTCATTTAAAACAACCCTAATTGGCTTAAACACCCAAAATAGGTCTCTAATTAATTAGAGTTAACCATGCATCAAATTGACTTGAAATCAATTCTCCACTGACCTTTAGGATCAGAGGAATCAACCATAAAAGTTTGAGGTCAATTGAACTTGGTTAGCCCCACTAATTGGGTTGATTAAGCCACTTAGCCATTTTAAACTTTAAAAATTCATAACTTTTAAAATATCTTTCAAAAATTCACTAAATTGGTTTTGGAGCCTCTCTGATATCAGGGAACCTAAGAAAATTAAAATTTCAATTTTCTAAAAAGTTGATTTTTAATAATATTTTAATATTTTTAATAATTAAAAATAATAAAAATCACAAAAATAATAAAATTCACCAAAATGTCACATTTTGAATTTTAATCACTTAGGAACAAATCCCACATTTTTCTTAGGTCTATTTAGTGAGATATTAAATTTTAAAGCTTTAAGGTAATTTTAAAGTTAAAAAAATGTATTTTCTAGCATTTTCACTAAAATAATTATAATAAATCATAGAAAAATCAGAAAATTGCAAAATTTGCTTCTCTGATTTCCTTGATATTAGAGAGATTTTTGAAAAATATAAAATTCATTTTTCAACATTTATTTTATTTTTAAATTAATTAACACTCCAAAACTTAAAATAATTATAATAAAAATAATATAATTCAAAAAATCACCAAAATTGTTCCAAGTGGTCCTCTGGTCATTAGGAATGTCCCCTAATTTTCTTAAGAACAGAAACTTTCCCTTGGTCATGTTATTAGATTTTCCTTGGAAATCTCTATTTTTCACCAAAAATAATTATATAAATAAATTAAATACAGAAAAATCACATTTTCTCCTCTCATGTCTTTATTGACATATGAGTGAAGTCACATAAAAATTTCAAATTCATTTGAGTTCAATTTAGTGAGTTATGAAATTATTAAGCTTAAAGGGTAAAGTGATAATTAAATTTTTTAACCCTTAATTAAAACTTTAGGTTTAATAAAAAATTAACAAGTAAAATATTTGATCCTAATCTGATTTGGATGATTGAAATTCAAATAATTAAAGGGTAGAAACCCATTAAACAATTTTAAAATGATTAAACTTTAATTAAATAATGGATTAAATTTGGAAGAATAATAAAATTGGAATTATTAAAATAGGGATATTATTAGGAAGAGATTTATTCTTTAATTTAAAAATCCCTAAATTAATTATCTCATTAATATTCAATTCTTAATTAAAGTGATAACTCAAATTTAAAATATATTAAAAGACTTAATCATTAAACTAAAATTCAATTATTAAACTCTTTTAAAAATTTCAATTAAAATTAAAAATAAAATTAAATTAAAAATTAAATTAAATTAAGTAAATTAAATTAAATTGAATTAAATTAAAATTAAAGCTCAATTAAATTAAATTAAATTAAAATTAAATTAAATCAAATTAAATTAAATTAAATAATTAAATTAAATTAAATTAAATTAAATTAAATTAAATTAATTAAATTAAATTAAATTAAATTAAATCAAATTAAATTAAATTAAACAATCAAATTAAATTAAATTAAATTAAATTAAATTAAATTAAAGGAAATTAAATCAAATTAAATTAAAATTAAATCAAATCAAATTAATTTAACATCAAATCAAACTCAATTGAATTAAATTAAATTAAAACTCAATTAAATTAAATTAAATTAAATTAAATATAACATCACCTAAAACAGAAAGAAATTAAATATAAAGCAACTTGAACACTATTCCAAATTTAAACTCTTTAACTTAAACCAAATCATTTGAACAACGATTTACCCTCAAAAGCTTTAGTTATCATAACTCCTAAATAGAACATTAAATGAAATGTTACTTCACTTGTAGGATATTCAAATGTCCTAGTTCACCGAGCAAGATAACAACAAAGCTTGAATTCCCGGACGATTAATTCATTTGTATAATTAAATTCATTTGGACTTAAAACAATCCTAGAAATATTGAAAAGATGTTTAAGATTTGTCTTAAGCACTTCCTCGATATGATAGGATGTTCATAAAAACAATTGAACTTAATTATTCTTTGATGAAGAAAATCGTCCTCAAACCAAACACAAAGACCTAGACGTCATAGGAAATGACTAGCTATAGGATTAGGAATTTGGTAGAAAACCATAACCCTTCCCTTAGCTTTACCTAGGAACTTGCTTAAATATTCTAATTGTGTTTTAAGTGCAGCTTGGGATGACGGGAAGACCCTCCAGGTACGCTTTTATTTTATTGCAATTTACTTTCTTGCAATTTACCTTTTTGCAATTTATTTAACTGCATTGCACTTACTTTTCTTGCATGATAAACAACTGTTGCATGAAAACTCACACCTTTAGGATAGCCCCTAAAACTGAAACCAAAACTAAATTAAAAGTCATTGCAAGATAAAATTCACCGCCACAACATTTCAAAATATAAAACAACTCGAAATTTAATCACAAACGAACACAAAACTACAATTGCAACTAAATTAAAACGTCTCGTTGGATGATCGGGAATACCTCGGATGATGTAACCTACGTGTTGCTAACGGGATTTCCCACGGTCTAAATGAAAGTGGGGAACTCATTCGGTTGAGTTTAGCAAATTCATACGGACTAAGTGAATCCGATAAAAATAATGATGCGGAAGGATGGAACCGTGGGATCTTAACCGGTGTCGTTATAATCAACTTTAAGATTTGTTTTAATTAAAACACAAAAAACACTTGGAAAATTAAGACTTCTCTAAACCAAAACACTTTTCTCATCTCTCGATTTATGATTTCTAAAACTAAACCTCTCGCAACAATAAGGAGCTCGGAGCATGGTGGGCGAGCACGGCCATCGTCGTCAGCGAAAACTTGAACCTATTTCAGCAAAACTTTCCTAGAATTAAATAACCAAGCCATAGGATTTCGAGGTAGTTTGCCTTATGCAACATAATTCCTCAACCTTTTGTTAGGCATTTACCTTGCAAATTAAGCCCTAACCGGACTTAGGATTCCGAGGTAGTCGTCTGATACGACATAAACCCTCACATCTTCGAGGCTATTTGTATGATTCTATCATATAAATATAAGTCCTAATTAATTAAAATTGACAAGATCAAAACATTTAAAAATATTAGGACTTTCTTAAATCTAAGCCAAACAATAGGATAGTCGGGAAATTACCGAAGTTCACTTCGAATACGTGATTTCTCCTACTTTTCTTTCTTTGGATTCACAAAACAAAATGTTCCAAACTTGATCCATTCCCTATTGAAATTCCAAAATTCAATCCCTTGAAAACTTAAACTTTGAAATCCTTGAGAGCGAGAATTATTGATTATTATCGAGAGTTTTCTTAGGTGATTCCCGTCACTTAAGATGTAATTAACTATAGGGGCTTGCCCTTGTAGGGAATTTTGAAGAACCCGAGTAATATAAACCCCGTTTAATGTTTTCATATTAAGCGAGGAATTTTGTCGGCTTATAAAATTGGTTCGCGGACCAAACGGATGTCACAAATCTTCTAGTTTATTTAATCGAGCCCCACCGTCAAGCAGTGTGTCTATCCTTAGGGATAGATACACGGTTTGTGGTGCGGTGCTCGTTTATATAAACTATTTGGGATGTGAGTTCGGTTTAGTCTCATATCTTAAAACCTTCAAATTTGAAATTATTTTCAAAATCAAATACTACTTTTCAAATTATTTATTTTAATTAAATTAAAAATTCGCCGACAGTTTTCTGTTAGGCGACCCCTCTTCAAAATAAAACACAATCTAAAAATATGCCGACACTTGTCTTATAGTTATTAAGTCATTTTTCTCATTTACTTCAGCTGTCACTCCCCCTTTCTTTGGAATACAGTGAATTGGACTTACCCAAGCACTATCTAAAATATGATATATTATTTCCCCGACCAATCACTTCAAAATTTCTTTCTTTACTACTTCTTTCATCGTTGGGTTCAATCTCTATTGAGGATCAACCTTTGGTTCATGATGTTCATCCAATAGAATTTTGTGAATGCAAATCGAAGGACTGATTCCTTTAATATCAGTTAAAATCCATCCAAAAGCTTTTTTATATCTTTTTAAGGTTTTCAATAGTTTTTGCTCTTGTGATTCAGTTAAATCTGAGGATATTTTAACATGCAATGTGAATGAATCTCCTAATAATACATATTTTAAAAGGGCAGGTAATATTTTCATTTCATGTTCAAGAGGTTTTATAATGGAAGGAATGAGATTTTTATTACCACTTTCTGTAATATCCAACATCTCAAATCTTTCCTAAACATAATCCAACTTCTCATTCTCCATCTCATCTTTTTTATCTTCCATTTCATTATTATCCGCATCTTTTAAATCTTCTTACTCAAATTTCTCTTTAAATTTCTCCTTAAAATGCTTATTACTCAGATAATCACAAACTTCTATTCTGAAACATTTATTATTTCTTTCTATTTCTGGATACTTCATCGCTTTTGATATATGTTACCTTTTGATCATTAACTCTCATAGTTGTTCTCCTTTCTGAACATCTATCACACTTCTTTTAGTGGCAAGGAATGGTCTCCCCAAATTAATGGAAATTTCTTTATCTTTCTCCATATCTAAAACAATAAAATCCACCGAAAAGATAAATTTATCAACCTTTAAAAAAACATATTCTATAAATCTTTTAGGATAAGTGATCGAACGATCAGCTAACTAAAGAGTTACAGTAATAGGGGATATCACTCCTAAACCCATTCTTTTAAAAAATTGATTAAGGCATGAGGTTAATACTTGCTCCCAAATCACATAAGGCTCTACCAAAAAATCATTCACCAATAGCACAAGGTATAGTGAAGCTACCAGGATCTTTTAGTCTTCAGGATGCTTTTTCTGAATAATTGTGCTACACTCCTCACTAAGTGCAATGATCTTGTTATCTGTAAACTTCCTTTTCTTATTGAGTATATCCTTCATAAACTTCACACATTTTGGCATTTGTTCTGAGGCTTCAAATAATAGAATATTTATAGTCAACTTTTTAAGGATTTCCAAAAATTTTGAAAATTGTTTATCTTTTTGTTGTTGTTTCAATCTTTGAGGAAACAGACATGGAGGTCTTTCTACAGTTATTTTCATTGGTTTAATCGAATATTCGAAATCAGGATATGTATGATCATTACCGTTTTCAATTTCCTCAATTTCATTTTGTACCCTTGTTTCCAGTTCTTTTCCACTTCTTAGTTGAATAGCCTTAATTTGCTCTTTATTTTGATCTTTCAATCGATTTTAACATTACTAAGAAGAATTCCTGAAGGTACGTTACAAAGAGGAGTAGCAATAAGCCCTAATTGATTTTCAATATTTCTTATAGTAGCTCCTTGACTTTTTAATTGATTACCTTGACTTTGTAATTGATTCCTCATATTTAACACCAATTCTTCAATAGACAATTTCTTCTCCTTTGCTTGTGAGTTATTGATAAAACCTGGAGGATAATAAAATCTACAGTTATAATTTCCTGGTTGTTGGAATTTCTCAATGGGTCCACCGAATTTTTATTATTCAAATTTAAATTAGGGTGATTCTTCCAACTAGGATTATAATAATTAGAATAGGGATTATTATTTCTATTTTTTATGACATTCAAGGTCTCATAAGATGATTGAGGTTTCAGAATTTGTCCTAAAGAATTTTCCTCTAACACAAGGGCATTTAAGAATAGTTCATTCCAATTTGATCATGTTTCTTGGATATAGCAACAATTTGAGAAGCCAAAATAGTAATAGCATCAGAATCATGGATACTAGCTACTTTTTTAGGATTTACTCATAGTATCCATCTCCTCAATTAAAGAATATGCTTCATCAAATGGTTTTGATATTAATGAATCACCAGTAGCAGTATCAATAATATATGTAAGAGATCCTATTAACCCATTATAAAATGTTTGAATTATTAACTAGTCTGTTAAATCATGATGTGGACGGTTTCTAAGGAGATCTTTAAATCTTCCTCAAGCTTCATATATTGATTCCCCTTCCATCTGACAAAAAGAAGTAATATCACTTCTAAGCTTAGCAGTTATTGAAGGTGGGGAATAATTAGCCAATAATTGTTGAGATAGTTCTCCCCAAGTTTTGATAGATCCAAGTGCTAAAGAATTTAACCATGCCTTAGCATTATCCCTTAATGAAAAAGAAAAAAGTTTAGGTCTAACGGCGTCATTTGACACTCCATTATATTTAAAAGTAGCACACAATTCTAAAAAACTAGCAAGATGTAAATTAGGATCTTCAGTAAATGTTCCCCCAAACTAATTATATTGTAACATCTCGATAATAGCAGCTTTAAGCTCAAATTAATTAGCACAACATTAGGATTTTGAATAGTTAAGTGAATTTCATTTGTTGTAAGATTAGCATAATCTCTTAAAGGTTCTTGTTGATGATCATTTTCAACTCTTGGATTATCTAAGTTGTTCTTCATTTTATTCAACTTTTTAAATTTTTGTTGTTTTCAAATTTTTCTAACAGTACGTTATAATTCAGGGTCGTAAGGTAATAAACCTTCAAATCCAAAACTACGCATAAACAAATGCAATCAGCACACTTTAAAAATAAAAAATAACACAATATAAGTTTTATAAATCAAACAAAGGAATTTTAAATACTACTAAAGTTAGTTGTTACCTTTCCCAGGCAATGGCACAAATAACTTCATACTGTGTTTTTGTATTATAATATATTTTATTTTTGACACCAGAATACAAACGCAAGTATACGTATCGCACAAGTAATATTGGGCTCTAATGGAGTCCTAATTAATGATCCCACACATAAGATGTTAATTTATGAGAGTAGTACTAAATCACAATGTTTAAACTTTATAAAACTTACATGTAAAAAAGCACAAATTAAAAATATTTGATTGTGCTAAAAGAACTAAATTACCAAACTACTTTCTAAAACTCAAAGTAAATTTAATGATTCTAAACAAATGATTTAAAAATTTAATAATGAAGGATTCAAATTTTGAGAAAGCTTCTTTGCCCTTGCAATGAGTTTATGGTTAGTAAAAGAATTAGATTGTTGGAAATTGTATTGTGTTAAATAGGAGCATTCCTATTTTTTACCCTATGTCGAGTGCATAAAGAACATTGGCTAATCATATGTTTGGCCCCTAAATTCATGGTTAGTCTGAGAGGATACTGGATCTCACTCCAGAGCTCCCACTTCCTCCTCCTTTGAGGGCTAACTCTTGCTTTAGTTTCCAAACACTAGGACTAAATTTGGGATTTTAGTCTGTCTCCCTTAAAATCTCTAATTCTATGCCCAACAATGTATATTTACCTATTTTTGTGCTCAACCCAATAGGCTACATTCTCATCCATAGAATTGAAAGTGATCACCACTTTGTTATAGAATACATAGTCCTTTCAGATCTTATATTTCACAACAAATTTTAACATTTTAATTGGCCAGATCAAAAAGTAGATGAAGAACGGAGTGTAAAATCATCACAAGTACTTAATGTTGACCTCATTTTTGATGAGGTCTTTTGCTTCTCTCTTTAGTACTTAGGATCTAGCCTTAGGCTTTTCCTTTGACTAATCTTAGAGGACTAGAAATGGAACCCACCCTTTAGAATTCAAACTACTTCATAACTCCCTACAAACCCCACAAGCTTGATTGTAGACCCCTAATCACCTAGAGGTTTGAAATCAAATGTGGAGGTTTAAAGGAAGAGCTCCCTATAGGACTCTTTGGCCTTAGGAATACCCTGGGTGGCCTGGTCTGGTGAGGGTCAACTTGCGCATACACTACACTATCACACACATTCCAAGTCCTAAAACCACACTCTCACCCAACTTGACTTTCTGACTCATGTAGGTAATTCATATGGATGGTCCTTAACCCCTAAGCCCCAAGCTAAGAGGGTTAGGAAACAACATAGTGAATGCCCCAAATGAGTCCTCTCATGGCTCATATGGGCTTAATATGGCTTCATGGCTCAACCAAAGTGATCCCATTTCACTCACATTTGATCAATCTTCCTTTTTTCAAAATTTCAATTTTTGACCCCTAGGGCCCCGGACCCACCAAAACCTACCAAATACCCTTCAAATGACCCAAAATTTGCAAAATTGCCTAAATTACCCAAGATCCCTTAAAATCAATCCTAAAAACTTCCCACCATTCAAATTGACCATATTTGGCCAAAAATACCAAAATTTCCAAAAATACCCCTAAACCCCTCCAAAATTACCAAAATACCCTTTTACCCCAAAAATCCAAAAATTCAGAAAATTCCCAAAAAATTCCAGAAAACCCCAAATAATCCCAATATCATTTTATTCAACTACACCATGGGCCAACTTTGCAAATTTACCCCACTTTTACCAAAACCCTAATTTGACCCATTTTCAGCCCAATTGAACCCAATGTCAAACCAAACCACCCCAATTGACCTCAATTTTGGTCCAATTCAATTCTAAACTTCAATTAAATATCCCCAATATTAATTTAGACCAAATCCAAGTCCAAATTGATTGAAATTTGAGCCCAATTTCAATTTGAAGTCTAAGGCCCAATTTTGACCCATGACCTAAACCTAGCTCAAACCAACCCAATTCAACTCCAATTGGTCCCAAATCTTTTCTAAAGCCTTCCCAACATCCCCATAAACAAAAAAATAACTTGATTTGCCCAAAATTTGAACCTAAACTCCACCCAAACCTAACCCAAAACCAAAGTCCCTTAAATTGATCTAAACCCAAACCTAACCCAAATGGGCCCAAATCCCAAAATCGAAGCCCAACCAAAGTAGAAAACTATTTGTGACACTCCCATAAACATTTCTCAACATTAATTTTACATCAAATCCAACTTTAGCCCAACCTTAAACCAAGTTAGCCCAATTTGACCCACATTGGCCCCTTTACTAAAAGACCCACATTAAACCCAATTCAATTCAAAATCACTTCAAATTTGTTCCAAATCACTCATGACACATCCCTAAACTAAACCCAACATTTATTTGGCATGGTCCTTCACTAAACTTTCATCCAAAAGCCCATTTTAAAATCTAAAAGCCCACTTCCATAAAGCCTTTAAAAGCCCATTTTCACCAAAATTCAAAAGGCCCAAAACCTATTTCAAAACCCATATGACATCTTCATTGGTCATCCATTTGATAAAATCACCCCTAAGTTTTATTTCATCATTTAAACAAACCAAATGTGGCCCCATGAAAATTTTCCAACAAAATGTCTAAAAATTCAAAACCCTTTTTCATGTAACTGACCAAGCTTTGCCCCAAGCCACATGGAGCCATGGAGCCATGCATAAGTCATATGCAAGCCTTGGAAGCCACTTTCCACATCACCAAACCATTTATGGCTAGAGAGGGAACCCCTTTCCAAACTCCTTCTTAAGCCTTTTTAACCCCTTTTATGTCACACTCTAACTCATGCTTAATCAAAATTATTGGGATAGAGACTTCTCCACCTAAAGTCAGCTGAGCCAAATGATTCATTTCAGCCCAAATTAAACCCTTGGAGGGTGAACCCAACCCATCTCCATGGCTTGACCAAATTAAGCTCAAAATGACTCTTCCCCCTTACCACTTAAATCAAACTCCTTTACACATGTCAAGCCTCAATTGACTGCACTATTGCCAACCCCTGACCCTTCTGGACCAGATGGTGACGTAACACTGCCGGCCAGCCGCCTGGGTCGCCGGAAAACACCATGGCTGAGAGCTCCATGTGAGCCAAATTTTTCAATTCTTCCTTTCTGAGTTGTCCCAGTCCAATTGAAAACCATGGCTGTTCTTCTCTTGCATAGAGCAGTTGATCCCAAGCATCAAACCCCCCTGGGAAGCCCTCCAGCCATGTCTATTTAAACCCACCACCCTCTCGGCCAAATAGGGTGATGAACCAGACCTTAAGAAAACTCTGCTAAAATTGCTCCAGGACCTCCTCTTAACCCAGAGCAGTTGATCCCCAGTGTTCCTTTGCCCTAATCCCCATTAACAGAGCTCAATTTTTGAGTCGAAAATCCACCCAAAAAATAGGACACTTCACCACAATGAGCCAATCTTCAAATTGATTGACCCTACACCTTCACCAGACCAAGAGGAGAAGTTCCCCAGCAAAAGCCCCCTCACCAGGCCAGCCATTGCTTCCAGCCTCTAAACTTTGTGATCAGCCTTGGTCACTTTCATACTTAGACAATTCCCTAGAGCTAGAGACTTCATCTGGAGCTTGCCTGGACTCAATCGAATGTGACACAACCCTCAGATCGAAGCTTCACTTCTCTGAGCAAAGGTATGAACTCATTCTTCCTCCCGAGTTTCCAGCAATTCTCCATTTCGTTTGGTTTAATTTCATAGCATATAAACTGTATGGATGTGTTCGTCTCTTCAAGACAAATCGATAGAGCATAAGAACTCAAAAATCCATTGAGAATCGAGGGAGATATTAGGGTTTGAGTGCGGACGGTCACGAGTGCACACCAGTCGTAGACGAATACCAGGAGCTGTTGGATCGCGCGTGTATCGAGCGGACGGTCGAGATCAAGCTGGACAGCGGAATGTTACGTGAACCGCGGGCCCCTGGAGCACTGAGTCAGATGGTGGCGCCGAATCACAGAGCGACATGTGGGCTTTCGATCCGCTGTAGGATAACGCGGCGCCGAGTCAGATAAGTAAAAAATTAGGGTATTTTTGAATTATTTAAATACCAGAACTTCAAAAATTCATATCTTTGCATAGAAAAATCACAAAAATAAAATAAAAATACCCTCTTGCTTAGTGAACAGAGGAGAATAATGTGGAAAAGAAATCAAGTTAATTAGATGAGTATTTTATTTTTAATAATTTATTTAGTGTTTACAATGTTTTGATTCTCCATTTGCATAGATAATTCACCACGGCATGAGACCATAGGGCTTTTGAAGCCTCTGATCTTGGGAACATTCCCTGAATTTTTCAAGGTCAGAACCATCTCTGTGAAAAGTTATTGATTTTTCAAGTTCATGTCACTGTTTTAGGTATTTTAATTTCAATAATTAGCATGTTGTAAAATAAATTCTAGGAAAATTTGGTGATGTTTTTTAGGACTAGGAGACTCTATAAAAAATATATTTTGAGTTAATTCATTCATAATAACCTTAATTGGCCTAAACCCCTAAAATTGAATTTGAATTAATTAGGGTTAATCACACATCAAATTGACTTGAAAACAATTCTCCATTACTTTTTAGGGTCAGAGGAATCTTACATAAAATTTTGAAATCAATTGGACTTGATTAACCCCACCAAATGGATTGATTAAGCCTCATAAGCAAAATGAAATTTTAAAAATTCACAACTCCAAAAAATACTTTTCAAAAATTCACAAAAATGATTTTGGAGCTTCTCTGATATTAGAGGAGTTCAGGAAAATTAAAATTAGAATTTTCTAAAAAAGTTGATTTTTCACAATATTTTAATAATTAAAAAATAATAAAAATCATAAAAATATTAAAAATCATAAAAATATTAAAAATCATAAAAATGTCACATTTTGACTCCTAATCCCTTTGGAACAAACCAAATATTTTTCCTAAGTCCCTAGGATAAGGTATTGAGTTTTAAAGGCTTGATGTAATTTTTAATATTAAAAAAATGATTTTTAAACCTCTTCACTAAAATAATTTTAATAAATCAAAGAAAAATCAGAAAATTATAAAATTTTTTTTTCTAGACTCCTTGAGATCATTAAAATTTACGAAAAATATAAAATCTATTTTTCAACTTTTATTTTATTTTAAAATTAATTAATACTCTAAAACTTAAAATAATTATAATAAATAAAATATAATTCAAAAAATCACAAAAATTAGTCCAAGTGGTCCTCAGGTCATTAGGAACATTCCATAATTTTCTTAAGGATAGAAACCTTTCCTTGGTTATGTTGTTGAATTTTCTTTGAAAACCCCTATTTTCTACTAAAAATAATTATTTAAATAAATTAAATTTAGAAAAATCATATTTTCTCCTCTAATGTCTTAACTGACATGTGAGTGAGGTGACATAAAAATTTTAAATTCATTTGAGCTCAATTTAGTGAGTTATGAAATAAATAAGCTTAAAAGGGCATAAAGGTAATTAAAAATTTTAACTCTTAATTAAAACTTTAGGTTTAATCAAAATGGGGGGTAAAATATTTGATTGTAACTTTCTCTTAGATGATTGAAACTTAGGGAAATTAAGGGGCAGAAACTCATTAAACACTTTGAAAATATCAAAATGAAACTTTAATTAATTAAATAATTTAAATTTTGGAGAGAATATATTTAAAATTTGGATTATTAAAATACGGATATTATTAAGAGGATATTTATTCTTTAATTTTAAAATCCCTAAATAAATCATTTAACAACAAACCTAAATGAAATCATTAAGGGTTAAATCAAAATATATCAATAATTTCAATACATCTTCCTATCTAAGTAAATTTAAAACATGAACATCAATTTGAAATACTAAGATAATTGAAAATGTAAAGATTTAAATTAAATCTAAAATAACTTGAACACTATTCCAAACTTAAAATTATTAATTAAAACCTCATAATTAAATTAAAACACTTTAAACCATTAACTCAAACTTTAAATTAATAATGATTAAAATTCTCGGCAAACCAACTTGCCCTTAAAGGCTTTAATTATTATAACTCTTAAATAGAGTATTAAGTGAAATGTCACTTCATTAATCAGGTAATTAAATACCCAAGTTCACTGAGCAAGAGACAAAGTTTAACTAAACTCCTGGATGATTAATTCATATGTGCAACTAAATTTACTTGGACTCAAAATGATCTCGGAAATACTGAAAAGATGTTTAGGACTTGTCCTAAGCACTTCCTCAATATGATGAGATGTTTTAGAAGAACAATTGAATTTATTTGTTGTTTGATGAAAAAAATCATCCTTAAACCAAAATCAAGAACCTAGACGTCATAGGAAATGACTAGCTATAGGATTAGGATTCTGGTAGACAACCAAAATCCTTCCTTTAGTCTTTACCTATGTACTTGTTGAAATATTTAAATGCTTTAATATGTGTTTTAATGTGTAGCTTGGAATGACAGGAAGACCCTCCAGGTACGCTTTTATGTTATTGCAATCTACTTTATTGCATTTTCTTTACCTACACTGCGCTTTACTTTTCTTGCATGTTAAAGAAGATTGTTGCATGAAAACTAAAACCTTTAGGATAGTCCCTGAATTGAAACCAAAACTAAATTAAAAGTCATCACAAGAAAAAATTCACCGCCACAACATTCCAAAATATAAAACAACTCAAAATTTAATCACAAACAGAACAACAAAACTACAATTACAACTAAATTAAAACGTCTCATTGAATGATCGGGAATACCTCGGATGATGTAACCCACGTGTTGCTAACGGGATTTCCCACGGTCTAAATAAAAGTGTGGAACGCATTCAGTTTAGTTTAACAAATTCATCTGGACTAAGTGAATTCGATGAAAATAACGGTACCGGGATGACAAAACCGTGGGATCTTAATCGGTTCTGTTTAACAACTTTAAGATTTATTTTAATTAAAATATTAAAAATATTTGGACTTTAAGATTTCTAAACCAAAACACTTCTCTCATCTCCTGATTTATGACTTCTAAAACTAAACCTTTGCAACAACAAGGAGCTTGGAGCACAGTGGGCAGCACGGCCATCGTCATCAGCTAAACTCGGATCTACTTCAGCAAAACTTTGTTAGAATTAAATAACCAAGACATAGGACTTCGAGGTAGTTTTCCTAGTGCAACATAAATCCTCAACTCTTTGTTAGGCATTTGCATGATCATGTCATGTAAATTAAGCCCTAAGTGGTCTTAGGATTCCGAGGTAGTTGTCTGGTACTGTCGGCATATTCTTAGGTTGGGTGTTGTATTTTTGAAAAGGAGGTCGCCTACAGAAATTGTCAACGAAATTTAAATTTTAAATTTAATTTAAATATATATATAATTTAGAAAGTAGTATTTGATTTTGAAAATAATTTTAAATTTGAAAATTTTAAGATATGAAATCAAACCGATCTCACATCCCAAATAGTTTATATAAATGAGCACTGCATCACAAACCGTGTATCTATCCCGAAGAATAGACATACTGCTTGAAGATAGGGCTCGATTAAATAAACTAAAAGATTTGTAACATCTGTTTGGTCTGCGAACCAATTTTATAAGCCAACAAGTTCCCCTGCTTAATATGAAAGCATTAAACAGGGTTAATATTACCTGGGTTCTTAAAATTCCCTATAAGGGCAAGCCCCATAGTTAATTACATCTTAAGTGACGGGAATCACCTAAGAAAACTCTCGATAATAATCAGTAGTTCTGCTCTCAAGAATTTCAAAGTTTAAGTTTTCAAAGGATTGAATTATGGAATTTCAATAGGGAATGGATCAAGTTTGGAACATTTTGTTTTGGGAATTCAAAGGAAGAAAAGGTAGGAGAAATTACAGATTCGAAGCGAACTTCGGTAATTTCCCAACTATCCTATTGTTTGGCTTGGATTTAGGAAAGTCCTAATGTTTGTTTAATGTTTTGATCTTGCCAATTTTAATTAATTAGGACTTATATTCGTATGACATGATCATACAAATAGCCTTGAAGATGTGAGGTTTTATGTCATATCGGATGACTACCTCGGAATCCTAAGACCGGTTAGGGCTTAATTTGCAATGCAAATGCTTAACAGAAGGTTGAGGATTTATGTTGCACTAGGATAACTATCTCGAAGTCCTATGGTTTGGTTATTTAATTCTTAGAAAGTTTTGTTGAAGCAGATTCAGGTTTTACTGATGACGATGGTCGTGCTGCCCACCATGCTCTGAGTCCTTGTTGTTGTAGAGGTTTAGTTATAGAAGTCATAAATCAGGAGATGAGAAAAGTGTTTTAGTTTAGAGAAAATCTTAATTTCCAAGTGTTTTTTATGTTTTATTTAAAACAAATCTTAAAGTTGATTATAACAACACCGGTTAAGATCTCACGGTTCCATCCTTCCGGCATCGTTATTTTTATCGGATTCACTTAGTCCAGATGAATTTGCTAAACTCAACTCAATGAGTTCCACACTTTCATTTAGACCGTGGGAAATCCCGTTAGCAACACGTAGGTTACATCATCCGAGGTATTCCCGATCATCCAACAAGACGTTTTAATTTAGTTGTAATTGCAGTTTTGTGTTCCGTTTGTGATTAAATTTTGAGTTGTTTTATATTTTGAAATGTTGTGGCGGTGAATTTTATCTTGCAATGACTTTTAATTTAGTTTTGGTTTCAGTTTTAGGGGCTACCCTAAAGGTGTGGGTTTTCATACAACAGTTGTTTATCATGCAAGAAAAGTAAAGTGCATTTGCAATAAAGTAACTTGCAAGAAAGTAAATTGCAATAAAATAAAAGCGTACCTGGAGGGTCTTCCCGTCATCCTGTAGCCGCACTTAAACATAATTTAGAATATTTAAGCATTTAAAGTAAGTTCCTCAGTAAAGCTAAGGGAAGGGTTATGGTTTTCTACCAAGTTCCTGATCCTATAGCTAGTCATTTCCTATGACGTCTAGGTTCTTGTGTTTTGGTTTGAGGACGATTTTCTTCATCAAAGAACAATTAAGTTCAATTGTTCTTATAAATATCTTATCGTATTGAGGAAGTGCTTAAGAAGAATCTTAAACATCTTTTCAATATTTCTAGAATTGTTTTAAGTCCAAATGAATTCAATTATACAAATGAATTAATCGTCCAGGAATTCAAGTTTTGTTATCTTGCTCAGTGAACTAGGATATTTGAATATCCTATAAGTGAAGTAACACTTCATTTAACGTTCTGTTTAGGAGTTATGACAACAAAAGCTTTCGAGGGCAAATTGATGTTCAAATGGTTTATGATTTAATTTCAGTTAACGGGTTTAAATTTAGAATAATGTTCAAGTTGCTTTATATTTATTTTTGAATTTCTTTATGTCTTAGGTGATGTTATTTTTTAATTCAATTTAATTTAACTTTAATTTAATTTAATTTGGTTTATTTTTAATTTTAATTTAATTTAATTTGATTTTAATTTTAACTTGATTTTATTTTTTTTATTTTAATTTAATTTAATTTAATTTAATTTAATATGATTTAATTTAATTTAATTTAATTTAATTTAATTTAATTTAATTTAATTTGCTTTGATTTGATTTGATTTAATTTAATTTAATTTAATTTAATTTAATTTGATTTAATTTGATTTAATTTGATTTAATTTAATTTTAATTTGATTTAATTTAATTTTAATTTGTTTTAATTTAATTTTATTTTATTTTATTTAATTTAAATTTTAATTTAATTTTATTTTTAATTTTAATTTAATATTTTATTTTTTATGTTTTAAAGATGATTTAATTGTAATTGTTAAAGTATTAATTTAATTGAAATTTTAAAAGGGTTTAATTTAAATAATTTAACTTTAATTTAATTTAATGATTAAGTCTTTTAGTATTTTAAATCTTAAATTTGAATTATCATTTTAATTAGGAATTAAATATTATTGAGATGATTAATTTAGGGATTCTTAAATTAAAGAACAAATCTCTTCCTAATAATATCCCTATTTTAATAATTCCAATTTTATTATTCTTCCAAATTTAATCAATTATTTAGTTAAGGTTTATTTCAATTATTTTTAAATTGTTTAGTAGGTTTCTACCCTTTAATTATTTAAATTTCAGTCATCCAAATCATATTAGGATCAAATATTTTACTTTTTAATTTTATTAAACCTAAAGTTTTAATTAAGGGTTAAAATTTTAATTACCATTTTGCCCTTCAAGCTTAATAATTTCATAACTCACTAAATTGAGCTTAAATGAACTTGAAATTTTTATGTGACTTCACTCATATGTCAATAAAGACATGAAAGGAGAAATGTGATTTTTCTGTATTTAATTTATTTATGTAATTATTTTTGGTGGAAAATAGAGATTTCCAAGGAAAATTTAATAATATGACCAAGGGAAAGTTTCTATCCTTAAGAAAATTATGGGACATTTCTAATGACGAGAGGACCACTTGGACCAATTTTGGTTATTTTTTGAATTATATTCTTTTTATTATAATTATTTTGAGTTTTAGAGTATTAATTAATTTAAAAATAAAATAAAGGTTGAAAAATGAATTTTATATTTTTCAAAAATCTCTCTGATATCAAGGAAATCAGAGAATCAATTTTTACAATTTTTTGATTTTTCTTTGATTTATTAGAATTATTTTAGTGGAAATGCTAAAAAATACATTTTTTTAATTTTAAAATTACCTTAGGGCTTTAAAATTTAATATCTCATCAAATAGACCTAAGAAAAATATGGGGTTTGTTCCTAAGTGATTAAAATTTAAAATGTGACATTTTGGTGAATTTTATTATTTTTGTGATTTTTATTATTTTTTAATTATCAAAATATTAAAATAATACAAAAAATCAACTTTTTTAGAAAATTGAAATTTTAATTTTCTTAAATTCTCTTAATATCAGAGAGGCTCCAAAACCAATTTGGTAAATTTTTGAAAAGTATTTTGAAAGTTATGAATTTTTTAAAGTTTAAATTGGCTAAATGGCTTAATCAACCCATTTAGTAGGGTTAACCAAGTCCAATTGACTTCAAATTTTTATGGTGGGTTCCTCTGATCCTAAAGGTTAGTGGAGAATTGATTTTAAGTCAATTTGATGTATGATTAGCTCTAATTAATTAAGGACCTATTTTGGGTGTTTAAGCCAATTAGAGTTATTCCAAGTAGATTAATTCAAAACCTATTTTTCCTAGAGTTCTCTGGTCATAAGAAACACCACCAAATTTTCCTAGAATTTATTTCACAACATGCTAATTATTAGATTTAAAATACTCAAAACAGCAACATGAATTTGAAAAATCAATAACTTCTTATAGGAATGGCCTCTGACCTTGGAAAATTCAGGGAATATTCCCAAGTTCAGAGGCTTCAAAAGCCCTATGGTCTCATGCCATGGTGAATTTCCTATATGCATGGAGAATTAAAACAATGCAGAGAGTAAATAAATTATTAAAAATAAAATACTTAATGAAATTGAATGATTTCTTTTCCACATTATTCTCCTCTGTTCACTGAGCAAGAGGGTATTTTTATTTTATTTTTCTGATTTTTGTACACAAAGTTATGCATTTTTGAAGTTTAGGGAATTAAATAAATAGAAAAAAAACCTATTTTTCTACTTATCCACGCGGCGCCAGCTCAACCTCGGCAGCTCCGAACGCACACGCGTCGTCTTCTGATTCGGCGCCGCCATCCAACTCAGCGCTCCGGGGGCCCACTGTATCGTTCTGTCTCCTCATCCGGCGCGATCCTGGCCGTCCGTCCGCGCGTGTATTAAATGAACGGCATCCGTTCATCGTCCCCAAGCCTCCTAGCCCGAGAACCGTCCACACTAAATCCCTAATATCTCACTCAATACTTAATGGATTTTCGTGTTCTTGTGCTCTATGGATTCGTCTTGAAGAGATGAATACATCTATATGGTGATCATGCATTGAAATTAAGGAATTTGAAATGGAGAATCTCCAGAAGCTCGGGATAAAGAGTTAGCTCATACCTTTGCTCAGAGAAGTGTGGCTTCAATCTGAGGGTTGTGTCACCTTCGATTGGGTCCAAGCAAGCTCCAAATGATTTCCCTTGGCCTGGTGAATTGTCTAGGTATGATTTTGACCAAGCCCGATCACAAAGCTTGGAGTCTGGAACAGATGGGTGGCCTGGAGAGGGGGCTTTTGCTGGTGGACCTCTTCCCTTGGTCTGGTGAAGGTGTAGGATCAATCAATTTGGGGATTAATCCACTGTGGAGAAGTGTCCTGGTTTTGGGTGGAATTTTGGCTGAGAAATTGGGCTCTGTTGGTGGGGATTATGGCAAATTGTCACTGGGGATCAACTGCTATAAGTATGGAGAGTGGTCTGGAGCAATTTTGGCAGGGTTTCAGTAAGGTCTGGTTCAGCACCTCTCCATGGCCGAGAGATGGGGTGTTTAAATAGGAGAGGCTGGAGGGCCTCCCAGGGGGAGTTAGGGGCTGGGATCAGCTGTTCTTGGCAAGAGAAGAACAGCTGCAATGGCCACTGGGGATGGGGCGACTCGGCGAGTGGGAATTCCAAACTTTGGCTCCTCCCAAGTTCTCGGCCATGGTGTTTTCCGGCGACCCAGGCGGCTGGCCGGCAGGCATGGGTCACCCTCAGATCCAGGTGGGTCAGGGCTGGAGGTTTGTGCAGTCAATTGGCCATGGACATGTGCAAAGGGCTTGGATTAAAATGGTATGGGGAGAGGCTCATTTTGGCTCAAATTGGTCAACCCATCCCTTTGGGCAAGGTGCACCACCTAATGCTTGGTTTAGGCTGAAGGGAAAGTGATTTGGTTCAGCATAATCAGTAGGGTTAAGTCACCATCCAAGCACAATTAGGTATAAGCATGGTTAAGGGGAATCATGGGAGTGGTTAATCACCTTATGGGAATGTGGAAAGGACCTCCTCCTTTTGCCCAATGTGGTAAGGTCACATGTGAGCAACTCACATGGCTTGCATGTGGCTTAAGAGTGGCTTCATGGCTTGTCTTTGGCTTGGGGAAAAGCTTGGTCGATTTCATGAAAATGGATTTTAGAAATTTTGGTAATTTAGGGGTGATTTGATGGGATTTGGCATATGGCTTGATTTGGATTTATTTTATCATGGGTTTAGAACTTAGGAGATGGTTTCATCCAATGGATGATGATATAGGGTTGTCATGTGGGCTTTGGGCCTTTGAAATTTAGTGAAGGTGGGCTTTTAAAGTGATTTAGGGAAGTGGGTTTCTTTGATTTTAGGATGAGAATTTTGCAAAGGATTGGATCCAATAAGTGTTGAATTTAGTTTAGGAATGTTTCATGAATGATTTGGAATAAATTTGAAGTGGTTTAGGCTAGGTTTGGGTTGGATTTGGACCTCTTTGGTGAATGGGCCAATGTAGGTCAAATTGGGCTAACTTGGGCCAATGTTGGGCTAGGGTTGAAATTGATGTAAAATAAATGTTGGGAAATGTTTATGGGAGTGTTTCAAAGAGGTTTTGGCTTTGGTTGGGTTTTGATTTTGGGGTTTGGGCTTATTTGGGTTAGGTTTGGGTTTAGATCAAAATTGGGTTTTTTGGCTTTGGGTTGAATTTGAGTGGGGTTTGGGTCTAAATTTTGGGTAAATCATGTTAGTGTTTTGATTGTGGGATTATTATGGGAGGGTTTAGAAAATATTTGGGGTTAATTGGAGTTGAATTGGGTTAGTTTGGATTAGGTTTGGGTCATGGGCCCAAATTGGGCTTTAAGGCCAAAAGTGAAATTGGATTCAAATGTCAATCAAATTGGACTTGGATTTGGTCTAGATTGGTGTTGTGAATGTTGAATTGAAGATTAGAATTGAATTGGACCAGAATTTGGGTCAATTGGATAGGTTTGGTTTGACATTAGGTTCACTTAGGGTTAAAATGGGTCAAATTTGGGGTTTTGACAAAAGTGGGGTAAATTGACAAAATTGGCCCATGATGTAGTTGAACATAATGAACTTAGGACTATTTGGGAATTTCTGGAATTTTCTGGGAATTTTTGGAATTTTTGGATTTTTGGGTCAAGAGGGGTATTTTGGGTATTTGGAGGGTATTGGGAGGTATTTTTGGAATTTTTGGTATTTTTGGCTATGGATGATCAATTTGAGTGATGTGGGAATGTTTGGGATTGGTTTTGAAGAATTTGGGTGATTTTGGAGAATTTTAAAAAATTTGGGTAATTTCAAGGGTTTTGGGTAGGCTAGGCGGGTGTAGGGTCCCGGAGGTTAAAAATTGGAAATTTGGAAAATTGAAGATTGGGTAAATGTAAGTGAAATAAAATCATTTTGGTTGAGCCATGAAGCCATATCAAGCCCACATGAGCCATGAAGGGACTCATTTGAGGCATTCACTATGTTGTTCCTAACCCTCTTAGCCAAGGGCTTAGGGGTTAAGGACCATTCATGTGAATCACCTTCATGAGTCAAGAGGTCATGTTAGGTATGGGTGTGTTTTTAGGATGTGTGTGAAAGTGTAGTGTATAGGTGTAGTGTGTGTGTAAGTCAGCCCTTCACCAGACCAGGCCACCCAGGGCAGTCCTAAGGCCAAAGAGTCCTATAGGAACTCATTCTTTAAACTTCCACATTTGGTCCCAATTCTAATCCTCTAGGATAGTCAAAGGAAAAGCCTAAGGCTAGATCCTAATTACTAAAGAGAAGAAGAGAAGACCTCATCAAAAATGAGGTCAACAGGTACGACATAAACCCTCACATCTTCGAGGCTATTTGTTTGATCGCAATATTAACTAATTAACTAAAATTGACGAGATTGCAATATTAATAAAACTCCCAAATCGAAGCCAAACAATATGATAGTTTGGGAAGTTGCCAAGATTCTTCTTGGATCCTCAGCTTCTCCTACTCCTCTTCCATTGGACTCCTGAAAATAACTGTTCTAAATTTGATCCATTCCCTATTGAAATTTCCAAAATTCAATCCTTTGAAACCTTAAACTTTGAAATTCTTGAGAGAAAAACCACTGATCATTATCGAGAGTTTTCTTAAATGATTCCCATCATTTAAGATGTAATTAACTATAGGTGCTTGCCCTTATAGGGAAGTTTAAGAACCCAGGTAATATAAACCCTGCTTAATTCCCTTATATTAAGCAGGGGAACTTGTCGGCTTATAAAATTGGTTCGCAAACAAAACAGATGTCACAAATCTTCTAGTTTATTTAATCAAGCCCCATCATCAAGCAGTGTGTCTATTCTCCGGGATAGATATACAGTTGATATACAGTTTGTAGTGCGGTGCTCGTTTATATAAACTATTCGGGATGTGAGGTCAGTTTGATTTCATATCTTAAAATTTTCAAACTTAAAATTATTTTCAAAAATAAAATACTACTTTTCAAATTATTTATTCAAATTAAATTAAAAATTTGCGACAATTTTTGTAGGCGACCCCTTTTCAAAATACAACACTCAACCTCAAAATATGCCGACACTTAACATTTAAAAATCATATCTAATCTATCTCTTCAATTCACCATATATCATTACAAGAGAAAGATAAAGAAATCTACTCATAATTCATAAGGAAGAAACGAAAAAGCATGGATTTTATATATAAAAGAAAGTTCATACTAAATACAACTTATCTATAATTCTTCCCTAAAGCAAATCCCTTGAAGTTCCTTTGATTCTCTTTCTCTTCTTATAAAAACACTCAAAACTCACTCCAAACAAGACTCCACATACTCTATACAGTGACTCTTCAATTTCTTCCACTCACACCCATGTTTAACACACTAAAACCCGTGACTCTCCTCCTGTTTCTGGCTGCTTTAGCCTTCTAACATAGTGTTGGGATGAGTTTCCCAAGAGATGCCTCAAGAAACCCTCCAAAAAGCATTTGAATATGTAGAATCTACAACAAAATTGTGTGTGACCATCCTGGCTATCTTCAGTGACCAGCTGCAATTTAATTTCTGAGGTATCAATCAAATGGCATCGTCAGTGCCCATCCTGGCGTCATCGGTACCCAGGGCCTCATTTCCAAAAATTGCCTCTTTTGGCTCCAAATTTCATCCTTTTTACTTTCTTTTGCTCCAAATGCCTAAGATCAACATAACTACAATAAAACATAAAATATACCCTTTTTTAAAGTGCAATTTCACAAAAAATGTGTATAAAATATAGGTGAAAATCCAACATATTTTTTGGTGCATCAGCTGTCAACGTATTCATCATTTCCTCAACCTTCTTTTCAAGACGATTGATTTTTTCATCTTTTTGTCGTATAGTTTTCATAATTCTTTTGTCACATATTCTTCATTTTAGGACAATAATTCTCGTGCTAGTGAAGTAGCTCGTGTCTCCACCATATTTATTTCAAAAGACTACACATTTGGACTTTTGGAAGAGCTTTCTTTCCTTTCTAATGAGAATTGTCTAATATCCGCTCTTATTTTGTTTAGTCTTTCTTCAATTGAATTGACAGGATATGTTTCATAGGTCTTTTCTTAGGAAGTAGAATTTTGTACACCCACAACATCAGAGACTTCTTCTGATAGTTTAAGTTTCCATACATTCATGGGATGAGGCACTTCTAGAAGCATATCATTGTACTGTGGGTAAGAATGATCTCCAGCCCGTAACATTTGTACAAGGTTTTTAATTTTTGCAGTTGTCTCTTATGTCTCAAAAATTAATTTGTTATGTGTTGGTAAACAGACAATATAATGTCTTTTTCTGGCCATTGAAATGGTTGAATCTATTACTCTTGATCCTACATGGAGCTTAGCTAGTACCCGTGTTGTTGTAGTCTGTTAACGTTTATGAGGAGTGTTGGTATAGTATCAAAGTAAATTAGTTTTTAAATGAATAGAAGTTTCTTGTGCATGAATTCTTCTTTACATCATTGCAAAAACTACACATCCCACTTTTTTCCAAAAGTTGTGAGATTGAACATCCTTTTGTGCAAGTATTTTGAATACATAATGTATTACTTGAATTGATGAGGGTCTTTTCTTTTTTAAAGAATATCGATGAGTATTAGTAGGTACACACTGGCAGCTACTTTCATCTTCTTCAGTAGATATTGGAAAGGATTTATTCTCTTTTAAGGAATATTACCAAAGATATTCTGGTTAGGATTTGACATGTCATATTTGTTATTAACTGCTTTAATTTCATTTTTCTCCTTTTACTCATGGAACAACGATTTCTATTTCTTCTTTGGGTATGAGTTAACTGTCCAATCTTAAAGATGGGTCCATCTTTGAAACCAGACGGTGGAGGAACATCATCATCTTCTTCAATACAAAATTTCCCTCATTTTTATATGACTTCTTCGTTCTTTTCATTAGTCTTGAGAATAGTTTGTTTTGGAGAAGCCACTTCAAACATGGATACCCTAATAGGAGGTAAGTCCTTATCAGAATTCAAATTAAAGTCTTTAAGAGGTTATATTACTTCCAAAGTAGTTTTCTTTGTTGTAACGCAGTGGCGGATGATCCCTGATATTTATGCTTACATTTTATATATGAATTGATACTTCTCTTTAATTATATCTCTTTCTTTACAAAAATGCCAAAAAATTTTTGCTAATGTAAATAAGAGATTTAAATAATATTTTGAAATGAGATACTATGCAAGTATATGTGTCGTTATCAAATAATATATGACTTTCTGATTAAGCCCCGAGATATCAAACTCACAGAGAAAGTGTTAAATAAAGATTTATATTTTTATCAAAAAAAATTAGAAAAATAAATTTTTACTTTTTTTAGAAACGATCTTACCCAAACTAAAAACAATATTTTAGGAAATAAAATTTGATTCTTTTTGTTAATTTTTATAATTTGAAATGAAAGTAAGCAACTACTTTAACTAAATTTTGTAAGATGAAAACTAATGCAAATGAAATATCTTTTTCCTTATTATGAATTAGTAATAAGTCATGGAATTTTGTTCTAGAAGTATGCTAAATTTGTTGTGCCAAATTGGAGCAATTATATTCTTTACCTTCACAAAAATCTATAGTAAAGGTGAATGAAAAATATGAGTTCTTATCTTATTCAAAAATGCTTGTAGATTTTTCAAAATATAGAGCTCAAGCATTTATTCTCTTTACTTAAAAAATCTTTATTAAAAACAATCATGCTAACTATATTATACTCATAAGCTTCAAGATTTCTCAAGTCTTATAATTTAGAAAAATCAGGTGTGGAACCTATTTTTTATTGTCTTTTAATCCTCAAGCTTCTCCTTCCTTTTTCACATACTATTTTTCTTTTTTTTCTTTTTATTTTCTTTTTCTTTTCTTTTTCAATTTTTTTCAGGCAAGGATTACTATATTTGAATAGGTCTTTAATAATTTTGAATTCCATCTTTCCTTTTCTTAAGTATAAGGTAGATATATATCTTTAACTTAGAAATATAATAAAAGTTTTGAAAATTATTTTCAATAAAAGAATTTTAAATATTAAAAAATAATAATCTAATCCTTTTATTTTTTCCAAAAATACAACTTTTCTACTAAAGATAGTTACCAAATATTTATCATTGCTTCACTAAGAAAATTTTTAACCTTAAAATTTCCATCATTACTATAGATTTTAACAAACTTTTTTTACTCATTCTTATATTCAAAATTTTACTTCCCTAATATAACTTCATACAAAAAATTATTTTTCAATCAAAATAAAAATTTTATTTATAGCACGTTTGAGAACAAATAAAATTAAGTTTTTGAAATTTGTTTTTTTTATTCCCCCCAAACATTAAAATTTTTGTTATGATAAAACATTTAAGCATAGTAAGAAGATAAATGGGTAAGAATTGAAAAATATAAATATCATACTTGCAGGAATTTTTATATCATAAATATTCAGGTATTACAAAATAGAATTAAATATGATTAGATCAAATTTTAATCTTATATTTATAAAAGAAATTAAAAAGACTTCTATAGTAGTGGATGAAATATAAGCAAATTCATACACACTTAGACAGAAATCAACAACTAAATCATAAGTATGGTAGTAAATTGAAAAGTTAAGAATGAAATTTAATTAGTGGATTTTAATAGTGTTTTAAACCTTCCTAAATAGTTTCTGGAATAAGTTCTTAAACTAACAAACAAAATACACTAAAAATTCACTAACACATTTACTACCACAAAGACCTTAAACATTCACAATACACAACATTCACAAATAACATAAAAACGAACTAAATTAGCTTACTAAATATTACGTCAATAAAGTCCACATAACAAACATACTAAAAAGTTTACAACGTCAAACAAACTAATAAGTCCAACATAAAACCAAACATAACAATCCACAACACATACAAACTATAAATCATAATCCTCATCTTCTTCCTCCTCATCATCTCCTTCATTCCAGGTACGTGTAGGTTCATATGTGGTAAAGTGTGGATGTGTGGGTAGCACAGCACTATAGTCACCTCTGATCAATCTATCCATATAACTATGATAGTTCTCATACTCACTTGTATCTAAAGATAATCCCCAATATGATCTATTGTCCCCTCTAAATCATGAACTTTTTTGTATTATAATTGATAATATCTTTCATTTTGTTCAAATGCATAGTCTGTGAATCAGAAAACTGACCTAAAGATGCTTGAGATGTGGAAGCACAAGATGTCGAAGCAGCAGACTTAGACGCACTGGAAACTCTAGAGAATCCTCCTCTCCAGTCAAAAAGTGAATGCTCAATATAGGTCTTTACATTCGTACTGGTAATAGGATTAAAAGGCTGAAGGACATCTTCCCAATTTTCAGATCTAACACCTGCCCGCTCAAACAATGAATGTATAAGGGAAACAAATCCCATACTTACAGTGGTCGCAGCTCTGGCAGACATCTAAATACAATCATAAATAATCTTCCCAATGTATATTGCCTTCCCCTGTTGAATACAGTAGTTCAATGTAGCTCTTTCTCTCATCACCTCGCTCAGATGATTTGTAGGAACCAACTTGGATGATATAAAATAATGTCAGTCCATAAAGGTGGCATTCAACTTTGAAGTAGGGAAGTTAAGTCTTTGCTCATTAGTAATCTTCCACAATCCTCTTCCATCAATCAAAGTAGAAATAATTTCATCCTACTCTTCCTCCGTAGGGCTATAATTCAAATAGAAACAAAATGTAGAATGGCAATAGGTAAAACTCATTTATTACATCAAGAGTAAAATGTGCCAACTTTCCTCTGACTAACACAAAGTTTTCTTATGACTCTCGGAGATTAGCATAGAACTCCCGTACAACAGAAGAAACTGCCGCAGCCGTGAAATAACAGAATCCGTCCCAAAGTCCTCTATTGATCATATCTTCTTTTACTCCGCCTGACTTATCAAAACCTTGCTCCTTAATCAGTTTATGTGATTGTAAAGCTTGCACATATCGATCTGAATCCTTCGAGCTTACAAACCTGTCTAAATCAAAAGTGGATTTCGACTTGCTCCTCTTTGCTACCATTTCTATAATTTGTATAAAAATTACTATAAATTCTACATTCAACTTAAAATCACTAAACTTAACTTCCAAAGGCTTAAACTACTAAATCTAAGTAATTGCCAAAGCGTTTTCTCAAATTTTCACCATGAATAATGATTTTCGGATTTCTCCAAAATACACTCAAACTATATGGTGAAAAATAAAAAATTTCTACTTAGGAGTATTGCTCTTATCTCAAGAAGATCAAATCTAGCAATTTCCACTTGAAATGGCTAAAAAACCGCAAAACTTGGTGATGCCCTAACCTCTTATGTCCAAGGTAGAAAACGACGGGGTGAAAATTTTGTGATTTTTTGGGTTTTTAAAACTTGAAAACTGAATTTTGTGAAACCAGTGCCTAAGCACAAAAGTACAGTTCTTAGCCGTGTAACACTAGCATGTAAGCGCAGGGGCTTGTCGCTTAGCCGCGGATTCATTATTTTCAATTATTTCGTTAAATACACATTTTTTCTCACTTAATTAACCCTAAATTATAATATATTATTACCTTATAATCTTCATATCTCAAAATTACACTTCTATAGATTAAAAATGGATTCAACACAGACTTTACACAAAACGCAATCTTTTTACTTAATAAAACAAATACAAATTACAAGTAAAAATTACAAATATTTAATCCAATATCCTTGAATAAGATCTCATCTTTTCTACTTACATTTAAACACTTAAACAAATCACTAAACACAAACATAAAACACAAACACATTTATAACACACAACATACATAAAACATTAAACACTAACACTTATCACGATTGACAAATACTTAACACAAATTTTAACACTTAACACAATATAGAAGTTAATTCCATTCTCCATTAGGTGGAACATATCCAGAAACTTAATTATTCCCACCTTAACCATTTGGTATATAGATTTGATAGAATAGACAATCGTTTAAAACTCATACTAAATTTTCTTCAATCCACTTGTTATTCAAAACATCGCTTTATCTGCTTCTTCAATATGACTAGTATGACTAAATTGCATCTTTAATTGCCATCCAATATGTGCTAAATGTGTGTTAGTTTCATTTACCTTTGCTTCGAATGATGCAACATCAACCTTGATCTTTGCAAATCTTCTCTACTATTCCTTGAATAATAATAGCTAGAAATCCATTATATAACTCTTGCACACTCTCACAAATAAACTTCTTCTTGTTTGCATCCTCCTTCTTAACTTCACTCTCCCAAAAAGACATTTTTCTCACTTAAACTCTTATGTAGGGCTCTTGGATAGAAATTTGGAATGGGATGAATTTCCTTTAATCTGTTCCCCATTTATAGATTTTAGATGGCCTAAAATCGTCCTCCCACATTCACAAACCATCAAATAATGTGTCATGCAACTTCCCTATGATAATGGCTTCTAGAAACACATTTTTCATATTTTTCATAACTCCAAGCGCCAACTGTTGGCCTTTAGCCACCAATGCTCATTTCAGCACATGTTGGTTAAACGTCTGGAAACTCGGTTTAAATCATCTAATTTATCAATTAAGGTCTCATTAATCTCCACTAATATAATATAATCAAAATACTACCACATCTTACTTCAAACAAAACAACAAACACTCAAAACAAACTTAAAACAAAGCACACCGATAACTATGGGTTGCTTCCCACAAAACGCTTGGTTTAATGTAGTCAGCCCGACATACCCTAGTACTTAATCTGGGTCACCCAACATCAAATTCTCATCAATTTTAAGTTGATCTACTGAGAAATAAGGTTCCAGTATATGACCATTCACTTTAAATGTTTTCTCAGTTTTAGAATCTTTAATATCCACAGGTTCATAGGGATAAACTTTTATTACAATAAATGAGCCCATCCACCTAGACTTAAGTTTTCTAGCAAATAATCCCAATCTGGCATTGTATAACAAAACTTTTTGTCCTTGCTTAATATTCTTAGTCAAAATACTATAATTATGTCACATTTTGATCTTTTTTTTTATATATCTTAGTACTTTCATATGATTCATTCCTTATCTCTTTAAGCTCATTTAATTGACATAATCTTTTCTCACGAGCATCCTTCAAATTATAATTGAACTCTTTAATAGCTCAATATACTTTATTCTCAGTTCAACTGGTAAAGGACAAGCTTTTCCATAAATTAGCCTCTATGGGAACATTCCTATAAGAGTTGTATATGCAATCCTATAAGCCAACAACGCAAAAACCAGTTTGTTTGACCAATCCTTTTTATTTGAATTAACAATTTTTCTAAAATTCTTTTAATTTTATGATTGAATAATTCAACCAAACCACTAGTTTGAGGATGATAAACAGTACTAATTTTATTGATAATATGATATTTTCTAATTAATTTCTCCATAATTGCATTTCTGAAATTCCTCATCAGTTATGATTACTCTTGGCATTCTAAATTTACAAAATTTTTTCTTTCTTAAAATGTTTGTAACACTTCGAGCATCACATCGAGATAAAGCAACAGCTTCTATCCATTTAGATACATAGTTAACTGCTAACAATATATATAAATTTTCGAAAGATGGTATAATTGGTCCCATGAAATCTAATCCCCAAATGTCAAAAATTTCAACTTCCAACATATAATTGAGGGGCATCTCATTTCTTCTAGAAAAATTACCTACATAAAAACATCAATCATAACATTTAATATAAGCATAAATTCCTTAAAAATAATAGGTAAATAAAATCTAGATTGCAATTTATCAACACCAAAATGTCCCCCAAAATCAGAATCATGACATTTTTAACTAATTTCATAAGTTTCTTCTAATGGCACACATCTTCAAATGATTAGATCCTTTCCTTGTTTATATAAAAATGGGTTGTCCCAAAAATAATTCTTAGTTTCAGATAAAAATTTCTTCCTCAGTTGGTATGTCAAACCATAGGGTAATATGTCACTAACAATTAAATTTACAATGTCGACATACCATGGAATACCCCACTCATTAATAGTGAACAATTTTTCATCAAAAAATTGTTCATTAATTTCTTCATCAGGACAGAGAGATTTTTCATTTTCAAGCCTGGACAGATGATTAGCAATTTGATTATCAGCACCCTTCCAATCTACTATATCAAAATCAAATTCTTGTAAAAGAAGAATCCATCTTATCATACTTAGTTTTGCATCCTTCTTTTTCATTAATTATTTAATAGCAGAATCTTCAGTATACACCACACATTTAGTTCCAATCAAATATGATCTAAATTTATCAAAAGCATATACAATAGCTAATACCTCTTCTCACTTGTGGTATAATTAATTTGGGTTTCATTAAGAGTTCTACTAGCATAGTAGATTACTTTAAAAATAATCATATTTTTCCTAAAATAGCTCCAATAGCATAATCACTTGCTTCACACATTAACTCAAAAGGTTTTTCCCATTCTGGTGAAAAAATAACTGGTGCATTGATTAATTTTACTTTTAAAGCTCAAAAGCTTTTAGGCATTCATTATCAAAATTAAAATTTGCATTATTTTCTAATAACTCTTATAGAGGCTTAGCAATTTTTGAAAAGTCTTTAATATAATGCCTGTAGAATCCAACACATCCCCAAAAAAACTCCTAATCGCCCTTACATTTGTTAGGTAAGGTAAATTAGCGATCATTGGAATTTTTGTAGGGTCTACTTCCACACCTTTTTCTAAAATTTGATGTCACAAAACAATTCTTCTCACCACCATAAATTGTCATTTTTCCCAATTAAGAACTAAATTTGTTTCATCACAGTTTTTAAGAACATTAAATGGGTTTTCTAAACATGATTCAAATGAAATTCCAAGCACTAAAAAATCATCCATAAACACTTCAATTCCTTTTCAATTAAATCACAAAAAATTATCATCATACATCTTTGAAATGTAGCAGGGCGTTACATAAACCAAAGGGCATTCTTCTATAAGAAAATGTACCATAAGAACTAGTAAATGTTGTTTTCTCTTGACCCTCTGGAGCAATTTGTATTTGGTGATAACCAGAATGTCCATCCAAAATACAAAAATACTTATGCCCAGCTAGTCTATCCTACATTTGATCCAAAAAGGGAAGTGGAAAATAATCTTTCCTGGTGGCAAGGTTTAATTTTCTGTAATCTATGCATATTCTCCATCCTGTAACATGTCTGGTTGGTATTAATTCATTATTTTCATTAACAGTTATAGTTACTCCTCCTTGTCTTTCGAACACAGTGAATAGAACTAACCCATGCACTATCTGAAATAGGTTAGATAATTCCAACATCTAACCACTTTAAAATTTTTTTTTAACAACTTCTTCCATAATAGGATTCAATCTCCTTTAAGTATCAACCCTGGATTTGCAGCTCTCTTCCATAAGGATTTTGTGCATACAAATTGAAAGACTGATTCATTTAATATCAGCTATGGTCCATCCAAAGGTTTCTTATATTTCTTCAAAGTTTCAAGCAAAGTCTCTTCTTCTTCAGTAGTTAACTTTGAGGAAATTATAACAGGCAAGGTTAAGAAATCATCTAAGAAGTCTTATTTTAAATGTTCAGGAAGAAATTTCAATTTAAGTTCAGGAGTTTTTTCAATTGATGGACTAAAAGAATCAGCTTTCATTATCATGTCCAAAACTTCATAACTTTCTTGAACATAATATAAATCTTCCTCAATAAAATCATCAAAATATTGTACTTCCTCCTCTTGCTCGTGTTCCAACTTTTCACTTTCAGAATTCTCTTCATAAGTTTCTTTAAATTGGAATTCACTCAGATTTCTCATATCATTCATCCTGAAACACTCATCATCTTTGCCTTTTGTAGGATATTTCATTGATTTTGAAATATTAAATGTAACCTCTTGATCATTGGCATGCATAGTTAATTCCCCTTTTTGTACATCTATCATTGCTCTTCCTATAGCTAAGAAAGGTCTCCCTAAAATAATGGGTATCTCTTTATCTTCCTCCATATCAAGCACAATGAAATCAACAAAAAAGATAAATTGATCCACTTTTACTTAAACATCTTCTATAACTCCTTTAAGATATGTTATCGAACGATCTACTAACTGCAAAGTTACAGTAGTTGGGGTTATTTCTTTTAATCCTAGTCTTTTAAATATAGATAATGGCATAAGGTTTATTCTTGCACCTAAATCACATAAAGTTTTCCCATAAAATATGTCTCCAATTGCACATGGAATTGTGAAGCTACCAGATCTTTAAGCTTTTCACAAAGCTTATTCTGAATTATTGTACTGCACTCTTCACTAAGTGAAACAGTCTCATTATCTTCAAATTTCCTTTTTCTGTTGAGAATATCCTTCATAAACTTCACATAGCTTGGCTTTTGTTCTAAAGCTTCAGCAAATGGAATATTAATTGTAAGTTTCTTAAAAATCTCCAAGAAATTTGAATATTTCTTATCTAACTTTTGTCGTAAAAGTCTCTGAGGAAATGGTGGTGGTGGCTTTTCTAAATCAATTTTTGGTGGAGAAATAGGTCTTTCTAATTCTTTCGATGCGTCCTCTTTTGGTTCTTCAATCCCTTCTTTCTCTACTTCAATCTTTTTTTGAACTCTACTTCAAACTCTCTTTCACTTCTCAATTGAACAGCTTTTACTAGCTCTTTATTTTGTCTTTTGGATTTATCTCTATATTAATAGGAAGTGTTCCTTGGGATATACTACTTAATGAATTATCTATTTGTCCTAATTGATTCTCAATATTTTTTAATTGTAGCTCCTTGACTTTTCAATTGATTTCTCATTTGTAACATAATTTCTTTTATAAATAACGTCTTCACCTTAAATTGTGAAGCATTGTTAAAACTTGGATGATAAGTAGGCCTATAATTATTCTTCCCTTAGTTTGTTCTTGTTCCCCAATGGGTTTACTTGATTGTTCCCCCATTGTTGATAACTACACCCTGATTATTATTATTCCAGTTAACATTTGGATAGTTGATGCGACTTATTTATATGCAAGAATTTATGACCCCAGATTATATATTTATAATGATTTTGTAAAGTCGCAATTTCAAATGCAAGTATACGTATCGTATCAAGTAATACAGGGCTCTAATGGAGTCTCGTTTATCGATCCCACAGGGAAGCGAGGTAAAAAGGTCCTTAGTCAAATTCTAGTCTACTACTATTAGACTTTAGTTTGGAAGGTCGATATAAGTGATTTTTCTAACAACTACTCCTAAATGCAGATGATTATATGTAAGGATAATAACTACTCCTAAATGCAAATATTACTTCTAAAGATAACCCTTTTTAGGGAAATTGGTTTGGTGAATTTTAAGATAATAAAAATAACTATTCTCATGTAACGAATTAGATAATGTATAGGAATGAGATGCTTTAAATATTGTATGTGACAAATAGGAACAATCCTATTATTTACCCTCAAAAGAGTACCCTCTCTTCCAAGCATGTAAAGAACATTGACATATCCTAAGATCAGTCACTAAATCTAAGGCTAGGCTGAGAGGATACCGACTATCACTATGAAGCTCCTACTCACCCTTCACCTGAAGGCTAACCCTCGCTTTAGTTACCGAACTTTAGGACCAAATTGGGGATCTCAGCCTGTCACCCTCAAACCTCCAATTCGACGCCCATGAAACAATATTTCACTATTTATTTGCACTCAATCCCCATGAACTACGTAATTCATTCAAAGACATTGAATGTGGTTCCACATTGTTGAGAATTACACCGTCCATTTGGGACAATGCAATTACAACGAATTTTAACAATACAACAGGCCTTTATTATAATGTAAATGAAGTGCAAGTAAAAACCATCACATTTATAATTAAAATATATTTTAGCAAGCATCTCAATATCTTAATCATGAATTCAACTTATTGCAAAAGAAAAGTAGAATGAAAATAATGACATAATCTTCTTATGTCACTATTTCCAAAGAAGAAGAAAGAGTAAGAGAAAGACATCACAAAGCACGAAGAAAACACTATGAAAAACTTCATTTCAAAGTAAATCCATAAAATAAGTGTTTACAATATCATAAGATGATGAAGAACACAATACTTAGCTTTTTTCCCTTGAAAGAAAGATGAAAATCTCCCACACAAAGTCTCCCGTCTATCCATGCAATGCTAGAATATTCCCTTACATATTCTCTCAAAATCCCCTCTCCAATCTCTCCAAAAAGGTAGAAATCTACATTTCTACTCCTATTGTAAGATCTCTAATCATTCTCTACATTTTTCTCACTTCTACTCTTCTCTTTTTGGCTTCAAATTCGGTTTAAAATAGTGTAGGGACGACTTTCCTAAGAGGTGCATGAAGAAACCTTCCAAAAAGCGTCCAGATTCAATGTATTTGGCCAATAACCACTCCTGGCGCCGCCGACGCCATAATTGGTCTCTGTCAGCACCCAAAAATCATGGTCGCGGGTTCCTGGCGCCGCCGGCGCCCTATTCTGTACAGCTTCACCATTTTGCTCCGTTTGGCTCCGTTTTAGCTCTGATTCGCGCCGTTTCAGTTGCATTGTGTTCCTAACAGATAGCCCTACAAAATAAGCATAAAAACACCCTTTCTTTAAAGTGTAATCTCATTCAAAAACATGAAAGAAGTGTAAAAGAGATTAAGCATAGAAAGACTTATCGAAATGTTTTAAGCCAAAATTTGCTTTCGTGCTTGTTTTTGCTCCAAATTGCACCGTTTTTGCTTATTTTTATCTAATCACCATTTCTTGTACCTAAAACCAAAAAAACATATAAAATACCTTCTTTTAAAGTGTAATATCATAAAAAATGAGTAAAATTATACAGCAAAAAGCGTATATATTTTAGGAGTGTCAATGGTTCTTCCAACCTGGGTTATAATACTTAGAATATGGATTATTAGGTCTATTTATGGCATTCAAAGTTTCTAATGATGTTTGAGAATCTATCAATTGGCCTAATGAATTCTCTTCAATAATTGAAATTGATTGAGAAAGATTCATTCAAAATTGTTCTATCTTCCTTGAAATTGCAGCAACTTGATTTGCTAACATTGCAAAAGCATCAGATTCATGAATATTGGCTACCTTTTTAGGATTTACCCTCAGAAGGCCATTGAAAAATATTTGTAGTCATTTCTTCAATTAAAGCATAAGCGTCATTAAACTGTTTAGACATCAATGAACCACCAGCAGTGGCATCGATAATAGATCTAAGAGATGCAACTAATCTATTATAAAATGTTTGAATTATTAACCAATCTGGTATTACATTATGTGAACACTTTCTCAGGAGATCTTTAAAATGTTCGCATGCTTTATAAATAGATTCCCTTTCAAACTGACAAAAAGATGTAATATTATTTCTAAGTTTTGTAGTCTTTGATGGTGGAAAACATTTAGCAAGAAATTTTTGTGATAAATCACCTGAAGTTCTTTTAGATCCAGGTGCTAATGAATGTAACCATATCTTTTCTTTATCCCTTAATGAAAAAGGAAAAATTCTAAGTCTAGTAGCATCATCTGAAACACCATCGTATTTAAATGTAGCACACAATTCTAGAAAATTGGCAAGATGTAAATTTGGATCCTTAGTTGATGATATCCCAAACTGATTACTAGACATCATTTAGATAATAGCAGGTTTAAGTTCATATGAATTAGCCACTACAATAAGATTTTGAATACTACCATGAAATTCTTTTACAGTAGGGTTAGCATAATCTCTTAAAGGTCTAAATTCATAATGAATTTTAGCATTTCGATTATTTTGATTTGCCATTTCTTGAATATTTTTGTCTGTTTCTTTATATTTAATTTTTTTGATTTTTCTTATAGTTCTTTCTAATTCAGAATCGTGAGGCACAAGTCCTTCAGAACATGAACTATGCATAAACTATTAAAAATCACAATAAAACAAAAAAAATAAAAACAACACAACAAATTCTTAAAATAAATCTAACAAGTTTAAATAATACTTTAAAAAGGAAAAGTTAATTTTACTTAATTTTTTTTCTTTTCCCAGCAACGGTGCCAAAAACTTGATCCCTGATATTTATGCTTACGTTTAATATATGAATTGATACTTCTCTTTAATTGTATCTCTTTATTTACAATATCACCAAAAACTTGATGTCAATGTAAATAAGAGATTTAAATAATATTTTAAAATGGGATACTAAGCAAGTATACGTATCGTTATCAAGTAATTTAAGACTTTCTTATTAAGTAATGAGATATCGGACATACATGGAAAGTGTTAAATAAAGATTTGTATTTTTAGCAAGAAAATAAAAAAGTAACTTTTAGTTTTTTATTTTTAGAAAAGATCTTACCCAAACTAAAGATAATATTTTAGGAAATAAAATTCGATTCTTTTTTAAATTTTATAATTTGAAATGAAAGTAAGCAACTACTTTAACTAATTTTTTGTAAAATGAAAACTAATGCATATGAAATATATTTTTCCTTATTATGAATCAGTCATAGGTCATGGAATTTTGTTGTGGAAGTAAGCTAAATATGTTGTGCCAAATAGAAGCAATTATAATCTTTACCCTTACTAGAGATGCTATAAAGACATAGGTTGATCTATTGTTTTATAAATCTTGAAGACGGGTTAGGCAGGAAAGATACTAGCTCTCACTCTAGAGTTTCCTCTTCTCCCTCCACCTGGGGGCTAACATCTCATATCAAAACATAAAACAACAAATCAAATTGGGGGCTTTAGTTGTCACTCTAAAGTTCTCTAATTCTACACCCATCAAAGTATATCTCCCTATTTATTTGCATTCAATCATATGGACTACATTCTCATCCATATAATCTCATGTGATTCTTACCAATTGTTGACTGAGAAAATACCATACTGGTTCTTACATCTTCTCACAACAAATTTTAACATCTTTATTGGCCAAATAAAAAAGTAAATGAAGTGCAAGGTTTTAAATCATCATAACTCCAACATTAATTCATTATACTTCACACAACATTCTTCCATATCTTTATTACTTCACCATTTTAAGGAAAAAGATAAAGAAAACTACTCAGAATCTATGGAGAATATACAATCACAACTTGGTTTAAAAGTAAAAATTATAGTGAAAACACAAGAAGTCGTAATTAAAAACCAAATGTAATAACAAAGATAAAGACTTACCTGAAAATCCTCTCCACCAAACACTTGAAGTTCCTTTGAAAACTTTGCATTCACTTAAGAGACTCCTTAGAGCTTGGCACTCAACTCAAAGGAATCTAATTCTCTTCTTCTAATCCTAATACAAACTATATTAAAGTAAAATGGTGAAGTGGAATAATACAATACTAAAATAACTCTCTAACATAAACCACACTCTTCAATAACCTAATAATAATAACCCTCTAAAACATCTCTCACAACACTCACTCTTTTCTGATCTTCAAGTCCTCTTTTTATAATTTTCCAACTGGTGTCTTTGTATCTCTTTAATTTGTGTCCAGATTCAACAAATCTTCCAAGAGATGCATCCATGGCACCAACAGGAAGTTACCCACATTCTTACCAAGAAATGCCTCAAATACTTCTTCAAAATGGTGACAAATATTAAATAACTCCTCTTTAGTAACTATTGTGCGTAAGTGTGTGGTCTCATCTCGGTGCTTAACTGCAGAGCTTCTGGCGTGTAAGCTCTAGATCTGGGCGCAGAGTCGTGGGGCATTAGCACGTAAGCGCAGGTTCTGGCACTTAGCCGCCACAGATTAATTTTGTAATTTTCTTCATTTTTGCTTCAAATTTGATCATTTTTCACTTCTTCCATCACATTCATCCATTTAATCATACCTACAAGAAAGTACACAAAATACCTTCAATTAAAATGCAATATCATAAAAAATAGGTATAAAAATATGCATAAAAACACTATATATTTTAGGTGTATCAGCGGATCACGGAGCACTAATTCAACTTCATCAAAACAGGACCTAAATTTGATTAGTGACTTCTGATAAGTTGTTTATTCAATTGCTAGATTAGATTCTTGAGAGTAGGAAAATATCGACTTCAAGGATCCATTACAGTGATTCTAGAAATTTAGGAGAAAAATATAGAATGTCAAAGTTTATTCTAAACTTGATTTGTAAACTGGAAATTTATTATTTTATGTCATTTTATCTTTTCATTATGGAAGATTTTGATTTTTTTTTGTTACAAATAACACTTAGAATCAATGAGTTACTTCTAATCGAGATAGATTTGAAGATGATCTAATCTTTCAAAAGACAAAACATCTCAGGATAGGAAACAAATGTAATAATGAAAGATGGGGAGAGAGAAAAATCCTCAGCAAAATTTCCATTCTCTTGTCGCCACCGGACTTCTCGCTATCATCGCCGTTAATTCTCTATTGTTATTGTCTATTATTTTCAAGGATTCACCACTCTTTTTATATAATACATTGTCGTAATCTCCAAATAACTCCTTTTCTCACATCATACAAATGATCTCAGAATTTTAAGAATTTGGAGAAGAAAGGAAAAAGGTGAATGAAGATGGAAAAACATATAAAAGAAAAGTATGCTACATGAAGAATTTCATAACCATATATTTAAATGTAATACCTATTCTAAGTTTCTCATTCTCATATCAGAGCAAGCTCTTATAGTTAATTACATCCCGAAAAACTAAGACCACGCAAGAAAGCTTCTGATTAAGCTTAACATTCGTTCTCGAGAAAATTTAAGTGTCAAGATCAAAAAAAGAAATGTTAATGTTCATTCCTATGGGTAATAAATTTCCAAGAATCAAATACTTCCCAAAAGTTTGGTTTTTTTCTTGTTATTTATTGATGTTATTCTGTTTTATTGTCATTATTTTGTTTTGTTGTTAGTTTTGTTTTGTTGTCCTTTTTTTGTTGTCATTTTTTTTCTTGTCGTTGTTTTGCTTTGCTGTCTTTTTTTTTGTTTTATTGTTATGAGATTCACCATCTAACCTTCATAATGTTCTTCCTATAAATTAGAGTTAGCACATCCTAATAACATGTAAAGTTATATAAAGCGCAACATTCCTTGTGTCTTTAATAATCATGTAAAACAAAGTTTGTATTATATCATAATTTGTCAATGTAATTGGTTGAAGTTTTAAATTCTAAGATAACCAGATCAGTTTGTCTATGGCTCCATCATCCCGTGGTCATTAGGGTGCTCATATTTACTTAGTCCAAAAGGTACTCAAACCATAACCAAAAGATTATTGTCAGCAACCACAGATTATGTCATCTAGGAGATCTTCAAAGATCTGAACAATGAGGTTCAACTTACGTTCAGTGATCTTTATTCATTAAAGTTTCATTTAAGTTTTAGTCTCTTTTTTATATTTTAGGGTTGAAAATTTTAGATTATTTATGATTTATTAACCTATTAAGTTTTGTCATTTTATTATTTTTATTTTGTCTTGGGTGACTAGATCAAGATTCCGTGGTTCTATCATACCGGACCATTAAGTTTGCAATTTTATTAGTCACGAATGACTAGAATATATTTTATTAACAACCATGGGTTACCTAGTCCAAACTATCTTCTTAAACCAAGTTACATTTTAGGGTTAAAGTTTAAGTTTTAGTGTATTTAAGATGCATTTTAAATCATTTGTATTTTGATAAGAATTTTATGTTTGGTTAATTTTAAATTTTATGATGGTAGGTTTGTAGGTCCAATTTAGATGTGAATTGAATCATCAACTTTGAATTCATTTTAGGGTTGAACTTAAGATGGATTTGTTAAGTTTAATGTAGTTTAGACTTAGTGTATAGTTCTGATGTATGTTAGACCTACAGAAGTATGGTTAAGTCTAATGTAGATTATACTTAGGATTTAGATTCAATGTAGGTTGAATTTAAAAGAGAGCTTGGTTTATTCTAATGTAAATTAGACTTATGGTTTAGTTTCAATGTTGGTTAAACCTAAGAGAGTTTGGTTAAGTCTAATGTAGATTAGGCTTAGGGTTTAGATTTGATGTATGTTAAACCTAAGAGAGATTCTATTATTTGGGTTGGGTTAGGTTTAATGTTGTTTAAACCAAAATTTTAAAGTGATTTAGGTTTGATTTGGGTTGAACCCAAGGCTTAGGGTGACTTATGTTCAATTTAAGTTGAACCTAAATTTAGGGTGACTTAGGTTCAATTTGGATTAAACATAAGGTTTAGGGTGACTTAAGTTCAATTTGGGTGACCCTAAGATTTAGGGTGACTTATTTTTAATTTGGTTGAACCTAAGGTTTAGGTTGACTTAGGTTCAATTTGGGTTGAACCTAAGATTTAGTGTGAGTCAGGTTCAACTTGGGTTGAACCTAAGATTTAGGGTGACTCGGGTTCAATTTGGATTGAACCTGAGATTTAGGGTGACTCAGATTCCATTTTAGTTGAACCTAAGGCTTAGGCGACTCTGGTTCAATTTAGATTGAACCTATGAATTAGGGTGACTTAGATTCAATTTAGGTTAAACCTAAGGATTACGGTAACTTAGGTTCAATTTGGGTTGAACTTAAGGGTTTAAGTTAATTTAGTATCATATATTTTAGACTTAATTAGGGTTTAAAGTGGCTTAGGCTTAATTTATGTAAGGCTAGAGGAATTAATTAATTCTATTGTGTTTAGAAATAAAATATTATGGTTACTTAAGTCAAATTTAAGTAAGGCTTAAGAAAATTAATTAAGTATATTGTGGCTTAAACTTAATCAATATTTAAGTCTACTTAAGCCTAATTATGTAAGGGTTAATAAATTAATTGAAGTATAATGTAGTGTAGACTTAAGTAGGGTTTAGGGTTACAGCGTAATTTAGGTTAATCTAAAATAATTAATTAATTCTAATGTGGTTTAAACTTAATTTGGATTTAAAGTTACTTAAGACTAATTAAGTATGGCTTAAGAGATTAATTAAGTATAATGTGGTTTAGACTTAATTAGGGATTAAGGATAGTTAAGACTAATTTAAGTAAGGCTCAAGGGTTCAATTAGGTATAATTAGGGTTAAACCTCATTAAGATTTAAAGGTTAATTAAACCTAATTTAAATAAGGCTCAAGGGTTTAAATAGGTATAATTAGGGTTAGACCTAATTAGAGTTTAAATGTCAATTAAGTCTAATTTACGTAAGACATAATAGGTTTATTTAGGTTAAATTGGTGTTAGACCTAATTAGGGTTTAAATTTACTTTAGCCTAATGTATGTAAGGCTTAATGGGTTTAATTAGGTCTAATTAGGGTTAAACTTAATGAAGGTTTAAAGTTGATTAATCCTAATGTATGTAAGGCTTAATGGTTTTGTTGACCTCATTTTTGATGAGGTCTTCCTTTCTTCTTTTTAGTGCTTAGGATCTAGCCTTAGGCTTTTCCTTTGACTATCTTAGAGGACTAGAATTGGGACCCGCCTTTTAGAAATTCAAACCACTTCTAAACTCCCTGCAAACTCCACAAACTTGACTATAGACCCCTAATCACCTAGAGGGTTGAAATCAAATATGGAAGTTTAAAGGATGAGTTCCTATAGGACTCTTTGGCCTTAGGATCGCCTACTGGTGGCTCGGTGCAGTGAAGGGGCTGACATACACTACACTTACACACTACATTTCCACACACTTCCTAAAACCACACCCATACCCAACTTAACCTCCTGACTCATGTGAGTGATTCACATGGATGGTCCTTAACCCCTAAGCTCTTGGCTAAGAGGGTTAGGAACAACATAGTGAATGCCTCAAATGAGTCCTTTCATGGCTCATATGGGCTTGAAATGGCTTCATGGCTCAACCAAAATGATTTCACCCCACTCAAATTCACCCAATCTTCAATTTCCCAAATTTTCAATTTTTGACCCCGGGACCCTACACCTACTAAACCTACCCAAAACCCTCGAAATTACCCAAATTTTTGCAAAATTTCCAAATTACCTAAAATTTTCCAAAATCAATCCCAAACACCTCCACATCACTCAAATTGATCATCCATACCCAAAAATACCAAAAATTCCAAGAAAACCTCCCAATACCCTCCAAATAACCCAAAATACCCTTCTTGGCCTAAAAATCCAAAAATTCAAAAAATTCCCAGAAAATTCCAGAAAATCCCAAATATTCCCAATTTCATTTTGTCCAACTACACCATGGGCCAATTTTGTCAATTTACCCTACTTTTGTCAAAACCCCCAATTTGACCCATTTTAATCCAAAGTGAACCCAATGTCAAACCAAACCTATCCAATTGACCCCAATTTTGGTCCAATTCAATTCTAAACTTCAATTCAAAATTCCTAATACTAATTTAGACCAAATCCAAGTCCAATTTGATTGACATTTGGATCCAATTCCACTTTTGACCTTAAGGCCCATTTTTTGACCTAAGCCCAAACCTAACCCAAATGAACCCAAACCCCAAAATCAAAGCCCAACCAAAGTCAAAACCTCTTTGAAACACTCCCATAAACACTTCTCAACAATAATTCTACATAAATTTCAACCCTAGCCCAACATTGGCCCAACTTGGCCCATTTGGACCTATATTAGCCCATTCACCAAAAGAATCCAAATCCAACCCAATTCAAGCCCAAACTACCCCAAATTTGCTTCAAGTTACTCATGACACACCCATGAGCTAAACCAACAATTATTTGGCCCAACCTTTTACAAAAATTTTCATCCATGAACACATTCATAAACTTAAAAGCCCACTTCCCTTAAACCTTTCTAAAAGCCCATTTCCTTCAAAATTCAAAAGCCCAAATCTACCCTAAAGCCCACATGACATCTCCATTTGTCATCCATTTAATTAAATCCATTACCTAAGTCCTAAAATCACCATCAAATTATTCCAAATCAAGTTTCATACAAATTTCCATCAAAACATCCAAAATTCTTAAAACCCATTTTCATGAAATTGACCCAAGCTTTTCCCAAGCCAAATGGAGCCAAGGATGAGCCATTCACAAGCCATATGAAGCCATGAAAGTTTGGCATGTGACCATGCCATTAATGGCAAAAGGAGGAGGTCCTTTAACCATCTCCTAAAAGTCATTAACCTTAAGCATGTCTCCCTTAACCAAGATTTAATCCAAATATTCTTGGATAAGGACATCACCACCTCTTGAACAGCTAGCCTAGCTGATCTTCTCAGCCCAAGACCAGCCATGGGGAGGTGAACCCAACCCAAACCAATGGGTTGACCAATTTCAAGCCAAAATGACCCCCTCCCCATTCCATTTTAATTCAAACACTTTACACATGTCCAAACCCCATTGACTTCACCATTGCCAAGCCCCGACCTCCCTGGTCAAGATGGTGACCCATGCTCTGCCAGGCCACCGCACTGGATCGCCGGAAAACACCACACCCGAGAGCTCGCATGTGAGCCAACTTTGGAATTCCACCTTGCTGAGCTGCCCCATGCCCAATGGCCACCATGGCTGTTCTTCTCCTCACCGAGCAGCGATCCGAGCCTAGCTCCCCCAGGAGGCCTCCCGGCCCTCCACCCTCTCCTATTTAAACTCCACCCTCTCGGCTACGAGGGAGAGCCAAGCACAAACCCCGCTAAAATCCTCGCTGTAAATTGTTCCGCACTTTCTCCACTAGAGCACTTGATCCCCGTTGAAATTCCCCTCGCCATTTCTCCTCTCGAAAGCTCAATTTCGTAGCGTCAAATTCCACCCAAAACTGTGGACACCTCCACGCTGAGCCAATTCCCAAATCGATCGGGCTCTACACCTTCACTGCACGGGCAGAAGGTGTCCACCATCAAAAGCCCCATCTCCAAAGCACCTGGGGCCGTTCTCCAAACCTCCAAGCTTGCGTGATCGGGCTTGGTCGAAATCATATTCAGACACTCTCAGACAGAGACTCTAGTCCGGAGCCGCTCGGGACCCAATCGAAGGTGCAACAACTCTCGTACGGAAGCCACACTTCTCCGAGCTACAGGCGATAATCCTCCATCCCGAGCTTCCGTGAGATTCTCCATTTCAAATGCCTTAGTTTCAATGCATGTTAGCCGTATAGATGTGTTCGGCTTCTCAAGACGAATCCACAGTATAAGAACATAAAAATCCACGAGAATCGAGTGAGATCTTAGGATTTAGTATGGACGTTCCCAAGCAGAACACTGGGACGATGAACGGATGCCGTCCATTCAATACACGCGCGACGAACGGCTCGACGGCGTCGACTGAAACGGCAGCGAGAACCGCGGCCCGGCCGCCGACTCGTATGGCGGCGCCCAATCGCGCGACACGCACCCCCGTGAGTCGCCATTGCCACGGCGCCGCGTACAAATAGATAAATGTGGTATTTTCTTATTTATTTAATTCCCTAAACTTCAAAATTCATATCTCTCAGGTAGGAAAAAATCACAAAAATAAAATAAAAATACCCTCTCGCTTCGAAGAGGAGGAGAATAATGTGAAAAGAAATCACTTAATTTCATCAAATATTTTATTTTTTATAATTTATTTACTCTCTGCATTATTTTAATTCTCCATGCATGCATACAATTCACTACGTACGAGACCATAGTATTTTCAAGCCTCTGACTCGGGAACATTCCCCTAATTTTCCAAAGTCGAGACCATCCCTATGAAGAGTTCGATTTTTCAAGTTCAGTCATCAAGCTGGTATTTTAATTCCAGTAAATAGCATGTTGTGAAATAAATTCTAGGGAAATTCAGATGTCTTTACGACCAGAGAACCCTAGAAAAATAAAGGTTTTGCCTCATTATTCAAAACAACCCTAATCGACTCTAAACAATCAACAGTTCTTAATTAATTAGAGTTAACCAGGTATCAAATTGACTTGAAATCAATTCTCCACTGATCTTTAGGATCAGAGGAATCCACCATAAAAATTTCCGAGGTCAATCGGACTTGCCAGCCCTACTAATCAAGCCGATTAAGTCACTTAGCCATTTTAAACTTTAAAAATTCATAACTTTTAAAATACTTTTTCAAAAATTCACCAAATTTGGCTGAGTCTCTCTGACATCAGAATCTAAGAAAATTAAAATTTCAATTTTCTAAAAAGTTGATTTTTAATAATATTTTAATATTTTTAATAATTAAAAAATAATAAAAATCACAAAAATAATAAAATTCAACAAAATGTCACATTTTGAATTCTAATCACTTAGGAACAAATCCCACATTTTTCCTAGGTCTATTTAGTAGAGACATTGAATTTTAAAACCCTAGGGTAATTTTAAAATTTAAAAAAAAATGTATTTTCTAGCATTTCCACTAAAATAATTATAAGAAATCATAGAAAAATCGTAAAATCAGAAAATTTGTTTCTCTCGGTTTCCTTGGATATCGAGAGATTTTTGAAAAATATAAAATCCATTTTTCAACATTTATTTTATTTTTAAATTAATTAACACTCCAAAACTTAAATAATTATAATAAAAATAATATAATTCAAAAAATCACCAAAATTGGTCCAAGTGCTTCTCCTGGGTCATTAATAGGAATGTCCCCTAATTTTCTTAAGCGATTTAAACTTTCCTTTCGGTCATGTTATCAAATTTTCCCCGAAAATCTCTATTTTCCACCAAAAATAATTATATAAATAAATTAAATACGTAAAAATCACATTTTCTCCTCTCATGTCTTTATCATTATGAGTGAAGTCACATGTAAAAATTTCAAGTTCATTTAAGTTCAACTTATGAAGTTATGAAATTATTGCTTAAAGGGTAAAATGGTAATTAAAATCTTTAATCCTTAATTAAAACTTTAGGTTTAATAAAATCAACAAGTAAAATATTTGATCTTAATCTGATTTTGACGATTGAAATTTAAATGATTAAAGTGTGAAACCCATTAAACAATTTTTAAATAATTAAACTTTAATTAAATAATGGATTAAATTTGTGAATAATAAAATCGGAATTATTAAAATATGGGATATTGGGTTGTAATATTTATTCTTTAATTTAAAAATCCCTAAATTAATTATATCATTAATACTCCTCCTAATTTTTAATTAAAATGATAACTCAAAATTCAAAATATTGTTAATTTAATCATTAAACTAAAATTAAATTATCAAACTCTTTCAAAAATTTCAATTAAAATTAAAGATAAAACTTAATTAAAAATTAAATTAAAATTAAATTAAATAATTGAATTAAATCAAATTAAAACAAATTAAATTAAATTAAATTAAATTAAAATTAAATTAAATCAATTAAATTAAATTAAATTAAACAATTAAATTAAATTAAATTAAATACCAAATCAAATTAAATCAATTAAATTAAATTAAATTAAATTAAATTAAATTTAAATTAAATTAAATTAAATTAAACAATTAAATTAAATTAAATTAAATAATTAAATTAAATTAAAAACAATTAAATTAAATTAAATTAAATCAAATCAAATTAAAGTTAAATCAAATCAAATTCAGATTAAACATTAAATTAAATTAAATTAAAATTAAATAAAAACTCAATTAAAATTAAATTAAATTGAATTAAATATAACATCACCTAAAACAAAAGAAAATAAATTTAAAAAAAAAACAACTTCAACACTATTCCAAATTTAAACTCTTTAACTTAAACTAAATCATCAACACACCCTACCAAAGCTTTAGTTATTATAACTCCTAAATAAAATATTAAATGAAGTGTCACTACCTATAGGATATTCAAATGTCCTAGTTCAATTTGAAAGCAAGTTAACAAAACTAAATTCTTTGAATATTAATTCATTTGTATAATTAAATTCATTCGACTTAAAACAATCTCGTAAATAAAGATGTTTAAGATCCTTCTTAAGCACTTTCTCAATATGATTAGGACATTTATAAGAACACCGAATTTGATTATTCTTTGATGAAGAAAATCGCCCCAAACCAAAACACAAGTTAACCTAGATTTGCCATAGAAATGACTAGCTACAGTGATTAAAAATTCTGGGTAGGAAAACCATAACCTTTCCCTTAGCTTTACCTAGGAACTTGCTTAAATATGCTAATTGTGTTTTAAGTGCAGTTCGGGATGATCTAACAGACCTCCTAATGATTTCAATTCATTTAATTTACTTTCCCCGTAATTTATTTTCCAAGAATACATTATCAAGTAATTTACTTTATCAGAATCGCGTTTATTTTTCTTGCATGATAAAACAATCGTTGCATGAAAACCCACTTTAGGATAGCCCCAAACTGAAACCAAATTAAGTTAAAAGTCATCGCAAGATAAAATTCACCGCCACAACATTTCAAAATATAAAACAACTCAAAATTTAATCACAAATTTAACACAAAACTACAATTACAACTAAATTAAAACGTCCCGTCGGATGATCGGGAATACTCGGACAGATGTAATCCACGTGTTGGCACTGATTTACCTGCCTAAATGAAAGTGTGGAACTCATTCAACAGTTTAGCAAATTATCCGACTAAGTGAATCCGATAAAAATAATGATGCCGAAGGGATGGAACCGGGATCTTAACCGGTGTCGTTATAATCAACTTTAAGATTTGTTTTAAATAAAACATAAAAACACTGAAATTAAGATTTTCTAAACCAAAACACTTTTTCTCAACCTCACGTATGATTTCTAAAACTAAACCGTTTATTAACAAGGAGTCAGAGCACGCAGGTAAGGCACTGCCATCGTATTGCCAAGAAAACTCAACCTATTTCAATAAACTTTCCAGAATTAAACAACCAAGCCATAGGACTTCGAGGTATCATTAAAGGCAACATAAATCCTCAACTCTTCGTTAGGCATTTGTATCAAGAACAAGCCCCAACCATTTTAGTAGATTCCGAGGTAGTCGTCCGATATGACAATAAACCTGAAGATCTTCTAGGCTATTTGTTCGATTTTATCATACAAATATAAGCCCTAATTAATTAAAATTCGAGAAGATTGAAATATCAAATAAACATTAGACTTTCAAGACAAACAATAGATTAGTCGGGAAATTATCGAAGTTCACTTCGAATCGCTGATTTCTCCTACCTCTCTTCCTTTTGGATTCACAAAACAAAAATGTTCCAAAATTTGATCCATTTCTATCGAAATTCCAAAATTCAATCTAAAAACCTTAAACTTTCAAAATTCTGAGAGCGTAATTATTGGTTATTATCGAGAGTTTTCTTAGGTGATTCCTGTCACTTAAGATGTAATTAACTATAGGGGCTTGCCCTCTTATAGTGGAATTTAAAGAACCCAGTAATATAAAACCCCGTTTCGATACTTTCATATTAAGGTGGGAATTTATTTGGCTTATAAATCGGTTCGTTGCACCAAACGCATGTCACAAAACTCTCTAGTTTATTTGATCGAGCCCCACCATCAAGGGTGTCTATCCTTAGGGATAGATATACGGTTTGTGGTGCGGTGCTCGTTTATATAAACTATTCGGGGATGCTAGGGACTTGGCGAATCTCATATCTTAAAACTTTCAAATTTAAAAATTATTTTCAAAATCAAATACTACTTTCTAAATTATATATATTTAAATTAAATTTAAATAAAAATTCGCCGCACAACTTCTCGTTAGGCGACCACTTTTTCAAAATAAAACACACAACCTAAAATATTGCCGACAATGCCCCTATCTACATTTAAGTGTTAGGTTTATGATATATTTCTCCCATTACCGTAACCCTAATTGTAAGCAAGATTGATTTATCATTTATCTAAAATGGTTTATGTAAGACGTGCTTGTTAAAATGGGTAAATTTATCATTCTATGGACTTTATTGTATTAGATATAAGGGAAGATAAATAAAATCTAATTATTTCGGGGAGACCTTCTTATCAAGCACGGACAAGCTATGATAAATGTGAAAGAAGGAGAATTAACTATGAATATTGACACTTTGTCACTATCAAGTATTAAAGACCGTGAAATATCCAACCTGGGAAAAGATGATGATTGTTTTTAGATGGATGAAATTGACATTCAGTAAAGACCATTTCCAAGAAAGTTTTGAAAGTATGTTAACAGATTTAGACAAAATGGACTTCCCGATGAGTTGAAAATGTTGTTTAAAGAAGACCGTATGTATGTTTATGAGAGGTGTGCAAAGGATGGATGTTACCAAAAATAGTAAACTTTTAATTACATCTATTAAAAAATCTCATGAACTTAAGATAAATGTACACCATACAATTTTAAAGCTTACCTATTTAAAGGAATTCATCTACACCCCTAGTCTTTATATCTTCAGATTTGACTCAATCAAGAAGAACTCGAATTGAATGATGAATAAGATAAAGTTATCGAAATAAGACTTTGGGAAAGAATTTAAGGATATATTTCAAAAGAACTTTGAGCTCGAGAAAAGAGGATATGATACTGGAAGACTAATAATATTCATAAGGAAATAAACACCGCTTCCTCAACTAAGTTAAATATAGTGACCAACCCTACCATTTACTCATTACTAAAGGGAAGAATTAGAAAATAACATGAGACAAAATAATATCCCAAGAGAATTTCGATCCAAAATCAATTATTTAGAGAATCGATCCAAAATTTGGTGATTAAGTATCTTTATAGAGATGCATTTCTTATAAATTTCAAGGAAGATATTATACAAATTTAGAAAATCATTAGAAGAATATTAGATCTAGAAAGAAATATGTGGAACAATGATATGAATCAATCTAAAAGGGAAGAGCGTAAAGAAACGTTACAATTGAGGATGTTGTAAGAATCCCCGGATCTAAAAGGATTGGGTGATTGATCAAGGATCACTTAAATGGAATTTTGATCAAAGAGTAATCACTGTCGGCCGACAACGTTAAACCAAGTTGGGCTGCATGAGCCAACCTATAATGGCCGTTGGTGGTTTCGATTTAGTGTGTCGAGGATTTAAGATTGTTGTTGTATTGTGTTCGTTTTAGTGTGGATGATTAGATTGATTGGTGGATGTTTGGATTATTAGTGGTTTCGATTTGATCTTTATCTATGTCATGAGGGGGGTGATTCCTTAACTTCTAATTATGTCTTCAGAACAGTTTAGATCAAGAGTCCACTACGACTCGGGTCTCACCGACTTTGAGTTTTTTACAGAGACATCTTACTTCCTTTTTCTGCCTTTGTTTTTAATTATTAGGAGCCATGAACCTATTTGATGAATAACATGTGGATAATCATATAAAACTCATTTCGTTAGAAATTGAAGGTATGAGAGATGATGAGTTAAATGATGAATTAACCTCATTGTCATTGTTTATGAATCTACGAGTCTATGTATTGAGCTTGTGTGTCTATGTTTATGAGTTAAGTTGAAAATTCCTGAGATGACAAAACTTATCTTAATATTTTAAACTTTTTAGCATCCGACAATTCCTTTATAAAGTTTAAAAATGCGTTCCTATTTAATCTTCATTGCTCCTTCTACTATTTAAAATTCCTTTATAGTGTTATGTCAAGCATGTTTAGGCTTACTTTCTACCGTAATATTCTACCATGTGCTATTTGTTGATATTTTTGTAAATGATGCGTAAGAACAATGTTGATCTTTCCCCGCCGCATATTTTTTGTATTTCATCGTTAATAATAATGCTTAAGCTTAAGTTTAGTGGGGGAGAGAGAAAATGTTTCAAATTTAAACCTTACTTGTTTTCAAAAGTAATGCAAATAAATTTGTATTTTATTTCTAATGATTATCGTTATAGAATCATCATAAGAATGTTAGAATTTTAAGTTTAGAAACGGAGTAGAAAACTTAGTTGTTATTTTCGTAGAAAGGTGAACTATAGAAAGTTAAGGATATTTAAGTAGAGAACTCGGGGAAAAGCAACTATCATTAGTAGGAAGAATTGTATTTTTTGAAAACTAAGAATTCTTAGAATTTTATTTCCAAACATTTAAGGCTCTTTTAGAAAGTATATATATATATATATATATATATATATATGTACATGCATCATTTCAAGTAGCCGAAGGTAATAAGTTTAACTTTGGGGAGGATGATAAAGGTAATTCAAAAATTACTTTGGCAATTTCCTCCCGTATATAGTAATCCTCACATATAAAAAAGAGTAGAGAAAAATGGATAAAAAAGATCCCGAAAAAGAAAAAGAAAATATAAAAAGGAAAAAAGAAAAAAAATGAGAGAAGAAGCTTCGAGGAGGGGTCCTAATAAAAATATGTTTCACTTGAGTCTTTCTAGAGTAAAGAACATAGAACAATCCTAAGCTTCTTGCTCTTAATACTTATATTAGTAAAAATTATTTTTAAGAGAGCTCTAAGTTTAGAAAGTAGTTCATAGTATCCGAAATTTGAAAATCTCGTATATTTCGAATTTGATAAAAAGAAATTCTCAAGTTTAATGATAAATATTTTAGACCCTCGGCTAATTCGATTCACTAGAAATTCTTCTGTGTCAACTATCACATTTTTATAAAAATTTTTAGCAATTCTAAAAGATGACCCATTAACTCTAATCTTCATAAAATTATTTTAAAAGTGTAGTATTACTTCGAGGATAAGTAATGTTTAAGTTTGGTGGTATTTCATGCGCCTAGAAAATGTTCAATTTTTCATATACTTTTAATGCTTATATTGGTGATTTTTAATGATATCGTTTTCCTTTAAAGGAAGGTATTTCGTACAAGCTGGGTCTCGTGCGTAAGAAATGGAATTTTTGGAGAAAATGATGCAAAAACGATGTAATTGGAGCAAAACGAACAAGGAAGAAAATTCGACCCGACACATTTTGATATGTTTCTATGCTTAATCTACTTTACATTTAACACATATTTTCGAATATAATACACTTTTTAAAGAAAGGCCGCTTTCATGTATATCTTGTGCATATCCGTTGGGGTTTAAACACAACCGAAATAAAAAGGCAAAACGGATTAAAACGGAGTGAAATGGGTGGAACCGGCGGGTGCCAGGGTGGTGCCTAAGTGCCGAAACTCGGCTCTAAGCGCGCAATGACGGGAAAACGATGCCTAAACGCCAAAAACTAGTGCTTAGGTGCCATAAACAATTATGGATGGTTATTTCGGTGGTTCGTGATGTTCGAGTTTTTGTGTGGTTATGAATGCCCCAAGATGATATTAAATGAATATAGACACTTTTGAATGAAGTTATGTGTCTATCGAGTGAAAAAATGTGTCTCTCGGAGTGAAGAGGCATTTAAGGAACCCTGAAGATCGATCAATATAAACACTTTTCAAGAGACACTTAAGCACCTCTTAGGAAATTATAAATAACTTTTTAAACTTCGAACTCGATAACTAATTAAAAGCGTAGCCAGAGAAGAAGAAGAAGGTTTCTGGGCGAAAGCCCCAAGTTAAAGCGACAAGGTGAGACAAAGGGAGAGAGAGTGAGGATTTCTTCTTTCTTTACATTATTCTTTGAAAGAGGATTGTAAGTAGATTTTCTATGCTATACAAGGAGAATCAGATTTCTATCAAAGATAAGTATTTTAATTACATTTTGATTTGAATATAATACTTTGTTCGTATTATTTTAAAGTATTGTTCAATGAAACGTTCTCGCCGTTTTTCCTCGCGTAGTGAGTAGTTTCTTTGCTCTTCCCTCTTATAATGAATTAGCATGCATGTGTAGGATATGGAATTGTGTAAAGTGAGAATATATTGTGATGATTTTACTGTTCTTCATTTAGATGTAAACTTCGATCAACTTGCATGTTAAAATTTGTCATGAGAACATGTAAGAATCGATATGAATTATCTCGCTAACAATCGGTGTTAATCAGCACAGATTTGCATTACTTAACGTAATTCATATAATTGAGTGCAAATAAATAGAAATGTAAATCTGATAGTGTAGAATTAGAAGACTTTAGAGGACAGCTAAAGCCACCTAATTCGGTATATTATTTTGGGTTTTCATGCGAGATGTTAGAAAAGGGAACTCTGGGCCACAGAGCTAAGATCTTCCCCGCCTAGCCCATCTTCATAACTATTCAAGCTTTAGATTAATTAATGTTCTTTATATCATCTCTAGTAAGGGTAAAGAATATAATTGCTCCTATTCGTCACAATCTCTCTCGCTACTTATTTTACTTTTACACGTCACTACTTTCATCGTATAAGGAAGAGTACTTTACTATATCAAACCCCATTTTCTAATTTTCACTAAGCATTTTAGTTTAGAAGTAGAAGTAGTATTGTATTAATAACTGTAGTGGATTTAACTAAAACCAAATATTTATCGAACTTCCAAGCTAGTGGCGTGTTATCGAAGACTCGTATTTCCTTCGAAAGCCACCGCGATCAACCCGATCTCTCGTAGGATCGATATTTGGGGTTTAATCAGAAAGCCCCATACTGTTTCATAACGTACGCATACTTCGCGTAAGGTCTCATTTTATAATAAGATACAATTAAACTCTCATTTGTATCTAAGATCAAGTTTTGTAGCATCATTTAAAGAAAAGATATAATTAAAAGAAAATATAAATTATAAACTCATATATAAAACATATGCATAAATAACAATGATCAATGACCATCTCATTTCTTCTAAAAATATCGCCTAAATGTTAAAAAATATCATAAATTTTAATATAAGCATTAACATCTCTAAAGATCGTACCAATAAAATCCTTATTGCAAAATTTTGTATTTTATCAACACCAAAATGTCCTCTAAAATCAGTATTATGACATTTTCTTTGATAATTTCATAAGTTTCTTCAAAATGCACACATCTTCAAATAATTAGATCCTTTCTCTTTTTATATAAAAATCGTACATCCCAAAAATAAGTCTACGCTTCAAATAAAAATTTCTTCTTTTGTTTGGTGTGTCGACCATACGATATAATATTACTAACAATAAAGTTTACAATGTCTCAAGATACTATGAAACACACCATTCATTAATATTGAGCAAAAATTTCATATCGAAAATATTCATTAATTTATTTTTCAAAACAAAGTGATTTTTTTTTCGTATCTCAAGCCTCGGATATTATCGCCAATTTGATTATCATCTCCTTTATCAACTATTTCAAAATCAAATTATTATAAAAGAAGAATCCATCTTATTAGTCTTGGTTTTGCATCATTCTTTTCATTAAACATTTAGTTGTTGAATGATCTGTATGCACTAAACATTTTATTTCAATTAAATATGATCCGAATTTATCAAAAGAAAATACTCGCTAACTCGTCACTGTGGTTATAATTAATTTCGAGCTTCATTAAGAGTTTTACTAGCATAGTAAATTACTTTGAAAATTTTATCATATTTTCGTCTCAAAACAACTCCAATAGAATAATCACATGCATCACACATTAATTCAAATAGTTTTGTCCAATTACGAAACAATCGGGTGCGCTTTCTAATTTTTCTTTTATAAGCTCAAAAGAATTTTCGACACTCCCTATTAAAAATAAAAATACATCTTTTTCTAGTAAATTGCATAGTGGCTTAGCAATTTTTAGAAGACTTTAATATACGTTCCGTAACGAACATGTTCTAAAAGATCCTAATTTCCCCTCACATTCAGGAGCGAGGTAAAATCACATCACTTATATTTTCGCAGATCTACCTCCATATTTTTCTCCGAAAATGTGATACTTAAACAGTCTTCTTCGCCATAAACTCACTTTTTCCCAATTAACACTAAATTTATTTCTTCACAATTTTTAAGAACTCGTGATAAATATTCTAAACATGATTCAAATGAAGCTTGAAACAACGTAAAATCATCCATAAAAACTTCAATTCTTTCAATTAAATCACAAAATAGCCATCATAATATCTTTGAAATGTAGCAGGCATTACTTAAACCAAATGACACTCTTCTAAAAGCAAATGTACCATAAGGACCGGGTAAACATTGTTTTCTCTCGATCCTCTCGTGAGAAATTTGTATTCGTGATAACCAATATATCCATCCGTAAGACAAAAGTATTTAAGTCTCTACATCATTCAAGATTCGATCTTGAAAGGGTAATAGAAATGATCTTTTCGAGTACAATGATTTAATTTTCTATAATCAATACATACTCCTTCTATTACGTAATCCTTTGCCTTTGTCGATATTAGTTTATTTTGTTCATTAATAGTTACAATCACTCCTCATTTATTCGGAACACAATGTATTGGACTAACACATGTACTATCCGAAATATGATAAATAATCCCGCATCTAACCACTTTAAAATTTTTTTCATTTTCTTTCCTAATGATATTTAATCTCCTTTTCGAGGTTTGAATAGTTTACAGATTTATTCCATAAGAATTATATACATACAAATTGAAGGGGACTCGATACCTTTAATATTATCAAATGTCCATCTAAAGGCTTTTATATTTCTTCAAAATTTTCAATAAACACTCTTTCTTCTTCTAAAGTTAAATTTAAGGAAATTATAATGTGCAAAGCTTCGAGGAGTCACCTAAAATACATATTTTAAATGTTTAATAAGTAACATCAATTCAAGTTTAGAGGTTTCTCAAATGACGTTCAAAAAAATTTTTCTTTTTCCGTCATGTCCAAAATCTCAAAACTTTCGAACAAAATTTGAATCTTCTTCAATAAAAATCATTAAATCATTCCAATTCCTCTTCTTTCTTGTGCTCCAATTCTTTCATTTCGTATTTTCTTCATAAGTCGTTTTGAAACGACATTTGCTAAGGTATCTTAATACACTCATTCCGAAACATTCATCATGTTTACCTTTTCCAAATGGCATTTCATTGATTTTAAAATATTAAAAGTAACCTAAGCTGACTATCATGCATAGTTAATTCTCCTTTTGCACATCTATCATCGCTTCTCCATACCTAGGAAATTTCTCCCTAAAATGATAGGCATTCCCTTATCTTCCTCCATATCTAGCACAATGAAATCAACAAGAAAGATAAATGAATCTACTTTTTACCAAAACATCTTCGATAACTCCTTTAGATATGTTATCAAACGTATCACACTGCAGTTATATGATAGGGGATATTTCTCCTAATCCTACTTTTTAAATATAAATAATGGCACAAGGTTAATCCTTGCACCTAAATTACATAAAGCTTTCCCAAAACATCCGTCTCCAATCGCATATGGAATTGTGAAGCTTTTAAGAACTTAAGCTTTTCGAAAGTATTTTTCGAATTATACACAATCCTCACTAAGTGCAACTGCCTCGTTATCTTCAAAATTTCTATTCTTTTAAGAATATCTTTCATAACTTCACATAGCTTGGCATTTATTCTAAGGTTTCAAAAATGAACACATTTAAGAAGGTTTTTAAAGATTTCTGTAAATTTTAAAAAATGTTTATCCAACTTTTTGCTGACGAAGTCTTCGAGGAATTGAGGTATGGTGTTTTTTAAGTTTATTTTAAGTGGAGAAGTAGGTCTCTCAAAACCTGAGCTTCCTCTTTAGGTTCTTCAATTTCTTCTCAATTTCAATTTCGAACTTCTACCTTCGAACTCTCTACACTTCTACGTCGAACAACCTTTACTTCGCTTCTTTATTTTGGTCTGGATTTACTTCGTATTACTAGGAAGTGCTCGGGATCTATTACTTAATGAATTTGTTATTTATCCAAATTGATTTTCAATATTTCTAATTGCAGCTCAATTTGTAACTAATTTCCATTCAGAATAATCGCTTATTCTATGCGTAAAAACTTCTTATCATTAAATCGTGATTATCGTTAAAACCGGAAGGATAAATATGTTATTATTCTAGTTTCCCAATGAGTTTACTTGGTTGTTCCCCCGTTGTTGATTGATACCACTCAAATTATTATTATTCTAATTAAAGTTAGATGATTTTTCTACGATGAGTTATAATAAATAATATGGGTTATTTTAATTATTATTTATAGCATTTAAAGTTTCTATCGATGTTCGAGAAGCTAAAATTTCCGTTTATTGAATTCACTTTAATAATTAGAACTAGTTGAGAAAAATTCATTCAAATTGGTCTATCTTCCTCAAATTGTAGCAACTTGATTTGTTAACATCGCAAAAAGTATCGTATTCATGAATAATGGCTACATTCTTAATGTACCCTCTCAAAAGCGTCATCGAAAATTATTAATAAATATTTCTTCAATTAAAACATAAGTATTATATAATGGTTTTGACATTAACGAACCACCAACAATATCAATAATAGATCTAAGAGATCCAACTAATCCATTATAAAAATTAATAAGTAACCAAATATCTGAATAACATGAAAGGGAATTTTTTAGAGTTCTTTAAATTGTTTCTAAGCTTCATAAATAGATTCCCGTTCAACCGACAAAAAGATGAAACATCATTTCTAAGTTTCACAATTTTTTATGGAAAATATTTACAGCACTTCGTGCTAAATCTCCCCAAGTTCGATTCGATCCAAATTGCTAACAAATTTAACCATATCTTAACTTTATCCCCATGAATGAAAAGCCTAAGTCTAATAAAGATCATCCTAAACACCATCATATTTAAATGTTGCACATAATTCTAAAAAATTCTAAGATGTAAGTTTGGATCTTTCACCGTGCTCCCCCAAACCGATTATTTGATACAATTTGGATAATATCGTGTTTAAATTAAAAATAAATTAGTAGCTACAACAAAAGATTTTGAATAATACTACCATGAAGTTCATCCACCGTAGGGTTTGCATAATTCTGAATGTCTAAATTTGATGAATTTCAGCATTTCGATTATTTTGGTTTGTAATTTCGAAAATTTTCAACTTTTTCCGTATTTTTAATTTTTTAAAATTTTCTAATCGTTTTCGTAATCGTAATCACCAGTCCTTCACAAAATCCTAAATGATGCATAAACTATTATAAAACAACAATGAAATAAAATACACCACACATAAATTTATAAAAATAACAACACCGCAATATTCTATGTATTATTGTAAGACTATTTAAAATTAAATTTTATTTTTCTAAAATAATTTTAAAATTTTTTAAATTTTCTTTTCAATTTCCCCGACAACGCACCCAAAACTTAATCCCCGATATTTACTATGGTGTGATATATATATATATATATATATATATATATATATATATATATATATATATATATATATATATATATACATATATACATATAAAGGACCTTTGCTTTTCTTTTGTTTTAGACAAAATTTTCTTCCCCCTACTTTTTTACTCCATTTCTTATCTAATATGTGAGCCATGAGTTGCTCCTTCATATACTATATATATATATATATATATATATATATAAATATATATGATGTGAGGATGATGAAGATTTTTTTCGAGCCGCGATTTCAGGCAATTTTAATTTTTCTTCTCTTCTTCTGATTTCTTGACCGATTTGGTTAGTTATTTAACCCGTTTTGGATTCTGAATCCTTCCATCTTATCTTCTTGGTTTTCTAATTTTTGGTGTTTTCGGGTTTTGAATTTTTCAAATTCTGTGACTTGCTCTGATTGCTCGGTGGGTCTTTTGTTAAAGTTCTCATTAACGGTTTTCTTATTTTTAGTTTTTGTTCTTCTCATCCCTTCCTCGCCTTTTCCTATTTTATTTCCTTGGTCTCTTTTGTCTGATTTCTTGATTGTTCTATGGCTATTCCCCGTTCTAAAGCTTCTTTATCAAGTTGCGTGGAAATGGGTTGGGAGTCATGATGATAAACTTATTTTTCCACAAATCTATCACGCATTCTACCGGAAAGGATCAGCTCTTTTATTAGACAAGTGGTCAAGAAAGGTAAACCTGCCCTCATTTTCTTTGATAATGAGCTTTCTTCTTTGGTTGATCTCCACAAATTCACCTTGATTTGCAGAAGTTCCAATATGGCCATCCTAAAATGGATCTTATTAGAAAATGTTTTCAAGGTTTCCAAATTACGGAAATCGAAAGTAGCTGCCTATTCGATGTTAGAAACATAATGATCCATTTATCTAAAGAAGATTATACAATTTATTCTCAAAGAAAGTTATGGTGATGAGGGAAAATATATGAAGATCTCTTAAATGGTCTCCAAATTTTGATCGAAATCAAGAAGCACTCTATTTGCTCCCAATTGCATAGGTACCTAATCAAAATGCACTTCTTCAACCACCAAGTCATTTATGCCATTGGGACTGCAATTTGGGAGACCTCTGAAATTGGATATGTATACCTTCAACTTGTCAAGGCCATCCTTGGCTAGAATTTTCGGTTGAAAGGGATATCTCACTTCCGATATCGATGAGATTTGGTTGTGCTCGCCACATAATGGATATCAAGTAACCCATCATTATGGAACAAAGACCTGTGTATTGTCACCATTGCAAAATGTTTGGGCATTCCAAGGAGCTTTGTTATACACTTCAACAAAATCTGAAGCCTATCAAAAGTAAAATTGATAACTCAAACAAAGTATTGTTGTGAATGAAAATTTGATTGCTAAAGTCTAAAATACTATTGTTGTCGGAGTTAATGATCAAGTTAATATTATTACCGATGTCAACAATGCAAGAGAATTCTGTCCAACACATGTCTAATGTCCAGAAGCATTTCTTACCGCAATTAATGTGCCGGATTTTGAAGTTTTGCCTTCGTTGAAATTGTCGTGATGATAATAATCCAAGTAACCCCGATGTTATAATGTTGCGATTAATCTCGTTCTAGAAACCTAGAAAGAAAATTATGTCATTTTTAATGGTATGGATTCTCGTAGTCATATTTGCTATGGTACTTCCCGCTTCGATCATAATCCACTTACCTCCGAAGATGACAAAGACCGGGTGGTGATCAAAACATTTCTAGTGTATTATCTTCAATCGAAGCTAATAAGGAAATTAATTTACATCATGATTCCACATTTATGAGATGATTCAATATCGAACTTATTAATAATCCTTTCCGTCCAAATCGAGGAGGCAGTCATTACACATCCGTCGAGGGAGCTTTACATCGTGAAATCAATTATCCTATATTTCAAGATAATGCTCGTATTTGCAGTGAAGTAGTTACTAACACAACTCTTGTAACTAAAGAACCGCAAAACGACTAGGTAGTTCAAAAGCAAAAAGGAAAAATCATTGGAATTAAAGCATCATTCTGAAGCAAACATTATCCCTTCAGTGCTTATACTTCTTCCTTCTAGGCCGACAAGAGGGGGAAGATTTGTTATTAATGATTAAATTTTTGTCAGAATATTATGGGAGTGGTGACATCCCGGCTCCCTTAATAAACATTATTAAGTTTAAACATGATACATAAATTTTGGGTGGTGGTTCTACTTGAACCTTTGGTAAAATCTAACTTTGACAGATTCACCAAAAGATTTCAAGGTTACAACTTTACTTTTAAGTCTTCTAACAAGATTCTAGCTAATATGCAGTAAAAGAGTTAAAGGTAGATATTCTCGGACCATTCTCAATTTCTGCATTTTCACTTTAACTTGATCATCTAGTGGTTTTGCATCATTTGTTTATGATGCTTCTTCTATCAATGATTAAAAGGAACTATGGAATCAATTGCATATTATTGGGCAAAATATTGATAAAGTATGGATTGTCAGTGACTTTAATTCTATTGCTCATCCTGCTGAAAAAAGGGGTATAGGAATCATAAGTCAAAAGAGGATTTGATTACTTTCTCCAATCAAATTAAAGAGGCTAATCTCTTGATCTTGGCTTGAGGGGTCTCCTTTCACATGGAAGAGGATCTATTTATGAAAGGCTTGATGCTGTATCACTTTTCAATAAAGAATGGCTTCTGAGATGTTTCCTATATCTAAGGTTCGCACCTAGCTAGACTAGGTTCTGATCATACCCCATTTTTATCTACTTTTTTTGTTATGCTTGCTGTTAAAACGAATTCTTCGCATATTTGAATGTTTGGTCTACTCATCCTACATGTTACAAAGTACCGAGGACACCGAGTCTCTGCTCGTGCATTTCTAGATTCTAATCCTAGCGGTTCAGTATATGGCAATCTCAAATGGTTCTCAAGCAAGGCTTTAACTGATCGGGAACTGGAATGTTTTTGGAAACTGATTGCATAACATTATCAAGGTTGAAAAACACGTTGAAGTCATGGAAAAGGAGGTCGAGGAGGTAGATGTACCGTCAAACTGCTTGATGCTAATGAAAAGTTAAACACGCTATTGCTAATGAGGAACTCTTTCATTGCAAAAGACTTTTTCTAATCATTTTATCTATGGTGATAGAAATTTCTAAATATTTCCATTCTATAATCAAATACTAGAGATCATCGAATACCATTTTTTAAATCAAATATGATCAAAAGGGTTGGTTATATGATTACCATGATATTGTTTGACATGATACTATCGTGTATTTTCAGAAACTATTTTCTTTCAAGCCTACTAATGCCACTTTAACTTCCATACGATTAAAAGATAGCTTATTCGCAGGTACAAGGGTACTTAACTTAAACCCGTTGAGGAGGAGATACTTAGCTATAAATTCCATGAATGGTAATAAAACAAATTGTGTCCCCGATAATAATAGATTTCTATAAAAGCATTGAACAGTTAAAGCCAAGCTGATTCCCGCTCGTTCAAGCATTTTTTCAAGGAGTGGGGCTTCCTAAGTATTTTGCCGCATCTTCCATTATACTTATTCTCAAGGACAAAATTAAAACCTGGATGGCATGACTTAATCTACTTGTATCACTTCCATCTTTTCTAAAATTATCATTAAGGTTATTTAAGTGAAGATTACAACCCTATCTAGCCGATCCGATTACCGATAATCAAATACTTATATTAAAAGTAGATGTATCTCCGATAACGTGCTTCTCGTAACAGAATTACGATCGATATCGATGTTCCGTAGGATCTAATTTAATTTTCAAATTAGATCTATCTAAAGCTTTTTGACACTGGCCGGGCTTTTGTCTTGGAGGTTTTAGTTGCTAGAAGGTTTGAGCCGATTTGCAATCTTATTTCTAAATACGGCTTCAAAACAACTATTATACTTCTTGATTAATGTGGAAGGTGTGAAGGGTTCTTTCAAGCCGGTAGAGGTATTAAACAAGGAAATCCTTATCTCCTTATATCTTCATCTTGGTCTCTCGACTATTTATCTTAATGTTGAATCAATTACAACTCAAAATGCCCATCTTCATGTCCAATTTCAACACTAGATCTAATCTATTCGTTAGTCATCTAGCTTATGTATGATGTTATTGTTTCGTAATGGCAGAAAAAAACTCCATTAAATGCATTATGAAAAACTTTAGCTTGTTTTGAAGAGGTTTATGGAATGGCTTTTAATACATCCAAATGCCAATTCCTTCCTAGCTCTTTAACAATATATACACCTGATTTTTGACTTTATCGATTTAAAGAAGCTTGTTATCCACTTAAATATCTAGGTTTCCATCGATTAAAGGCACAGTTATTTTCCCATTATGATGATGTAGTTTCTAAAATTTCTTCACAAATTCAATGTTGTCTAATTCTTTCTATCCAAATTGACAATCACTCTACTTAAAACCGTATTAACTCTTTCCTCTTTACACTCTCCAAGATGATTAAAATGAAGAAAAGTACTCAACAGTTACTTTCCATTATGTTCAATAAGTTTTTATGGGGAAGGCTAACACAAACAAATACATTGGTCTAGTCGGGACAAGTTATGCAAGCCCATGTCATGTGGAGGATTGGGTTTTAAGAGCTTTCATCATTTAAGTTTTGCTTATTATCAAGTAGAAATCAATGGGTGAATTTTAGATCCAAAAATTACCAAGGAAAGCTAAATTTATGCATGGAAAGTATTGCTACAACTCTCATCCTACTCAACCAGCAACCAGAGATCCAAAACCCGAAAGGAGCCTGCGAAGATCGTGGAGTTTATTTAATACTTTTGTTCGGGGATGTCGTGAAGGTCAAATTGATTTCTCGAAGGATACTTGGTTGTTTAATGAATCCCCGTTAACTCAATATAATCATTTCTCTGCAATTACAAAGTTTCGATGGCCGGATTAATGGAACTCGAATGCACCCTTACTTAAAATTGCCTACAAGGGAGACTCGAGAGAATTTTAATTGTTCCTATTCAGCCGATTGAAGACGATTAATTACTAAGGTTCCTACTTATCAAAGTCTATCTAAATTCATTTTTCTTTCAAATGACTCTGGACTCACACCTGGGAAAGTCTAGGAATAAATTCCTCTCACCCCTTCCATGGTCATTCCTTCCGTTGGAAACTGCTCGTAAAATTTTACCAACCGATGATATATCAAGTTAAAAGGTATTAGAGGTCCTTCTAGATGTGTATTGTGTGATTCTAATGAAGAATCCATCTTTCATATTTTCCTAATCGCCCAATCCGTGCATCTGAATTTCGTTCTTAAAGAAGACAGACAAAATCTAAATTCTATTATGGAATTCTCAAGTCATTGGCCGAATTGGAAAGATTTATACCTTTATATCCCTCTAGTAATTTTTTGGTTTACCTCGGTTTTTTAGAAATGAGGTGTTATTTCAAAATAAGGATTTATCTTCTCAATCAAGTTATTAATAATTTTTTGTCTTATTTGTTTAATATAATGAAGCACTTCAATATGTTAAAGATCAGTGGTAAAAAATGTAAAAACCATTGTCGATTCATTGAGACCTCCTTATTTCCTAAGTGGATTAAGATTAATGCAGATGGAAGTTACAACTGGTGTCACTCGGTATTGGTATTCTCTTTTGGAGAAATCATAATGGAAAATGTTTAGCGATATTAAATAGCCCAATTATTGCCAACAATGCTCTTTAATCGGTTATAGCTATTTATTGAGACTGAAAGCTTCTATAATGAATAATCATCAATTTATTCATACGAGACTCGATTCTGCCACTTTGTTAGTCATTCTATCGTACGTGCCGTCGCTCCTTGGTACGTCCGTATCCGGATTAACAAAATCACTCAAATTACCTCATCTCAGCATATTGTGGAGCATGTGTACAGAGAAGGAACTCAACCTGTACCCAACCGGCTTGCCACTGTGAAAGCCTTCCCCTCAAAATTGCTTTTATGCCGTGTTTAAGGACATATCATGATGTATCTTCTCGTTTTCTATGCTTTTGTACTTACTTTTACTGAGACCTTCTTCTTATCCCTCATTTCCGAGATGTAATACATTTTCCTACGAATAAAGATTACATTTTAAAGGAATATATATATATATATATATATATATATATATATATATATATATAATATTCTATTTTCCTTTAATAAAATTTTCTTCTCTAAAGCCGACTCCAAAAACATGATTTCGATGTAAATAAGATTTCAATAATTATATTTAAAATTTAGGAATTTTACGCAAATATACGTATCATTATCAAGTAATATAGACTTCTTCGATTAAGCCCGAAATAATTGTGATAAAATAAGGAATTAGATCACAAAATCTATTTAAAACTTTTTTAAAAAAAGACACTTAAACAAACTTAAGATATCGAAGATTTAAAATGCGATTCTTTTTGCAATTTTTACTATTATTAAATAAGAGAAAACAATTAAATAACTATAACGAGATTTTTTGTAAGATAACAAAAGTATAAATAAAAGTATCTTTTTCCTTATCATGAATAATTAATAAGTATTAGAGTTAAGGCTATGGAAGTATGCAAATTGTAAGCAGCTAACTAGAGAAATATTATTCTTTACCCTTATTGTAGATACTATAAAGAACAAAGTGGGTAGTTTAAAGTTCTAATATTTTTTAACGGTTATGTAGGAAGATACAAGCTCACCTAGAGTTTCATCCTTCCCCTTCACCAAGGTGCTAACGTTTTGGTATTAAAACCTAAACAATAAACCAAGTTGGGGCTTTCGTCTATCACCCTAAAGTTCTCTAACCTCAATACACATCAAAGTATATTTCCCTATTTATTTCGCACAAAATTATATCGATTATATTCTCATCCATACAATCTAAGTGATTTCTACCAATAATTTGCCCACATAACATATTATCTTACATATTCCGATAACAAATGTTAACATATTAATTAGATCAATCAAGAAGTAAATGAAGTGTAAGGATTAAATCATCACAACTTATTCTAGCATTAAAGATAAATACATCCACAACTTCCGTCCAACACTTAATTACTTTTATTTTAAGGAAAAATATAATGAAAACTACTCAAAACCCATGAGAAAGCACGTAAATATTTCATTTTAAAAGTAAAAATCATGTAGAAACACAATAAGTCTCGATTAAAACCAAATGAAGTACAAAGATAAAAACTTATCTCAAGGTACTCTCCACCAAACTCTTTGGGTTCTTTGAATCTCTTCCTTTTCTCTTACAAGCCTTTCTGTAATCGATCACCCAATCCGTAGAGTTAAAATCTCTCTAAAATAATTGATTTTTACTTAGAAATCTCTACCCACCTTCCTTTCACTAAAGAATGAGATAAGTGTGAAGAAATTGGCACAATCCTATAACTTCTTACTACGGCTAATCTTTTCTAACTTCTCTACACACCATTTTTATCCTCCCTTTTCAAACTTTTCAACCTCTTCCTTTTATATTTTCTTAAAAGGTGTCTTGGTGTCTCTTCAAAATGCATCCATTTTGAAGGAATCTTCCCAAAAGATGCATCCTTTCAAGAGTTATTTCAATGTATTTTGGCACCCTTTATCAGCTTACCCACGTCAGACAAATTCTTACCATAAAAGACTCTTCAAAATTTGTCAAAAATTCTTTAATATTCCATAGTAACTACCTCGCGCTTAAGCACTGAGCCTTTAGTGCCAGCGTGGCTCTCTCTATCCGCCGGCACTTAGCACTGCATCTAGGTGCTTAGCGCCCCAGCTCAATTTAACACCTTCATTTTTGCTCGAAATTCGATTCGTTTTCACTCATTTTGCCATATTTTGTCCATTTAATTGTAACTGAAAGAAAAACACACAAATACCTTCCATTAAAGTGCAATATCATCAAAAATATGTATAAAAATTGTACATGAATGTTATATATTATAGGTATATCGTTGACCAATGATGATACGTGGTGCCTATACCGTACCCCACAATACGTGTTTTTTTAATATAAAAAATATTGCCAAAAATATGTCCTAAATTATGTTTAGCAGCTAGTGGATAAATGTAATGGTTTAGGAAATATATAATAAATTCTACACTAGTGGGTGCTGTAAGTATACGTATCGTTTCAAATAATATAAGATTTTCTTTAAAACCCAAGTATCGATCCCACGAGGAAGCCGCAACTCTTTAAATAACTTACAAAATTTCTACCTAAATTACAAATAAATGTATATGAATAATGTTGATATGCTTGCAAAAAATTACTAATAAATTTCAAAAATAAAGTGACAATGAAGTGTAATAATATAATAAAGCAAACTAACGAGTTTAAAGTACATGAAAAATTTTCTTTGCAAAGAGATGTTAATAAATGTATGATTCAGATGACTAAAAAGAAGATTATGTATCAGGACAAATAGAAGTAATTCTATTATTTACCCCTCTCCGCTGTTAGTAAAGAACATCAAGCACTTTAGATTTTTTCACCGCCCGTGTAGTAGTGCCGAATAGATCTCGCTCACCTCCGTATTAACCATCAGGCTCCCTCTCTATAGACATACTGGGGACTCTTATGATCTCAAATCTACACCAAATCGATAAAATGTTTCAATCTATCACCCTAAGAAAATCAATTCTACACCCATAAAAACTCATCTCCCTATTTATTTGCACTCCCTCTTGTGTGATCTCAACGACTCTCGCCTAGAATGAAGTGTAGCCCACTAAGCTTCTGGTGAAATCATAGTCTTCCCGGTCATTATGTTTCTCACCGTATTTTACTCACAAGCGTCAATTTGCAAACTCAATGGTGAATCGGTTAAAATACCATCGATTTATTAAGAGTAAAAATGTGTCCTTAAATCAAATTCATCTTACAAGATTAATTCCCATATGCAAGGAGAAATAAATGGAAACTACATAGAATTCATGGAGAATAAACAAAAACAGATCCTTTGCATTGAAATCCAAGTCTACAATAAAATTAAACAAAATACCAAATACCTTATGTCTTCTCCTCAAGGAAATTTCTAGAGTTTCCTTCATGCACCTAAACTCTATAAAAAAATCACTCACAAACACACACAATAAAAAGTACACTAAAAGAAAACAAAACCTCCCAAAATGTCCCTCAATCTACATTTAAAAGTCCTCCAATTTTCAACCAAATTGTTCTCTTTACTGTATCACTGTTTAAAATAACCCAAGTTGTCATGCCTAAACAACTCTTTAAATTTTGGCCAAATGCATCAGATGATCATGCATTGTTATCGATGCTATAGCACCAAAGATGTGGCGCTATAACATCGCATTTTCCGTAAGGTTACACACGCGCTGCGCGGCGTTATAATTAAAAAAAGTAGCCCTATTTTGCTCCCATTTTTTCTTCATTTTCTAAATCTTCATTCCATGTTCCTAAAACCAATAACATGCAAAAAACCTTTATTTAAAGTGAAATGTCAATGTGCAAATCGTATACAAAATGCTTATAAAATGGACACTAAAAACAAAAAATTTAAGGTGGATCGATAAATAGTGGTCACTATGGTTGGTAGCTACGTATACGAGAAATTTTCCATGTATTTAGTGTTAAAATGATGTCAGCTTCGTATCCTTCTTAAAGCTCTAGTCCTCTTTTAGCTCCAGAAAGTAATGAGCCGGAGAAATTCGCCATATCTTCTCGCGTAGAAATGATGCCGAGCTTCGGCCTCCTACGAAAGTTATACTTTCGACTCCGTGTCTAAGCCTTCAAGAGGGCATAGGTCATTTATAAATTTTATGTCACAAATAAGGAAGAAATCAACCACTTTTGACGCATGACTTGGGAAGGTGCCCTCGATTAAGATTTCATGGACACTTAAAGGCTCAATGATGTTAGAATTGAGTGACCATGGGTCATTTGATTCATCTCATCGAGTTGCAAAATTCCGAATATAAGTCATTGTCATATTTAGAATCCATTTTATCTTCCAAATATACGCTCAAAGCTTTCGAATGTGATTAATTGTTCGATTCGAATTCGCATTCGACTCACTTCTGTATCATTGGGCCCGTCTCATTTAGTCAATTCCGATTGTATGTTTATTAAAAATCAAAGTTCGGATAATTTTTAATCAAAGTATGAATATTCCTACTCAAAAGTTTACCATAAATTTTGTGTCATGTCTCGCATCTGGCGTTGATGATCAAAATATGCTTCGATGCGCATGTTCGTCTCTTTGTGGTTTAGAGTGATGCTAATTTCACTGCCCAAAAATACCATAGATCCAAATTTATGATTTTCTCGTTTTTCCTTTTTTTGTTTAAATATTATTTTATTTTCATATAATTTAAAAAAGTTGTAAATATTTATAAAATCGAGATAAAGCTCACGAAAAGGGTGCTTAATTTTTTCCGGAGCGACAGCGTTGGCGGGAGTGAAAGAGTAAGTGTTCCTTGGGTTAGAGGATAGAAAGAACATGCGAGTGTTTTACATGAGGTGATTCAACACAGATGACACAGAGGAAGACAAAAGGAAGATCGTCATGAGATCAAAGTGGATGGTGAAGGTGAATAAGATGATCGAGCGCTTCAAATGCGAGGCTACCAATGCGGATATGGCGAAACGTAGAGAGAGGAGCACTAGTGGGGCCATGGCTTCAAAAAATTCAAAGAAGTACACTTATTTTTGTTGTAAGGTATTTTATCCCTCTTATTGTATAATTTTAAATTTTTTTAAGGTTTAATTATCTTGATTTGCATGTTATTGGCTTCGTGCATGAAATCTTAGCCAAATGATGTCCTTTCTAAGCAAAGTCGATGTCATGGACACACTCATGCAAATTCATTTTGCAATCCAAGGTTATGTGGACAAATTTTTTCACACCGAGCCAATTTGAGCCTAATTAAAGATAAAGATTTTTGTCAATGTTTTCGATTCACAAAGGACACTCGCATCAGTCCTCGGACAACAAAAACATGTGTCATCAAAAAAATCGATACAAAAAATGGACCCCCGACAAGTGTGATGCGATATTAAAGCACAATGTACTTATGGAAGGCACCATTTTTTTATCAAACCAAGATTATTCTAATTTCAACATAGCCTTAGTTAACCAAAATGACATGAGAAACTGCCTAACGAACGAAATTCAGAAGCAATCTCTAGTGCTTCATGTTTGATGGGTATCACCTTTGCTGATTGAGGTTAAATATGAATATACTAGGGAGGAAAGCCTTCGCTCCCGTTTAAGGGGGCCTTATGTGCCCAACTTCAATATCGATTAAGGATCGTAAATCTTACTCCATTTAGGATGATTTTATTCTAATCTTAAAGTTGGGGTTATCATGCCTGGTGATTAGGAAGGAGAGCTTTACACTTATTTTTGGTGTTCTCACATGCTTCCTAAGAGGTAAGTAGATTAACTAGATTTAGGAAGGAAAACCTCGCTCCTATTTACTGTGCCTACTTCCAATCTTAAGATCTATTAATGAAAGGATTCAATAATCCATCAGTACTAAAACAAAACCTCGCATTTGATTTAATTGAACTAGCATTTAGGGGTCTTATTTCAAATCTTAAGAACTAGCTTCGAGGAAATGATGCCTTGCTCCATTGTGAACTTATACCAACACCCGGATTTAATTTACCTGACTAGTTTAATAAAGATGGTATTTTAATCAATTTAAGAGGTTTACTTCCAATCTTAAGATCTAGTTGAAGAAAGGATGCATTACTCCAATGGGGAACTACTCCAAACCTCAGATTTGACTCTGATTTGAACAAGTATAAGAAGTGAGGCCTTAAACTTTTAAAGATGTTTTCTTCTAATCTTAAGAAACAACAGGAAAGATGCCACTCCATCGGGGACTTACACCAAACCCAAGGTTTGACGTAATTTAAAATAGTTTAATAAAGGAGGCCTTAATCCATATTTAGGGGCTTACTTCTAACCTTAAGAAGTAGTTTGGTGAAAGAATTCTCATCTATCGCATCTTATAAAAAACCTCAAATTTGATATAATACACTTGGTGTGTATTATTAGTGAGGAATGCCTGTGTCTTATTTAATAGGTCTTATATCCAATCTAAGAGGTAAACAAGGTAACTAGATCGAGAAGGTTGGATTATAAAATGTAATCTAAGTCATCTCATATGCTTTCGTAAGAAACCGACCAAGAGTTAATTGTGGTTCCCGTCGAGTGAAGCACCCATAATTTATTTTGGTAATTATTTGGCTTCGAGGTAAAATTTCTCTACTTAAACTCGCAACTAATCAATGACTTACGAAGGTGGTTAATTAATAAGGCGTGATCATCTTGTGTGATTAAAGTAATCCACTATGCAGGTCATGAGGAACGCCAAGGACACATCCAACTGAAAAGCACCGCGACCATAAACCTTTCCTCATTTGGGGGTTTGATGTCTTACATAGACTTAATTGATTTCTATTTAAGGAGGGTTTACCTCCAAACCTCATAAAAGATTTTATTTTGAACTATTACCATAGGTAGAAAAATAATAGGATTTACATCCAACCAAAAAGGGAGACAAAAAGCCTAACTCCTATTTAGTGAGGGGGGGGTGCTCTCACTAACCTGACACTAGTTAAGGGGTCAAAAAAATTATTCCATTTTAGATTGTTTTCATATCATAAGATTTGATTTAATATGTCCGTTAAATTGAAAGTCTTACTCTATTTAAGGGGGTTTCACAACCAATCTAAGAGGTAGACAAGGTAATCGTAACAAGTGAGAAAGGCATGACTTACATCTAACTCGATATCCGATCGAGGCATGGCCTACAGACAGAAGGAAAGCTTTTCGAGACTTACATCCAACCTAGAAGGTATAGTGACTATATCAAGAAGGAATGCCAAGGGGCTCACATCTCGCTTCGAGATCTAGCTTTCGAGGTAGGAAAGCTAAGAGAATAAAATTCAACTTGTGCACTAATTGATTCGAGAAACCTCAAATACTTGCCGCATTAAGGAGAAACACCAAGGGACTTATATCCATCTTAAACTAGTCAAGAGTAAATGGATTTTCCATGCAATATAAACCATCCGTTATGCTCCCATGAAAATGCCAACGAGTGAGGCTCCGTGGCTTAATCAAGGGACAATAAAGCCAAAGCCGGCCCGATATAACAGGGAATTTACTAGAAACTCAAAGTTATTTAATAGCTCGAAATGTCTTTTCGATGGTTATCAACCTTAACATCAAATTAACTCGTTATGAAAGGAAAGCATCAGCAACCGGGTAGACAAAGTGGCCTATATAAGCATGGATCGACCATATAACCTAAGTGGTATAATCAATCGACATATCTTTCAAAAATCTACATAAATTGATCGAATTAATAAACATATAACAAGTTAGATCGACAAGGCAATATAACAATGAGAAATGTTTTTCTTTTATTCAAAATTTAAGTATACCGTATTCTTTTATCATTTACTGTGTTGTGTTGTTTTGAAACTCGCATAGAAAACATGACCGAAAAGGGACGCTTCGAGAAAGGAGTTTAGCCAAGCAAGGTGCATTAATTCCTAAGGAGTTTGGGAATTTTAAAGCTAAACTCAAATGTGTCCATGAAAGTGGCATCTAACACTTCAATTATGATGAGTGAAACAAGCATATCTACCAAATTCATATGTATAATTGTTATCTACCACGTTCATTTATGATGCGTGGGACACTAGTTTTAGTCCCCGTTAAGAAAGATGTAATCGAAAAGAAGTAGGAAAAGTGCTCACATAAGATAACTATGGATCAATATCGACTTTAAATAATGTAGATACTCAAGAATGTTAGCTAAGAAAGGTGTGTTAACCATAAGATGTTTACCCCTAAAGTGAAACTCACTTACAATCCCTTAAAAGAGTATCTACCACAATCATTTAGCGAAGAGTGGGACAAGAATGATTTCAGTTTCGTACGGAATCGTGAGACAAAAAAGACATGAGATAATAAATGCATGATTTTCCGCACTAATTATCGATCGCACCCGGTACGTGACACCTCAAGGATTATACCTCGTCAATGATAATCAATAAGAAGCTCTCATCGTAAACTAACTAAATAGGAAAGATAATTCTACAGATTACCACAACAACAACTATTTAATGAGATATGTATCTTAACTAAACATGAATTAGTTGGGATAGACTAAGACGGTCGAATTAATAAATTGTCTTTTAACGAGGTGATTTAAATTTATCTGCTCAATATGTAATTTTGTAAGATTTAGGCAAATGGTGTAGTCTAACTACAAAATGTTCGTTCGATTCAAACTCAAATACATATACCACATCCATTTACGATGAATGTGTATTGTCGATGTTGACCTCACTTTTGTGAGGATCATTTAAAATTCATCTCTGAGACTCCAATAATATCGACCTCCCAAATCTTACCAATGATCACTAAACCCTAATGTCTAGGGTGGTGTTTTTAACCCAAATCTTAATGACATCCTAAAAATGATCAACTAAATAATTACAAACCTTAATATGATCAACATTGACTAACCAATAACCTTTAACCCAAATGGTCAAATTAGGTCAAAATGGTCAATCCTTAATCAAATGACCACCCCATTTACCAAACTAGTCAACCTTTTAAATTAGGTCAATGCTCGAATCTTAATGACTATCCCATTTGATCAAATGGTCAACCTTTCGACCCAAATGCCTAATAAATTAGGTTAAAATGGTCAATCCGAGCCAATAACCACCCCATCGACCACAAATCCGTCAACCTTTGATCTAATGGTCAAATTAGCCATAATGGTCAATCCCCTAACCCAATGACCACCACATCGACTCACACTTGTCAACCCTTTTCACCCAAACCTAATAATCTATGACCCAATGACCACGACATCAATTACACTACCAACCTCGACCTAAAATGGACATACGTAGTCAAAAATGCTCAATCCATGACCTAATGAACACTCACATTAACTCAAATGACTACCCCATTGACTTCCGTGTCAACCACACCAAATTGGTCAAATTTGACTCGTTTCGATCAATTCAAGACATTAAAATGATCAAACTTAATCATTCGTCAATCTCGATAAACCCCAGTTATACCACCTAAACCTAATCACCCCATGACTGATCCTATCATCATATGGTCAAATTAATCATTGTAGACACCTTGATATACAATAATCAACATTGGTCAAACATGGTCCACCAAGTCAACCTCGTCAAATTTGGTCAAATTCATCATTTTAATCAAAACTTCATATTTTCATCAAAATTTTTTATTCCTTTAATTAATTAATTATTTAATTAATTAAAGAAGGGTAAAATAAGGACCATGAGACTGAATTTAAATTTAAAAGTATGGTTTAAGGTCATGGCAAGACAAATCCATGAAAATACTAAAATCATATTTTATGTCTAAATCCCAAATTCAATCCATGAAAAATCACTACCGGGTCACCCATGACCCATAGGACCTCTCAACATGCCACAACCTATAAGAAAACCTATGAGCCCCCATGGTTAACCTGGGGCAAAACTCATCAGCGACACCATCATGAAGGGGTAAAAAGAGGTGTCACACCTTATGAATTTCTTAAGGAAGATACGGATGAGTCATTACTCACCTTACAAGCCATTCAATAGAGAACAAAGCATGGCTTAAGTCATCCCTACATCATAAGTTGAGCTCATAAACACCAAATTTGAAAATTAAAATAAATGTAGGTTTATGTGTCAAGCTTTCACAAAGCCAAGGATGATATGCCAACCTATGCGATGAATGCTAACTTGCTCAATTTCGAGTCACCGTACACCTCATCTCCACCCAATAGAAATGAGCCAAGTTCATTTCATTAACTGGAGATCTAACTGCTTAAGTATTCATGGAAACAATACAAGAAGGAGCCTATGTCATTCCTTCTGCCCTATCAATGGCCTTCAGAAAACACACTAGGAAGGCCGATTCAAATTTCAACCAAGAGAGGCCAAAGCACCTCATGGAGCATCCAATGGGAGGAAGCCAATGCTTTAAGTTAAAATATTCACCATGAGTAAACTTGATATGAATATTTCTGGTGGATGCTCAAATGTAATAATTTCGCAAAACTTATCCACAAACATTACGAGTTCGATAAAACCTCCTCCAAATGAACCCAAGCAGATTGGGGCTACCCCATGAGGCCTCCAAAAAAGCCTATTAAATAGGGTTGAATCCGAGAGCACCCGACAGGGGGTGGTCAGGGCGAAAGGTGTATAGTTATATAAAATGTTTAACCAAAGATAAAAAAATAATATTCAATAATAATAAAGTTACCCCTTTTATCAATGCAAGTGTACACATTTACCATAATATCTGCCCAATGGAGTCCTAGATATCAATCCCACAAATAGAGAGGTTAGAGATTATGAACTAATTTTAGCAGATGCAATTACTATCTAGTATACGAAAATAAAGAACACTTACACTAAACTCTATTACTAATTTTGAATGGAAGATCACACTTAGAAAAGTATCTTTCCCCTTATTTAAGAGAATCGAGGAAAGGATAATCAAATTAGTTAGAATTATATTGTGCCAAATAGGAGCTTTCCTAGTCTAGACATAAAGAACATTGACTAATCCTATGCTTGGTTACAGACCGTAACTGGGGTTGTGAGGATAACGGCTCTCACTTCGAGCTCCCATGTTCCCTTGCCGAGGGCTAAAATCTACACTTCAAAGACCCAAACAATAGGACCGAATTGAAGATTTTAGCCCGTCATTCTAAAATATCCAATTCTATGCCCGATAAATAATATTTCCCTATTTATTTGCACCTCCTTTCAAGGCTTTGCTTTTCCCCACTTTTGATGTGGTATTTACTTGGGCTTGTAAATCAACATATTTTAACAAGTGATCATTTAATTGAAAGTAAATTAAAATTCAAGTAAAAGATTATCACAATTTTTATTTAATATTTGTGGCACGACTAATTCAATTTTCCATTTCACAAAAATCTCAAAAACAAGGAGAAAGACAAGAGAAGACTACTCGAATGCATGAAGAATAACATGCACTGACTTCATATAAAATTAAAGTATAGAAAACAGCACAAAAACTTATCTTGAATGTTCTCCCCAAGCAGGTTCCTTGAAGTTCCTCCTCTCACACTCCCTTCTTGTACAACACACTCAATTAAACTCACTAATAAACCTTCAACACACTACCTACTAAAACACTTAAAATACACACAAAAGACACCAAGAAGACCCCAAGATTGCACACCAAGGACACAAAAAAGACACACATTCGGCCTAAATTGTCTCTATTTAAAGAGGAAGAAAGATTTCCAATGGTTGCTTAAGCACCTCTTCAAAGACATCCAGAGTCAACGTAGCTTGCTCAACCGACCTTCTCGCCATTGGCGGGCTCGTTGGCGCCGTCAGCGGGCTTCTAGAACGTAGGCCAATTGCTTAGGTTCACTATCGGCGGGCTCGATCTCGCCGCTTCTGGCGGTTCCTTTATAATATATTCAAACGCTCTCTAAAAACACGTCGTCTGGGTGGGTCTATTCCTCGTCGTCTATGCGGCTAATTCAATTTTTATCTTTTTTAGTCCTCTTAGTTCCAAATTCACTCATTTTTTCATATTTTTGCTCCATTACCTATAAATCTTTATATCTACAATAAAACATAGAAAATACATTTTTAAAATGCAATTTCATATAAAATTGATATGAATCTCTCTCAATACATTTTTCTTTCGTCAAAATCCTCAAAACTTAACTATAACTTATCCTCAGCAATCTTGATACTACATAAAAGTAATGATTATTTGTAGTAAAGCTTTAATTCAGAAATACTATGAATTTGATTTAAATAAATATTATAGTAAAGTTTATTAGAAATATTTTTAGATAATTAAATTAATTCTATAGATATAAGGTTCTTTACTATCAAGTTTAAGATTTCTGCCTTCTATTTATTTCAAGAATGACTATATATTACAATATTAAATTACTTAGGATATTCAGATGATAGGAAATTCATGAAAACACTACTTAGTAAAATATTAATCCATAAATATAAGTTCAAAAATGTAACCGAGTTTACCTTTAGGCCGATTCAAATGAAGCCACTCGATAAGGCATCTCCTCAAGCTTCTCCTCACTTACTTTTTCTTTTTCATTTTTTTTTTATTTTCTGTGGATTGCTTTTCAATCCTTCTTTTTTTTTCAATCGAGGATTACCGTATCCGGATAGCCTCGTCGATAATTTTCAACTCTCATTCTCCTAACTCAAACTCGAAACATTTTTTTACCTTATATTTATTCATAGTTTTCACTTCATTGAGTTTCAATTTTTTCTTTCTCAACTAAATATTTAATAAGCAATTTTTGTTTTTCCATCCCCCAACCAAGTTTTTCATCTAATCATAAAGGGTGAAAAGAAAATATATCGTAAAATTAAATCATACCATCGTGCTTGTGTATTTCTTTTCAAGTTCTCATATGTTCTTTTCATCACTTAATTAACTCCGTACCGTTAATAACTTTCTACACACATATAACATCAAAGAATTTATTGCAAAGAAATTTTGAAATAAGTACAAAATACTAACACAATTTCTTACTATATTTTAATTATACCTATTAAAGTACTAAGCACAATTAACACAACATCCACATACATTTCACTAATCCAAGCATGAAGTTACAACCATCGTTTGAAAATTTAAAGCTACACAAATTTAACTTACACAACAAAGTTCAAAAGTCTTACACAACATAATAATCCAAATACCATAAACCAACCAACAATACTAAATCAAGAAAAATAAACAAAAACATATAACATAAATATCTAATCATAAAGCCTAATCTTCAAGATCAAAATCCCAAACTATATCCCCGTCTCGATCAACAGGGGATGGAGTAGTCGTAGCGAGTATAACGAGTGCACTCGGAAATATAACATCAAGCCTCCTCTCCTATAACGATTTTCGCATCATATGTAGCTATCTCAAAATTCTAATGCCTTCTAGAGATATTTACCGTCATAATCATGCCTCCGCCTATCCTCCAATCCTTTCGATCTATTTGCTCCAACTTTTCATTAATTTTCTCAAAACTTTTCGGCGTGCAGAGTCAGGCCTATTCATTAAGTCATAAAGGGTAGGAGAACTATGTGTAGGAGGGTCATAATCCAGAGAGGGAATATCCCTACTACTGAAGGTACGTAGCTCCTAATTCCATATCTCCATCCTTCGTAGGATTCATAAAGCTTTATATTAGCCTTGGTAATGAGTTTCATAGGTTCAACCCATTCCTCATCATCTTCTCTACCCAGCTGGCAGAGTACATAGTCCCACCAGGATGTCTCTACCATTCTCCACTTTCACTTTTCAGAATTGCTAATATGTTTTTATAAATAATACTTCCCACATTTATACTTTTGTGGTTCTGAATACAAAAATTTAGAACTCGTTCTATCTCTTAAAACTTCACTATGAGTGATAAGTGGGTAAAAAGGTAGAGTAAATAATGCCAAGGCTTAGAGGTTGCATTTAACATGTAAAGAGGAAGTCAATTCCGTTCACGTCGCTAATTTTCCAAGTCCCTTTCCCATCGAGAAAGTTAATCACCTCTTCCAAATGTCCTTCCATTGTTCCAAATGTATTGTATTCACCGGTATGAAGATCTTATACTTCATAGAAAGAATTAATACGTACAACATTAAAATCAACTAGAAATCCTCTAACCTTACAGTTCATCCTCTCGTCTGGGTCAAATCGGGGCATAAACCCATTACTACTTTAACTGCCGTTTCATTCGTCGTATAACAAATTTTCTTATCTTCGCTCTTTAATCATCTCTGTTCTACTTCTCCTCCCGGATTCCCGAAAAACTTTATCCCGATGCATTTTCTCGCCTTAATATTAAAGTTGTATCTTCGATCTTGACTGAGCTTTAGCATTCACAAATCGTGTCTCGTCAAAATCTAGTCGCCTCTTTTGTCGTGGAGCCATTTCTCGATCTATCAAATTTAAAAATCTCAACTAAATTCCAAAATAACACTAGAATGGCTTCCAAAGGTGACTTAAAGTAATCTAAAATGAATTCCATGAATTTCTTCCAACTATTTTCTCCATATTTTGATTTTTCAAAAATTCCCAAATGTGGAAGAAATACATGGTAAAAATCAAATATTTTTGCATGGGAGTGAAGCTCTTACCAAGGGAAGATGAAATCCGGTGTCAAAATGTTTTGAAACTGCTCTAAATTCAAGATCTCTCAAGCCCTAGGTCGGTTTTTTTTGAAGTTTTGAGGAAGGGGACAATGAATAGTGGTGGTTGACCGGTCAAATAAAGGTATTTTTCGGGACCTTGCGATCGACAGGCTAATTAATTCAAATAGGGCTTAAGTCTCTAGAAAAAGTCGCCGTTGGCGACGTCGAAGGCGCTGTCGAAGGGTTTTTTCTAAAGTTAAAATTTTTTTAATATTTTATAATTTTTTACTTCATTTTAAGCCTCATTAACGTTCGATCAATCGATTAAATATATTTTACTGTGATTAGATACTATTTTAACTCAAATAAATTCACATAACAAAAAAAACATCAAAAATTTTATATAAAATCCAAGTGTTTACAATATTCGTAGACAACATTACTAACACGGTATTTTCTCAACCTTAATACATCGAATTCAGCGTTGTAATCCAAACCACAATACTCAAAACGCTGAAAACAAACAAACAATGCATAATCTCATATATACTGAGATCAAATATCAAAATCTAAAATATCAAAAGTGCATATTACATAAGATTAAATTCAAACTAATACAACACATAAACAAATACGAACATCTTCTACTCGTCAGGATAAGTGCTAAACTCGTCTCTGATATCACCAATAGAACGTAAACGAACGAATAGATTGTAAAAGGGTCTGTAAGGAAACTCTTCAGTAGAATCTTCTTCTATCCATCCTTTTTTTCTCATAAGCCGTACAAAACTAGCCTCAAGATGTTCAGAATGATCGAAGTGTTCCTTCATTCTCCAGTCAATATGATCAAATAAGTCAGAGATGTTATTAATTGAAGTCATCACGTTTTGTACCTCTTTTCCAGTCCTTTGAGTTTCCGTAAGATCAGATCAGTTTTATCAGTGAAGGGCCTGATTGAAAAAGAATTTTGAGATGTTTGATCCACAATAATGGCTCCATCGTTATCATTATCCAGTGTAGGAAACATATAAGTCGGATCTAAAGGTTTCCAAGGAAGAAGTTCCTTCTCCCATGCTTCATATGAAACTTGGTACTGACTGCATAGTGCAAAAATTGTAGAAGGATGTCTAAGCCCATAAATTGATCCATGAATAATCAGGCCTAAAGCAGACCTCACAATAATTGAACCAACATCAATAGGTAGTCCCGCTTGAATACAATAATTCAGAATAGCACACTCCTTAGAAACTTTATTGATCCTCATAGTGGGTAATAGTTTTAAAGAAATAAAGAAGTGTCAATGTTTAGAAACGGGGTTTAGAGGTGATGCAGAAAAACTAAAATACCCGTCTTCTCCTATTTCCCAATCTTCCGCTTCATTACTCAAATAATGATAAATCTCAATCATATTACTCCTTGTAGGGTCAAAGTTGGAGTAGTGGCAAACGGGTGTATTGTCTATTGAATATAACTCATTAATTCTAGAAGGAGTGAAAATTACCCATCTGCCTCGCATATAGACGACTCCATTGTTGATTCCGTGTAGATTGGACTAGAATTCTTTTACCATAGAGATGACAACTGCAGAAGTGGTATAGCATAATACTTCCCAACTTCATCGCACAATCATCTCCTCGATAAGTGTCGTTAAATTCTCCACTCCTCTATTCACGAATCCCCGTTCCTTGATCAATCTCTTTTTCATTATTACTTTATTGAAGATTCGCTGGGCCTCGCAACTGATAAATATTCTTCGATTGAACACTTGAGATCTAGGGATTTCAAGGTGATTGGATGCCATAATGATGAGTTTTGGTGCAGTTTCAAATCATTTTTAGGAAGTAGATAGTTTTGAATTTGAGTTCTAGGAGTTTTTAAAGAGTTAAAACACTTAGAATTGCTAGAAACCGTCAAAATAACACCCTAAATCGTTCATTCTGCCAATTTTTGAATATATTTATTCCTAAAATGGGATCCTCCGCTAGTGATAATCACTCTCAGCATTCTGTATCTTGTGAAAATATTTTTCATTAAAAATTTTGAAACACTCTTAGCATTACAACGAGGTAAGGTCTGTGCTTCAATCCATTTAGAAACATAATCAACAACAACTAATATATATGAGTTTCCAAATGAAGGAATAAATGGTCCCATGAAATCTAATCCCCAAACATAAAAAATTTCAACTTCTAATATAAAATTCAGAGGCATTTCATTTCTTCTAGATATATTACCTACTCGTTAGCATTTATCACAAGTTTTGATATATCTATAAACATCTCTAAAAGGAGTAGGCCAATAAAAGCCAGATTGTAAAATTTTATAAGCAGTTTATCAGTCCAAAAATGTCCTCCAAACTCAGAATTGTGACATTTTTGAATGATCTGTTCAGTTTCTTCATAAGGCACACATCTTCTCATAATAAGATCCTTACATTCTTATATAAATATGGTTCATCCCATAAATATGTTTTAGCATCGTGAATGAATTTTTTCTGTTGTTGTAGAGTTAGCATGGGTGGTAAAATATCACTTACAATATAATTAACTATATCAGCATAACAAGATATTTTCCACTCATTTATATTATAAAGTTATTCATCAGGGAAACTGTCTGTAATTTCATTATCACTGTTAGATAATTCACAATATTCTAATCTTGACAAATGATCCGCAATTTGATTATCAGTTCATTTTCTATTAATTATTTCAAAATCAAATTATTTCATCAGTAATATCCATCTGATTAATCTTGGTTTGGTATTCTTCTTTTGCATTTAATATTTAATAGCAGAGTGATCAGTATGCACAATACATTTAGTTCCAATTAAATAAGATCAAAATTTATCAAAGGCATATACAATTGCTAATAATTCTTTCTCTGTAACTGTATAGTTAATTTCAACATTATTAAGAGTTTTACTAGCATAATATATAACTTTAAAAATTTTATCATATCTTTGTCCAAGAACATCTTCTATAGCATAATCACTAGCATCACACATAAGTTCAAATGGTTTCTCCTAATCAGGTGAAACTATTATAGGTGCTGTGATTAATTTATGTTTTAATAATTCAAAAGCATTTAAGCATTCTGTAGTGAATTCAAATTTCTTATCCTTTTCTAAATGTTGGCATAGAGGTTTGGTAATTTTTGAAAAATCTTTTATATAGCATCTGTAAAATCCAGCATGTCCAAGAAAACTTCTTACCCCTCTCACTGTAGTAGGAGGTGGTAATTTAGCTATAACTTGAATTTTTGCAGGGTCTACTTCCATGCCATTTTCTGAAATTTTATTCCCTAATACAATTCCTCCTACAACCATAAATTGACATTTCTTCCAATTTAGAACCAAATTTGTTTTTTTCGCATAGCTCCAAGACTTTTGCAAGATGATCCAAGCATGCATCAAATGATGTTCCAAACACAGAGAAATCATCTATAAATACTTCTATTCCATCATTAATTAATTTACTAAATATAGACAACATACATCTCTGAAATATTGTAGGTGCATTACATAGTTCAAAAGGCATCCTTCGAAAAACAAATGTTCTATAAGGACTGGTAAATGTAGTTTTCTCTTGATCCTCAGGAGCAATAGGAATTTGATGGTAGCCAGTATATCTATCTAAAAAATAAAAGTATTTGTGCCCAGCTAGTTTATCCAACATTTGGTCTAGGAATGGTAAAGGGAAGTGATCTTTCCTGGTGGCTGCATTTAATTTTCTATAATCAATACAAATACGCCATCCAGTAACTTGTCTGATAGGTATTAATTCATTATTTTCATTAGCTTCAACAGTCACTCCTCCTTTCTTAAGAACACAATGAATTGGGCTTACCCAAGTACTGTCCGAAATAGGATATATAATACCATTGTCTAACCATTTTAATATTTCTTTCTTGACTACGTCTTTCATCATTGGGTTTAATCTTTTTTGGGGATCAACTCTTGGTTTATGTTCATTATCCAAAATAATTTTGTGCATACAGATTGAAGGACTAATTCCTTTAATATCTGTTAAGGTCCAACCAAAAGCTTTCTTATACTTTTTTAATGTGTCCAGAAGTTTTTGCTATTGTAATTTCTTTAACTCTGCCGATATAATAACCAGTAAAGTTAAAGAGTTACCCAAAAATGCATACTTCAAATGAGTAGGTAAAATTTTTAAGTCAAGTTCAGGAGGCTTTATAATCGACAGAACTATATTCTTTTCAGCATTTTCTGTAATATCCAACATCTCAAATCTTTCTTGTATATAATCTAATTCTTCATTTTCTGCTTCTTCAAATAATTCTGTATTTTCTATTTCTGGTTTATCTTCAAAGTACTCTTTAAAATGTTTATTTCGCAGATGTTCAAGAATTTCCATTCGAAAACATTCATCATCTTTTTCAATAGCAGGATATTTCATTGATTTTGCAATGTTAAAAGTTACTTCTTGATCATTTACTCTCATAGTTAATTCTCCTTTTTGAACATCAATCATAACTCTTCTAGTAGCTAAGAAGGGTCTTCCTAAAATTATGGGTATTTCTTTATCTTCCTCCATATCTAAAACAATAAAATCTACAGGAAAGATAAATTTATCCACTTTTACTAACACATCTTTAATAACTCCTTTAGGATATGTCACTGAACGATCAGCTAACTGAAGAGTTACTGAAGTAGGTGGGACTTCTCCCAATCCTAATCTTTTAAAAATTGATAGAGGCATAAGATTGATGCTGGCTCCTAAGTCACATAAAGCTTTTCCATAAAATTTTTCTCCAATAGCACAAGGTATAGTGAAACTACCAAGATCTTTTTTCTCAGGAAGCTTTTTTTGAATAATTACACTACACTCTTCGCTAAGTGCAACAGTTTCATTGTCTGTGAACTTTCTCTTCTTGTTTAAAATATATTTCATAAACTTCACATAATTGGGCATTTGTTCTAATGCTTCTACAAAGGGAATATTCACCATTAATTTCTTCAGGATTTCAAGGAATTTAGAAAATTGCTTATCCTTTTCATGTTGCTTTAATCACTGAGGAAATGGTGGTGGTGGTTTTTCTATAGAAAATTTTCAGAAATATTAGTGGATTTTCTAAATCTTGATCTTGCGTATCCTTTTCTTTTTCAGTTTTCACTTTCTCTTTTTCACTTTATGTTTCTTTTTGTACTCTTGTTTATAATTCTTTTCCACTTCTTAACTGTATTGCTTTGATTTGTTCTTTTCCTTAGTCTTTAGGGTTAATTTCCACATTACTAGGAAAAGTTCTAGGAATTCTATTATTAAGCATAGTAGCGATATGCCCAAGTTGAGTTTCAATATTTTTAATAGCAGCTCATTGATTTTGTAATTGGTTCCCTTGAATTTGTAGCTGATTTCCTTGATTCTGCAAATGTTGACCCATATTTAATATCAATTCTCCCATAGATAACTTCTTTTCCTTAAATTGAGAGTTATTATTAAATCTTGGTCGATAAGAAGGATTATAATTAGAATTTCCTTGGTTAGATGAATTTCCTATTTGGTTTACTGAGTTTTTCATCCATTGTTGATTAGCAAAATTGTTATTCCAATTAAAATTTGGATGATTTTTCCAACCAGGGTTGTAATAATTTGCATAAGGATTATTGGGTCAATTATTAATAGCATTTAAAGTTTCATAAGAAGGTTGAGCATCCATAAATTGTCCACATGAATTTTCTTCTATTATAGTAGGAGAATAATTCATTCAAAAATGATCTAATTGCCTAACATAGATATTGCATCAGAGTCATGGATACTAGCTATTTTTTATGATTTAGCCTTTCAAAAGGCCATTGAAAATTGTTGGTAGCCATTTCTTCAATTAATGAATAAGCCTCATCAAATGGTTTAGACTTTAATGAACCACCAGTGGCAGCATCAATGATAGATTTAAGAGATCCTACTAATCCATTATAAAAAGTTTGAATGATTAACCAATTTGGTAACGCATGATGTGGGCATTTCCTAAGAAGATCTTTAAATCTCTCCCAAGATTCATATATCGATTCTCCATCAAATTGACTAAAAGAGGTTATATCATTTCTAAGCTTTGCAGTTTTTGAAGGAGGAAAGTATTTGGATAGAAATTTTTGTGATAATTCTCCCCAAGTTCTAATAGATCCAGGTGCTAACAAATTTAACCACATCTTAGCCTTATCCCTTAAAGAAAAAGGAAAAGCCTAAGTCTAACAGCATCATTAGATACTCCGTCATATTTAAAAGTAGCACAATGTTCTAAAAAACTAGCGAGATGTAAATTAGGATCATCGTTTGGTAAACCACTAAATTGATTATTCTGTACCATTTGGATAATTGTAGGTTTAAGCTCAAATGATTTCGCCGCTACATCAGGATTTTTGATAGTTAAGTGAATTTCCTCTAATGTAGGGTTTGCGTAATCTCTTAAAGATCTCGGTTGATTTGTATTTTCAATTGTTGGATTATTTGACATTTGATTTAAATTTATAATTTCTCTTTTTTGTTTTCTAACTTTTTTAATACTGCGTTCTAATTTCAAATTGTAAGGTATTAAATTTTCGGTTCCAAATTTATGCATACACAACTTAAGTAATTTTAAAAATAGTCCATTACTCTAATAATTATTATAATAATTATTTTATTAATTACTTTAATAAATACTTTACTTCCCTGGCAACGGCGCCAAAAACTTGACAGGCGGGGCTATGTAACTATATAAGTGTTTAACCAGTGTAAAAATAATTTTCAATAATAGCAATGCTACCCCTTTAATCAACACAAGTATAAGTATCGTTTAAGTAATATAAGGCTCTAATGGAGTCCTAGATATCGATCCCACAGAGAAGTTAGAGATTATGAACTAATTATAGCAGTTCCAATTACTATCTAGTATACAAAAATAAAGAAAACTTATACTAAACTCTACTACTAATTTTTGAATGGAAGACTGAAATTTAGAAAAGTATCTCTCTCATTGTTAAGAGAGTTAAGTGAATGGATAATTAAACTAGTTAGAATTATATTGTGCCAAATAGGAGCATTCCTGTTCTTTACCCTTTGGTCCAGACATAAAGAATATTGACTAATCCTATGCTTGGTTACTGAATCTGTGGCTAGGCTGGGAGGATACCGACTCTCACTTCGGAGCTCCCACGTTCCCCTCGCCTGAGGGCTAACATCTACACTTTAGCACCCAAATTATAGGACTGGATTGAAGATTTTTGTTTATAACTCTAAAATATCTAATTCTACGCCCGATAAATAATATTTCCCTATTTATTCGCACCCTCCTTTCGAGACCTTTTCTTTCCCTGAATCTTGGATGTAATCTTTACTTCAGTTGTGAAATCAACATATTTTAACAGTTCAATTGGCCAAATCGAAAGTAAATTAAGATATAAGTAAAAGATTATCATAATTTTTATTTAATATTTTAGGCACAACTAATTCAATTTTTCATTTCACAAAATCTCAAAAATAAGGAGAAAGATAGAGAAAATAACTCAGAATGCATAGGAAGAATTACACAAAACTTGGATTTCATATAAAATTAAAGTTATAAAACAATAGACAAAACTTATCTTGACTCTTCTCCTCAAACAGACTCGTTGAAGTTCATCCGACTCTTCCTTCTTGTACAACGCACTCAACACACTAATATACTCTCTAGAACACACTTACACACTAAATACACTAATAAGACACTCAAAATGACACACCAAGGACAAAAAAAAGACACACATTCGACCTAAAATTGTCTCTATTTAAAAAGGGAGAAAAATTTCCAAAGGTTGCTTAAGCACCTCTTCAAAAAGCTTCCAGATTCATTGAACATTGCTTGAACCGACCTTCTCACCGTCGGCGAGCTTCTAGAACATAGTCCAACTGCTCTTTTATATTATATTCAAATGCTCTCGGGAAAAACATGCCGTCGGTGGCCTATTCTTCATCGTCGGTGGGCGAGTTCAATTTTTATCTCTTTTAGTCATTTTTGTTCCAGATTTGCTCCTTTTCCCATCTTTTTGCTCCATTACCTATAAATCTTCATACCTACAATAAAACATAGAAAATTTCTTTCTTTAAAGTGCAATTTCATATAAAATTGGTACGAATTTCTGAATACATTTTTCTTTGGTCAGTAACCCTTTTAATTACATAAAATATATAACATTTTGGAATGAAGTTTAAATATTTAAGATTTATTTTAATTTTTGGTTTTATAAAAGCTTTAGCAAATCATCAACTAAATTTCACTAATTAAGGTTAATTTTAAGAATTTAAAGAATATTTAACTACCAAATCATAAGACTTCCAATTTTTCATTTATTTCAAGAATAATTGTAATTTATCATATTAAGGTCACATAGAATATTTACAAGAAAAAGATTTTCATGAAACATTTTTTTAGTAAAAATAATTGTACATAAAAATTAAGTTAAAAATGTTATTGGTTTTCTTCCTATAAGATAATTCAAGTGAAGCTAATTTCTTATTAGGCATCTCCTCAAGCTTCTGCTCACATTTCTTTTTCTCTTTTTGTTTGCTTTTTTTCTTTTCTTTTCTTTTTTTTAAAAAAATATTTTTCAATCCTCCTATTTCTTTTATTTTTTTTTATTTGCAAGGATTACTATTTTTGGCTAGCCTGTTAATGATTTTGAACTTCACTATCCTTAACTTATATTTAAAAACTTATACATTTTTTTACTTAATAAATATGACATTATTAATAAGTATTTTTAAAGAATTATTTCAATCTTTTCTTTTTCAAGTAATAATCTTGATTCCTTAGTATTTTTAAAATATAATTCTCTTTACTATAAATAGAAAAATTCTTAATCTTATTATTCTTTAAGTTAAATAATTTTATTCTTAAAATCAATCAAAATTATTAAAATTTTAGTTAAGTTTACTAAATTATTTATAAATTCCAAAAATTCAAGTAATCTTAAATAGATTTTTCATTTCTTATGTTATGTTAATTTTTTTTTAAAGAAAATATTAGTTCATTAAGGACAAATAACATTTAAATTTGAAAAATGTTTTTCCTTCCCCTAAACTTCAGCTTTAGTATATAAATGTATCATAAAATTTTCTAAAGCATGAGAGAGAAAAATAAATAGGAATTTATCTAGGTACAATGATAAGGCAGTAAGGAAAAACTCATTTCTAATCCTACACATGCTTTAATAGGAATATAACAGAAATAATTAAGCATATATAGAAAAGTTTGCAGAGCAGGAGTTAATTTTTTTTTAATTTTTTTTTTATATTTTTATATTTAGAACATGCAAAATTACTAACTGTTCATGAATACTAAACAGTAGGATGAAAGAGAAATAAACATGTATCATAGAAAATAAAAATTCATCCATATTTCACTCTTAAACATAACACAACAGATGCTCTAAAACAATCTTAATATCAAAAGTTCACATAAAGTTACTTAAACAAATCGCCACTAGAAAACAACAATACAATCACACTAATCAGTACTAACAAATAAGAAATAAACTAAAAGTAGAATCACACATCTCAAGAGGTAAATCTGGCTACTAATCACTGTCTGTAGCCTCGTCATCATCATCTCCAAAATAAAATTCCTTTTCTTTTGGATCAACATACGGTGAAAATCTAGGACAAGTAGGAAACTGAACATCATGCTCACCCTTCAGGAATCTAACTGAAGACTCAGAATACTCAGCACCATAATCACTCTTCCTTTGGGTATACTCAGAGAGATGATCGATCTTCTTATCGATCGTATCTACCTACAATGAGTTAGAAATAACTCATTCTGCTGCTCCATAAATTGATCATGCATAGACTCCCATAAACTAGATGGTGGCTTAGTAGTAGAAGTGGAAGGTCTAGAAGTAGAAGCTCTACCAGAAGCAGTTAATGAACTAGAAGGTGCAGTAGAACTCTTACCTCGAAGTCAATCATGGATACTGACGCTTTCTCTTCCTATGGGCTTTGTAGACTTGAGCTTTTCTTGAGAAAGCTCAGGAACTACTCCAGCACTTTCACACAGAGAATATATCAACGATGGAAATTCAAGTCCAACAGAAGTGCTAGAACGAGCAGTGGCCTATATAGAATCATAAATGATACTTCCTACATCAATCGGCTTCCTCTCCTGAATGCAATAGTTGGGGATAGCTTTATCCTTGGTAACCTTTCTCAAATGATTGGATGGAAGGAGACGAGCAGAAATAAAGTAGTGCCATGCCTTTGAAACACCATTAAGCTTAGAAGATGAAAAATTTACCTTTTTTTCGTTCCGGATCTTCGAGGCTCCAGTACCATCAGTCAAGTAAGAAATAATCATATCTAAATCTCCCACAGATGGAGATAATTAAGAGTAATAACACTCGATGTTCGGCGACAGGCCGTAAAGAATGTTGATACGCTCGGGAGTGAATCCTACTCCAACTCCTCTAACGAAAATCTCATAGTCTTTAGCATCCACGAAATTGGCATAAAACTCCCTAACCACATGGATAACAACAACAACAGTAAAATAGTAGTATCGTTGTGAGTTGAGTGCAACGATCATTTCCTGAATTCTTCCTCCCAGATTGTAAAAATTTTGTTTCGAGATAAACTTTTGAGTTGTAGCAAAATCATTGTACCAGAAATGTGCAACAACAGTGACAAACTTGCTATGATCAAAATTTTCTCGTTGCTTTCCTCGCTTAGATTTGTGTGCCATCTAAACATGAAATAAAAATGCAAAATAAATTCATAGGATAAAACAAATAAACTAATTTAAGCTTTTCAAACTTGAAAGAGCTTAAACATTCATGGATTTAACTCTAAAAATCAAATTTTTTTCTCAAAATTTTGGTTTTCTTCAATGTGAGCAAAATCCATCGTGAAATTAAAAAATAATTGGTTTAGAATGTAGATCTGACCTTGGGTTGAAGAAATCGAGTGATTTCAAGCTCAAGAACTTGAAAATTCAGCCTCAAATGGGATCTCTAGGGTCTCTTTTCATGTAAACCAGAGGAAAAGGAAGCTTAGGCACTAAAAATGGCGTGGGGGTGTTTAAGAAGATGAAGTTTCGGGTTCAGGCCAAACCGGCGCCTTGGCTCCGAATTCTGGCGCCTAGGCGCCAGACTCGCCTTTCCAAATATTCGATTTAATTTTTATATTTTCCATAAAAACTTATGAAATTTAAAATGATAACTAAGATCCACATTTCAAACATGAAATTTAACTAAACTCTTCAATTCCAATTCATAATTTTCATTCCAAACTCAATGAATTCCATAACAAGACTATAACAAGGTTAATCATTCTATAAACAACACAAACAACATTGTCGGCATATTTTTAGGTTGTGTGTTGAATTTTGAAAAGGGGTCGCCTAACAGAAATTGTCGGCGAATTTTTAAAATTTTAAATTTAGTTTAAATTATATATATTTTGAAAAGTAGCATTTGATTTTGAAAATAATTTTAAATTTGAAAATTTTTAAGATATGAAATCAAACTGATTTCACATCCCAAATAGTTCACATAAACGAGCGCCGCACCACAAACCGTGTATCTATCCCGAATAATAGACACATTGCTTGATAATGGGGCTCGATTAGATAAACTAGAAATGTTTGTGACATCCGTTTGGTCTGCGAACCAATTTTATAAGTCGACAAATTCCCCTGCTTAATATGAAAGCATTAAACAGGGTTTATATTACTCGTGTTCTTTAAAATTCCCTATAAGGGCAAGCCCCTATAGTTAATTACATCTTAAGTGACGAGAATCACCTAAGAAAACTCTCGATAATAATCAATAATCTCGCTCTCGTGAATTTCAAAGTTTAAGTTTTCAAAGGATTGAATTTTGGAATTTCAATAGGGAATGGATCAAGTTTGGAACATTTTGTTTTGAGAATTCAAAGGAAGAAAAGTAGGAGAAATTACAGATTCGAAGTGGACTTCGGTAATTTCTCGACTATCCTATTGTTTGGCTTGGATTTAGGAAAGTCCTAATGTTTATTTAGTATTTAAATCTTGCCAATTTTAATTAATTTGGACTTATATTTGTATGATAGAAACATATAAATAGCCTTGAAGATATGAGGGTTTATGTCGTACTAAAAGACTACCTCGGAGTCCTAAGACCGGTTAGGGCTTAATTTACATGACATGATCATGCAAATGCCTAACAAAAGGTTGAGGATTTATATTGCACTAGGCAAACTACCTCAAAGTCCTTTGGCTTTGTTGTTTAATTCTAAGAAAGTTTTGTTGATGTAGATTTGTTTTGCTGACGACGATGGCCGTGCTGCCCACCATGCTCCGAGTTCCTTGTTGTTGCAGAGGTTTAGCTATAGAAGTCATAAATCAGGAGATGAGAAAAGTGTTTTGGTTTAGAGAAAATCTTAATTTCCAAGTGTTTTTTTTTTGTGTTTTAATTAAAACAAATCTTAAAGTTGATTATAACGACACCGGTTAAGATTCCACGGTTCCATCCTTTCGGCATCATTATTTTTATCGGATTCACTTAGTTCAAATGAATTTGCTAAACTCAACTGAATGAGTTCCACACTTTCTTTTAGACCGTGGGAAATCCCGTTAGCAACACTTAGGTTACATCATCCGAGGTATTCCCGATCATCCAACAGGATGTTTTAATTTAGTTGTAATTGTAGTTTTGTGTTCTGTTTGTGATTAAATTTTGAGTTGTTTTATATTTTGAAATGTTGTGGCGGAGAATTTTATCTTGCAATGACTTTTAATTTAGTTTTGGTTTCAGTTTTTAGGGGCTACCCTAGAGGTGTGGGTTTTCATGCAACAGTTGTTTATCATGCAAGAAAAGGTAAGTGCGATGCAATTAAAGAAATTGCAAGAAAAGTAAATCGCAATAAAATAAAAGCGTACCTGGAGGGTATTCCCGTCATCCTAAGCTACACTTAAAACACAATTAGAATATTTAAGCAAGTTCCTAGGTAAAGCTAAGGGAAGGGTTATGGTTTTCTACCAAATTCCTAATCCTATAGCTAGTCATTTCCTATGACGTCTAGGTTCTTGTGTTTTGGTTTAAGGACGATTTTCTTCATCAAAGAATAATTAAGTTCAGTTGTTCTTATAAACATCCTATCGTACTGAGGAAGTGCTTAAGATGAATCTTAAACATCTTTTCAATACCTTTAGGATTATTTTATGTCCAAATGAATTTAATTAATCAAATGAATTAATCGTCCGGGAATTCAAGTTTTGTCATCTTGCTCAGTGAACTAGGACATTTGAATATCTTATAAGTGAAGTAGTATTTCATTTAATGTTCTGTTTAGGAGTTATGATAACCAAAGTTTTCGAGGGCAAATTGGTGTTCAAATGGTTTATGATTTAGTTTAATCTCAGTTATCGGATTTAAATTTGGAATAGTGTTCAAGTTGCTTTATATTTAATTTCTTTCATGTCTTAGGTGATGTTATTTTTAATTTAATTTAGTTTAACTTTAATTTAATTTAATTTAATTTTAACTTTAATTTAATTTAATTTAATTCAATTTAGTTTGATTTGATGTAAAATTAATTTAGTTTAATTTGATTTAATTTCCTTTAATTTAATTTAATTTGATTTAATTTTAATTTAATTTAATTTAATTTGATTTAATTTTAATTTAATTTAATTTAATTTGATTTAATTTAATTTAATTTAGTTTAATTTAATTTAATTTAATTTAATTTTAACATTTTAATTTAGTTTAATTTAATTTAATTTAATTTAATTTAATTTAATTTAATTTAATTTAATTTAGTTTAATTTATTTATTTAATTTAATTTAATTTAATTTTATTTTTTTTTAATTTAATTTTAATTTAATTTAATTTAATTTAATTTTTAATTTAATTTTAATTAATTTTAATTTAATTTAAAATTTAAAAAGAGTTTAATAATTTAACTTTAATTTAATTTAAATGATTAAGTCCTTTAACATTTTAAAACTTAAATTTGAATTATCATTTTTAATTAGGAATTAAATATTAATGAGATGATTAATTTAGGGATCCTTAAATTAAAGAATAAATCTCTTCCTAATAAATATCCCTATTTTAATAATTCCAATTTTATTATTCTTCCAAATTTAATCAATTATTTAATTAAGGTTTATTTTAATTATTTTAAATTGTTTAATGGGTTTCTACCCTTTAATTATTTAAATTTCAATCATCCAAATCAGATTAGGATCAAATATTTTACTTGTTAATTTTTTTATTAAACCTAAAGTTTTAATCAAGGGTTAAATTTTTTAATTACCATTTTGCCCTTCAAGCTTAATAATTTCATAACTCACTAAAGTGAACTTAAATGAACTTGAAATTTTTATATGACTTCACTCATATGTCAATAAAGACATGAGAGGAGGAAATGTGATTTTTCTGTATTTAATTTATTTATATAATTATTTTTGGTTGAAAATAGGAATTTCCAAGGAAAATTTAATAACATGACCAAGGGGATGTTCTATCCTTAAGAAAATTATGGGACATTCCTAATGACTAGAGGACCACTTGGACCAATTTTTGTGATTTTTTGAACTATATTATTTTTATTATAATTATTTTACGTTTTGGAGTGTTAATTAATATAAAAATAAAATAAAGGTTGAAAAATGAAATTTATATTTTTTAAAAATCTTTCTGATATCAAGGAAATCAGAGAATCAATTTTTGCAATTTTCTGATTTTTCTTTGATTTATTATAATTATTTTAGTGAAAATGCTAGAAAATACATTTTTTTTAATTTTAAAATTACCTTAGGGCTTTAAAATTTAATATCTCATTAAATAGACTTTATAAAAATATGGGGTTTGTTCCTAAGTGATTAAAATTCAAAATGTGACATTTTGGTGAATTTTATTATTTTTGTGATTTTTATTATTTTTTAATTATTAAAAATATTAAAATAATATTAAAAATCAACTTTTTTAGAAAATTGAAATTTTAATTTTCTTAAATTCCCCTAATATCAGAGAGGCTCCAAAACCAATTTGGTGAATTTTTGAAAGGTATTTTGAAAGTTATGAATTTTTAAAGTTCAAATTGACTAAATGGCTTAATCAACCCATTTAGTAGGGCTAACCAAGTCCAATTGACTTCAAATTTTTATGGTGTGTTCCTCTGATCCTAAAGGTCAATGGAGAATTGATTTCAAGTCAATTAGATGTATGGTTAGCTCTAATTAATTAGGGATCTATTTTGGGTGTTTAAGCCAATTAGGGTTATTTTAAATGAGTTAACTCAAAACCTATTTTTCCTAAGGTCCTCTGGTCATAAGAGATATCACCAAATTTTCCTAGAATTTATTTCAAAAAATGCTAATTATTAGATTTAAAATACTCAAAATAGTAACATGAATTTGAAAAATCAATAACTTCTCATAGGGATGGCCTCTGACTTTGGAAAATTCAGGGAATGTTTCCAAATTCAGAGGCTTCAAAAGCACTATGGTCTCATGTCATGGTGAATTTCCTATATGCATGGAGAATTAAAAGAATGCAAAATGTAAATAAATTATTAAAAATAAAATACTTGATGAAATTAAATGATTTCTTTTCCACATTATTCTCCTCTGTTCACTGAGCAAGAGGGTATTTTTATTTTATTTTTATGATTTTCCTACACGAAGTTATGAATTTTCCAAGTTCCGGGAATTAAATAAATAGGAAAATCCCTAATTTTCTATTTATCCGAGTCGGCGCCGCGTCATCCTCGGCATCTCCGAACGGCCACGCGGCGCGCTCCCATTCGACGCCGCCGCTTGAGTCAGCAGCCCGGGTCCCGCCTTCCACGTATCATCTTCTGGTCCGACGCCAACTGAGCCGCCCGTCCGCGCGTGTATTGAATTAACGACATCCGTTCATCGTCCCCAAGCCTCCTAGCCCGAGAACCGTCCATCTTCTAGGCCTAAGATCTCACTCGATACTTGACCAAATTTAACGTTCTTATGCTCTATGGATTCGTCTCGAGAAGACGAACACATCCATACGGTTTATGTGGCATGAAATTGACTTAATGAAAATGGAGAATGTTCAGAAGCTCGGGAAGAAGAGTGAGGCCATACCTTTGCTCAGAGAAGTGTGGTTTTGATCTGAGGGTTGTTTCACCTTCGATTGTATCTCAGCAAGCTCCAGATGAAGTCTCCTGGGTCGCAGTGAATTGCTCAGTAGGATTTCGACCACGGCCGATCACAAAGCTTGGAGGCTGGAGCAACCGAGTGGCCTCGGAGATGGGGCTTTTGCTGGTGGACACCTTCTCTTGGTCTGGTGAAGGTGTAGGACCAATCAATTTGAGGATTGATCCACTGTGGAGAAGTGTCCTGGTTTTTGGGCTAGAGTTTGAGCTCAAAATTGGGCTCAGCTGGAGGGAAATGGGGCTGGAATTCAGTGGGGATCAAATGCTCTATGTATGGGGAATAGTTTGGAACAATTTTGGTAGACTTTCCTTAAGGATTGTTTCAGCACCTCTCATGGCCGAGAAGGGGTGGTGTTTAAATAGGAGAGGGTGGAGGGCCTCCCAGGGAGAGTTAGGGCTTGGGATCAGCTGCTCTTGGCAAGAGAAGAACAACTACAATGGCCACTGGGGATGGGGCAGCTCAGCAGGTGAGAATTCCAAGCTTGGGCTCACATGTGAGCTCTCGGCCATGGAGTTTTCTGGCGACCCAGGCAGCTGGCCGGTAGGGTCAGGTCACTGTTGTCATCAGGGAGGTCGGTGCTGGAGCTTAGTGCAGTCAATTGGCCAATGCCATGTGTAAAGAGCTTGGATTGAAATGGAATGAGGGGAAGACCATTTTGGGTTCAAATGAGTCAAGCCATGAAAGGGGGCCCTCCTTTTTCCATTAATGGCTTGATCACATGTCAAGCCTTCCATGGCTTCATGTGGCTTGTCCATGGCTCGCATGGCTCACATTTGGCTTGGGAAAAGTGGAGTCAATTTCATGGAAATAGATTTAAGAAAAATTTTGGTATTTAGGGGTGATTTGGCATGAGGCTTGATTTGGAATTATTTGATGATGGGATTAGGACTTAGGGAATGGCTTTGATTAAGTGGATGGCAAATGGAGATGTCATGTGGGCTTTAGGGTAGATTTTGGGCTTTTTGAAATGGTTTTAGATGGGCTTTTAAGATGGTTTAGAAAAGTGGGCTTTTGAATTTTAAAATGGATTTTAGGATGAAATTTTAGCAAAGGCTTGGGCCAAATAATTGTTGGGTTTAGCTCATAGATGTGTCATGAGTGACTTGAAGCAAGCTGGGAGTGATTTGGGTTAGGTTTGGGTTAAATTTGGGCTTCTTTGGTGAATGGGCCAATATAGGTCAAATTGGACAAAGTTGGGCCAATGTTGGGCTAGGGTTGAAATTGACGTAAAATTAATGTTGGGAAATGTCTATGGAAGTGTTTCAAAGAGGTTTTAACTTTGGTTGGGCTTTGATTTTGGGGTTTGGGCTCATTTGGGTTAGGTTTAGGTTTAGGTCAAAATTGGGCCTTTTAGCTTTGGGTTGAATTTGAGTGGGGTTTGGGTCTAAATGTTGGGCAAATCATGTTAGTGTTTTGTTTGTGGGGATGCTAAGGAAGATTTAGAAAAGATTTGGGGTTAATTGGAGTTGAATTGGGTGAGTTTGGGTTAGGTTTGGGTTATGGGTCCAAATTGGGCTTTAAGGCCAAAAGTGAAATTGGATTCAAATGTCAATCAAATTGGACTTGGATTTGGTCTAAATTGGTGTTGGGAATGTTGAATTGAAGTTTAGAATTGAATTGGACCAGAATTTGGGTCAATTGGGTAGTTTGGTTTGACATTGGGTTCACTTAGGGTTAAAATGGGTCAAATTGGGGGTTTTGATAAAAGTAGGGTAAATTGACAAAATTGGCCCATGGTGTAGTTGAACAAAATGAAATTGGGAATATTTGGGATTTTCTGGAATTTTCTAGAATTTTCTGGGAATTTTCTGAATTTTTGGATTTTTGGGTCAAGAGGGGTATTTTGGGTATTTGGAGGGTATTGGGAGGTATTTTTGGAATTTTTGGTATTTTTGGGTATGGATGATCAATTTGAGTAATGTGGAAATGTTTGGGATTGGTTTTGGGGAATTTTGGGTAATTTAGGTGATTTTGGAAATTTTGGGTAGTTTCAAGGGTTTTGGGTAGGCTAAGCGGGTGTAAGGTCCCGGGGGTCAAAAATTGAAAATTTGGAAAATTGAAAATTTGGAAAATTGAAAATTTGGAAAATTGAAGATTGGGTAAATTTGAATGGAATGAAATCATTTTGGTAGAGCCATGAAGCCACATCAAGCCCACATGAGCCATGAAGGGACTCATTTGAGGCATTCACTATGTTGTTCCTAACCCTCTTAGCCAAGGGCTTAGGGGTTAAGGACCATCCATGTGAATCACCTACATGAGTCAGGAGGTCAAGTTAGGTATGGGTGTGGTTTTAGGAGGTGTGTGAAAGTGTAGTGTATGAGTGTAGTGTGTTTGTAAGTCAGCCCCTTCACTGCACTGGGCCACCTGGGGTAGTCCTAAGGCCAAAGAGTCCTATAGGAACTCATCCTTTAAACTTCCACATTTGATTTTTAACCCTCTAGGTGATTAGGGGTCTACAATCAAGTTTGTGGAGTTTGCAGGGAGTTTAGAAGTGGTTTGAATTTCTAAGTGGTGGGTCCCAATTCTAGTCCTCTAAGATAGTCAAAGGAAAAGCCTAAGGCTAGATCCTAAGTACTAAAAAGAAGAAGAGAAGACCTCATCAAAAATTAGGTCAACAAATGGACCCCCAATAGGTGTGGTGAGCTGACGGAGCACACCGCGCGTATTGGTGTTGACCGAAGTGATCAGCAAAACCAACACAGATGTCCAAGTGACAAACTTAGGACAAAGTAGAAGAGTTTCCACTGAGGAGTGTCAAGTATATCTCTGAAGCTGGAGATTCCTGAACTTTCGCTGGGGAAAGGAAAAGAAGGTGAATTCCAAATCACATGATCTGGGGGAATTTCAATTTAGATTTCATTTTGTTTTAGTTTAAGTTTTGATGTGTGAACTCAGATTTCAGTTTGAGCTTCAATTTAGATTGTAGTTTTGTTAAAATTAATTTGAAGGGATTTGATTTGAAATGAAAATTGGAATTTCGTGGTTTTAGATGTAACATCTTCAACCTCAAAAGAAAATTGAATCGATTGGATTGAATCATTACAATGAGGAGAGATCTCAGTAGTAATGCGGTATCGGATGTAAAATCCTTAACCTCAAGAGTTTGATTTTGATGTATTTCATTGCAATAGGGAAAGAATCCTAAAGCAATGCAGTCTCGGATGTAAAATCCTCAACCCCAAGAATTTAAATTTGATGTATTCATTGCAATAGGGAAAGAATCCTAAAGCAATGCAGTCTCGGATGTAAAATCCTCGACCCAAAAGTTTGATTTTGATGTATTTCATTACGATAGGGAAAGAATCCTAAAGTAATGCAGTCTCGGATGTAAAATCCTCAACCCAAGAATTTAAATTTTGATGTATTTCATTGCGATAAGGAAAGGATCCTAAAGAAATGCAGTCTCGGATGTAAAATCCTCGACCCAAGAATTTAAATTTGATGTACTTCATTGCAATAGGGAAAGAATCCTAAAGTAATGCAGTCTCAGATGTAAAATCCTCGACCCAAAAGTTTGATTTTTGATGTATTTCATTGCGATGGGGCAAGGATCCTAAAGCAATGCAGTCTCAGATGTAAAATCCTCGACCCAAGAATTTAAATTTGATGTACTTCATTGCGACAGGAAAGAATCCTAAAGCGATGCAGTCTCGGATGTAAAATCCTCGACCCAAAAGTTTGATTTTGATGTATTTCATTGCGATAGGAAAGGATCCTAAAGCAATGCAGTCTCGAATGTAAAATCCTCGACCCAAAAGTTTGAATTTGATGTATTTCATTGCAATACGGAAAGAATCCTAAAGCAATGCAGTCTTGGATGTAAAATCCTCGACCCAAAAGTTTGAATTTTGATGTATTTCATTGCAATAAGGAAAGAATCCTAAAGCAATGCAGTCTTGGATGTAAAATCCTCGACCCAAAAGTTTGAATTTGATGAGTCATTGACTTTTGCAAAGATTTGTAGTGTTGATTTGAAAAGTGTGGAATTTTGGTGTTTCGAGAATTTCATGAAAGTTGTAAAAGGCTTTCATGGAAGGAAATATGTTAGGAGGGAATATGTAGATGTTACATATCCCATTCAAAAGAGTTGATCGAAAGTTGCTGGTTTAGATTGGATACAATTCCTCGCCATCGGATTCGATCCGTGTCAATGGAATCAACCGCTTCCATCCCAGACAAGGGAAAGAGTAGAACGGATTGGATTTCAGATTTGGGAGATTGAATTTGAACTCGATTGAGATTTGATTTGAGATTTGATTTGAAATCTGGAAGGATTGAATTTGAATCTGATTGAGATTTGATTTGAAATTTGATTTGAGATTTGGAAAGATTGAATATGAATTTGATTGAGATTTGATTTGAAATTTGATTTGATTGAATTTGAATTTGATTTAAAATTTGTGGTCACTTTGTTTGTCCTTTAATGATTCAAATTTTATTTTATCGTTTATTTAATGTTCATGTGAATTTGGTGTTCATCATTTTGAGATTTTTAAGGAAAGTTTTCTTTTATTTTTTTTGTTTTTTTATTTCTTTTCTGTTCTTTGTTCGAAGTTCATTTAACTTTAATGGCGTTTCCCAGTCAATTTGCACAAAAGAGGTGAAGGCCAAAAAATGTGACATGGTCACTTTCATTCCAATCATGTCGAAGATACATCATACAACTCGATCTGGAATATATCTCATACAATCCATGTAGACTCAAAACGGACTATGTATGATCTTTGTCGATCCATCCAAAGAAGCATATGTCAAAAATCCATGTCTGAATAGTGGGGTACATGGTCAATAACATCACCTTCCAAGCCATCCTTGGCAAGGATGCCGGATGGATGTACGTTGGAGGTGTGATATCTTCCATGTAGCTCACAGCTCGTAAGGCCGGAGGCTTTCTAACTCCGGGTCTGGCTGGAAATGGTATGGTGTCTTCCTGTCGTCCATCCTCCTGAAAGTAACTGAGATCCGCTTCACTGGTACTCCTGGTATGCAATGCTTAGAGATATCTACTCCGTTGCCCTTCGGCATCATGACGGAACCTACCGGTAATGGTATCTTCACCGGCCCTCGGAACTCACTCGGGCCTGCTATCCGGAGGTCGGATCCGAACATGATATTACACTCGTTCAAGAAAGAGAGCGTGCGGAAAGGTTCGACAAAGTCGTGGTGATCTATGTGTGGGGGTATGCAGTCACCATGCTTGTAGATGTTAATAATGCAGACTATTGGGTATGCAATCACCGGCAGTACCCTCCATGTTATCAATCTCTTTACCATTCTCTTGATGACTAATGACATCAGATCCACTTGCCCATGACGGAGTATTCCCGGTGGGTTTCCCTTTCTGTCTTCCGTAAAGTTGTAACAGCATCCACATTGTATTGTAATTCTTTCTTTCCCTGGCATCCATCTCCGGGGTTCTGAGTAGGTGTTTTCTCTTAGGCGGCTCGCTCGGCCCATTCTTTTCAAATCCCGGATGCAACCCACGATTTGTTGTTGTTCATACTCTGAGAATACGTCTGTATGTAGCTCGAGGCCCTCTAGTATATTGATCCTTCTGCCTCTAATTCTCTCGAAGTATTCAAAGGTTTTCTTTTCGACATTCTGCATTCTCTCCAGCTCGTATTCCGGAATAATCTGCAGATGGCGAGGCCTGGTGACATATTGTGGGATATACGGTTCAATCCCTTCACGTTCTCCCCGCATACCTCGGCTCCTCGGGGATGATGTCCGTCGGGACATCCCCCGGGGTTGCTTCTGCAACAAGGTCATGCATCACTGGTGGTTCTATCTGGTAGCGTGGTAGCCTTCTTTCTTCTGATCTTCGTGAGATTTCCCTGGTCCTTTATGTTATCCTAGGAGCTGGCCTCCTTTCTTCAGGTTCCTGGTGAACCGGTGTTCTTGAAGTGTATGTGCTGGTAGTAGCAACTGCTTCGCCGCGCTGGTCCGCTGCTAGTTTGGTTAACATCTTACGGATACGGCGATTCTTATTTCTTCGTTGCGTTGCTCGTGAGAGTAGCTCTTCGAACTTCTTGAATCTCCGTGGGCGCGGCGCCGACAAGCTCGCCCTCTCGCTGTAGTGACTACGGACTTCATTTTCTTATCTTCTCCAAGTGTTTGCCTTTCTTTTCTTGTCGCTGGATTGGTGGCTTGGGCCACCCACTTTCATCACCGTGCTCGGCCGCAGTTCTTCTCGATCAACCGGGACCCGCTCACTTTCCTCGTATCGTAGGCTCGCTGGTGCGAAATCCGAGTCAATCTCGATTATCGCTCCATCTTTCACCCTCTTTTCATCGAGTGCAAAGCTTACGCCATTTCTAAAGTTCGAGACCAACCGCCCGCTCGACATTTCCTCGCGAAAAGACAAGGAAAAGGATCGTGGGCCGTACTAAGAACAAGAACATTAAGAAAATGTTTATTAAAGACAGTTTTTTTTATTACTCTTATATTTTAAAACTTAACAGGAATGAAGTGGGGTAAGATCAGGAAAGAGATTTTGATTTGGAAAAGAAAACAAGGAAAACTTTATTATCATGACTTTATTTATTTTAACACATTTTATTATTTTTGGGTTCGGACCCAATCATAAGTAATTACTTCGCCCGTGTTTCTTAGGGATGAAGAATTCGTTCCTTCGAAACATCGAGTAGCGTAATACTTTTTCAAGTATCGTCCGTTGATCGGAAGCATATGTCGTTCTCCCCGGCAATTCACTAGCCGGTAGGAACCTCCCGAGTATACCGGCTTCAACCACAAACGACCCTTCCCAAGTGGGTTCAAATTTTCCTCCTATCTTGCGGTGTGCAAGAATAGGTCTCTTTAGAACGAGAACTAAGTCACCAACTTTCAAGGTTCTTGGGCGGACCGCTTGTCATGGGCTTGAACCATCTTAGCTTGGTATAGTTCTAAATTCCGTCGCGCCGCAAGTCTTTTCCCTTCCGTGCTTTCTAATTCTTCTAGTCGTAATTTGGCGTTCTCTTCTCGTCGTGATCTTGTTTGCAACCGCAATTTCGAGTGAAGGAAGCCGGACCTCTAAGGGTAACACTCGCCTCGGACCCATACACCGAGCGTAAGGTGTAGCTTGAGTAGGAGTTCCGAAGGTTGTCCGTAGGCCCATAAGGCTTCTAATAACTTCTCGTGCCAATTTTTCTTATTGTCGTCCAAAGTTTTCTTTAAGATTTGAACAAGAGTTTTATTAAAAGCCTCGACCAGTGCCGTTTGCTCTTGGATAGTAAATTGTCGAATATCGCCAGCCGATTCCGTGTCTCCCGACAAAATTGTTGATTTGCGTGCTTCGAATGTCGACCCATTATCCGAGATAATCCCGCGTGGCACTCCGAAACGGTAGACAACTTGGTTCTCGAAAAACCGTAGCACGTGGTGTGCTTTCACTTCTCCGAGCGGAACCGCTCCGCCCACTCGAAAAGTAATCCGTAGCCGCAAGAATGAAGCGATGTCCTTTTGAAGATGGTGGTTCTATCGGACCCACTATATCCGTGCCCCAACATTTAAATGGCCACGACGCAATTGTCGGATGTAGCACATTCGGAGGTCGGTGTAGAACCACTCCGTGCACTTCGGCATTGATGATGACTCTCGGCAATTTTCATGTAGTCGGTCATCATCGAGGGCCGTAGTACCCTAATCTTTTAATTTTCATTTTCATCTTCTGACCCGATCGGTGAGCGCCACGCAGTCCTGAATGCACCTCTTTAACAATTTCACGGGCCTCGGACCCGCTTAGGCACCTTAGCCACATTTGATCAAAAGACCTTCTGTATAACGTGTTGTTTATTAATGCGTAAGACAAAGTTCTCTTCTTGATCTGATGGGCTAGCGACCTATCGTCTGGTAGTTTTCCTATTTACAGGTAGTCTATTAATAGCTGTCGCCAATCCTCTGTGTTTTCTGTCACTACTGCAACTGATTCTTCTTCTTTTTCTGATTTGTGTATTGTGTTTATGTCAAGCTGTGATAGGACCTGACGTCCGTGAACTAACACTTCCACTGACTCATCTTGCAAACAGGCAAATTCTTTTGCGAGGCGAGCTAACGCATCTGCTAAGGCATTTTCTTTTCTGGGAATTTTGTAGATTGTCACTTTCAGAATTTGTTCTAACAACTGTATGGCATACTGGAAGTATTGCTCAAGTCTTGGCTTTAAAATTCTGTACTGTCCGGCGATCTGTTGAATGATCAACTGAGAATCTCCGTAGATGTTGATGTCTGTTATTCCCTTCTGAATGGTTAATTCCAGTCCTGTTATGAGGGCTTCGTATTCTGCTTCGTTGTTTGTACATGGTTCCGTTAAGTGGTAGGAGTATCTTAACATCCCCCGCTCCGGTGTTATAAAGATTAGTCCGATTCCCGCCTTACCGGGCATTATCACTTGCGATTCTTCGTCTTCGTGTGCTCGAAGATGTTCCGTCGAAATATAATTCCCAACTTCGATCATCGTGGTCTTCTAGGCTCATTATTTGTTCATCCGGCAAGTCATCATTGAGAGGAGATTCTGCCGCAAAGGGTGTGCCGCGAGGAAGTCTGCTAAGACTTGTCCCTTTACGGCACGAAGAGGCACGAAAGTTATATCAAATTGCAATAATATCATCGACCATCCGGCAAGTCTCGCCGAAAGTGTTGGACGAGTCATCAAGTATTGCAATGGATTAAATTTCGAGATTAGGTTGACTCTTATGAGAAAGCATGTAGTGCCCGAGCTTTGAGTGGCGAAGATCGTGGCCAAACAATGCTTTTCAATTGCGGGATACCTTATTTCCGTCGAAGTAAACGACGGCTTAAATATTAAAGAGCATTTTCTTTACCCTCATCATCGACCTCGGCTAACATGGCTCCGAGAGAGTCGTCTAAAGCCGCGGTATAAAGTATCGCCGGTCTACCCGAGATCGGGGCCGCTAAGACGAGAGGTGTCATTAAATATTGTTTAATGTCCTCGAAGGCCTTCCGGCATTTCTCTTCCCAAATAAATTTGGCGTCCTTTTTAACTAGTGCCGAGAAAGGCCGACACCTACCCGACAAGTTTCGAGATAAAGCGTCGAAGATATGCCGCCTTCCTTGAAAAGATCGTAGTTGTTTTAAGGTTTTGGGAGGCGGCATTTCTAAGATAAGCTTTAATCTTTTCCGGGTCGATTTCCATTCTACGATGTCGGACAACGAATCCTAAGAATTTCCGGAGGTGACGCCGAAGGCACATTTTAAGGGATTCATCTTAAGGTTAAATTGTCTTAATCGTTCGAAAATAATTCTCAAATCATACAAGTGGTTTTCCTTTACTTTGCTTTTGATGACCACATCGTCCACGTAGCATTCGACTCGATTGTGGATGAGATCATCAAAAATTCTTGTCATCGCTCTTCGGTAGGTTGCTCCTGCGTTCTTCGAGTCCGAATGGCATCACCTGTGTAGCAATATACTCCGATCGGCGTTCCGAATGCTCGTAAGCTTTTCATTTTCTAGAGCCATTTTTATCTCGGTCGTATCCTGAAGATCCATCCATGAATGAGAATATTTCATGTGTCGAAGCAATGTCGATCATTAATTCTGGGATCGGTAGAGGGAATTCATCTTTTGGACATGCCTTATTTAATTCTCTGAAGTCTACACAAATTCTGATCTGACCATTCTTCTTTCGTACTGGCACCACATTGGTTAACCAAGTCGGGTATTGTTCTTCACAGACAAATTTGGCGTCTATTAGCTTTTTAACTTCGGCTATGACTTGTTGTTCGATTTCTAGACGCATTCTTCCGGGACCTTGTCCGACCGGGACGAAGTAGGATCCACTCCTAGCTTATGGATCGCGACCTCTCGGAGCTAATCCTGGCATCTAATCGTAGCTCCAAGCAAAACAGTCTTTAAATTCCAATAATAACTTGATTATTCCTTCGGAGTCTTCTTTATTGAGTAAGGAGCTAACAAATGTAGGTCTAGGCTCTTCGCTAGTACCTAAGTTAACTTCCGTTAACTCATCTATTGTAGATTTAATTTCTTCTTCGAATTCCGTGGAGCATCTCCAATTTGTAAATCTTCAAATTCTTCTGTAGTTTCCATGCAGTTTTCATTAGACTTGCAAGTGACAACCAAGCAAAATTCAGTATCGTCAACTGATCCTACTGTGCCGAATCCGAGACCATGATTTGAATTGGGCGGACGACCGGAGTTATTCCATAATTTTTCAAAATGTTGTGATCGGCCTTTTGTCCATTGTCGAGGTAAGAAACCACGCTGAATTAAATTTTGAACACAGGGAGAGTACCACTCAAAAGGTAATTCCATTAATTCTGATGAAGTGACATCTTCAAATTGTACATTATTTTCAGCTTTGGAGGAAGGAGCACCACGGTAGAATTTGATTGGCTTTGCACCGCCGCTACGTACCTCTTTGACCACCATACCCTCGATCTTATTAGAATGGATTGGGGTCATGGTCATAGTATGTACATAGTGGTTAATCTTCTCGTACATTGATTTGTATTCTTCGTTCTTCTCATCTTCGAGAGAGATTTTGAATTGCGGCTTCTTCTAATTTATTGTCACTGCTTCTTGCTTGATCTCTTTTTCTTCTTCAGAAATATCTCCCCAATAACCATTGATGGCTGGTTTCCTCTGTCCATCTGTCCTAATGTTTCTGCCATGACCTCGTCCCCGGCCTCGACCTCAGATGCGAGTTGTGGAGAAACCTTCACCATCTCGCCGTAAGGGAGTGGTGAGTGACTGTTGGACTAGAACTTCAGGTTCTTCGTTGTCCCAAACTTTCTTTGCTTCATTTGTTATAGTATCTCTGGAGAAGATTGTTTTCTTCTGTGGTGCATAATAAGCCACGTCTTCATGGATTCCAATCTCATGTACGGAGAATGGTTGTAAGTCACCTTTGATGCACTGTTCCCCTCCATCGTAGTATTTGATGCACCGATGTAGAGATGATGGTACCATCCCGTTTTCATGTATCCATGGTCGGCCCAGTAGAGCGTTGAACGACGTTTCTGAATCAATTATGTGAAATTTTGAGGTTGTCTTTGCTAAGTCACCGGTCTTCATTAGTAGTGTTGTTGATCTGAGGGCTCTTTCTCCTTTCTGGTTGAATCCTCTTAATAATATTTTGTCGGCTTCGAGCTCGCGAGCATCAATTTCCAAGTATGCTAGTGTTCGAAGACTCATTATATTGAATGATGCTCCTATATCCACCAATACTCTGGAGAGTGTAAACTTCCCAATTGTGACTGAAATGTACAACGGTCGGTTGTGGTCTGCTGTCCCAAGTAGTAGATCATTGTCCGTGAAGGTGACACCTCGCCGTTCCTTTAACGAACAAACCTCATCTAAGGAATCTCCACCATTCGAGCTAAGCAAATTTCCGGATCAAGTAAGGCCTCGATCGCAGCTTCTCTCATCTCCTTTCGATAAGATGAGAGCGTCGTAGATGCTCGCTTGGTCGGTAGTTTCCTAAGATGGGCTAGCACATTGTAGTCCACTTTATTTCCATGTGTCTCGGCTTCTTCTCGAATGGGTATTTCTTCCGCCGGGGTTGGTTCTTCGTGAACAACCACCCGCTTTCCTTTGTCCTTCGGACCCATTCTCGAGGTAGAACTCTTCCACTTCTTAAGTTAACTTCGTAATTTCTTCGAATCTAGCGTTGAGCTTACTCGGTGTTTCTTCCCGAATCGGAATGACGAGTTCTTCCGGATTAGTTTCGGATTCCGAAGGCTCTAACTCTATTGTGATCGGAGCTCCTCGAAACTCGCAGATAGATTCGTTGCTTGTTGAACTCTCGTAGCCTCCTTGATGGATGTCTTCTTCATCATTGCGATCGTCGAGATTGTGTATGATTTGAGAATTGTCATTTGTATCGAAATCGATGTACAGATTGTCGCTAGTTACGTAATCGTTAGAAACAATCAAACGTAGCCAACGCCATCACCCTTATCATTATAAGATCCCACCGAAGTGAGCAGATAATCATACAGAGTCAGAGGTTCGAGGGATTTCTCCTTGAATCCGAAACAACTATCCTAGGATAAGCAGCCCCTAGTCTAACCTTAGGAGCCTCGGTCCTCTCTTCTTCGTCGATTTTCTTCTTCTCTTCAATCGTCTCCTGTTGAGGTGGTTCTTCTATCGTAAGCGATTGTGCCGACTTGACAGGTTTCTAACTCTGAATAGAAGCTCTCACCGAGGCGGTTTGGATGCTGTCTAAAATCTTTTTTGAAGACCTTGTCCAAGCGGTAGTCCATCCATCGTCGATCGCATAGGGATCTATCTGAACAATGAGATCGGCCGAGACAACATCGACGGGACCTCCTTTCCGGGGTTCCTTCATGTACTCCTTCGGGATTGTTATATTCCCTTTCCGAAGGTTGTCATTGAGCCAACTTTTGAAGGTAATGCAATCTTCTATCTTGTGTCCAAGCATCCGGTGATAGGGGCAAAAGTTGGGATCACCTTTCTTGTTGACTTCCTCCGGTCTCTTAGGCTCTGGCAGCTCGAAATCTGGAGTTTTCATCAGACTACGGAACATTTTCGGCACTGCTTCATTCTTGAATGGATATTCTCTGCTCAGAAGCTCCCTTAATGTACGTTGCGGACGAGGCGGTTGTTCATACTGTGGAGATGACTGATAGCTAGGTCAGGGTTGTTGATAATTCTGTTGAGGTTGTTGTGGCCGTTCGGACGATATTTGTATCGGTTGCTTGCCTTTGTCGACTGCTGCAACAATTCCGAATTTCTTTTCAAAAGTCTTCACAGGCTTTTGCTTGTCTGTCTTGTCGGCGAAACTTAATTGCTTCGCCTCCTCTTGCAAGCTCCCGGCCTTGCTTAACAACTTCTCGAAAGTCTTAATAGTGAATCCTTTGAGGAGAAGTGCTATTGGGCCGTGAATGCTTTTAAGTAAGATGCCGATTGCATGCTGTTCTTGTAGTTGTGGTTCACACTTCATGCTTAAGTTCCTCCATCGAAGTATGTAATCCACCAAAGTTTCGTTTGGCTTCTACTTCTCTAACACTAAATCACCTATAGTGATGTGGTGCTGAGCTCCGACAAATCGCTTGATGAAAAGGTTTTCTAGCTCTAAGAACGTCTTCACTGAACCATTCGGTAATTCTGCATACTAGTCGAAGGCGATTCCTGACAGGCTGCTGACGAACTGTCGGAAGAGTAATGCATCGCTCCCGCCGGCATTGCAACAACTGGCATGAAAGTGTGCAACATGCTGTCGGGGATTCCCGGTTCCATCAAAGGTCATGAACAGAGGTGGTACGAAGCCTTTGGGTATTGGACATGCCGAATTCTTCCGGTAAGGTCTACCCGTCCGAATGGATGTCCCGCTCTTTCGATTGTGCTAAGGCTTCTCGCACTCCGCCGTTCCACCAAGCTCTTGATATCTTTTTCCGGAATCATGCTTTGTGTTGTATCTTTCTTTAGCTGATCATCCTCGTTGACGGATGTAATCTCCTTTCCTCCGTCTCCAATGTGAATGACCTCTGGGGGCGTCTCTCTTTGGGGTTGCACTTGACTCTGGAGAGTGGCTAGGGCTATAGCCATCTCTTCCATCCTCTTCGCAATTTGGGCGATCGTATCGTCTTTCTCTTGAAGCTGTCTTCTCATCATTTCCGGCTCCTCTCTTTCTGTGGCTGCAGAAGCACCTTGTGAAGCTGACGAGGCTCGCGTTTCGACCATGTTGATTTCTGCATACTCATCGTCCATTTATTCCGATGAATCGATTTCGTCTCCGAATTTCTCTCTCTTCTTTTGCTAGTCGTCGAATATCGCTCCTCAACTTTTCCATAGCGTCCTCTAGCGCCTTTTTCGTGCATCTTCGCAGCTTGTCGTATGATAGCCGCCGGTTCCCTTCTCATGAGTCCCCTTTACTACGAAGGGCGCTTTCTTCGCATTCAAGTCTCCCGATGAGACTTTCCTTCTCGAGTTGTTGTTTCAATCTTAGTTGTCCAAGAGGGACGCCATACCATCCTTCTAGCAAGGAAGGTCTAGGACCGGATGGTCCGTCACCCAAATGCCGGAAGGTGGTATCCTCCCTAATCCGCAACCCCGAAACAACGATAAGCGGACTAGCCTTCATCCTTTTATTTGGCTTTTCCGTAACGATGGCAGTGTTCTACTCGTGGCCCAAGACGGGATTTGACTGGCACCCGCCCTATCCTCCTTAGAATCTCTGATACGGGCATTTCTCTTTATTTGCTAGCTTCTCGATCACAGTCTGTAGTCGGGCAAATGGTGTGATCTTAGCCCTTTTCTTTCTGCTGTCATCGTAGTATGCTGGTCGAGGTAATGTAGAAACAATCCTGCGGACATTTTCCTCGTCAACTGCGGCGGAAAGGTGATGGAATCTGCTTCCTTCCAAAAAGGGTGTATCTTCAGCAATGGTATGTATTCAGTAGTCGTGTGTACTCGTGGATTTCCGGATTTCCTCCAGAAAGCAACTTCGAGCAGTTTCCGACCTTCCCCGGCAATCTTCCTACTTCGTTCCTCTTCGGGTCCTCGTTAGTGATGGAATTCTCGAGCTGGACCCGATTTCAAAACCGAAGGTCTCACAGAAGTTCCGTACCCTCCACAAGAACAGGTTCACCATAGTTCCGGATTTCCTTCCCTTTAATCTGCGTAGCCGGGGTAGGTGCAGAGACAACTAGACCAGGTGGGGGTAGCAAGAATAGCTCCTCCCGCGGACAAGCAGATTCTCTCCGCCGGGATCTTTTGCAGGGGCGGAAACTCTTGGGTTGACCTAAGGTTGAACTCTTGTTCAAGGTAGAAATGAACATAGTATTCCAATGGAAAGAAGGGTAGTTTGATCCACAAGGGACATGGATACACAACCGATTTTTGAAAGCAGAATTGTCTGATTAAAAATGGAGAGAGGAATCATCCTCAGCGGAGTCGCCAGAAATTGTCGGCATATTTTTAGGTTGTGTGTTGAATTTTGAAAAGGAGTCGCCTAACAGAAATTGTCAGCGAATTTTTAAAATTTTAAATTTAGTTTAAATATATATATTTTGAAAAGTAGCATTTGATTTTGAAAATAATTTTAAATTTGAAAATTTTTAAGATATGAAATCAAACTGATTTCACATCCCAAATAGTTCACATAAACGAGCGCCGCACTCACAAACCGTGTATCTATCCCGAATAATAGACACACCGCTCGATAATGGGGCTCGATTAGATAAACTAGAAAGGTTTGTGACATCCGTTTGGTCTGCGAACCAATTTTATAAGCCGACAAATTCCCCTGCTTAATATGAAAGCATTAAACAGGGTTTTTATTAGCTGGGTTCCTTAAAAGCCCCTATAGTTAATTACATCTTAAGTGACGAGAATCATCTAAGAAAACTCTCGATAATAATTAATAATTCTGCTCTCAGGAATTTCAAAGTTTAAGTTTTCAAAGGATTGAATTTTGGAATTTCAATAGGGAATGGGTCAAGTTTGGAACATTTTGTTTTGAGAATTCAAAGGAAGAAAAGTAGGAGAAATTACGGATTCGAAGCGGACTTCGTAATTTCTCGACTATCCTATCGTTTCGCTTGGATTTAGGAAAGTCCTAATGTTTATTTAAGTATTTCAATCTCGCCAATTTTAATTAATTTGGACTTATATTTGTATGATAGAATCATATAAATAGCCTTGAAGATATGAGGGTTTATGTCGTACTAAACGACTACCTTGGAGTCCTAAGACCGGTTAGGGCTTAATTTACATGACATGATCATGCAAATGCCTAACAAAAGGTTGAGGATTTATATTGCACTAGGCAAACTACCTCGAAGTCCTATGGCTTTGTTGTTTAATTCTAAGAAAGTTTTGCTGATGTAGATTTGTTTTGCTGACGACGATGGCCGTGCTGCCCACCATGCTCCGAGTTCCTTGTTGTTGCAGAGGTTTAGTTATAGAAGTCATAAATCAGGAGATGAGAAAAGTGTTTTGGTTTAGAGAAAATCTTAATTTCTAAGTGTTTTTTTTGTGTTTTAATTAAAACAAATCTTAAAGTTGATTATAACGACACCGGTTAAGATCCCACGGTTCCATCCTTCCGGCATCATTATTTTTATCGGATTCACTTAGTCCAAATGAATTTGCTAAACTCAACTGAATGAGTTCCACACTTTCATTTAGACCGTGGGAAATCCCGATAAGCAACACGTAGGTTACATCATCCGAGGTATTCCCGATCATCCAACAGACATTTTAATTTAGTTGTAATTGTAGTTTTGTGTTCTGTTTGTGATAAAATTTTGAGTTGTTTTATATTTTGAAATGTTGTGGCGGTGAATTTTATCTTGCAATGACTTTTAATATAGTTTTGGTTTCAGTTTTTAGGGGCTACCCTAGAGGTGTGGGTTTTCATGCAACAGTTATTTATCATGCAAGAAAAGGTAAGTGCGATGCAATTAAAGAAATTGCAAGAAAAGTAAATCGCAATAAAATAAAAGCGTACCTGGAGGGTCTTCCCATCATCCCAAGCTGCACTTAAAACACAATTAGAATATTTAAGCAAGTTCCTAGGTAAAGCTAAGGGAAGGGTTATGGTTTTTTACCAAATTCCTAATCCTATAGCTAGTCATTTCCTATGACGTCTAGGTTCTTGTGTTTTGGTTTAAGGACGATTTTCTTCATCAAAGAATAATTAAGTTCGACTTGTTCTTATAAACATCCTATCGTATCGAGGAAGTGCTTAAGACCAATCTTAAACATCTTTTCAATACCTTTAGGATTATTTTAAGTCCAAATGAACTTAATTAATCAAATGAATTAATCGTCCGAGAATTCAAGTTTTGTCATCTTGCTCAGTGAACTAGGACATTTGAATATCTTATAAGTGAAGTAGTATTTCATTTAATGTTCTGTTTAGGTGTTATGATAACCAAAGTTTTCGAGGGCAAATTGGTGTTCAAATTGTTTATGATTTAGTTTAATCTCAGCTATCGGATTTAAATTTGGAATAAGTGTTCAAGTCGTTTTATATTTAATTTCTTTCATGTCTTAGGTGATGTTATTTTTAATTTAATTTAGTTTAACTTTAATTTAATTTAATTTAATTTTAACTAATTTAATTTAATTTAATTCAATTTAGTTTGATTTGATGTTAAATTAATTTAGTTTAATTTGATTTAATTTCCTTTAATTTAATTTAATTTGATTTAATTTTAATTTAATTTAATTTAATTTGATTTAATTTAATTTAATTTAGTTTAATTTAATTTAATTTAATTTAATTTTAACATTTTAATTTTGTTTAATTTAGTTTAATTTATTTATTTATTTTAATTTAATTTAATTTAATTTAATTTAATTTAATTTAATTTAATTTAGTTTAATTTAATTTATTTATTCAATTTAATTTAATTTAATTTTTTTTAATTTAATTTTAATTTAATTTAATTTAATTTAATCTTTAATTTAATTTAATTTTTAATTTTAATTTAATTGAAAATTTAAAAAGAGTTTCATAATTTAACTTTAATTTAATTTAAATGATTAAGTCCTTTAACATTTTAAAACTTAAATTTGAATTATCATTTTTAATTAGGAATTAAATATTAATGAGATGATTAATTTAGGGATCCTTAAATTAAAGAATAAATCTCTTCCTAATAAATATCCCTATTTTAATAATTCTAATTTTATTATTCTTCTAAATTTAATCAATTATTTAATTAAGGTTTATTTTAATTATTTTAAATTGTTTAATGGGTTTCTACCCTTTAATTATTTAAATTTCAATCATCCAAATCAGATTAGGATCAAATATTTTACTTGTTAATTTTTTTTATTAAACCTAAAGTTTTAATTAAGGGTTAAATTTTTTAATTACCATTTTGCCCTTCAAGCTTAATAATTTCATAACTCACTAAAGTGAACTTAAATGAACTTGAAATTTTTATATGAATTCACTCATATGTCAATAAAGACATGAGAGGAGGAAATGTGATTTTTCTGTATTTAATTTATTTATATAATTATTTTTGGTGGAAAATAGGAATTTCCAAGGAAAATTTAATAACATGACCAAGGGGGAGTTTCTGTCCTTAAGAAAATTATGGGACATTCCTAATGACTAGAGGACCACTTGGACCAATTTTGGTTATTTTTTGAATTATATTATTTTTATTATAATTATTTTCAGTTTTGGAGTGTTAATTAATTTAAAAATAAAATAAATGTTGAAAAATGAAATTTATATTTTTTAAAAATCTCTCTGATATCAAGGAAATCAGAGAATCAATTTTTGCAATTTTCTGATTTTTCTTTGATTTATTATAATTATTTTAGTGAAAATGCTAGAAAATACATTTTTTTTTTAATTTTAAAATTACCTTAGGGCTTTAAAATTTAATATCTCATTAAATAGACCATAGAAAAATATGAGGTTTGTTCCTAAGTGATTAAAATTCAAAATGTGACATTTTTGGTGATTTTTATTATTTTTGTGATTTTTATTATTTTTTAATTATTAAAAATATTAAAATAATATTAAAATCAACTTTTTTAAAATTGAAATTTTAATTTTCTTAAATTCCCCTAATATCAGAGAGGCTCCAAAACCAATTTGGTGAATTTTTGAAAGGTATTTTGAAAGTTATGAATTTTTAAAGTTCAAATTGACTAAATGGCTTAATCAACCCATTTAGTAGGGCTAACCAAGTCCAATTGACTTCAAATTTTTATGGTGTGTTCCTCTGATCCTAAAGTTCAATAGAGAATTAATTTCAAGTCAATTTTATGTATGGTTAACTCTAATTAATTAGGGATCTATTTTGGGTGTTTAAGCCAATTAGGGTTATTTTAAATGAGTTAACTCAAAACCTATTTTTCGTAAGGTCCTCTGGTCATAAGAGATATCACCAAATTTTCCTAGAATTTATTTCACAACATGCTAATTATTAGATTTAAAATACTCAAAAAAGTAACATGAATTTGAAAAATCAATAACTTCTCATAGGGATGGCCTCTGACTTTGGAAAATTCAGGGAATGTTCCCAAATTCAGAGGCTTCAAAAGCCCTATGGTCTCATGTCATGGTGAATTTCCTATATGCATGGAGAATTAAAAGAATGCAGAATGTAAATAAATTATTAAAAATAAAATACATGATGAAATTAAATGATTTCTTTTCCACATTATTCTCCTCTGTTCACTGAGTAAGAGGGTATTTTTATTTTAGTTTTATGATTTTCCTACACAAAGTTATGAATTTTCCAAGTTCGGGGAATTAAATAAATAGGAAAATCCCTAATTTTCTATTTATCCGAGTCGTCGCCGCGTCATCCTCGGCATCTCCGAACGGCCACGCGGCGCGCTCCCATTCGACGCCGCCCGGGTCCCGCCTTCCGCGTATCATCTTCTGGTCCGATGCCATTTGAGCCGTCCGTCCGCGCGTGTATTGAATGAACGGCATCCTTTCATCGTCCCCAAGCCTCCTAGCCCGAGAACCGTCCATCTTCTAGGCCTAAGATCTCACTCGATACTCGACCAAATTTAACGTTCTTATGCTCTATGGATTCGTCTCGAGAAGACGAACACATCCATACGGTTTATGTGGCATGAAATCGACTTAATGAAAATGGAGAATGTTCAGAAGCTCGGGAAGAAGAGTAAGGCCATACCTTTGCTCAGAGAAGTGTGGCTTTGATCTGAGGGTTGTTTCACCTTCGATTGGATCCTAGCAAGCTCCAGATGAAGTCTCCTGTTCTGGTGAATTGCCTATGTAGGATTTTGACCACAGCCGATCATAAAGCTTGGTGGCGGGAGCAACTGAGTGGCCTGGAGATGGGGCTTTTGCTGGCGGACACCTTCTCTTGGTCCGGTGAAGGTGTAGGACCAATCAATTCGAGGATTGATCCACCGTGGAGAAGTGTCCCGGTTTTTGGGCTAGAGTTCGAGCTCAAAATCGGGCTCGGCTAGAGGGAAATGGGGCCGGAATTCAGTGGGGATCAAATGCTCTATGTATGGGGAATAGTTCGGAACAATTTTGCGCGAGTTTCCTTACGGTTTGTTTCCAGCACCTCTCATGGCCGAGAAGGGGTGGTGTTTAAATAGGAGAGGGTGAAGGGCCTCCTGTGGAGAGTTAGGGCTTGGGATCACCTGCTCTTGGCAAGAGAAGAACAGCTACAATGGCCACCGGGGATGGGGCAACTCAACAGGTGAGAATTCCAAGCTCGGGCTCACATGCGAGCTCTCGGCCATGGAGTTTTCCGGCGACCCGTGCGGCCGGCCGGTAGGGTCGAGTCACCGTTGTCATCGGGGAGGTCGTGGCTGGAGCTTAGTGCGATCAATCGGTCAATGCCATGTGTAAAGAGCTTGGATTGAAATGGAATGCGGGGAAGACCATTTTGGGTTCAAATGAGTCAACCCATGATTTTGGGCTAGGTTCACCACCCAAGGCCTGGTCTTGGGCCGAAAAGGATCACTTGGGTCGGCCAAGAGAGAATGGTGTGGTCTCCATCCATGATGAGGTGGCTAAGCATGGTTTAGTGTGTAACATGCTTAAGTTAAAAAAGGGTTTAAGAAGGATTAGGAAAGGGGCCCCTCTTTTTGTCATTAATGGATTGATCACATGTCAAGCCTTCCATGGCTTCATGTGGCTTGTCCATGGCTTGCATAGCTCACCTTTATCTTGGGAAAAGTGGAGTCAATTTCATGGAAATAGATTTAAGAAAAATTTTGGTATTTAGGGGTGATTTGGCATGAGGCTTGATTTGGAATTATTTGATGATGGGATTAGGACTTGGGGAATGGCTTTGATTAAGTGGATGGCAAATGGAGATGTCATGTGGGCTTTAGGGTAGATTTTGGGCTTTTTGAAATGGTTTTAGATGGGCTTTTAAGATGGTTTAGGAAAGTGGGCTTTTGAATTTTAAAATGTATTTTAGGATGGAATTTTGTCAAAGGCTTGGGCCAAATAATTGTTGGGTTTAGCTCATAGATGTGTCATGAGTGACTTGAAGCAAATTGGGAGTGATTTGGGTTAGGTTTGGGTTAAATTTGGGCTTCTTTGGTGAATGGGCCAATATAGGTCAAATTGGACTAAGTTGGGCCAATGTTGGGCTAGGGTTGAAATTGATGTAAAATTAATTTTGGGAAATGTCTATGGAAGTGTTTCAAAGAGGTTTTGACTTTGGTTGGGCTTTGATTTTGGGGTTTGGGCTCATTTAGGTTAGGTTTGGGTTTAGGTCAAAATTGGACCTTTTAGCTTTGGGTTGAATTTGAGTGGGGTTTGGGTCTAAATGTTGGGCAAATCATGTTAGTGTTTTGTTTGTGGGGATGCTAAGGAAGATTTATAAAAGATTTGGGGTTAATTGGAGTTGAATTGGGTGAGTTTGGGTTAGGTTTGGGTTATGGGTCCAAATTGGGCTTTAAGGCCAAAAGTGAAATTGGATTCAAATGTCAATCAAATTGGACTTGGATTTGGTCTAAATTGGTGTTGGGAATGTTGAATTGAAGTTTAGAATTGAATTGGACCAGAATTTGGGTCAATTGGGTAGGTTTGGTTTGACATTGGGTTCACTTAGGGCTAAAATGGGTCAAATTGGGGGTTTTGTAAAAAGTAGGGTAAATTGACAAAATTGGCCCATGGTGTAGTTGAACAAAATGAAATTGGAAATATTTGGGATTTTCTGGAATTTTCTGGGAATTTTCTGAATTTTTGGATTTTTGGGTCAAGAGGGGTATTTTGGGTATTTGGAGGGTATTGTGAGGTATTTTTGGAATTTTTTGTATTTTTGGGTATGGATGATCAATTTGAGTAATGTGTAAATGTTTGGGATTGGTTTTGGGGAATTTTGGGTAATTTAGGTGATTTTGGAAATTTTGGGTAGTTTCAAGTGGTTTTGCAGTAGGCTAGCGTGGTGTAGGGTCCCTGGGGTCAAAAATCGAAAATTTGGAAAATCGAAGATCGGGTAAATTTGAATGGAATGAAATCATTTTGGTTGAGCCATGAAGCCACATCAAGCCCACATGAGCCATGAAGGGACTCATTTGAGGCATTCACTATGTTGTTCCTAACCCTCTTGGCCAAGGGCTTAGGGGTTAAGGACCATCCATGTGAATCACCTACATGAGTCAGGAGGTCAAGTTAGGTATGGGTGTGGTTTTAGGAGGTGTGTGAAAGTGTAGTGTATGAGTGTAGTGTGTGTGTAAGTCAGCCCCTTCACCAGACTGTGCCACCTGTGGTAGTCCTAAGTGCCAAAGAGTCCTATAGGAACTCATCCTTTAAACTTCCACATTTGATTTTTAACCCTCTAGGTGTTTAGGGGTCTACAATCAAGTTTGTGGAGTTTGCAGGGAGTTTAGAAGTGGTTTGAATTTCTAAGTGGTGGGTCCCAATTCTAATCCTCTAAGATAGTCAAAGGAAAAGCCTAAGGCTAGATCCTAAGTACTAAAAAGAAGAAGAGAAGACCTCATCAAAAATGAGGTCAACAAACATAAATTCAAAGAAAATTCCAAATCCAACAACACACATTGAACAATTAAGAAAACACACAAATTAGATAATCGACACACTAGAACTTGACTCAATCACACCTAGAACACATAAGAGATCTATTCACCACCGATCTTAAATTTCCATCTCTTTCGCAATAAAGTTCGCTAGGACTGCTGAGAAAGAAAACCAATGCCTTTGGAAATTCCAAAGTTATCTTTTCATTGTTCCACCTGTTCTTCACGTACATTGCTGCTTGAGCGTCTTGATAGGCCACAATATGATCAAATTGAAGTTTTGTTTGCCATTCCATGTGTTCAATTTGATGATACATTTCTTGCAAACGATTCCCAATGCTTTGAAGTTTCATTTCAATCTTTTCAAAATGACTAAACAATCTGTCCAAACTAACAACAATAAACCCATTAAAATAAGGTGAGGATCATTAAGAGATTTATCTCTTACCTCATTTCCCGTATTTCCTCTATCTATTGCTTCCAAAATCTTCTTAACTCTCCAAAATAGATTGCACTAGTCGAAATTAAGGTTTCTATGTGATTGGGGGCGAAGATAGGTCAATATATAGCGAGATTTTGTGTGAAATACTGAAGAATTTCAGTTTTTAAACGACCTGTAACCGTTGTGCTTAGGCGCCGGTGTTGACCTCATTTTTGATGAGGTATTCTCTTCTTCTCTTTAGTACTTAGGATCTAGCCTTAGGCTTTCCCTTTGACTATCCTAGAGGATTAGAATTGGGACCCACCACTTATAAATTCAAATCACTTCTTAACTCCCCGCAAACTCCACAAACTCGACCGTAGACCCCTAATCACCTGGAGGGTCGAAATCAAATGCGGAAGTTTAAAGGATGAGTTCCTATAGGACTCTTCGGCCTTAGATCGCCTCGGGTGGCCTCGGTCCGGTGAAGGGCCGACTTACACACACACTAGACCTATACACTACACTTTCACACACATCCTAAAAACACACCCATACCTAACTCGACCTCCCGACTCATGAAGGTGATTCACATGGATGGTCCTTAACCCCTAAGCCCTTGGCTAAGAGGGTTAAGAACAACATAGTGGATGCCTCAAATGAGTCCCTTCATGGCTCATGTGGGCTTGATATGGCTTCATGGATCAACCAAAATGATTTCATTCCACTTACAATTACTCAATCTTCATTTTGCAAATTTTCAATTTTTGACTCCCGGGACCCTACACCCGCCTAGCCTACCCAAAGCCTTGGAAATTACCCAAATTTTCAAAATTTCCAAATCACCCAAAATTCCCCAAAATTAACCTTGAACATTTCCTCACCAATAAAGTTGATCATCCATAGCCAAAAATATCAAAAATTCCAAAAATACCTCCCAATACCCTCCAAATACCCAAAATACCCCTCTTAGCCAAAAAATCCAAAAATTCAGAAAATTCCCAGAAAATTCCAGAAAATCCCAAATATTTCCAATTTCATTTTGTTCAACTACACCATGGGACAATTTTGTCAATTTATCCCACTTTTGTCAAAACCCCCAATTTGACCCATTTTAACCCTAAGTGAACCCAATGTCAAGCCAAACCTACCCAATTGACCCAAATTCTGGTCCAATTCAATTCTAAACTTCAATTCAACATGCCCAACACCAATTTAGACAAAATCCAAGTCCAATTTGATTGACATTTGAATCAAATTTCACTTTTGGCCTTAAAACCCAATTTGGACCCATGACCCAAACCTAATCCAAACTAACCCAATTCAACTCCAATTAACCCCAAACCTTTTCTAAACCTTCCTTAACATCCCCACAAACAAAACACTAACATGATTTACCCAAAATTTAGACCCAAACCCCACTCAAATTCAACACAAAGCCAAAAAGTCCAATTTTGACCTAAACCCAAACCTAACCCAAATAAGCCCAAACCCCAAAATCAAAGCCCAACCAAAGCCAAAACCTCTTTGAAACACTCCCATAAATATTTCCCAACATTAATTTTACATCAATTTGAACCCTAGCCCAACATTGGCCCAAGTTAGCCCAATTTGACCTACATTGGCCCATTTACCAAAGAGGTCCAAATCCAACCCAATTCAAGCCTAAACCACTTCACATTTATTCCAAATCATTCATGAAACATTCCTAAATTAAATTCAACACTTATTGGATCTAATCCTTTGCACAATTCTCATCCTAAAACTTGTTTTGAAACATAAAGGCCCATCCCCTTAGGCTTCCTAAAAGCCCATCAAAAATAATTTCAAAAGGCCCAAAGCCCACATGACAATTCCTTCTCATCATCCCTTTATTTAGGATCAATTCCTAAGTCCCAAATCAATCATCAAATCAACCTAAATCAAGCACCATCTAAATTTTTCACTAAATTGCCAAAATTCCCAAATTCCTTTTTCATGTAAGTGGATCCACTTTTCCTAAGTCAAGGATGAGCCAAATGAAGCCACATGCAAGCCATGGACAAGCCACATGAAGTCATGGAAGGTTTGACATGTGACCAAGCCATTAATGGCAAAAGGAGGAGCCTCTTTTAAGCCCCCTTAAAAATGTTCTAACCCTTTTAATGCTTCACCTTAATCCATGATTAATCAAAATATTCATGGATGGTGACTTCTCTACCCTTTCCTAGCTGATTCATCTGATCCTCCCTCAGCCAAATCGGCCATGGGAGGTGAACCAAGCCCATTTTCATGGGTTGACCAAACCAAGTGCAAAATGAGCCTTCTCCCATACCATTCTAATCCAAGCTTTTGACACATGGCATTTGCCAATCTGCCACACTAAACCCCGACCCGACCCACTCGAACAAGATGGTGACCAGTGCTCGGCCGGCCGACCACCAGGCCGCCGGAAAACACCACACCCGAGAGCTCACATGTGAGCCAAACTTTGGAATTCCACCTTGCTGAGCTGCCCATGCCCAGTGGCCACCATGGCTGTTCTTCTCCTCACCAGAGCAGCTGATCCCAAGCCCTAACTCCCCCGGAGAGCCTCCGACCGACTCTATTTAAACCCCACCTCTCTCGGCCATGGGAGAAGTGCTGAACCAACCTTAAGGAAACTCTTCCAAAATCATTCCAGTACCACTCTCTACACATAGAGCACTTGATTCCCACCGGATTCCAGCCCAATTCCTCTAGCCGAGCTCGATTTTGAGTTCAAACTTCAGACACAAAACCAGGACACTTCTTCACAGTGGACCAATCCCCAAATTGATTGGTCCTACACCTTCACCGGACCAATGGAAGAAGTCCACCAGCAAAAGCCCCTCTCCAGAGCCACCCATCCGTTCCGGACTCCAAGCTTTGTGATCGGGCTTGGTCGAAATCATACCTAGACAATTCACCGGACCGAGAGACTTCATCTGGAGCTTGCTGGGACCCAATCGAAGGTGACACAACCCTCAGATTGAAGCCACACTTCTCTGAGCAAAGGTATGAGCTAACTCTTTATCCCGAGCTTCTGAGTGAGATCTTAAGCCTAGAAGATGGATGGTTCTCGGGCTAGGAGGCTTGGGGACGATGAACGGATGCCATTCATTCAATACACGCATGGACGGACGGCTCAGATGGCGTCGGATCAGGAGATGATACGTGAACAGCGGTCCGCGTGGCACTGAGTCGGAAGGCGGCGCCGAATCAGGAGATGTTTCGTGTGCGTTCGGAGCTGCCGAGGTTGAGCTGGCGCCGCGTCACTTAAGTAGGAAATTAGGTTATTTTCTTATTTATTTAATTCTCTAAACTTCAAAAATGCATAACTTTGTGTAGGAAAATCTGAAAAATAAAATAAAAATACCCTCTTACTCAGTGAACAGAGGAGAGTAATGTGGAAAAGAAATCATTTAATTTCATCAAGTAATTTATTTTTAATAATTTATTTACTCTCTGCACATTTTTAATTCTCCATGCATGTATACAATTCACCATGGCATGAGACCAAAGGGCTTTTGAAGCCTCTGAATTTGGGAACATTCCTTGAATTTTCTAAAGTCAGAGGCCACCCCTATGGAGAGTTATTGATTTTTTAATTCTAGGTCACTATTCTGAATATTTTAATTCTAATAATTAACATGTTGTGAAATAAATTCTAGGAAAATTTAAAGATGTTTCTTATGACCAGAGGACTCTAGGAAAAATAGGTTTTGAATTAATCCACTTGGAATAACCCTAATTAGTTTAAACACCCAAAATAGGTCCTTAATTAATTAGAGCTAATCATACATCAAATTGACTTGAAATCAATTCTCCACTGACCTTTAGGATTAGAGGAACACACCATAAGAATTTGAAGTCAATTGGACATGGTTAGCCCTTCTAAATGGGTTGATTAAGTCATTTAACCAATTTAGACTTTAAAAATTCATAACTTTCAAAATACTTTTCGAAAAATTCACCAAATTGGTTTTAGAGCCTCTCTGATATCAGAGAAATTTAAGAAAAATAAAATTGCAATTTTCTAAAAAAGTTGATTTTTTTGCATTATTTTAATATTTTAATAAATAAAAAATAATAAAAATCACAAAAATAATAAAATTCACCAAAATGTTATATTTTGAATTTTAATCACTTAGGACCAAACCCCATATTTTTCTTAAGTCTATATGATGAGATATTAAATTTTAAAGCCCTAAGGTAATTTTAAAATTAAAAAAAATGTATTTTTTAGCATTTCCACTAAAATAATTCAAATAAATCAAAGAAAAATCAGAAAATTATAAAAATTGATTCTCTAATTTCCTTGATATCAGAGAGATTTTTGAAAAATATAAAATTCATTTTTCAACCTTTATTTTATTTTTAAATTAATTAATACTCCAAAACTCAAAATAATTATAATAAAAAGAATATAATTCAAAAAATCACCAAAATTGCTCCAAGTGATCATCTGGTCATTAGGAATGTCTCATAATTTTCTTAAGGATAGAAACTTTCCCTTGCTCATATTATTAAATTTTCCTTGGAAATCCCTATTTTCTACCAAAAATAATTACATAAATAAATTAAATACAGAAAAAATTACATTTTCTCTTCTCATGTCTTTATTGACATATGAGTGAAGTCACATAAAAATTTCAAGTTCATTTAAGCTCAATTTAGTTAGTTATGAAATTATTAAGCTTGAAGGGCAAAATGGTAATTAAAATTTTAACTATTAATTAAAACTTTAGGCTTAATAAAATGAAAAAGTAAAATATTTGATCTTAATCTGATTTGGATGATTGAAATTTAGATAATTAAATGGTAGAAACCTACTAAACAATTTAAAAATAGTTATAATAAACCTTAATCAAATATTTAATTAAATTTGGAAGAATAATAAAATTGGAATTATTAAAATAGGGATATTATTAGGAAGAGATTTGTTCTTTAATTTAAGAATCACTAAATTAATCATCTCAATAATGTTTAATTCCTAATTAAAATAATAATTCAAATTTAAGATTTAAAATGCTAAAAGACTTAATCATTAAATTAAATTAAAGTTAAATTATTTAAATTAAACCCTTTTAAAATTTCAATTAAATTAATACTTTAACAATTACAATTAAATCATCTTTAAAACATAAAAAATAAAATATTAAATTTAAATTAAAAATAAAATAAAATTAAATTAAATTAAATTAAATAAATTTAAATTAAAACATATTAAATTAAATCAAATCAAATTAAATTAAATTAAATTAAATTAAATTAAATTAAATTAAATTAAATTAAATCAAATTAAATTAAATTAAATCAAATTAAATTAAATTAAATTAAATCATATCAAATCAAATCAAATCAAACTAAATTAAATTAAATAATAGAATCAAGTTAAAATTAAAATTAAATTAAATTAAATTAAAATTAAAATCAAATTAAATTAAATTAAAATTAAAACTAAACCAAATTAAATTAAATTAAAGTTAAATTAAATTGAATTAAAAATAACATCACCTAAGACATAGAGAAATTCAAAAATAAATATAAAGCAACTTGAACACTATTCCAAATTTAAACCCGTTAACTGAAATTAAATCATAAACCATTCGAACATCAATTCGCCCTCGAAAGCTTTTGTTGTCATAACTCCTAAACGAACGTTAAATGAAATGTTACTTCCCTCATAGGATATTCAAATGTCCTAGTTCACTGAGTAAGATAACAACAAAACTTGAATTCCTGGACGATTAATTCATTTGTATAATTAAATTCATTTGGACTTAAAACAATTCTAGCAATATTGAAAAGATGTTTAAGATTCTTCTTAAGCACTTCCTCAATATGATAGGATATTTATAAGAGCAATTGAACTTAATTGTTCTTTGATGAAGAAAATCGTCCTCAAACCAGAACACAAGGACCTAGACGTCATAGGAAATGACTAGCTATAGGATTAGAAATTTGGTAGAAAACCATAACCCTTCCCTTAGCTTTACCTAGGAACTTGCTTAAATATTCTAAATTGTGTTTAAGTGCAGCTTGGGATTATGGGAAGACCCTCCAGGTACACTTTTATTTTGTTGCAATTTATTTAATCGCATCGCACTCACTTTTCTTGCATGATAAACAACTGTTGCATGAAAACCCACACTTTTAGGATAGTCCTTAAAACTGAAACAAAAACTAAATTAAAAGTCATTACAAGATAAAATTCACCGCCACAACATTTCAAAATATAAAACAACTCAAAATTTAATCACAAACGTAACACAAAACTACAATTACAACTAAATTAAAACGTCTTGTTGGATAATCGGGAATACCTCTGATGATGTAACCTACGTGTTGCTAACGGGATTTCCCACGGTCTAAATGAAAGTGTGGAACACATTTAGTTGAGTTTAGCAAATTCATCTGGACTAAGTGAATCCGATAAAAATAACGATGCCGGAATGATGGAACCGTGGGATCTTAACCGGTGATGTTATAATCAACTTTAAGATTTGTTTAATTAAAGTATTAAAAAAAACACCTGGATTTTAAGATTTTCTCTAAACCAAAACACTTCTCTCATCTCCTGATTTATGACTTTTAAAACTAAACCTCTGCAACAAGGAGCTCGGAGCATGGTGGGTAGCATGGCCATTGTCATCAGCAAAACCTGAGTCTACTTCAGCAAAACTTTCTTAGAATTAAATAACCAAGCCATAGGACTTCGAGGAAGTTTGCCTAGTGCAACCTAAATCCTCAACTCTTCGTTAGGCATTTGCATGATCATATCATGTAAATTAAGCCCTAACCGGTCTTAGGACTCCGAGGTAGTCGTCCGATACGACATAAACCCTCACATCTTCGAGGCTATTTGTATGATTTTATCATACGAATATAAGTCCTAACTAATTAAAATTGGCAAGATCAAAATACTAAATAAACATTAGGGCTTTCCTAAATTCAAGCCAAACAATAGGATAGTCGGGAAATTACCGGAGTTCACTTTGAATCTGTGATTTCTCCTACCTTTCTTCCTTTGGAATCCCAAAATAAAATGTTCCAAATTTGATCCATTCCCTATCAAATTCCAAAATTCAATCCCTCGAAAACTTAAACTTTGAAATTCTTGAGAGCAGAATTACCGATTATTATCGAGAGTTTTCTTAGGTGATTCCCGTCACTTAAGATGTAATTAACTATGGGGCTTGCCCTTATAGGAATTTTAAGAACCTGAGTAATATAAACCCCGCTTAATTCATTTATATTAAGCAAGGGAACTCGTCGGCTTATAAAATTGGTTCAGCGTACCAAACGGATGTCGCAAATCTTCTAGTTTATTTAATCGAGCCCCATCACCAAACAAGGTGTCTATTCTTCTAGATAGATACACAGCTTGTGATGCGGTGCTCGTTTATATAAACTATTCGGGATGTGAGATCGGCTTGATTTCATATCTTAAAATTTTCAAATTTAAAATTATTTTTAAAATCAAATACTACTTTTCAAATTATTTATTTAAATTAAATTAAAAATTCGCCGATAATTTCTGTTAGGCAACCCCCTTTTCAAAATAAAACACACAACCTAAAATAAGTCGTACAATTTCTGGCGACTCCGCTGGGGAGAATTCCTCTCTCCATTTTAATCAGATAATTCTGCTTTCAAAAATCGGTAGTGTATCCATGTTCCTAGTGGATCAAACTACCCTTCTTCTCGTTGGAATACTATGTTCATTTCTACCTCGAACAAGTACGACCAACATTCTCTCGGATTTAGGAGCCACTCGTTTAGACACCCCTAAACAGAGAGGTTCCGAGATCCTTTTACCTCATTTCGAGGTGGGGTGGACCCCCAATAGTATTAGTTTAGGAGCGGTCTTGCGGGTCGAGAAGTTTCTACAAGACTTTCTCTTCCTTTTCCAGTTCCGAATCAATTCCTTTTACCCTTCCTGCAACTCTCCTTATTTTAATAATTCTCCTCCCTAACGAACAAATCTTTTTGAAAAAAGACAATTTTCCTTTAATACCACAAATACACTAAGATAAACAGAAATGTGTTCGGACTCTTTCTTTTTCGTCATAAGTTTTACGACAAGAAGAAGCACGATTCGAGGACTAACACTCGGAATCGCCCGCGAAATGGAAGCCCCAAAACTGATCTTCTCCTTCGTCAACGGACTCGAGCTGGCCATGTTCAAGGACGAACTTCCTGATAATGGAATTATTCGATTCGGACAAGGATTCGGGGACACCGACATCAAAATCCCCGACGTCACTCTCTCTTCACTCACAAGCAAAGTACCAGAAACTGAGAATCCGTTGATTGAGTTCAACCTCAAGTCAACTCATGAATTCCCTCCTCTACAAAAGATTCCAACTGAGAGGAGTACCGCCGTTCACGTAAGGATCGTTGTTGCTACCCCCACCGGTCTAGTTGTCTCCGCACCTACCCCGCCTTCCGCCGACTAAAGGGGAAGGAAATTCGTAACTATGATGAACTTGTTGCCGTGGAGGGTACTTATCTTCCTGTAAAACCTTCTGTTTTTGAAATCGGGTCCAGCTCGAGAATTCCATCACTGACACGGACTCAGAGGAGGAACAGAAGTAGAAGGATTGCTAGAGAGGCCAGAGCTGCTGAAGTCGCTTTGCTGGAGGAAATCCCATAACTGCCCGAGTATACACCGCTGCCTGAATACATACCACTTTTGGGAGGAAGTAGATTCCATCCCCTCTCCGCTGCAGAGGATGAAGAAAATGTCCGCAAGATTGCTTCTGCATTGCCTCAGCCCGTATATTACAATGATAGCCGTAAGAAAAGGGCTAGAACTACGCCATTTGCTCGACTGCAAACTTTAATAAAGAAGTTAGCAAAGAAAGAAAAATGCCATGTGTCAGAGATTTTAAGAAGGATAGGGCGGGTGCCAGCCAAGTCCCGTCTTGGGCTGCGAGTAGAACCTGCTATCGCTGCAGAAAAATCGAATAAGAGAATGAAAGCTAGTCCGCCTGTCGTTGTTTCAGGACTACAAATTAGAGAGGATACCACCTTCCAAAGCATTTGGGTCGACGCACCATCCGGTCCGAGACCTTCGTCGCTAGAAGGATGGTATGGCGTCCCACTACCGGATAATTAAGATTAAAACAACAACCCGAGAAAGAAAGTCTCGTCGGGAGACTCGAGTCCTAAGAAAGTGCTACCGCAAGAAAGGGACTCATGAGAAGGAAACCCGACAGCTATCACATGACAACCGCAAGGATGTACGGAAAAGACCACTAGAAGATACTATGGAAAAGCTAAGAACCGATATTCGGCGATTAGCAAGAGAAAGAGAAGAGAAATTTGGAGATGAAGTTGACTCGTCGAGTTCATGGATGATGAATATACGTAAATTAACATGGTTGAAACACGAGCTTCGTCGCCTTCACAAGGTGCCCTCGCAGCACTGCAGAAGAGAGGAACCGGAAGTAATGAGGAGGCGACTTCAAGAGAAAGATGATACGATCGCCCAAATGGCAAAAAGGATGGAAGAGATGGCCGTCGCCCTAGCCACTCTCCGCAGTCAAGTTCAACCCCAAAGAGAAACTCCCCGTAAGTCATTCACATTGTAGACGGAGGAAAGGAGATTACATCCGTCAACGGGGATGATCAATTAAAGAAGGATGCAACACAAAGCATGATTCCGGAAAAGGATATTAAGAGCATGGTGGAACAGTAGGTGCGAGAAGCCTTGGCACAATCAAAGAGTGGGACATCCATTCGTACTGGTAGACCTTACCCTGAAGAATTCGACGCTGTCCAATATCCGAAGGGCTTTGTACCACCTCTGTTCAAGACCTTTGATGGAACCGGAAACCCTCGACAAGATGTTGCACATTTTCATGCCGCTTGTTGCAATGCCGGCGGAAGTGATGCCTTACTCTTCGTACAATTTGTCGCAGCCTCATCGTGGATCGCCTTTGATTGGTATGCGAATTACCGAACGGTTCGGTGAAGACATTTTCGTAACTAGAGAACCTCTTCATCAAGCGATTTGTCGGAGCTCAAGCACCACATCACTATAGGTGATTTAGTGGTAGAGAAGCGTAAACCCAACGAAACCTTGGTGGACTACATACTTCAATGGAGGAACCTAAGTATGAAGTGTGAGCCACAACTACAAGAACAAGCATGCAATCGGCATTTTACTTAAGAGCATTCATGGCCCGATAAGCACTTCTCCTCAAGGGATTTACTATTAAGACTTTCGAGAAGTTGTTAAGCAAGGCCGGAAGCTTGCAAGAGGAGGCGAAGCAGCTAAGTTTCACCGAAAAACAGACAAACGAAGCCCGTGAAAACTTTCGAAAAGAAGTCCGGATCGTCGCAGCTAGCCGATAATGGCAAGCAACCGATACAAATATCGTCGAACGGCCGCAAGCAACCTCAACAGAATTACCGAAGAACCCCGACCCAGCCTATCGCTCATCTCAACAAGATGAACAACCGTCTCGTCCACAACGTACGTTAAGGGAGCTTCGAGCAGTGGAGTATCCGTTCAAGAATGAGGCAAAGTGCCGAAAATATTCCGCAAGTCCGATGAAGACTCCGCATTTCCAACTCGCCAGAGCCTAAGAGACCGAAGAAGTCGACAAGAAAGGTGATCCCAACTTTCGCCCTTACCACCGGATGCTTCGGCATAAGATAGAAGATTGTATTACCTTCAAAAGTTGGCTCAACGACAATCTTCGGAAAGGGAATATAACGATCCCGAAGGAGTACATGAAGGAACCCCAGAAAGGAGGTTCCGTCAATGTTATCTCGATGGATCTCATTGTTCCAATAGATCCCTATGCGACTAATGATGGATGGACTACCGCTTGGACAAAGTCTTCGAAGAAGATTTTGGATCACATCCAAACCGCTTCGGTGCGAGCCTCAATTCAGAGTTCGAAACCTGTCAAGTCGGCACTATCACTCGCGATAGAAGAACCACCTCAACAGAGACGATTAAAGAGAAGAAGAAAATCGACGAAGAAGAGAAGACCGAGGCTCTTAAGGCTAGACTAGGGGCCGCTTATCCTAGGATAGTTGTTTCCGATTCGGGGAGAAATCTCTCGAACCTCTCGACTCGTATGATTATCTGCCCACTCCGGAGGGATCTTATAATGATAAGGGTTATAGCGTTGGCTACGTTTTGACTGTTTCTAATGATTACATAACTAGCAACAATCCGGACGTCGATTACGATACAAATGACAATTCTCAAATCATACACAATCTCGACGGTCACAATGACAAAGAAGACATCCACCAAGGAGGCTACGAGAGTTCAACAAGCAATGAATCTATTTGCGAGTTTTGAGGAGCTCCAACTACAATAGGAGTTAGAGCCTTCGCATTCCTAAGCTAACCCGGAAGAACCCGTCATTCCGATTCAAGAGGAGACACTCAAGCAAACTCAATACTAGATTCGAAGAAATTACGAAGTCAACTCGAGAAGTAGAAGAGTTCTACCTCCGAGAATGGGTCCAAAGGACAAAGGAAAGCGTGTGGTTGTTCAGGAAGAACCAACCCCGACAGAAGAAATACCCATTCGAGAAGAAGCCGAGACACATGGAAATAAAGTGGACTACAACGTGCTAGCCCATCTTAGGAAACTACCGGCCAAACTGAGCATCTATGACGCCCTCATCTTATCAAAGGAGATGAGAGAAGCTCTGATCAAGGCCTTACTTGATCCGAAAATTTGCTTAGCTCAAATGGCCGGAGATTCCTTAGATGAGGCTCGCTCGTTAAAGGAACAACGAGGTGTCACCTTCACTGACAATGACCTACTACTGGGGACGCGGACCACAACCGACCGTTGTACATTTTAGTTACAATCGGGAAGTTTACACTCTCCGCAGTATTGGTGGATCCGAAGCATCAATCAATATAATGAATCTTCGAACGCTAAAGCATACTTGGAAATTGATGCTCGCGAGCTTCGAAGCGTACAAAATGTTATTAAGAGGATTCAACCGGAAAGGAGAAAGAGCCCTCGGCTCAATAACACTCGCTAATGAAGACCGGTGACTTAGCAAAGACAACCGCGAAATTTCACATAATTGATTCGAAACGTCGTTCAACGCTCTACTCGGGCCGACCATGGATACATGAAAACAGGATGGTACCATCATCTCTACATCGCTGCATCAAATACTACGATGGAGGGAAACAAAGTGCATCAAAGGTGACTTACAACCATTCTCCGTACATGAAATTGGAATCCATGAAGATGCAGCTTATTATGCACCTCCGAAGAAAACAATCTTCTCCAGAGATACCATAACGAATGAAGCAAAGGGAATTCGGGATGATGAAGAACCTGAAGTTCTAGTCCAACAGTCACTCACCACTCCCTTACGACGAGATGGTGAAGGTTTCTCCACAACTCGCATCTGAGGTCGAGGCCGGGGACGAGGTCCTGGCAGAGATGTTAGGACAGCTGGACGGAGGAAACCAGCCATCAATGTTGATTGGGAAGACGAGCTCAAGAAGAAAAAGAGATCAAACAAGAAGCAGCGACAATAAGCTCGAAGAAGCCGCAATTCGAGATCCCGCTCGAAGATGAAAAGAATGAAGAATATAAATCGATGTACGAGAAGATTAACCACTATGTACATACTATGACCCTGACCCCGATCCATTCTAATAAGATCGAGGGTATAGTGGTCAAAGAGGTACGTAGCGGCGATGCAAAGCCAATCAAATTCTACCGTGGTGCTCCTTCCTCCAAAACTGAAAATAATGTACAATTTAAAGATGCTACTTCATCAGAATTAATGGAATTACCTTTTGAGTGGTACTCTCCCTGTGTTCAAAATTTAATTCAACGTGGTTTCTTACCTCGACAATGGACAAAAGGTCAATCACAACATTTTGAAAAATTATTGAATAACTCCGGTCGTCCACCCAATTCAAAACATGGTCTCGGATTCAGCACAGTAGGATCAGTTGACGATATTGAATTTTGCTTCGTTGTCACTTGCGAGTCTAATGAAAACTACATGGAAACTACAGAAGAATTTGAAGATTTACAAATTGGAGACGCTCCACCAGAGTTCGAAGAAGAGATCAAATCTACAATAGATGAGTTAACAGAAGTTAACTTAGGTACTAGCGAAGAGCCTAGACCTACCTTAGTTAGCTCCTTACTCAATAAAGAAGACTCCGAGGAAATAATCAAGTTATTAATGGAATTTAAAGATCTGTTTTGCTTGGAGCTACGATGAGATGCCGTGATTAGCTCCAGCAGGTCGCAATCCATAAGCTAGGAGTGGATCCTACTTCGTCCCGACCGAAAAGGTCCTGAAGAATGCGTCTCGAAATCGAACAACAAGTCATAGCTGAAGTTAAAAAGCTAATAGACGCTAAATTTGTCCGTGAAGAAAAATACCCGACTTGGTTACCCAATGTGGTGCCGACGTAAAGAAGAATGGTCAAATCAAAATTTGTGTGGATTTCGGAGATTTAAACAAGGCATGTCCAAAAGATGAATTTCCTCTACCGATCCTGAATTAATGATCGACATTGCTTCAACACATGAAATATTCTCATTCATGGATGGATCTTCGTGATACAACCGGATAAAAATGGCTCCGTAAGATGAAAAACTTACAAGCATTCGTAACGTCGATTGGAGTATATTGCTACACAAAGGATGCCATTCGGATCGAAGAACGCAGGAGCAATATACCGGAGAGCGATGACAAGAATTTTTGATGATCTCATCCACAATCAAGTCGAATGCTACGTGGACGATGTAGTCATCAAAAGCAAAGTAAAAGACAACCACCTATATGATTTGAGAATTGTTTTCTAATGATTAAGACAATTTAACCTTAAGATGAATCCCTTAAAATGCACCTTCGGCGTCACCTCCGAGAAATTCTTAGGATTCGTTGTCCGACATCGTGGAATCGAAATCGACCTGTAAAAGATTAAAGCTATCTTAGAAATGCCGCCTCCCAAAACCTTAAAGCAACTACGATCTTTTCAAGGGAAGTTGACATATCTTCGACGCTTTATCTCAAACTTGTCAGGTAGGTGTCAGCCTTTCTCGGCATTAGTTAAAAAGGATGCCAAATTTATTTGGGAAGAGAAATGCCAGAAGGCCTTCGAGGACATTAAACAATATTTAATGACACCTCCCGTCTTAGCAGCCCTCGGCCTCGTGTAGACCGTCGATACTTTATACCGCGGCTTTAGACGACTCTCTCGGAGCCCCGTTAGCCTCGTGTCAATGATGAGGGTAAAGAAAATGCTCTTTACTACCTAAGTTGTCGTTTACTTCGACGGAAATAAGGTATCCCGCAATCGAAAAGCATTGTTCGGCCCCGATCTTCACCGCTCAAAAGCTCGAGCACTACATGCTTTCTCATAAGGTCAACCCGATCTCGAAATTTAATCCATTGCAATACTCGATGACTCGTCCAATGCTTTCCGCGTACTTGCCGTATGGTCAATGATATTATTACAATTCGATATAACTTTTGTGCCTCTTCGTGCCGTAAAGGGACAAGTCTTAGCAGACTTCCTCGCAAAGACATCCTTTGCAGTGCGAATCTCCTCTCAATGACGATTTGCCGGATGAACAAATAATGAGCCTAGAAGACCCTGATGATCGACGTTGGGAATTATATTTCGATGGAGCATCTTCAGCACACAAAGATGAAGAATCGCAAGTGATAGTACCCTGTAAGGCAGGGATCGGATTAATCTTTATAACACCGGAGCGGGAGATGTTAAAGTACTCCTACCACTTGACAGAGTCGTGTATAAACAACAAAGCAGAATACGAAGCCCTCATAACAGGACTGGAATTAACTATTCAAATGGGGATAACAGACATCAACATCTACGGGGATTCGCAGTTAATCATTCAACGGATCGTCGGACAAGACATAATTTTAAAACCAAGACTCGAGCAATACTTCCAAGATGCCATACAATTGTTGGAATAGATTCCGAATGTGACGATCTACAAAATTCCCGTAAAAGAAAATGCTTTAGCAGATGCGCTAGCCCGTCTCAGCAAAAGAATTTGCCCGTTTGCAAGATGAGTCGAGAGAAGTGTCGGCTCACGTGACGTCGGTCCTATCACAGCTCGACATAGACACAATACACAAATCGAAAAAGAAGAAGAATCAACTAGCAACAGTGACAAAAACACGTAAGATCGGCGATAGCCATTAATGAACTACCCGCAAACAGGAAAACTACCGGACGATAGGTCGCTAGCCCATCGGATCAAGAAAAGAACTCCGTCCTACGCATTAATAATCAACACGTTATACGGAAGGTCTTTCAATCAAATGTGGCTAAGGTGCCTAAGCCGGTCCGAGGCCCGTGAAATTGTTAAAGAAGTGCATTCAGACTCCGTGGCGCTCACCGCCGGACCGAAGATGAAAATGAAAATTAAAGGACTAGGGTACTACCGGCCCTCGATGATGACCGACCGCATGAAAATCGCCAAGAGCCGTCACCAATGCCAAGTGCACGGAGTGGTTCTACACCAACTTCCAAATGTGCTACATCCGACAATCGCGTCATGGCCATTCGAATGTCGGGGCACGGATATAGTGGGTCCAATGTAACCATCGTCTTCAAGAGGACATCGCTTCATTCTTGCGGCTACGGATTACTTTTCCAATGGGCAGCGACGGCTCCACTTAGAGAAGTGAAAGCACACCACGTGCTACGCTTTTCCAAGAACCAAGTTGTCTACCGTTTCGGAGTGCCACGCAGATCATCTCGTATAATGGGTCAGCATTTAGAAGCACACAAATCAAGAATTTTGTCAGGAGACACGGAATCGACTGGCGATATTCAACAATTTACTACCCAAGAGCAAACGGCCTGGCTGAGGCTTTTAATAAAACTCTCGTTCAAATTTTAAAGAAAAACTTGGATGATAATAAGAGAAATTGGCACGAGAAGTTATTAGAAGCCTTAGCGGCCTACTCGGACAACCTTCGTAACTCCTACTCAAGCTACACCTTACGCTCCGGTGTATTGGTCCGAGGCAGTGTTACCCTTAGAGGTCCAGCTTCCTTCACTCAGAATCACAGTCGCAAACAAAATCATGACAGAAGAGAATGCCAAATTACGACTAGAGGAATTAGAAAGCCTGGAAGGGAAAAGACTTGCAGCGCAACATAATTTAGAATTATACCAAGCTAAGATTGTTCAAGCCCATGATAGACTGGTCCGCCCAAGAACCTTCAAAGTTGGTGACTTAGTTCTCGTTCTCAAAAGACCTATTCTTGCACACCGCAAGATAGAGAGAAAAATTCGAACCCACTCGGGAAGGGCCGTTTCGTGGTCGAGGCAGCCTACTCGTGAGGCTCTTACCGCCTAGTGAATCGCCAAGGAGAACGACATATGCTTCCGATCAACGGACGATACTTGAAGAAGTATTATGCTACCTAATGTTTCGAAGGAATGAATTCTTCATCCCTAGAAGCACGGGCGAAGTAATTACTTATGACTGGTTCCGAACCCAAAGATAATAAAAAATGTGCTAAAATAAATAAAATCATGATAATTAAGTTTTCCTTGTTTTCTCTTCCATATCAAAATCTCTTTCATGATCTTATCCCACTTCATTCTCGTTAAATTTAAAAATACAAAAAGTAATAAAAAACCTGTCTTTAATAAACATTTTCTTAATGTTCTTGTTCTTAGTACATGCCCTCGATCCTTTTCCTTGTCTTTTCGCAGGAAATGTCGAACCGGCGGTTGGTCCCGAACTTTAGAAATGGCGTAAGCCTTGCACTCAACGAAAAGAGGGTGATAGATGGAGCGATAATCGAGATCGACTCGGACTTCGCATCGGCAGGCTCGCAATATGAGGAAAGTGACCGGGTCCCAGCTGATCGAGAGGAACCGCCCGGTCGGGCAAGAATGAAAGTGGGTGGCCCAAGTCACCACTCCAAAGAACAAGAAAAGGAAAACAAGCACTCGAAGAAGACAAGAGAATCAAGTCCGTAGTCGCTACAAGCAGAGGGCGAGCTTGTCGGCGCCGCGCCAACAGATATTCAGAAGTACGAAGAGCTACTCTCACAAAGCAACTCGCCGAAGAAATAAAAATCACCGTATCCGCAAGATGTTAACCAAACTAGCAACGGACCAGCGCGACGAGGCAAGCTTGCTATCCGCGTACGTATACTTCAAGGATGCCAGTTCACCAGGTACCTGATGAAAGGAGGCCAGCTCCGAGGTTAACAGGAGAGACCAAGGAAATCTCAAGAAGATCAGAAGAAGGAAGGCTACCACGCCACCAGATAAAGTCACCAGTAATGCATAACCTTGTTGCAGAAGCAACCCCGGAGGATGTCCCGACGGACACCATCCCCGAGGAGCCAAGGTATGCAGGAGAACGTGAAGGGATTGAGCCATATATCCCATAATACGTCACCAGGCCCCGCCATTTGCAGATTATTCCAGAATACTAGCTAGAAAGAATGCAGAATGTCGAGAAGAAAACTTTTGAATATTTCGAGAGAATCAGAGGTAGGAGGATCAATATACTAGAAGGCCTCGAGCTACATACAGACTTGTTCTCAGAATACGAACAACAACAAATCGTGGACTGCATCTGGGATTTGAAACGAATGGGCCGAGCGGGCCGCCTAAGAGAAAACACTTACTCGAACCCCGTAGATGGATGCCGTGGAAATGGAGAATTACAATACAATGTGGATGCTCGCTACAACTTCGCGAGAAGACAGAAGGGAAACCCACCGTGGATACTCCGTCATGGCCAAGTGGATCCAATGCCATTAGTCATCAAAAGGATGGTAAAGAGAATGATAAAGCATGGAGGGTACTACCAGCAGATTGCATACCCAACAGCTTGCATCATTAACATTTACAAGAAGGGTGACCGCATACCCCCGCACATGCATCACCACGACTTTGTCGACCTTTCGCACGCTTCTTTTCGAACGAGTGTAATATCATGTTCGGATCCGACCTCCGGATAGCAGGCCCAGGTGAGTTCCGAGGGCCCGTAAAGATACCATTACCGGTAGGTTCCGTCATGATACTAAAGGGCAACAGAGCAGATGTCGCTAAACATTGCATACCGGGAGAACCAATGAAGCGGATCTCAGTTACTTTTAGAAGGACGGATGACAGGAAGCACCTTACCACTTCCGACCGTGACCTGGAGCTAGAGAGCCTCCGGCCTTACGAGATGTGAGTTACATGGAAAATATCACACCTCCAACGTACATCCATACGGCATCCTTGCCAAGGATGGCTTGGAAGGTGATGTTATCGACCATGTACCTCACTATTCGTACATGGATTTCGACATATACCTTTTTGGATGGATCAAGCAAAGATCATACATAGTCCGTTTCGAGTCTATATGGATTGTATGAGATGTATTCTAGATCGAGTTGTATGATGTATCTTCGACATGATTGGAATGAAAGTGACCATGTCACATTTCGGCCTTCACCTCTTTTGTGCAAATTGACTGGGAAACGCCATTAAAGTTAAATGAACTTCGAACAAAGAACAGAAAAGAAACAAAAAGAATAAAAGAAAACTTTCCTTTAAAAGAAAAATCTAAGAAAAATGATGAAAACCAAATTTACATGAACATTAAATAAATGATAAAATAAATTTGAATCGTTAAAAAACAAACAAAATGAACATAAATTTCAAATCAAATCTCAATCAAAAATTCAAATTCAACCTTCCAGATCTCAAATCAAATCTCAATCAAATTTAAACTCAATCTTCCAAATTTGAAATCCAATCCGTTCTGCTCTCTCCTTTGTCTGGGATGGAAGCGGTCGATTCCATTGACATGGAGCCACGAGGTTTTCGATTTGAATCTAGTGGCAAGGAATTATATCCAATCCAAACCAGCAACTCTCAATCAACTCTTTTTGAATGGGATATGTAACATCTACATGTTCCCTCCTAATCTGTTTCTTTCCTCAAAAAATCTTTTACAACTCTCATGAAATTCTCGAAACACCAAAATTCCACACTGCAAATCTTTGCAAAATGAAATACATCAAAATCAAATTCTTGGGGTTGAGGATTTTACATCCGAGACTGCATTACTTTAGGATTCTTTCCCTATCGCAATGAAATACATCAAATTCAAATTCTTGGGGTTGAGGATTTTACATCCGAAACTGCATTGCTTAAGGATTCTTTCCCTATCGCAATGAAATACATAAAAATTCAAAATTCTTGGGGTTGAGGATTTTACATTCGAGACCGCATCGCTTTAGGATTCTTTCCCTATCGCAATGAAATACATCAAAATCAAATTCTTGGGGTCGAGGATTTTACATCCGAGACCGCATTACCTTAGGATTCTTTCCCTATCGCAATGAAATACATCAAAATTCAAAATTCTTGGGGTCGAGGATTTTACATCCGAGACCGCATCGCTTTAGGATTCTTTCCCTATCGCATCGAAATACATCAAATTCAAACTTTTGGGGTCGAGGATTTTACATCCGAGACCGCATTGCTTTAGGATTCTTTCCCTATCGCAATGAAATACATCAAAATGAAATTCTTGGGGTTGAGGATTTTACATCCGAGACTGCATTGCTTTAGGATTCTTTTTCTATCGCAATGAAATACATCAAATTCAAACGTTTGGGGTTGAGGATTTTACATCTAAGACTGCATTGCTTTAGGATTCTTTCCCTATTGCGATGAAATACATCAAAATCAAATTCTTGGGGTCGAGGATTTTACATCCGAGACTCGCATCGTCTTAGGATTCTTTCCCTATCGCAATGAAATACATCAAAATTCAAAATTCTTGGGTCGAGGATTTTACATCCGAGACCGCATTGCTTTAGGATTCTTTCCCTATCGCAATGAAATACATCAAATTCAAACTTTTGGGGTCGAGGATTTTACATCCGAGACTCGCATTGCTTTAGAATTCTTTCCCTATTGCGATGAAATACATCAAAATCAAATTCTTGGGTCGAGGATTTTACATCCGAGATCGCATCGCTTTAGGATTCTTTCCCTATCGCAATGAAATACATCAAAATCAAACTCTTGAGGTTAAGGATTTTACATCCAATACCACATTGCTCTGAAATCTCTCCTCATTGTAATGATTCAATCCGATCAATTCAACTTTCTTTTGAGGTTGAAGATGTTACATCTAAAACCACTAAATTCCAATTTTCATTTCAAGTTCAAATCCCTTCAAATTAATTTTAACAAAACTTCAATCTAAATTGAAACTCAAACTGAAATCTGAGCTCACACATCAAAACTTAAACTAAAACAAAATAAAATCTAAATTGAAATTCCCCCACGTCATGTGATTTGGGATTCACCTCCTTTTCCTTTCCCAGCCGAGAGTTCGGGAATCTCCAAGTGTAAGAAATATACTTGACACTCCCCGACGGAAATTCTTCTACTTCGTCCGCAGTTTGTCACTTGGACATCCGTGTTGGTTTTGTTGATCTTTTCGGTCAACGCCAATACGCGCGGTGTGCTTGGTTAGCACACCACACCTATTGGGGGTCCATTTGTTGACCTCATTTTCGATGAGGTCTTCTCTTCTTCTCTTTAGTACTTAGGATCTAGCCTCAGGCTTTTCCTTTCGACTATCCTAGAGGATTAGAATTTGGACCCACCACTTAGAAATTCAAACCACTTCTTAACTCCCCGCAAACTCCACAAACATGACCGTAGACCCCTAATCACCTGGAGGGTCGAAATCAAATGCGGAAGTTTAAAGGATGAGTTCCTATAGGACTCTTCGGCCTTAGGATCGCCCCTGGTGGCCCGATCCGGTGAAGGGCCGACTTACACACACACTAGACCTATACACTACACTTTCACACACATCCTAAAAACACACCCATACCTAACTCGACCTCCCGACTCATGAAGGTGATTCACATGGATGGTCCTTAACCCTAAGCCCTCGCAAGCAGGGTTAAGAACAACATAGTGGATGCCTCAAATGAGTCCCTTCATGGCTCATGTGGGCTTGATATGGCTTCATGGCTCAACCAAAATGATTTCATTCCACTTACAATTACTCAATCTTCATTTTTGCAAATTTTCAATTTTTGACCCCCGGGACCCTACACCCCGCCTAGCCTACCCAAAGCCCTGGAAATTACCCAAATTTTTCAAAATTTCCAAATCACCCAAAATTCCCCAAAAATAACCTTGAACATTTCCTCACCAATCAAGTTGATCATCCATAGCCAAAAATATCAAAAATTCCAAAAATACCTCCCAATACCCTCCAAATACCCAAAATACCCCTCTTAGCTAAAAAATCCAAAAATTCAGAAAATTCCCAGAAAATTCCAAAAAATCCCAAATATTACCATTTGCATTTTGTTCAACTACACCATGGGACAATTTTGTCAATTTACACCACTTTTGTCAAAACCCCCAATTTGACCCATTTTAACCCTAAGTGAACCCAATGTCAAGCCAAACCTACCCAATTGACCCAAATTCTGGTCCAATTCAATTCTAAACTTCAATTAAATATTACCAACACCAATTTAGACAAAATCCAAGTCCAATTTGATTGACATTTGAATCCAATTTCACTTTTGGCCTTAAAGCCCAATTTGGACCCATGACCCAAACCTAATCCAAACTAACCCAATTCAACTCCAATTAACCCCAAACCTTTTCTAAACCTTCGCTAACATCCCCACAAACAAAAAATTAACATGATTTACCCAAAAGTTGGACCCAAACCCCACTCAAATTTAACCCAAAGCCAAAAAGTCCAATTTTGACCTAAACCCAAACCTAACCCAAATAAGCCCAAACCCCAAAATCAAAGCCCAACCAAAGCCAAAACCTCTTTGAAACACTCCCATAAACATTTCCCAACATTAATTTTACATCAATTTGAACCCTAGCCCAACATTGGCCCATGTTAGCCCAATTTGACCTACATTGGCCCATTTACCAAAGAGGTCCAAATCCAACCCAATTCAAGCCTAAACCACTTCAAATTTATTCCAAATCATTCATGAAACATTGCTAAATTAAATTCAACACTTTTTGGATCTAATCCTTTGCAAAATTCTCATCCTAAAACATGTTTTGAAACCTAAAGGCCCATCCCCTTAGCCTTCCTAAAAGCACATCAAAAATAATTTCAAAAGGCCCAAAGCCCACATGACAATTCCTTCTCATCATCCCTTTATTTGGGATCAATTCCTAAGTCCCAAATCAATCATCAAATCAACCTAAATCAAGCACCATCTAAATTTTTCACTAAATTGCCAAAATCCCCAAATTCCTTTTTAATATAAGTGGATCCACTTTTCCTAAGTCAAGGATGAGCCAAATGAAGCTACATGCAAGCCATGGACAAGCCACATGAAGCCATGGAAGGTTTGACATGTGATCAAGCCATTAATGGCAAAAGGAGGAGCCTCTTTTAAGCCCCCTTAAAAGGTTTTAACCCTTTTAATGCTTCACCTTAATCCATGATTAATCAAAATATTCATGGATGGTGACTTCTCTACCCTTTCCTACCGATTCATCCGATCCTCCCTCAGCCCAAATCAGCCATGGGGAGGTGAACCAAGCCCATTTTAATGGGTTGACCAAACCATGTGCAAAATGAGCCTTCTCCCATACCATTCTAATCCAAGCTTTTGACACATGGAATTTGTCAATTGCCTACACTAAACCCCAGCCCTGACCCGCCTGAACAAGATGGTGACCAGAGCCTGGCTGGCCGACCACTAGGCCGCCGGAAAACACCACACCCGAGAGCTCACATGTGAGCCAAACTTTGGAATTCCACCTTGCTGAGCTGCCCCATGCCCAGTGGCCACCATGGCTGTTCTTCTCCTCACCAGAGCAGCTGATCCCAAGCCCTAACTCCCCCTGGGAGAGCCTCCATCTAGCTCTATTTAAACCTCACCTCTCTCGGCCATGGGAGAAGTGCTGAACCAACCTTAAGGAAACTCTTCCAAAATCATTCCAGACCACTCTCTACACATAGAGCACTTGATTCCCACTGGATTCCAGCCTCAATTCCTCTAGCCGAGCTCAATTTCGAGTTCAAACTTCAAAGACAAAACCGGGACACTTCTTCACAGTGGACCAATCCCCAAATCGATTGTTCCTACACCTTCACTGCACCAAGGAAGAAGTCCACCAGCAAAAGCCCCTCTCCGGGCCACCCATCCGTTCCGGACTCCAAGCTTTGTGATCGGGCTCGGTCGAAATCATACTCAGACAATTCACTGCACTGGAAGACTTCATCTGGAGCTTGCTGGGACCCAATCAAAGGTGACACAACCCTCAGATTGAAGCCACACTTCTCTGAGAAAAGGTATGAGCTAACTCATAATCCCGAGCTTCTGGAGATTCTAAATTTCAAATGCCTTAATTTCAATGCATGATCATCATATGGATGTGTTCGTCTTCTCGAGACGAATCCATAGAGCATAAGAACGTTTAATTTGGTCAAGTATCGAGTGAGATCTTAAGCCTAGAAGATGGACGGTTCTCGGGCTAGGAGGCTTGGGGACGATGAACGGATGCCGTTCATTCAATACACGCGTGGACGGAAGGCTCAGATGGCGTCGGACCAGGAGATGATACGTGAACAGCAGGCCGCATGGCTCTGAGTCGGAAGGCGGCGCCGAATCAGGAGACGACACGTGTGCGTTCGGAGCTGCCGAGGTTGAGCTGGCGCCGCGTCACTTAAGTAGGAAATTAGGTTATTTTCCTATTTATTTAATTCCCTAAACTTCAAAAATGCATAACTTTGTGTAGGAAAATTAGAAAAATAAAATAAAAATACTCTCTTGCTCAGATGAACGAGAGGAGAATAATGTGGAAAAGAAATCATTTAATTTCATCAAGTATTTTATTTTTAATAATTTATTTACTCTCTGCACATTTTCAATTCTCCATGCATGTATACAATTCACAATGGCATGAGACCATAAAGCTTTTGAAGCCTCTGAATTTGGGAACATTCCCTGAATTTTCCAAAGTCAGAGGCCACCCCTATGGAGAGTTATTGATTTTTCAATTCTAGGTCACTATTCTGAATATTTTAATTCCAATAATTAGCATGTTGTGAAATAAATTCTAGGAAAATTTGAGGATGCTTCTCATGACTAGAGGACTCTAGGAAAAATAGGTTTTGAATTAATCCACTTGGAATAACTCTAATTGGTTTAAACACCCAAAATAGGTCCTTAATTAATTAGAGCTAATCATACATCAAATTGACTTGAAATCAATTTTCCACTAACCCTTAGGATCAGAGGAACTCACCATAAAAATTTGAAGTCAATTGGACTTGGTTAGCCCTACTAAATGGGTTGATTAAGCCATTTAGCCAATTTAAACTTTAAAAATTCATAACTTTCAAAATACTTTTCAAAAATTCACCAAATTGGTTTTGGAGCCTCTCTGATATCAGGGAAATTTAAGAAAAATAAAATTGCAATTTTCTAAAAAAGTTGATTTTTTGCATTATTTTAATATTTTAATAAATAAAAAATAATAAAAATCACAAAAATAATAAAATTCACGAAAATGTTATATTTTGAATTTTAATCACTTAGGAACAAACACCATATTTTTCTTAAGTCTATATGATGAGATATTAAATTTTAAAGCCCTAACGTAATTTTAAAATTAAAAAAATGTATTTTTTAGCATTTCCAATAAAATAATTCTAATAAATCAAAGAAAAAACAGAAAATTGTAAAAATTGATTCTCTGATTTCCTTGAAATCAGAGAGATTTGTGAAAAATATAAAATTTATTTTTAAACCTTTATTTTATTTTTAAATTAATTAATACTCCAAAACTCAAAATAATTATAATAAAAAGAATATAATTCAAAAAATCACCAAAATTGGTCCAAGTGATTATCTGGTCATTAGGAATGTCCCATAATCTTCTTAAGGACAAAAACTTTCCCTTGGTTATATTATTAAATTTTCCTTGGAAATCCCTATTTTCCACCAAAAATATTTACATAAATAAATTAAATACAGAAAAATCACATTTTCTCCTCTCATGTCTTTATTGGCATATGAGTGAAGTCACATAAAAATTTCAAGTTCATTTAAGCTCAATTTAGTGAGTTATGAAATTATTAAGCTTGAAGGGCAAAATGGTAATTAAAATTTTAACCATTAATTAAAACTTTAGGCTTAATAAAATGAAAAAGTAAAATATTTGATCATAATCTGATTTGGATGATTGAAATTTAGATAATTAAAGGGTAGAAACCTACTAAACAATTTAAAAATAATTAAAATAAACCTTAATCAAATAATTAATTAAATTTGGAAGAATAATAAAATTGGAATTATTAAAATAGGGATATTATTAGGAAGAGATTTGTTCTTTAATTTAAGAATCCCTAAATTAATCATCTCAAAAATGTTTAATTCCTAATTAAAATGATAATTCAAATTTAAGATTTAAAATGCTAAAAGACTTAATCATTAAATTAAATTAAAGTTAAATTATTTAAATTAAACCCTTTTAAAATTTCAATTAAATTAATACTTTAACAATTACAATTAAATCATCTTTAAAACAAAAAAATAAAATATTAAATTAAAATCAAAAATAAAATTAAATTAAAATTTAAATTAAACTAAATTAAATTAAATTAAATAAAATTAAATTAAAACATATTAAATTAAATCAAATTAAATTAAATTAAATTAAATTAAATCAAATTAAATTAAATCATATCAAATCAAATCAAATCAAACTAAATTAAATTAAATAATAGAATCAAGTTAAAATTAAAATCAAATTAAATTAAATAAAAATTAAAACTAAACCAAATTAAATTAAATTAAAGTTAAATTAAATTGAATTAAAAATAACATCACCTAAGACATAGAGAAATTCAAAAATAAATATAAAGCAACTTGAACACTATTCCAAATTTAAACCCGTTAACTGAAATTAAATCATAAACGATTTGAACATCAATTTGCCCTGGAAAGCTTTTGTTGTTATAACTTCTAAACAGAACGTTAAATGAAATGTTACTTCCCTCATAGGATATTCAAATGTCCTAGTTCACTGAGTAAGATAACAACAAAACTTGAATTCCTGGATGATTAATTCATTTGTATAATTAAATTCATTTGGACTTAAAACAATTCTAGCAATATTGAAAAGATGTTTAAGATTCTTCTTAAGCACTTCCTCAATATGACAGGATATTTATAAGAACAATTGAACTTAATTGTTCTTTGATGAAGAAAATCGTCCTCAAACCAAAACACAAGGACCTAGACGTCATAGGAAATGACTAGCTATAGGATTAGGAATTTGGTAGAAAACCATAACCCTTCCCTTAGCTTTACCTAGGAACTTGCTTAAATATTCTAAATTGTGTTTAAGTGCAGCTTGGGATGACGGGAAGACCCTCCAGGTACGCTTTTATTTTGTTGCAATTTACTTAATCGCATCACACTCACTTTTCTTGCATGAAAAACAACTGTTGCATGAAAACCCACACTTTTAGGATAGTCCCTAAAACTGAAACCAAAACTAAATTAAAAGTCATTACAAGATAAAATTTACCGCCACAACATTTCAAAATATAAAAAAACTCAAAATTTAATCACAAACAGAACATAAAACTACAATTACAACTAAATTAAAACGTCTTGTTGGATAATCGGGAATACCTCGGATGATGTAACCTACGTGTTGCTAACGAGATTTCCCACGGTCTAAATGAAAGTGTTGAACTCATTTAGTTGAGTTTAGCAAATTCATCTGGACTAAGTGAATCCGATAAAAATAACGATGCCGGAAGGATGGAACCGTGGGATCTTAACCGGTGTTGTTATAATCAACTTTAAGATTTGTTTAATTAAAGTATTAAAAAAAAACACCTGGATTTTAAGATTTTCTCTAAACCAGAACACTTCTCTCATCTCCTGATTTATGACTTCTAAAACTAAACCTCTGCAACAAGGAGCTGGGAGCATGGTGGGCAGCATGGCCATCGTCATCAAGCAAAACTCGAGTCTACTTCGAAGCAAAACTTTCTTAGAATTAAATAACCAAGCCATAGGAATTCGAGGAAGTTTGCTCTAGTGCAACATAAATCCTCAACTCTTCGTTAGGCATTTGCATGATCATATCATGTAAATTAAGCCCTAACCGGTCTTAGGACTCCGAGGTAGTCGTCCGATACGACATAAACCCTCACATCTTCGAGGCTATTTGTATGATTTTATCATACGAATATAAGTCCTAACTAATTAAAATTGGCAAGATCAAAATACTAAATAAACATTAGGGCTTTCCTAAATTCAAGCCAAACAATAGGATAGTCGGGAAATTACCGGAGTTCGCTTTGAATCTGTGATTTCTCCTACCTTTCTTCCTTTGGATTCCCAAAATAAAATGTTCCAAATTTGATCCATTCCCTATCGAAATTCCAAAATTCAATCCCTTGAAAACTTAAACTTTGAAATTCTTGAGAGCGGAATTACTGATTATTATCGAGAGTTTTCTTAGGTGATTCCCGTCACTTAAGATGTAATTAACTATAGGGGCTTGCCCTTATAGGGAATTTTAAGAACCCAGGTAATATAAACCCTGCTTAATTCATTTATATTAAGCAGGAGAACTTGTCGGCTTATAAAATTGGTTCACATACCAAACGGATGTCGCAAATCTTCTAGTTTATTTAATCGAGCCCCATCACAAAACAGTGTGTCTATTCTTCGAGATAGATACACAGTTTGTGATGCGATGCTCGTTTATATAAACTATTAGGGATGTGAGAATAGTTTGATTCCATATCTTAAAATTTTCAAATTTAAAATTATTTTCAAAATCAAATACTACTTTTCAAATTATTTATTTAAATTAAATTAAAAATTCGCCGACAATTTCTGTTAGGCGACCCCCTTTTCAAAATAAAACACACAACCTAAAATAAGCCGTACAGCCGGAATCTGGGGCCTAAGCGTCAGATCATCAATACGTGCAGGTTATTCTGGCGCTTAGGCGCCGGAACCTCGATTGACTCTGATTTGCCCATCATCAAATTTACAAAGTTTCGGTCTTAAAATAGGTCTAATAAAAAGTTGTGATCCATATACAAACACGATTAAGATAAATTCAAATCACAAACAATCACACTGATAATAAATGGGTTGCCTCCCACAAAGCACTTGGTTTAACATCATCAGCCTGAACTAATTAATTAAATTAATCGGGTAGCCTCAGTTCGTAAGCCTCTTTGTAATTTGGTTTAATTTCTCCCATATAAGGCTTCAGTCTTAATCCGCCAACTTTAAATACTTTTCAAGTTTTGGGATCTTTAATATCCATAGCTCCATAAGGGTACACTTTCTCAATTATAAATGGTCCCATCCATTTTGATCGTAATTTTCCAGGAAAAAGTTTTAAACGAGCATTAAATAATAACACTTCTGGTCCAGACTCAAATATTTTCCTTGAAATCTTTTTGTCATGCAATTTCTTCATTCTTTCCTTATAAATATTTGCATTCTCATAGGACTCATTTCTTATCTATTCCATTTCATTCAGTTGTAATAATCGTTTCTCTCCTGTAGCATTCAAATCATAATTGAACTCCTTTATCGCCCAGTAAGCTTTATGTTCCAGTTCAACAGGTAAGTGACATTGTTTACCATAAACTAACCAATAAGGTAACATTAAGATAGGTGTCTTATAAGCTATTCTATAAGCCCATAATGCATAATCAAGTCTATCAATCCAGTTAGTTCTTTTAGGATTAACAGTTTTCTCTAATATTCTTTTAATATCTCTGTTTGATACTTCAGCCATTCCACTTGTTTAAGGGTGATAAGCAGTTGCAATTCTATGTTTAATTTCAAAATTTTCCAGGAATGATTTTTGTTATATTTCTGAAATGACTTCCCCCATCTGTGATAATTACCCCGGGCATTCCAAATCTTGTAAAAATCATATTCTTTAAAAACTTCAAAACACTTTTGGAATCACAGTTAGGTAAAGCTACAGTTTCAATCCACTTTGAAACATAATCAACTGCTAATAAAATATAAATCTTTCTAGATGAGGGCACGAAAGGTCTCATAAAGTCTAAACCCCATACATCACAAATTTCACTTTCTAATATAAAGTTTAGAGGCATTTCATCTTTTCTAGATATATTTGCCATTCTTTGACATTGATCAAAAGTTTTCACATAATGTCCAACATCTTCAAATAAAGTAGGCCAATAAAATCTAGAATATAAAATTTTAAACGTAGTTTTATCCACTCCAAAGTGTCCTCCAAATTCAGAATCGTGACATTTTTGAATAATTGCAAAAGTTTCTTCAAAAGGTACACATCTTCGAATCACATAATCTCTTCCTATTTTAAATAAATAAGGATCTTCCCAAATATATGATTTACAATCATTCTTGAATTTCTTAATATATTTGCTATTCAACCCATATGGTAAAATATTGCTAACCAAATAGTTAACTATATCTGCATACCAAGGCATTTGTAATCCTTGAATGGCATATAATTGCTCATCAAGGAATTTCTCATTTATATTTTCTTCATAAATTTTCTATTATTTTTGATTCTTGATAAATGATCAGCAATTTGGTTGTCAGTTCCTTTTCTATTCGCAATCTCAAAATCAAATTCTTCTAAAAGTAAAACCCATCTGATCAATCGAGGTTTAGCATCCTTTTTAGACATTAAATACTTAATAGCATAATGATCAGTTTGTACGAAACATTTCATTCCAAGAAGATATGATCTAAATTTATTAAATGCATATACTATTGCTAATCGCTCTTTTTCAGTAGTAGTGTAATTTATTTGAGTTTCATTAAGAGTTTTGCTAGCATAGTATATAACTTTAAAAATTTTCTCATATTTTTGTCCCAATACAGCTCCAATTGCATAATCACTTGCATCACACATTAATTTAAAAGGTTTACTCCAATCGAGAATGCAACAATAACAAGTGCGTGATTAATTTTTCTTTTAAAATATTGAACGCATTCGATACAATCTTCATTGAATTCAAATTTAGCTTCTTTTTCCAATAAATGGCAAAGAGGTTTAGCAATTTTAGAAAAATCCTTTATATATCTCCTATAAAATCCAGCATGACCCAGAAAACTTCTCACATCAGTAACAGGAGTAGGTGGTTAAAGTTCAACAATAATTTTTACTTTTGCCTGATCAACTTCCATCCCTATTTGTGAAATTTTATGTCCAAGTACAATTCCTTCTGTGATCATAAATTGATATTTTTCCCTGTTTAGAACTAAATTTGTTTCTTCACATCTCTTCAAAACGTTCGTTATATTTTCCAAGCAAGACTCATAAGAAGTTCCAAATACTGAAAAATCGTCCATAAATTCTTTAATTCCTTTGTCAATTAAATCACAAAATATTGACATCATACATATTTGAAAATTTGCAGGTGCATGGCATAAACCGAAGGGCATTCTTCTAAACGCAAATGTTCCATAAGGACTTGTAAATTTTGTTTTCTCTTGGTCCTCAGGAGCAATAGCTAATTGATGATAACTAGAATAACCATCCAGAAAACAGAAATATAAGTGTCCAACTAGTTTATGCAACATCTGATCCAAGAAGGGTAAAGGAAAATGATCCTTTCTAGTGGCGTTGTTTAATTTTCGATAATCAATGCAAATTCACAATTCAGTAACTTATCATGTTAGGATTAATTCATTTTTTTCATTAACAATGACAATTACACCTCATTTCTTCGGAATACAATGAATAAGACTCACCCATTGGCTATCCGAAATAGGATAAATAATTCCAGCATCTAACCATTTCAAAATCTCTTTATTTACAACCTCTTTCATAGATGGGTTTAATCTTCTTTGAGGTTCAATAGTGGGTTTACAATTTTCTTCCATTAAAATCTTATGTATACAAATTGAAGGTTATTCCTTTTATATCTGTAATAGTCCAACCAAAAGTTTTCTTATAATTTTTCTGAACTCCTATTAATTTTTCTTCTTGATCTTTATTCAATTCTGAAGATATAATTACAGGTAAAGTTAATGAATTTCTAAGAAATGCATACTTTAAATGTGTAGGTAACATTTTTAATTCCAGTTCAGGGGCTTTTTTGATTGAGGGTAAAAGTATATCATTTTTAGTTGTGTCTAAAATTTTCCAGTTTTCATAAATATAATGTGTTTCTTTAGATAATTTTTCTTCATTTACTTTTTCAATTTCTTCAGTTAATGACACATTATATATCATAGATTCATCATTTTTATCTTCAGAAATGACCTTGCATTTTTCTTGAAAATGTTTTTCAATTATATAATCAAAAATATCCATTCAATAACATTTTTCTTTATCAGGATACCTCATTGATTTTAGAACATTAAATGTTATCTCTTGATCATTAACTCTCATCGTTAATTCTCCTTTTTGCACGTCAATCATAGCACGTCCGGTAGCTAGAAAAGGTCTCCCTAAATTAATAGGTATTTCTTTATCTTCTTCCAAATCTAGCACAATGAAATCCAGAGGAAAGATAAATTTATCTACCTTAACAAGAACATCCTCTATAACTCCTTTAGGATAAGTGATAGATCAATCACCTAACGGAAGGGTTACAGTGGTGGGAGATATCTCTCCTAAATCTACCCTTCGAAAGATTGAAAATGCCATGATATTAATACTTGCTCCTAAATCGCATAAGGTTTTTCCACAAAATTTTTCTCTAATAGCACATGGTATAATGAAACTTCCAGGATCTTTAAGTTTCTGAGGTAGTTTCTTCTGAATTATTGCACAACATTCTTCACTTAATGCAACAATTTCATAAGCTTCAAATTTTCTTTTTTTGCTTAAAATATCCTTCATAAATTTTGCATGGCTTGGCATTTGTTCCAATGCTTCAGCGAAAGGAATGTTGATGGTAAGTTTCTTAAACATCTTAAAGAACTTAAAAAATTGATGGTCAAGCTTCTGCTGTTTTAATCTTTAAGGAAAAGGTGGTGGTGGTCTTTCAACTTCCACTTCAATAGAAATTACAGTCTGATCTTTACTTGAGAAAGCGTATCTTAAGGTTTTTCAATTTCTTCTACCTCTCTCTCTTTTTCAATTTCATTCTGAATTTTCTCTTTTAATTCCTTTCCACTTCTAAGTTGTACAGCTTTTGCTTGTTCATGTTCTTTCCCAGTTTCTTTAAGATTAATTTTGACATTGCTAGTGTTCCTTGAGGTCTGTAATTAATAAAATTAGCAATTTGACCCATCTGATTCTTAATATTACGAATAGTAGTGTTTTGACTTTGTAGCTGATTACCTAGTTGCAAGATCAATTCTTCTATAGATAACTTTTTTTGCTGATTATTAAAACCAGGAGGGTAAGTTGGTCTAAAGTTTAAATTTCCTTGATTGTTCTAATTTGGGTTAACTTGATTATTACTCCATTGTTGATGTCCATTATTCCAATTAAAATTAGGATGATTTTTCTAACCAGGATTATAATAATTAGAATAAGGGTTATTATTTTTAATAGTAATAGCTTGCAAAGTTTCCATTGTTGGAGAATCATCAGTATTTGCAGAATTATCTTTACTTACATGCGATATACTAATAGCAAAATTATCTAATTTCTTAGATATCACAGCCACTAGTGAAGCTAAAATATAAAATATTTCATTATCTTGAATACTTGAAATTCTTTTAGGATTAACCCTTTCAGAAGGCTATTGAAAATTATAATTAGCCATTTCTTCAATTAAAGTATAAGCTTCTTCAAATGTCTTAGTCATCAAAAGAACCCCCAACAACAGCATCAATAATAGATCTAAGTGATCCAATAAGTCCATTATAAAATGTTTGAATAATTAACCAATCTGGCAAAGCATGATGAGGACATTTTCTTAATAGTTCTTTAAATCTTTCCCAAGCTTCATAAATTGTTTCTCCATCAAATTGTGTAAATGAAGTTATATCATTTCTTAATTTAGCAGTTTTAGAAGGAGAAAAATATTTAGCAAGGAATTTTTGTGCCATATCTGCCCAAGTTTTAATAGAACAAGTTGCTAATGAATTAAGCCACATCTTTGCTTTATCTTTTAAGGAAAAATGACAGAGTCTAAGCCTAATAGCATCATCAGAAACATTATTATATTTAAAGGTAGCACAAAGTTCTAAGAAACTAGCAAGGTGTAAATTTGTATCCTCATGAGGTGTTCCTCTAAATTGATTATTTTGAACCATTTGAATAATAGAAGGTTTAAGCTCAAAAGAATTAGCATCTACAACTGGCATTTGAATACTAATATGAAGTTCATCCGCTGTAGGGTTTGCATAATCCCTTAATGGTTTATAAACATTTTGTTCATTGATTTCTATTGGATTTTGATTATTGTTATGTAAGTTAGCCATTTACTGATATTTTTGAATTTGTTTACCTTGTTTTCATTTTTTAATTCTTTTAACTGTTCTTTCTAATTCAGAATCAAAAGGTAATAATCCTTCCGATCCAGAACTACGTATAAAATTAAAATCTTTTTGGTTTTATTTTTTTTATTTTTATTTTTATATATTTCTATGTTTTATATTTTAGATGAAATAAAAGTGTATAAATTATATTTAATTTGAAAAATGTCTTTTTAACTTTCTTACTTATTTTCCTTATCTTCCCTAGCAATAGCGGCAAAAACTTGATGTGTGATTCAACCTAACGGGGCTTTATATATACTTTCAAATGCAAGATTTTGATACCACTGCTAGAAGATTTAATCCCCGACAACGGCGCCAAAAAATTGATGCATTTTTACTTATGAAAGAATTTATGAATTTATATCTAGATTTTTATAATTTTTAAAATTCACAATGTCAAATGCAAGTATACATATTGTATCAAGTAATACAGGGCTCTAGTAGAGTCCTGGTTATCGATCCCACAGTGAAGATTTTTAGTATATTAAGTAATATTTTTAGATTTTTCAAGTTAAAAGTAATTATTATTTTTATTTCTTTTTAAAGTTTAGATTTTAAATTTAATGAAATTTATACTAAATGTAAGTAAGCAACACTAAAATAAATATTAATTCAAGTATAAATTAAACAACTTTCTATTTTTCAACTAATCTAAGATTTTTAGAATAATTATCATTTGTGGAGAATTTAGAATATGGTATTGTGTCAAATAGAAGCATTCCTATTCCTTACCATTTGGTCCAGGCATAAAGAACATTAACTAATCTATAGATCGGTTCAGGATATTTTATTAGTAGAATGAGTTAATCTAGGCTAACACTACTAGATGTCCAAGGGTGGCTATGCTCGGCCCTACCGGTGACCCGTGCCCTTTCTATAAATCAAATTATTAGAATTTAGTCTTTCACTCTAAAAACTAATTAGTTCTACACCCAATAAATCATATCTTCCTATTTATTTTCACTTCACCTTGAATAACCGCATAAAGCCTTCGACTACCCAAGGATTCATGTGATATCTACTAGTTAAGAACTCATCTCCGGATAGGTCTCAAAATTCTTCAACAGGTTTTAACAATTTAAATGGCCAATTTAAAAAGTAAACTAAGATCAGGTATTAATATCATCACAATTTTTATAAATATATTAAGTTAAATACTCCAACAAAGTTTAATTATCTTATTATCTTTTCATAATTGAAAGGAGAAAGAAAACTAACTACTCAGAACACATTGAATTCACACAACAAAACATATTTATAAAACTTTGAACCAAGTTACAAATACTTATCTGGAATGTTCCTTCAAGTGTCCGCTGACTCCTACTGACTTCAATGCAATGATGAAAGACTTCAACAGCAACAACACTAATAATCTCACAATTAACACTCAAAATAAACTAAAAATAAACTCACAAAATAATAAAGAAGGTGGCTCCTTAAAATGATTGGATGACTATAAAGTGCTTGGGGACTAAAGGATGCTAGAAGGGGTTAAAGGGGCGATTTTCTCTATAGAATGGGCTCCTATTTATAGAGCTCTGAATTTGACCAGGGGTTGCTTAAGGCACCACTTCAAAATTTGTCCAAATACAATGTATCTTCTAGAAGGTAACTGTCGCGCCTAGGCACCGGGATCTGGCGCCTAGGCGCCGGACTCCATGACCAGGTCTTCACACCTCTTCACTTTGGGTCACACCTCTTCGCGATTAAAACCTGTTCCCTGCATCCAAATGCATTATATCACATGTCCTATATATTACGAGTAACTTCCAGTCTTTTAGAAGCTCTAATAACCACTTAACATCGTCAAAATAACTGCCCAAAGTCGTCAAAAATCTTGTCTGCGTCTGTATCGAACTAGCGCTTAGGCATGGATTCTGGTGCCTAGGTGTCAGGCCTACAATTTCGACAACTTTGCTCTATTAGCTCCATTTTTGCTCCTTTTTGCTCCTGATTCCTTATTGAACTCTTTTTTTATCACCTACATCCAGAAACATAAAAATATCTTTCATTAAAGCATAATATCTTCAAGAATTGAATCATAAATATGACATAAAAATGGGTATTTTTAATGTGGATCACCTGTCACTCTAAATTCCTCTAATTCTACACTCATTAGTATATCTCCCTATTTATCTGCATTCAATCATATGGACTACATTCTCACCCATATAACCTCATGTGATTCTTACCAATTATTGACTGAGGCAATACCATACCGGTTCTTACATGTTCTCACAACAAATTTTAACATTTTAATTGGCCAAATTAAGAAGTAAATGAAGTGCAAGGTTTTGAATCATCAAAAGTTCTTCCAACATTGAATTCCTATATTTCACACAACATCCTTCCATAAATTTATTACTTCATCATTTTAAGGAAAAGGATAATGAAAACTACTAGAAATTCATGGAGAAAATACAATCACAACTTGGTTTAAAAGTAGAAATCATAGAGAAAACGCAAAAAGTCTTAATTAAAAACCAAATATAATAACAAAGATAAAGACATATCTGTAAACCCTCTCCACCGAACATTTGAAGTTTCTTTGAAAATTTTGCTTTCCCTTACAATACTCCTTAGAGGTTGGCACCCAACTCTAAGGATTCTAAATATCATTTCTAATCCTAATACAAACTATAGTAATTTAATAGAAAAATGGTGAAGTGGAGTGGTGTGTTACTAAAATAACTCTCTTACACAATAAACATAAACCACACTCTCAAAAAACAACCACTTTTCTGATCTTCAAGTCCTATTTTTATAATTTCTCAACAGGTGTCTTCGTATATCTTCAAATCGTGTCTAGATTCAACACAACTTTCAAAAGTTGCATCTATTCAAGAGTATTTTGTATTAATTTTGGCGCCAATAGGAAGTTACCCATGTTCTTACCAAGAGATGCCACAAAATAACTCCTCTTTAGTAACTGCCACGTCTAAGTGCGAGGTCTCGGCGCTTAGCCACTAGTCTTCTGGCGCGTAAGCTCCAAATCTGGGCTCATAGCCACTTGGCTTTGGCACGTAAGCGCGCATCTTGGTGCTTAGCCGCTACAGATCAATTTTTCACTTTTCTTCATTTTTGCTCCAAATTTGATCCTTCTTCACTCCTTACATCACATTCATCCATTTAATCATATTGTAAGAAATATACACAAAATATCTTCCATTAAAGTGCAATCTCATCAAAATAGGTATAAAAATGTGTATAAAAATACTATATATTTTAGCTGAATCAAAATCCCCCAAACTTGAAATATTACTTGTCCTCAAGTGATACTTTAATCATATAAAAATCATACAAGTAAATTGTGTAATGAGTTTCTTTAGGAGTTCTTAAAATTTTGTTCTAAAAATTTAATAGTCCAATTTAGAAAAAAATTTAGTAAATGAGACTAATTTAAAAATTAGAAATCTCTTAGATAAAGGTGAATGAAAAATATGACTTCCAATCTTATTCAAAAATACTTGTACAATTTTTAAAATATAGGTTTTAGGAGTTTTATTTTCTTTGCTTAAAAATCTTTATTGAAAATAATTATACTAACTATATTATATTCATATGCTTTAAGATTTTCTCAAATCTTATAATTTAAGAAGATCGAGCGTGGAACCAATTTTTTATTAGGCCCTTAAATCCTTATGCTTCTCCTTTTTTTTACATACTCATTTTCACTTTTCTTTTTTTTCTCTTTTTTTCCTTTCTTCTCTTCTTGTTTTTTTTTTATAAGGCAAGGATTATTGTATCTGGATAGGCCGCTAAAAATTTTGAATTCTACTCTTCCTTTTCTAAAGCATAAGGTAAATATATATATTTAACTTATAAATATAATAAAAGTTTTGAAAATTATTTTCAATAAAAGAAACTTAAGTATTAAAAATAAATAGTTCAATCCTTCTATTTTTCCAAAAATATTATTTTTCCAACTAAAGATAGTTACAAAATATTCATCATTTCTTCACTATGAAATTTTTAACTTTAAAATTTTCTTTCTTACTTATAGATTTTAACTAAATTCTCTTACTCATTTCTATATTCAAAATTTTATTTCCCCTATATAACTTCATACACATAATTATTTTTCAATCAAAATCCAATTTTATTTTTAGTACATTTGAGAACAAATAAAATTTAATTTTTTGAAATTTATTTTTCATCCCCCTCCCCAAACTTTAGATTTTTGTTATAATGAAACATTTAAGCATGGTAAAAGTATATATGTGTAGAAATAGAAAACTTTAAGTATCATGCTTGCAGGAATTTTTATATCCTAAATATGCAAGTATAATAATTAAAAACATGAAAAAAAATAACTAGATCGAGCTTTTAACTTTATCTTATAAAAGAGATTCAAAAGAGTTCTAAAGTAGTGGAGGAAATAAAAGCAAATTCACACATACTTAAACATAAATCCACAACTAAAAGATATATGGAAGTAAATTGAAAAGTTAAGCATGAAATTGAATTAGTGGATTTTAATTGTGTTTTAAACCTTCCTAAATATTTTTTGGAATATGTTCTAAACTAACAAACAAAATACACTGCAAATTTACTAAAACATTTACTACCACAAAGACTCTAAAAATTCACATTACACAACATCCACAAATATCATAAAAACAAACTAAAGTACCTTACTAACTATTGCATCATTAAAGTCCACATAATAACCATAAATAAAAAGTTCACATCATCAAATAAACTACAAAGTCTAACACAAAATAAAACATAACAATCCACAACACATACAAACTATAAATCCTAATCTTCATCTCCTTCTGACCCGATATAAATATATGCGTAGTAAAATCTTCTTCCCCGACAAAGGCGCAAAAAACTTGACCCTAAGTCTCTGAGGTTAACGTACTAATTAATTCTTTCAACAATATATGTTATAAATAATAATAGCGACTAGTGTATATAATTATAATTTTATGGAAAATATTTTACACAGTAGGGGTTCTACGCAAGTATACACATCATTTCAAGTAATATAGGGCTTTGAAACAAAGACCCCAGTATCATTCCCATGAGGAGAGAGTTATTGATCTTTAAATATTTTTATTTTAAAGTATTTCTTTTATAATTAAAAATAAATTATTTTTAATTTACTAGATGCAATAATAAAGCAGAAATAAAATAAACAATAAGAAATCAACTTTCTCCCTTACATTTAATCCAAGATTTTCTAAGATAATGATAATATTCTTGGAGAATATAAATTTATTGTATTGTGCCAAATAGAAGCATTCATATTCTTTACCCTTTGATCCAGGTGCAAAGAACATTGGCTAGCTCTATAGATCGAGTCCGGATGTATTGTTAGTAGAATGGGTTAATCTAGGCTCACACTACTAGATATCCAAGGGTGGCTATGGTCAGCTCTACTAGTGACCCTTTCCTTTTCTATAAACTAAATCACAAGAATTTAGTCTGTCGCACTAAAAACTTATAAATTCTACACCCATTATATAATATCTTCCAATTTTTTTGCACTTCACCTTGAATAACCCGCACAAGGCCTTCGACTACCCAAGGATTCATGTGATATCTACAAGTTAAGAATTCATCTCCTTCTAGGTCTGAAAACTCTTCAACAGGTTTTAACAATTTAAATGGTCAATTTAAATAGTAAATTAAGAACCTGTATTAATATCATCACAATGTTTTGAAAATATATAATTTTTAATTCTCCGACGAATTTTGTATTATCTTATTTATCTTTTCATAATTGAAAGGAGAAAGTAAAGTAAATACTGAGAACACATTGAAATTAAATAACAAAACATAATAAATAAACATTGAATCAAAATAAAAATACTTATCTTAGATGTTTCTCCTACTGAACTTCTGATTCCTACTGACTCCACAGCGTAATGAACTACAGATGCACCAACTCTTTCAAACTCTAGAATAAACTCACTAATTTATGAAGGAAAGTAAAAAGGTGGCCCTAATATGATCTCTCTAATTCTCTCTCTAGATAGGACTCTAGATAGGGAGAGGTAGATTGGGCATTTTTCTCTAAAGGAATACCCTCCTATTTATAGGATTAAAGGGTTTCCTCAAGGCACCTCATCAAAATGTGTCCACATTCAATGAATCTTCTAGAAGGTGTGTCTGGCGCCTAAGCGCCAAACACCGCGTCCAGTTCTTCGCACCTCTCCACTTTGGATCACACCTCTTCACGATTAAAACCATTTTGAAGCGTCCAAATACATTATATCACATGTCCTATAAACCAGGAACAACTGTCAGTCTTCTAGAAGGTCTAATAACCGCTCATACCATCAAAATAATCGCCCAAAAGTCGTCAAAAATTTAACAGTTTTCTATATCGTGCTGGCGCGTAGGCGCCGGACTCTGACGCCTAGGCGCCAAGCCAGTAATTTCGACAATTTTGCATTTTTGGCTCCATTTTTGCTCCTTTTTGCTCCTTTTTGCTCCTTTTTCATAATTTTCTCCTTCTTAGACATTTTTGTATCACCTACATTAAAAAACACAAAAATACCTTTCATTAAAGAATAGTATCCTTAAAATTTAATAAAAATCAAGGCATAAAAATAGGTATTTTTTTCTTGAATCAAAATCCCCCAAACTTTAACGTTGCTTGTCCTCAAGTAACCCTTTTTACTGTATAAAATGTATAAAATTTGGAATAAAAAGGTAAATATTTAAGACTCCTTATGATTTTTGATTTTATAAAGGCTTTAGTAAAACCTTAACTAAATTTCACTAACTAAGTTTAATTTTAAGAATTTAAAGAATTTTCTAACTATCAAATCATATGACTTCAAAAATTTTTTATTCACTTCATAAATAGTTGTGGTTTTTTATATTAAGATCACATAAATTATTTACAAGAAAAAGATCTTCATGAAATTCTTTTCTAATAAAAATACATGCATAAAAATTAAGTAATAAATGTAATCAGTTTTCTTTTTATAAGTTAATTCAAGTGAAGCCTATTTTTGATTAGGCATTTTCTCAAGCTTCTCCTCTCTTTTTATACATTTTTTATTTTTTTTAATATCCCCCCCTTTTTTTTAAAGAGAAGATTTCTGTATCTGGATAGCCTGTTAATGGTTTTGAACTTCATTATCCTTAACTTATATTTTCAAACTTATACATTTTCACTTAATTATTATAACATAAATAGATTTCAAAAGTATTTCAATCTATTCTTTTTCGAGTTATAATTTTTGATTTCTTAATACTTTTAAAATTCAATTATCTCTACTATAAATAAAAAAATTTCTTAATCTTATTCTTCTTTAAGTTGAATAATTCTATTCTTAAAATCAATCAAAGTTATTAAAATTTTTAAATAAATCCACTAAATTATTTATAATTTCAAAAATTTAAGTGATCTTAAATAGATTCTTCATTCCTCATGTTATGTTAAAAAATTTTTATTTTAAGAAAATATTAGTTCTTTAAGGACAAATAAAATTTAAATTTGAATGTATTTTCCCTTTCCCCCACACTTAAGTTTTGGTCTATCATGAAATTTTTTTTTAAAGTATGAGAGAAAGAAAAACATAATTTTAAAAATGAATTTTTATAAGTATGTAAAAAAAAATTCTAGAAAGAAAAATTTACTTCTACACATGCTTTTATGAATAATACTAAAATATTGAAGCAGGTATAAAAGTAAGCAGGCTCATTAATAATTAAATTAAATGACTATACTACTTATAATAACAGAAATAGAACAACAATACTAACTACTAAACAGTAGGCTGAAACAAAAATAAACATAAATTTATCCAAATTTCAATCTTAAACACAATACATTAAAAATACTTTAACAACAATCTCAACACCCAACAATCCAGACAAAGTACATAATCAAATCTAAACTAGCAAACAACAAAAAACAATCAATACTAATAAATAAACTAAACTAACAACAGACTTAGCACAATTCAGAGGTAAATCAGGCCACTAATCACTGTCTGTAGCCCCAACATCGTCATCATCACCAAAAGAAAACTCAATATCCTTAGGATCAACATATGGTGAGAAACTAGGAAAGGTAGGAAACTGAACATCATGCTCTCCCTTCAGTAATCTAACGAGAGCTTCATCATACTCAGCATCATAATTACTCTTCCTCTGGGTATACTCAGATAAATGATCAATTTTCTTATAAATAGAATCAATTCTACAGTGTGTTTGAAATAACTCATGCTGCTGCTCTATAAACGAATCATGCATCGATTCCCAAAAGCTAGATGGTGGCTCAACAGTAGAAGTAGAAGGTCTGGAAGTAGAAGATCTAAATGAAGTGTGTGCAGAAGTAGAAGGAGCGGTCGATCTCTTCCCTCAAAGATGATCATATATACTAACACTCTCCCACCCAATTGGCTTGGTAGACTTCAGCTTCTCCTCAGAAATATCAGCAGTGACTCCATTGAAATAACTCATGCTGCTGCTCTATAAACGAATCATGCATCGATTCCCAAAAGCTAGTTGGTGGCTCAACAGTAGAAGTAGATGGTCTAAATGAAGTGTGTATAGAAGTAGAAGGAGCGGTCGATCTCTTCCCTCAAAGACGATCATATATACTAACACTCTCCTACCCAATTGGCTTGGTAGACTTCGACTTCTCCTCGAAATATCGGCAGTGACTCCATTCGCTAACACATAAAGAATATATCAAAGATGGGAATCCCGAGTCCCACATAAGTACTGGATCTAGCAGTAGACTCCACAGAATCATAAATAATACTGCTGACATCTATCAGCTTCCTCTCCTGAATGCAGTAGTTTAAGATAGCTCTTTCTCTGGTAACTTTACTCAGGTGGTTGGAAGGTAGAAGTCTAGCAGAAATAAAATAATGCCAAGCCTTTGAAACACCATTTAGCTTAGAAGATTTGAATTTTACCTATTTTACATTTCGGATCTTCCAGGCTCCGATGCTTGTCGATCGAATAAGCAATAATCATCTCAAGATCTCCCTCCGATGGAGATAATCCAGAATAGTGGCACTCGATGGTAGGTGGCAGTCCATAAAACACATTGATCCTCTTTGAAGTAAATCCTTCTCCAATACCTCTGACGAAGATTTCGTAGTCTTCTACATCTAAAAAGTTAGCATAAAATTCACGAACGACTGGAATAATAGCAACAGTAGTGAAATAACAGAATCGTTGTCAGTTGTGCACAGCGATTGTGTTCTGGATCATTTCACCTGGATTGTAAAAGCTTCGCTCCAAGATAAACTTTCTCGACGTCGCAAATTCGTGATATTGAAAATAAGCTGCCACAGTCGCGAACTTGCTACTGTCAAAATTTTCTCGTCCCTTCCCTCACTTAGATTTTGGTGTCATCTAAACGTGAAAGAAAACAAGAACAAATTTAGGAATAAAATATTTAAACTCTTTTTAAGTTTAAGAAACTTAAAATAAGTTTAAAAATCCAAATAGAATACCTAAAAATCAAAATTTTTCTCAAAATTTTGATTCTTAGCAAAACATAGGAAAAACTATGGTGAAAATCGAAAATAAATGGATTAGAGTGTAGATCTGACCTCGAGACAAAGAAATCAAGTGATTTCTCGCCCAAATACTTGATGTTTTGACCTCAAAATGGACCTAAGAGTAACATTTTCGTGAAAATGGGGAAGGAGATGAAGCTTAGGCGTCATCCATGGCTAATGGGGTTTATATGGTGTTTTTCCGGTAAGCAGGCCGAACCGGCGCTTAGGCGCCGAATTCTAGCGCCTAGGCGCCAGACACGCCTTTCACAAAAATCACTCTAAAAATTTTATTTTCCACCAAAATTCATAAATTCAACTTCCATTTACTCATATTATAGTAGGGCTTCAGTTTTTAACTTCCTAAACATTTTCCAAAAATTTTAAAAATTAATTATTAAATCCACCAATCAAACACAAGGTTTAAATCAAACTCCTCTAATTTCCATTTATAATCTTCAATATTGGCTCAATATACTTAAGATAAGTATAATATAATGATTCAAGTCCTAACACACAATCAAACAACACATTTTGAAAATAAATACAACACACATTGAACATGAAAGCAAATACACAAACAAACACAATCGATTTGCTAAATCGATACAACGAATCACTAGATAAATCACGATCTCACCAAATCACTATCTAATTTCCATTATCTTCACAATGAAGATTGCTTGGCCTACTGGGGAAGAATACTAACGCTCTTGGAAAATCCGTAGCCGTTTTCTCGTTGATCCAATTGTTCTTCGCATACATCTCCACTTCAGCATCTTGATAAACCGCTAGATGATCAAATTGGAGTTTCGCTTGCCATTCCAGATGTTCAATCTGATGATACATCTCATGGAGGCGATCTCCAATGCTTTTGAAATCCACTTCAAATTTATCAAGACGACTAGAAATTTTCTTCAAACTTACAGTGATGAAACTATTGAAGTAGGGTTGAGGATCTTTTGGATCTTTGTCTCTGGCCTCTTCTCCAAGATTTCTCCTCTCAATTTCTTCAAAAATCCTCTCTAATCTCTCAAGAATGGATTGTATGGGTCCAAATAATGATTGCATAGGGATTTGGGACGAAAATGGGTTAATTTAAAGGTGAAAATCATGTGAAAAACTGAAAGTTTTTTGTTTTTACACGACCCAGTAACCGTGCCGCTTAGGCGCCAAATCTGGCGGCTAGGCGCCAGACCCATCGACACAGCTTATTCGGCGCTTAGGCACCAAATTCTGGCACCTAGGCACTGGAACCATGTTCGACTCCATTTCGGCTAACGTCAAATTTCAAGGTTTCGTTCTCCAAAAATAGGTAAATTATAATGGTAAGATTAGAATAATCTCAATAACACAGTTATACATAATTTCAATGAAGGTTAACTTGATCTCCTTTTTACTCACATATGAAATGGAGTGATTCAAAGTCCAAACTTTATATACTTCAAGATAATTTTTAATTTTCTGAAGTTATATAAAATTAGTCAAGACTGAGGCATAACCATATTAAAAATGTAAAAACACACTAAAAATAAAATATATGGGTTGCCTCTCATTAAATGCTTGGTTTAACGTCGTCAGCTCGACCTAAGTAATTCTTTAATCAGGTTGACTTAATTCATAAGCCTCTTCATAAATCTTTTTAATGTCTCCCAAATAAGGCTTTAATCTTAATCCATTAACTTTAAAAATTTTTCCCATTTTGGGGTCTTTAATTTCCACAGCTCCATATTGGTATACTTTTCAATTATATATGGTCCTATCCATTTTGATCTTAATTTTCCAGGAAAAAGTCTTAAACGAGCATTAAATAGTAATACTTCTTGTCCAGTGCTCAAATATTTTTCTCGAAATCTTTTTATCATGTAATACCTTCATTTTCTCTTTATAAATTTTTGCATTATCATATAATTCATTTCTTATTTCATCCATCTCATTTAATTGCAATAATCATTTTTCTCCTGCGAGTATTCAAATCGAATTAAACTACTTTATCGCCCAATAAGCTTTATGTTCAAGTTCAACAGGTAAGTGACAGTGTTTTCCAAAAACTAACCGGTAAGGTGACATTCCGATTAGTGTCTTATAAGCTGTTCTATAAGCCCATAATGTAGAATCATGTTTATCAACCCAATCAGTTCTTTTAGGATTAACAGTCCTCTCTAAAATTCATTTAATTTCTCTATTTAATACTTCAGTCATTCCACTTGTTTGTGGGTGATATGCAGTTGCAATTTTATGTTTGATTCCAATTTTTTACAGTAATGATTGAATTCTTATATTTCTAAAATGACTTCCACCATCTGTGATAATTACCTTAGGCATTCTAAATCTTCAAAAAATCATCTTCTTTAAATATTTAGATACATTTTGGAGTCACAGTTAGGCAAAGCTACAACTTCAATCCACTTTGAAACATAATCAACTGCTAATAAAATATAAATTTTTCCAGATGATGGTACAAATGGTCCCATAAAGTCTAGACCCCATATATCAAAAATTTCAATTTCCAATATATAGTTTAAAGGCATTTCATCTTTCTTGGATATATTTCCCATTCTTTGACATCGATCACATGTTTTAACATAATGTCTCACATTTCTGAATAAAGTAGGCCAATAAAATCCTGAATTTAAAATTTTAAATGCAGTTTTATCTACCCCAAAGTGTCCTCCAAAATCAGAATCATGACATTTTTGAATAATAGCAAAAGTTTCTTCATAAGGTACACATCTTCGAATTATAGAATCTCTTCCTAATTTAAGTAAATGAGTATCTTCCCAAACATAATATTTAGCATCATTTTTAAATTTCTTAATAAATTTTTCATCCAATCCATAAGGTAGAGTATTGCTAACTAAATAGTTAACTATATCTGCATATCAAGGTGTTTGGTATACTTAAATAACATATAAATGTTCGTCAGGAAATTTCTCATTTATGTTTTCTTCAGTAATAACATCATTCTTAATTCTAGATAAATGATCAGCAATTTGGTTGTCTGTTCCTTTTTATCAACTATTTGAAAATCAAATTCTTGTAGAAGTAAAACCCATCTTATTAGTCTAGGTTTAGCATCCTTTTTAACATTAGATATTTAATAGCAGAATGATCAGTATGAACTATGCATTTAGTACCAAGAAGATAAGGTCTAAATTTATCAAAGGCATATACTATAGCTAGAAGCTTTTTCTCAGTAGTAATGTAATTTATTTGAGTTTCAGTAAGAGTTTTACTAGCATAATATATCTTTGAAAATTTTCTCATATTTTTGTCCCAATACAGCTCCAATTGCAAAATCACTTGCATCACACATTAATTCAAAAGATTTATTCCAATTAGGTGCAACAATGATAGGTGCAGTAATTAATTTTTCTTTTAAAATATTAAAAGCATTAACACAGTCTTTGTTAAATTCAAATTTAGCATCTTTTTCCAATAAATGACAAATAAGTTTAGCAATTTTAGAAAAATTCTTTATATATCTTCTATAAAATCCAGCATGACCTAGAAAACTTCTCACATCAGTAACAGTAGTAGGTGGTTGAAATTCAGCAATAATTTTCACTTTTGCTTGATCTACTTCCATCCCCTTTTGTGAAAGCTTGTGACCAAGTACAATGCCTTCTGTTACCATGAATTGACATTTTTCCTAATTAAGAACTAAGTTTGTTTCTTCACATCTTTTCAGAATTTTGGAAATATTTTCCAAACAAGATTCAAAAGAAGTTCAAAAAACTGAAAAATCGTACATGAATATTTCAATTCCTTTGTCAATCATATCACAAAATATTGACATCATACACCTTTGAAAAGTTGCAGGTGCATTACATAAACCAAAAGGCATTCTTCTAAAGGAAAATGCTCCATAAGGACTTGTAAATGTTGTTTTCACTTGGTCCTCAGGAGCGACAGGTAATTGATGATAACCAGAATATCCATCTAGAAAATAGAAATATGAGTGCCCAGCTAATTTATCAAGCATTTGATCCAAGAAAGGTAAAGGAAAATTATCATTTCTAGTGATGTCATTTAATTTCCTATAATCAATGCAAATTAGCCATCTAGTAACTTGTCTTGTATGACTTAGTTCATTTTTATCATTGACAATGACAGTTACTCCTCCTTTCGTTGGAACACAATGAATAGGACTTACCCATTGGCTATCCGAAATAGGATAAATAATACCATCATTTAACCACTTAACAATTTCTTTTTTTACAACCTCTTTCATGATGGGATTTAATCTTCTTTGCGGTTCAATAGTAGGTTTAAAATTTCTTCCATTAAAGTTCTATGCAAACAAATGGACGGGCTTATTCCTCTTATGTCAGCAATTGTCCAACCAAATGCTTTCTTATAATTCCTTAACACTCCTATCAATTTTTCTTCTTAATCTTTACTTAGCTCAGAAGAAATAATAACAGAAAAAGTTAATGAATTTCTCAGAAATGCATACTTTAAATGTGAAGGTAACATTTTTAATTCTAATTCAGGGGCTTTTTTAATTGAGGGTAAAAGTATATCATTTTGAGTTATGTCCAAAGTTTCCCAATTATCTTTAATATAATGAGTTTCTTCTTCTTTTAGTTCTTCATCTTCATCAGTTAATAATTCAAATTTTTCTTCAGAAATGACTTCAGATTTTTCTTGATAATGTTTCTCAATTAAATAATGAATTATACCCATTCGATAACATTTTTCTTTGTCAGGGTACTTCATTGATTTAAGGACATCAAATTTAATCTCTTGATCATTAACTCTCATGGCTAATTCTCCTTTTTGCACAACAATCATAGCTCGTCTGGTCGCTAGAAAAGTTCTCCCTAAAATAATAGGTATTTCTTTATCTTCTTCCATATTAAGTACAATGAAATCTACAGGGAAGATAAATTTAACTACTTTAACAAGAACATCCTCTATAACTCCTTTAGGGTAAGTGATAGATCTATCAGCTAATTGAAGGGTTATAGTGGTGGGAGTAATCTCTCTAAAATTCAACCTTTGAAAAATAGAAGACGGCATGAGATTAATACTTGCTCCTAAATCGCATAAAGCCTTTCCACAAAAATTTTCTCCAATAGCACAAGGTATAGTAAAACTTCTAGGATCTTTAAGTTTTTGAGGTAATTTCTTTTGAATTATTGCACTACATTCTTCACTTAATGCAATAGTTTCAAAAGCTTAAAATATCTTTCATAAATTTTGCATAAGTTGACATCTGTTCCAATGCTTCAGCAAAATGTATGTTTATAGTAAGTTTCTTAAAAATTTCAAAGAACTTAGAAAATTGATGATCAAGCTTATGTTTTTTAAGTCTTTGAGGAAAAGTTGGTGGAAGTTTTTCAACTTCCATATTAATAGAAATATTAGTTTGATCTTTATTAGGAGAAAGAGTTTCTTTAGATTTTTCAATCTCTTCAACCTCAATCTCATTTTCAATTTCATTCTGCATTCTTTCTTTTAATTCCTTTCCACTTCTAAGTTGTACAGCTTTAATATGTTCATGTTCTTTTCCAGTTTCTTTTGGATTGATTTCAACATTACTAGGAAGTGTTCCTGGGGGTCTATAACTAATTAATTTAGCGATTTGTCCCATTTGATTCTTAATATTACGAATATCAGTGTTTTTGATTTTGTAATTGATTACTTAGTTGTAAAATTAATTCTTCTATTGATAACTTTTTCTGTTGATTTTTAAATCCAGGTGGTTTATAGTTTGAATTAACTTGATTATTCTAATTTCCAATGTGATGAGATTGTTTATTACCCCATTGTTGTGAATTATTCCATTTAAAATTAGGATGATTTTTCCATCCAGGATTATAATAATTTGAATAAGGATTATTTTTACTAGCAATAGCTTGTAAAGTTTCAATAGTTTGAGAATCTTCAATATTAGCAGAGTTATTATGTGATATATTAATAGCAAAACTATCTAATTTCTTAGACATTGCTGCTACTTATGAAGCTAAAATAGAAAAGGCTTCATTATCATGAATACTTGCCATTCTTTTAAGATTAATACTTTCAGAAGGCCATTGAAAATTATTGTTAGCCATTTCTTCAATTAAAGTGTAAGCATCTTCAAATGATTTAGACATTAAAGAACCTCGAGCAGCAGCATCAATAATTGATTTTAAAGATCTAATTAATCCAGTATAAAATGTTTGAATAATTAACCAATCAGGTAAAGCATGATGAGGACATTTTCTTAATAGTTCTTTAAATCTTTCCCAAGTTTCATAAATTGTCTCCCCAGTCAAATCGACTAAATGAAGTAATATCATTTCTTAATTTAGCAGTTTTAGAAGGAGGAAAATATTTAGCTAGGAATTTTTTTGTCATTTCAGCCCATGTTTTAATAGAACCTGTTGCTAATGAGTTCAACCACAACTTTGCTTTATCTCTTAAAGAAAAAGGAAAGAGTCTAAGCTTAATAGCATCATCAGAAACATTGTTATATTTAGAGGTAGCACAAAGTTCTTAAAAACTAGCAAGGTGTAAATTTGGATCCTCATTTGGATTTCCACTAAATTGAATGTTTTGAACCATTTGAATAATAGACGGTTTAAGCTCAAAAGAATTAGCTTCTACAGTGGGTATTTGAATACTACTATGAAGTTCATCAACTGTAGGGTTAGCATAATCCCTTAATGGTTTATAAACATTTTGATAATTAATTTCAATTGTATTTTGTATATTTTTATGTAAATTAGTCATTTCTTGAAAATTTTGAATTTGTTTTCCTTTTTTAATTCTTCTAACAGTTCTTTCTAATTCAGAATCTTAAGGTAATAATCCTTCAGATTCAGAACTACGCATAAAAAGTCAATTAGCAAGAATTAAAATAAATTTATTATTATATATATGTTTTTTTTGTTTTTTTTTAATAAAGAAAAAAAATAAAAATACTTAAAATCTAAAAGTTTGCCTCTGCTCTCCCTGGCAATGGCACCAAAAACATGACCCGATATAAATATATGCGTACTAAAATCTTCTTCCCTAGCAACGATGCCAAAAACTTGACCCGAAGTGCTCTGAAGATCAACGTACTAATTAATGCTTTCAAAAATATATTTTATAAATAATAATAGCAACTAGTGTATATAAATATAATTTTATGGAAAATATTTTACACACTAGGGGTTCTACGCAAGTATACGTATCGTTTCAAGTAACATAGGATTTTGAAATAAAGACCTCAAGTATCTTTCCCACGAGGAGAAAGTTATAGATCTTTAAATATTTTTATTTTAAAGTATTTCTTTTATAATTAAAAATAAAATATCTTTAATTTACTAGATGCAATAAAAAAGCAGAAATAAAATAATTGATGTAAATAATAATAAGAAAGCAACTTTCTCCCTTTAAATTAATCCAAGATTTTCTAAGATAATGATAATATTCGTGGAGAATATAAATTTATGGTATTGTGCTAAATAGAAGCATTCATATTCTTTACCCTTTGATCCAGGTGCAAAGAACATTGGCTAGCCTATAGATCAGGTCCGGATGTACTGTTAGTAGAATGGGTTAATCTAGGCTCACACTACTAGATGTCCATGGGTGGCTATGGTCGGCCCTACTAGTGACCCTTTCTTTTTCTATAAACCAAATCACAAGAATTTAGTTTGTCACTCTAAAAACTTATCAATTCTATGCCCATTATATAATATCTTCCTATTTATTTGCACTTCACCTTGAATAACCAGCACAAGGCCTTCGACTACCCAAGGATTCATGTGATATCTACAAGTTAAGAATTTATCTCCTTCTAGGTCTCAAAACTCTTCAATAGGTTTTAACAATTTAAATGGCCAATTTAAATAGTAAATTAAGAACCGGTATTAATATCATCACAATGTTTTGAAAATATATGATTTTTAATTCTCCGACGAATTTTGTATTATCTTATTTATCTTTTCATAATTGAGAGGAGAAAGTAAACTAACTACTGAGAACACATTGAAATTAAATAACAAAACATAATAAATAAACTTTGAATCAAAATAAAAATACTTATCTTTGATGTTTCTCCTACTGAACTTCTGATTCCTACTGACTCCACAGCATAATGAACTACAAATGCACCAACTCTTTCAAACTCTAAATACAAACTCTAAAATAAACTCACTAATTTATGAAGGAAAGTAAAAAGGTGGCCCTAATATGATCTCTCTAATTCTCTCTCTAGATAGGACTTTAGATAGGGAGAGGTAGATGGGGCGTTTTTCTCTGAAGGAATACCCTCCTATTTATATGCTTCAAGGGTTGCCTCAAGGCACCTCTTCAAAATGTATCCACATTCAATGAATCCTCTAGAAGGTGTGTCTGGTGCCTAGGCGCCGAAATCTGGCGCCTAAGCGCCGGACACTGCGTCCAGTTCTTCGCACCTCTTCACGATTAAAGCCATTTTGAAGCGTCCAAATACATTGTATCACATGTCCTATAAACCAGGAACAACTGCCAGTCTTCTAGAAGGTCCAAAAACCGCTCATACCGTCAAAATAACCGCCCAAAAGTCATCAAAAACTTAATAATTTTCTGTATCGAGCTGGCGCTTAGGCGCGGGGCTTTGGCGCCTAGGCGCCAGGCCAGTAATTTTGACAATTTTGCATTTTGGCTCCATTTTCGCTCCTTTTTCCTCCATTTTGCTCATTTTTCATATTTTTCTCCTTCTTGAACATTTTTGTATCACCTACATCCAAAAACACAAAAGTACCTTTCATTAAAGCATAATATCCTTAAAATTTAATAAAAATCAAGGCATAAAAATAGGTATTTTTTCTTGGATCACTTTGTTCATCTTCATCTCCTTCATTCCAGGTAAGCGTAGGCTCATATGGGGTATAATGTGGATGTGAGGGTAACACAACACTATATTCACCTCTGATTACCTATCCATATAATTGTGATAGTTCTCCTCATACTCGCTATGTCTCTGAGAATAATCCCCACTATGAACTGCCTTTCCTTCTATATCATGAACTTGATCAGCAGTATAATTGATGTTATCTTTCATTTTATTTAAATGTTCAATCTGTGAATCATAAAAAATTGACTTGAAAATGCTTGAGATGTAGAAGCATGATATGTAGAAGCAACATATATAGATGCACGTGAAGCTCTAGAGAATCCTCCTCTCTAGCCAAAAAGTGAATGATCAGCATATGTCTTCACATTCGTACTAGTAATAGGTTTAAGAGCCTGAAGGACCTCTTCCCAATTTTCAAATCTTACACCAGTTCACTCACACAGTGAATGTATAAGGGAAGCAAATCCTATACATGAAGTGGTAGCAGCTCTAGAAGACATGCAAATATAATCATAAATAATCTTCCCAATGTCTTTCACCTTCCCCTGATGAATACAGTAATTCAAAGTAGCATTTTATCTCATCACTTCACTCATATGATTAGTAGGAAGAAATTTGGATGATATGAAATAATGTCAGGCCTTAGAAGAGGCATTCAACATTGAAGCAGAAAAGTTAACTCTTCTTTCATTAGTTATTTTCCATAATCTCCTTCCATCAGTGAAAGCATAAATGATTTCATCTAATTCTTCCTCTGTATGATTATAACTCTAATAGAAACAAAATTTATTCAACGAAAATAGGTAAAACTTATTTATTACCTCAGGATTAAGATGTAACAACTATCCTTGGACCAACACAAAGTATTTTTCTGACTCCAGAAGATTTACATAGAACTCTTGTACAACAGAAGTAACTGCTACAGTCGTGAAACAACATAATCTATCCCAAAGGTGTCTAACGATCATATCTTCTATCACTCCACCTTATCAAAACCTCACTCCTAAATCAGTTTACATGATTGTAGAGCTTGCATGTATCGGTCTTGAGCCGTCGAACTTACAAACTTATTTGAATCAAAAGTGGATCTTGAGTTGCTCCTCTTTGGTGCCATTTCTAAAATTTGTATAAAAATTACCATAAATTTCACATTCAACTTAAAATCACTAAACTTAACTTCTAAAGGCTTGAACTACTAAATCCATGTAATTTCCAAAGCTTTTTCTCAAATTTTTTCCATGAATAGTGAATTTTGGATTTCTTCAATATGCACTCAAACTATATGGTAAAAAAAAAAATTTCTACATATGAGTAGTGCTCTTACCTTAAAAAGATCAAATCTAACAAACTCCACTTGAAATGATTTAAAAATAACAAATCTTGGTAATGCTCTAACCTTCTAAGTCGCGAACACCGAAGGTAGAAGATGATGGGGTGAATAATTTGTGATTTTTTGGGTTTAAAACCTGAAAAATGAATTTCATGAACCAACGCCTAAGCGTGAAAGTTCAGTGCTTAGCTGCGGAGCATAGACGCGTAAGCGCGAGGTCCTGGCGCTTACTTGCGAATTCGTTATTTTTGATTTTTCCGTTAAATACACATTCTCGCTCAATTAATCAACCTAAATTGAAAATATATCATCACCTTATAATCTTCTTATCTCAGAATTACATTTCTATATATTAATAATGGATTCAACGCAAGTTTTACACAAACACAAACTCTTTACTAAATAAAACAAATACAAATTACAATTAAAAACCAAAATTCTTTAATCCAAGATCCATGGATAAAATCTCATTTTTTCTACTCACATTTAAACAATTAAACAAAACAATAAACAAATATTTAAAACATAAACACATTTATAACACACAACAAAACATAAAACACTAAAAACTATTACTTAACACGGTTGATTAGCACTTAACATAATTGATTAACACTTAACATAAAATAAGAACATTATTACATTCTCCGTTATGTGGAACATATCCAGACCCTCCATTAGTTCCATTTGAACCATTTGGTATAAAAATTTGATAGAACTTGGACAATGGTTGAAAACACTTATTGAATCTTCTTCTATCCCCTTGTTCTTCAAAAACATCATTTTATCCACCTGTTCAACATGACTACTATGACTAAATTGTGTCTTTAATTGTCATCCAATATGTTCTAAATGTGCGTTAGTTTCATTTACATTTGCTTTGATTGAAGCTACATCAGCCTTGATCTTTGCAATCTTCTTTGCTATTAATTGAATACTAATGACTAGAAATCCATTACATATAAAATGAACTTATTCTTGTTCACATCCTCATTCTTCTTAATTTCACTCTCCCAAGATGACATTTTTCTAACTTAAACTCTTTTGTAAGGCTCTTAGGAAAGAAATTTGGAATGAGATGAATGTCCTTTAATCTGGTCTCTATTTATAGACTTTAAATTAAAACCATTCTTCCACATTAACAAAACTTAAAATAATGTTCCATACAACTTCCCCATGATAATGACTTATAGAACCACATTTTTTCACTTTTTTCATAACTCTAGCGCCTAAGCGCCGACTGCTGATGCTTAGTCGTCAGTGCTCATTTCTGCACAGGTCAGCTAAACCTCCGAATACTCATTTTAACTCATCTAATTTATAAATCAAGGTCTCATTAACCTTGATCAAAATCATATAATCAAAATACTACCATATAATTCTCACAAGGAAAGGATCACCGGCATCACAAATTAATTCAAAAATTTTTCCTAATCTAGTGAAATAATAACTAGTGCAGTGATTAATTTCTCTTTTAACTGCTTAAAAGCTTTTAGGCAGTCTTCATTAAAAATAAATATTGCATATTTTTCCAATAATTGGCATAAAGGCTTAGCAATTTTTTAAATGTCTTTAATATAATTCATGTAGAATCCAACATGTCCAAAAAACTCCTAATTTCCCATACATTTGTTGGACAAAGTAAATTAGTGATCACTTGAATTTTTGCAGGGTCTACTTTTATACCTTTTTCTGAAATTTGATGTTTCAAAATAATTCCGCCTGCTACCATAAGTTGACATTTTTCCTAATTAAGAACTATGTTTGTTTTTTTATAACGTTTAAGAACTTTTGATAGGTGTTCTAAACATGATTTAAATGAAATTCCAAACATTGAAAATCATCCATAAACACATCAATTCCTTTTTCAATTAAATCACTAAAAACTTCCATCATACATGTCTGAAATGTAGTAGGAGCATTACATAAACCAAAGGGCATTCTTCTAAAAGCAAAAGTACCATAAGGAGTGGTAAACATTGTTTTCTCTTGATCCTCTGGGGCAATTTGTATTTTGTGATAACCAGTATATCCACTCAGAAAACAAATATATTTATGCCCGGCTAGTCTATCCAACATCTGATCAAGAAAGGGAAGTGGAAAATGATCTTTTCTGGTGGCAAGATTAATTTTCTATAATCAATGCATATTCACCATCTTGTAACTTGTCTTGTTGGTATAAGTTCATTCTTTTCATTAACACTTACATTTACTTGTCGGCTTATTTTTAGGTTGTGTGTTTTGAAAAGGGGGTCTCCTACAGAAGTTGTCGGTGAATTTTAAATTTAATTTAAATTTAAATATATATATATATATAGTTTTAGAAAGAAGCATTTGATTTTGAAAATAACTTTAAGTTTAAAATTTTAAGACATGAAATCAAAGCAATCTCACATCCCAAATAGTTTATATAAACGAGCGCCGCATAACGAGCTGTGTATTTATCCCGAAGAATATACACACTACTTGATGATGGGGCTTGATTAAATAAACCAGAAGATTTGTGACATCCGTTTGGTCTGCGAACCATTTTTATAAGCCGACAAATTCCCTTGCTTAATATAAAGAAATTAAGCAGGGTTTATATTACTTGGGTTCTTAAAGTTCCCTATAAGGGCAAGCCCCTATAGTTAATTATATCTTAAATGACGGGAATCATTTAAGAAAACTCTCGATAATGATCAGTGGTTTTGCTTTCAAGAATTTCAAAGTTTAAGGTTTTCAAAGGATTGAATTTTAGAGATTTCAATAGGGAATGGATCAAATTTAGGACGGTTTATTTTGGGAATCCAAAGGAAGAAAAGTAGGGGAAGCTGAGGATCCAAGAAAAATCTTGGCAAATTCCCAAACTATCCTATTGTTTAGCTTCAATTAGGGAATTTATTTAATGTTGCATCTTGCCAATTTTAATTTATTAGGACTTATATTTATATGATATAATCATACAAATAGCCCGGAAGATGTGAGGGTTTATGTCGTACCAAACGACTACCTTGGAATCCTGAGACGAGTAAGGACTTAATTTGCATAATATGATTATACAAATGCCTGACAAAAAGTTGAGGAATTATGTTGCACTAGACAAACTACCACTAAATCCTGTGGCTTTGTTATTTAAAACTAAGGAAAGTTTTGCTGAAGTAGACCCGAGTTTTGCTGCCCACTATACTCTAGGCTCCTTGTTGTTGCAGAGGTTTAGTTTTAGAATGTGATAATCAAGAGATGAGAGAAGTGTTTTGGTTTAGAAAAAAATTTTAAAGTCCAAATGTCTTTAATGTTTTATTATGGGAATATTAAAGTTGATTATAACAACACCGGTTAAGAATCCACGGTTCCATCATTCCGGCATCGTTATTTTTATCGGATTCACTTAGTCCAGATGAATTTGCTAAACTCAACTGAATGAGTTCCATACTTTCATTTAGACTGTGGGAAATCCCGTTAGCAACACGTAGGTTACATTATCCGAGGTATTCCCGATCATCCAACGAGGTGTTTTAATTTAATTGCAATTGTAGTTTTGTGTTCTATTTGTGATTAAATTTTGAGTTGCTTTATATTTTGGAATGCTGTGGCGGTGAATTTTATCTTGTGGTGACTTTTAATTTAGTTTTGGTTTCAGTTTTGTGACTATCCTAAAGGTTTTAGTTTTCATGCAACAATCTTGTTTAACATGCAAGAAAAGTAAAGCGCAGTGCATGTAAGTAAACTACAATAAAGTAAATTGCAATAAAATAAAAGCGTACCTGGAGGGTCTTCCCGTCATCCCAAGCTGCACTTAAAACATATATTAAGGCATCTAAATATTCATAACAAGTACCTAGGTAAAGCTAAGGGAAGGTTTTGGTTGTCTACCAAAATCCTAATCCTATTGCTAGTCAACTCCTATGACGTCTAGGTTCCTGTGTTTTGTTTAAGGATGATTTTTTTAATCAAAGAACAATTAAATTCAATTGTTCTTCTAAAACATCCCATCATATTGAGGAAGTGTTTAGGAGGAGTCCTAAACATCTTTTTAATATTTTCGAGATTATTTTGAGTCCAAGTAAATTTAATTGCACAGGTGAATTAATCATTCAAGAGTTTAGTTAAGCTTTGTCTCTTGCTCGGTGAACTTGAGCATTTGATTATCTGATGAATGAAGTGACAAATCACTTAATATTCTATTTAAGAGTTCTAATAATTAAAGCCTTTAGGGGCAAGTTGGTTTGTTGAGAATTTTAATCATTCTTAATTTGAAGTTTGAGTTAAAGTTTTAAAGTGATATAGTTTAATTATGAGGTTTTAATTAATAATTTTAAGTTTGGAATAGTGTTCAAATTATTTTTGGTTTAAATCTTTATACTTTAAGTGATTTTAATATTTTAAATTTGTTTTACTTTTATTATTGAATGATGTTAATTAAATATATTTTAAATTTAATTTAGTTGAATTTAACTTAATTTAATTTAATTTAAATATTTTTAATTTAACTTAATTGTTAAAATGTTAATTTAATTTAATTTTTACCTAATTTAATGTAATTTTAATTTAATTTAATTTAATTGTTAAACCACTTAACATTTTGAGGTTTCCTTTAATTTCAGGGTTATATTTTTTAATTTTTCTTTTACTTAGTTTGGATTATCATTTTAATCTTAATTAAGAGTTAAATATTATTGAAGTGACTTATTTAGGGATTTTTTTATTAAAGAATTAATATCCTCTCAAGTTATATCACTATTTTTAATAATTCAATTTTTCATCAATCCTCCAAAATTTAAATTATTTAAATAATTAAAGTTTTTTAGTTTATTAAAAGTGATTAATGGGTTCCTACCCTTTTAATTTCCCAAAGTTTCAATCATCCAATAAAGATAAAATCAAATATTTTACCCTCCATTTTAATTAAACCTAAAATTTTAATAAAGGGGTTTAAATTCTTTAATTACATTTATGCCCTTTTAGGCTTATTTATTTCATAACTCACTAAATTGAGTTCAAATGAACTTGAAATTTTTATGTCACTTCACTCATATGTCAATTAAGACATTAGAGGAGAAAATGTGATTTTTCTGAATTTAACTTATTTATATAATTATTTTTAGTGAAAAATAGGGATTTTCAATTGAAATTCAACAACATGACCAAGGAAAGGTTTCTCCTCTTAAGGAAATTTATGAGATGTTTCTAATGACCAGAGGAACACTTGGACCAATTTTGGTGATTTTTTAAATTATATTTTATTTATTATAATTATTTTGAGTTTTGGAGTGTTAATTAATTATAAAATAAAATAAAGGTTAAAAATTAAGTTTTATATTTTTATTAAATCTTTCTAATCTCAAGGAGTTCAGAGAAACAAGTTTTATAATTTTTTGATTTTTCTTTAATTTATTAGAATTAATTTAGTGAAAAGATTAAAAAATTCATTTTTTAATTCAAAAATTGTTTTAAGCATTTAAAATTCAATATCTTTACTTTGAGGCTTAGGAAAAATATTTGGTTTGTTCCTAAGTGATTAGGAGTCAAAATATGACATTTTTATGATTTTTAATATTTTTGTGATTTTTATTATTTTTAAATTATTTAAATATCAAAAATATCATTAAAAATGATTTTTTTTAGAAAATTTCAATTTTAATTTTTATAGATTCGTCTAATATCAGAGAGCCCACAAAACTAATTTGGTGAATTTTTGAAATGTATTTTTGGAGTTATGAATTTTTAAATTTTAATTTTGATCATGTGGCTTAATTAATTCATTTAGTGGGGCTAATCATTTCGAATTGACTTCAAATTTTTATGCAAGGTTCTCTGTATCCTAAAGATCAATGGAGATTTAATTTCAAGTTATTTTAATGTGTGGTTAACCTTAATTAATTAAAGTTAAGTTTTGAGTAATTAGGTCAATTAGGGTTATTCTTAATGAGTTAACTCAAAATATAATTATCCTAGGGTTCTCTAGTCCTAGGAAACTTCCCCAAGTTTTTCTAGACTTTATTGAGAAATATGCTAATTATTGGAATTAAAATACTAAAAACAGTGACTTAAACTTGAAAAATACATAACTTTCCATAGAGAAAGTCTATGACCTTGAAAAATTCAGGGAATATTCCCAAGATCAGAGGCTTCAAAAGCCCTATGGTCTCATATCATGGTGAATTGTCTATGCAAATGGAGAATCAAAATATTGAAATGAGTAAATAATTAATTAAAAAAATACTCATTAGAATAACTTGATTTCCTTTCCACATTATTCTCCTCTGTTCAGTGAGCAAGAGGGTATTTTTATTTTATTTTTATAATTTTTCTACACAAAGATATGGATTTTCTAAGTTCTGGGTATTTAAATAAATAGAAAAAAATCCTATTTATCTACTTATCCAACTCCGCGCTGCGTCAACCTACGGCTGATCGAAAGACCACACGGCGCACTCTCATTCGACGCCGCCATCTGAGTTAGCCGCCACGCGTCCCGCTGTCTCGCTCCTTCCTCAGATCTGATGGAATCTAAGCCATTCAACCGATACACACACGATCGGACGGTGCCTGGTCATCATCTACGACTGGAGTACACCCGTGGCCATCCACACTAAAACCTTAAGATCTTTCTAATTTCTCAACGGATTTTCGTGTTCTTGTGCTATATGGATTCGTCTTGAGGAGACAAATACATCCATATGGTTTACATGCCATGAAATTAACTGAAATGAAATGGAGAATTGTTGGCTCGGGAGGAAGGAATGATCCATACCTTTGCTCTAAGAAGTGTAACTTCAATCAGAGAGTTGTGTCACCTTTGATTGCACATAAGGAAGCTCCAGATGAAGTCTCTGGCTCTGGGGAATTGTCTAAGTATGAAAGTGTCCACAACCAATTTCAAAGCTTGGAGGCTAGAGCAACTAGGTGGCCTAGAGAGAGGGCTTTCACTGGGGAACTCCTTCTCTTGGTCCTGTGCAGGTGTGGGTGAGTTTAATTTGGATTTGGTGGAGGTTTGAGAGATGTCCTGTTTTTGGGCTTGAATTTAAACTCAGAAATTGAGCTCAGCTGGGGGAAATTGGGGTTGGAATCTAATGGGGATCAAGTGTTCTATGTGTGGAGAGTGGTCTAGAACAATTTTGACAGAGTTTCAGTAAGATTTGGTTCAGCACCTTCTTTGGCCGAGAGGTGGTGTGGTTTAAATAGAGGTGGCTGGAGGACTTCCCAAGGGGATTTAATGGCTAGGATCAACTGCTCTGGTGAGGAGAAGAACAGCCATGGTGACCATTAGGCATGGGACAAGTCAGCAAGGCAGAATTCAAAAATTGGCTCACATGGGTGCTCTCGGCCTGGTGGTTTCTGGCAGCTATGGTGGCCGCCCGGCCAGGGTCAGGTCACCCTCGAGGTAAGGGAGGTCAGGCCTGGGTTTTAGTGCAGTTAATTGGCCATGGACATGTGTAAAGGAGTTGAATTGAAATGGAATGGGGGAAGGCTATTTTGGGTCCAAATGAGTCAACCCATGGTTTTGGGCTAGGTTCACCACCCAAGGCCTCGGTTTTGGGTCGAAAAGAATGACTTGGGTCAGCCAAGAGAAAATGGTGTGGTCTCCATCCATGGTGAGGTGGCTAAACTTGGTTTAGTGTGTAACATGAATGGGGTTAAAAGTGCTTAAGGAAGGCTTAAGAAAGGGTCCCCTCCTCTTGCCATTAATGGCTTGGTGAGGTGGAAAGGGGCTCCTAAGGCTTGCATATGGCTTATGCATGGTTCCATGGCTCCATATGGCTTACGGATGGCTTGGCTTGGTTTCATGAATGTGGGTCTTAAGGATTTAGGATATTTAGGGGTAATTTGGCACATGGATTAGTTTAGAAAAGTTTAATGATGAATTTGAAACTTAGGGAGTGATTTAAATCAAAGGGGATGATGAGGGGAAATTTCATGTGGGCTTTAGGATAGATTTTGGGCTTTTGGATTTAGTTTAGATGGGCCTTTAGAAAGGTTTAAGGAGGTGGGATTTTAGGTTTGAAAACAAATTGGTAAATGGAAGTTTTGTAAAAGATTGGGCCAAACAAATATTGGGTTTAATTTAGGGATGTATCATGAGTGATCTAGAAAAGGTTTGAAATAATTTGGAGTTGAGTTGGGTTTAATTTAAGATTTTTTGTTAAAGGGGTCAAAGTGGGTCAAATTGGGCTAACTTGGGCTAAGGTTGGGCTAGTGTTGGATTTGATGTAAAATTAATGTTGAGAAATGTTTATGGGGGTGCTAGAAAGAGTTTTCAACTTTCCTTGGGCTTTGATTTTGGGATTTGGGCCTATTTGGGTTAGGTTTGGGTTTAGGCCAAAAATGGGGATTTTGGGTTGGATTAGGTTTGGGTGGAGTTTATGTTCAAATTTGGGGAAAATAAAGTTAGCATTTTGTTTGTGGGGATGTCAGGAAGGTTTAGGAAAAGATTTGGGGTTAATTGGAATTGAATTGGGCTGGTTTGGTTAAGTTTAGTTCATGGGCCAAAATTGGGCTTTAGGCTTCAAATTGGAATTGGATCCAAATATCAATCAAATTGGGCTTAGATTTGGTCTAAATTTATATTGGGGATATTGAATTGAAGTTTATAATTGAATTGGGTCAAAGTTGAGGTCAATTGGGTTGATTTGGTTTGACATTGGGTCCACTTAGGTTAATAATGGGTCAAATTAGGGGTTTTGGTAAAAGTGGGTTAAATTGACAAAGTTGGTCTATGGTGTAGTTGAACAAAATGAAATTGGGAATATTTGAGATTTTCTGGAATTTTCTGTAAATTTTTGGAATTTATTGAATTTTTTGTTAAGAAGGGCATTTTGGGTATTTGGAGGGTATTGGGGGGTATTTTTTGAAATTTTGGTATATTTGGCTAAGGATGATCAATTTGAATAGTGGGAAATGTTTAGGACTGATTTTGATAAATTTTGGGTAATTTAGGAAATTTTGCAAATTTTGGATAGCTTCAAGGACATTTGGTAGGTTTAGCGGGTGTAGGGCCCCGGGGGTCAAAAATTAAAATTTTGGAAAAATGAAGATTGATCAAGTTTGAGTAGAATGGAATCACTTTATGAAGCCATATCAAGCCCATAAGAGCCATGAGAGGACTCATTTGAGGCATTCACTATGTTGTTCCTAACCCTCTAGCCCAAGGGCCTAGGGGTTAAGGTCCATCCATATGAATTACCTACATGAGTCAGGAAGTCAAGCTAGGCATGAATGGTTTTAGGATTGGAATGTGTGTGAAAGTGTAATGTGTGTGCAAGTCAACCCTCACCAGACCAGGCCACCCAGGGTAGTCCTAAGGCCAAAGAGTCCTATAGGGAACTCATCCTTTAAACCTCCACATTTGATCTTAACCCTCCAAGTAACTTGGGGTTTACAATCAAACTTATGGGGTTTGCAGGGAGTTTAAGAGGTGTTTAAATTTCTAAGTGGTGGGTTCCATTTCTAGTCCTCTAAGATAGTCAAAGGGAAAGCCTAAGGCTAGATCCTAAATACTAAGGAGAGAGAAGAGAAAAGACCTCATAAAAAATGAGGTTAACATTACTCCTCCTTTCTTAGGAACAGAGTGAATATGACTAACCCATGCACTATTAGAAATAGGGATGATTATTCCAACATCTAACCATTTTAAAATTTCTTTCTTGACAACTTCTTTCATAATAGGATTTAATCTCCTTTGAGGATTGACCCTGGGTTTACAGTTCTCTACCATAAGGATTCTGTGGATACAAATTGAAGGACTGATTCCCTTAATATCGGCTATGGTCCATCCAAAGGCTTTCTTATATTTCTTTAAAGTTTTAAGCAAACTCTCCTCTTTTTCTGTACTTAATTTTGAGGAAATTATAACTGACAAAGATGAGGAATCACTTAAAAAGGCATATTTTAAATGTTCAGGAAGTAACTTCACTTCAAGTTTAGGAGGTTTTTAATTGATGGAAAAAAAGATTCATCTTTCTTTGTCAAGTCCAAAACTTCAAAACTTTCTTGGACATAATTTATGTCTTCCTAATTAAAGTCATCAGAATATTGTGTTTCCTCTTCTTGTTCCTATTCCAACTTTTCACTTTCATATTTCTCTTCATAAGTTGCTTTAATATGACATTCACTCAGATATCTCATTACATCCATTCTGAAACATTCATCATCTTTACCTTTTGCAGGATATTTCATTGATTTTGAAATATTAAATGTAACAGTTTGATCATTGATACACATAGTTAATTCACCTTTCTGCACATCTATCATTGCTCTTCCTGTATCTAGGAAAGGTCTCCCCAAAATACTAAGTATATCTTTATCTTCCTCCATATCTAGCACAATGAAATCAATAGGAAAGATAAATAGATATACTTTTACTAAGTCATTTTCTATAACGCCTTTAGGATATGTTCTCGAACAATCTGCTAACTATAGAGTTACAGTAGTAGGGGTTACTTGTCTTAATTCTGTTATTTTAGATATAGATAACGGAATAAGGTTAATGCTTGCACCTAAATCACCTAAATCTTTTCCATAATATCTATCTCCGATTGCACATGAAATTGTGAAGCTAACATGATCTTTAAGCTTTTCAAGAAGCTTACTCTAAATTATTGCACTACATTCTTCACTAGGTAGAACAGTCTCTTTGTCTTCAAACTTCCTTTTCTATTGAGAATATCCATCATGAACTTCACATAACTTAGGATTTTTTCCAAAGCCTTAGCAAATAGAATTTTAATTGTAATTTTCTTAAAAATTTCCAAGAGTTTTGAAAATTGCTTATCTAACTTTTGTCGTTGAAGTCTCTGAGGAAATGGTGGTGGTGGCTTTTCTAAATCAATTTTTTTGTGGAGAAATAGGTCTTTCCAAACCTTTCTGAGCGTCCTCTTTTCATTCTTTAATCTCTTTTTGAACTCTACATTCCAACTCTCTTCCACTTCTCAGTTGAATAGCTTTTACTTGCTCTTTATTTTTGTCTCTTCAATTTATATTTGTATTACTTGGAAGTGTTACTTGGGATCTATTACTTAATGAACTCGCTATTTTCCCTAATGGATTCTCAATATTTCTAACTGCATCAACTTGACTTTGCAATTGATTTCCCATTAGTAACACAACTTCTTCTATAAATAACTTCTTCTCCTTAAATTGTGAAGTACTGTTAAAATCTGGAGCATAAGTAGGTCTATAATTATTATTAGCTTGGTTATTCCAATTCCTAAATGGGTTTACTTGATTGTTCCTCCATTGTTGATTTCTACCACCCTGATTATTGTTATTCCAGTTAAAGTTTGGATGATTCTTCTAACTTGGGTTATAATAATTGGAATATGAACTATTAGGCTTGTTTATGACATTCAATGTTTCTAAAGATGTTTGAAAATATACCATTTGGCCTAATGAATTCTCTTCAATCATTGAAATTGGTTGATAAAAATTCATTCCAAATTGTTCTATCTTCTTTGAAATTGCAGCAAGTTGATTTGCTAGCATTGCAAAAGCATCAGATTCATGAATATTGGCTGCCTTTTAGGATTTAACCTTTTAGAAGGCCATTGAAAATTATTTATAGCTATTTCTTCAACTAAAGCATAAGCATCATAAAACTGTTTAGACATCAATGAACCACAAACAACGACATCGATAATAGATATAAGAAATCCTACTAAGCCATTATAAAAAGTTTGAATTATTAACCAATCTGGTATCGAATGATGTAGACCCTTTATCGGAGATCTTTAAAACGTTCTCATGCCTCATAAATAGATTCCCCTTCAAACTTGAAAAAAAATTTAATATCATTTATAAGCTTTGCAGTCTTTTATGGTGGAAAATATTTAGCTAGAAATCTTTGTGCAAAATCACCCTACATTCTGATAGATTAAGGTGCTAATAAATTTAATTACATCTTAACTTTATTACTTAATGAGAAAGGAAAAAGTATAAGTCTAATAGCATCATCTAAAACACCATCATATTTAAATATAACACACAATTCTAGAAAATTGGCAAGATGATAATTTGGATCCTCAGTTGGTGCTCCCCCAAACTGATTATTAGATATCATTTGGATAATAGCAGGTTTAAGTTCAAATGAATTAGCTGCTAAAGCAAAATTTTGAATACTACCATGAAATTCATCTACTGTAGAGTTAGCATAATCTCTTAAAAGTCTAAATTCTTGATGGATCTGAGTATTTTGATTATTTTGACTTGTCATTTCTTGAATATTTTTATCTTTTTCTGTATTTTATTTTTTTATTTTTCTTATAGTTCTTTCTAATTCAGAATCGTAAATCACAAGTTCTTCAGAACCTAAACTACGCATACACTATTATGAAACACAATAAAATAAAATTACACAAAAAAAAACAACTTCCTAAAATAAATTTATAAAGTTTAAATAAGGCTTTAAAAAGTAAAGATTAATTTTTCTTAAAATTTTCTTTTCAAGTACTATTTTAACTTTCTTTATCTTCTACCTTTCCCTAGAAATGACACAAAATCTTGATCTCGAATATTTATGCTTACGTTTTATATATGAATTGATACTTCTTTTTAATGATATTATAATATGGGATACTGAACAAATACACATATCATTATCAAGTAATATAAGACTTTCTGATTAAGCTCTGAGATATTGAACCATAAGGAAAGTGTTAAATAAGGAAATTAAAAAAATAACTTTTTTACTTTTTAAGGAAGATCTTACCCGAACAAAATATAATATTCTAGGAAATAAAATTTGATTCATTTTATTAATTTTTATAATTTGAAATGAAAGTATGCAACTGCTTTAACTAAATTTTTTTGGAAGATGAAAACTGATGCAAATAAAATATGTTTTTTTATTATGAATGAGTAGCAAGTTGTGGAATTTTTTTATGGAAGTATCTTAAATGTGTTGTGCCAAATATGAGCAATTATATTCTTTACCTTACCAGAGATGCTATAAATAATATAGGTTAATCTATTTTCTCATAATTCTTGAAGACGGGTTAGGGAAGAAAGATACTAGCTCTCACTTTAGAGTTTCCTCTATTCCCTCCACTTGGGGGTTAACATCTCGTATTGAAACATAAAATAATAAATCGAATTGGGAGCTTTAGCCTGTCACTCTAAAGTTCTCTAATTTTTCACCCATCAGAGTATATCTTCTTATTTATTTGTGTTCAATCATATGTTCTACATTCTCACTCATATAATCTCATGTGATTGTTACAAATTGTTGACTGAGAAAAAACCAAACCAGTTCATACATGTTCTCACAACAAATTTTAATGTCTTACAAGGCCATATCAAGAAGTAAATGAAGTGCAAGGTTTTGAAACATCACAACTTCTTCCAACATTGAATTCCTATACTTCACACAACATCCTTCCATCACTTTATTACTTCATCATTTTAAAGAAAGAGATAAAGAAAATTACTCAGAATTCAGGGAGAATATACAATCACAACTTGGTTTAAAAGTAGAAATCATATTGAAAACACAAGAAGTCTTAATTAAAAACTAAATGCAATAACAAAGATAAAGACTTATCTCTAAATCCTCTCCACCAAACACTTAAAGTTCCTTTGAAAATCTTACTTTTCCTTACAATACTCTTTAGAGGTTAGCACCCAACTCTAACGATTCTAAATCTCACTTCTAATCATAATGCATACTATAGTAAAGTAAATAGCAAAATGGTGAAGTGGAGTGGTTTGTTACTAAATTAACTCTCTTACACAATAAACATAAAAAACACTCTCCAGCAACAACCACTTTTCTGTTCTTTAAGTCCTCTTTTTATAATTTTTCAACAGGTGTCTTCGTATCTCTTCAAATTATGTCCAGATTCAATATATCTTCTAAGAGATGCATCCTTTTAAGGGTATTTTGAATTAATTTTGGCACCAATAGAATGTTACCCACGTTCTTACCAAGAGATATGTCAAATACCTCTTCAAAATGGAGCCAAAAATTTAAAAACTCTTCTTTAGTATTTACCGTGCGTAAGTGCGAGGTATTAATGCTTAGCCACGAGTCTTATGGTGCGTAAGCTCTAAATCTGAGCGCATAGTCGCGGGGTCTTGGCACGTAAGCGTGGGTCCAGGCGCTTAGCCGCCACTGATCAAATTTTCACTAATCTTTATTTTTACTCCAATTTGATCCTTTGTCACTCCATTCATCACATCCATCCATTTAATCATACTTGTAAGAATAATACATAAAGTACCTTCCATTAAATTGCAATATCATCAAAAATAGGTATAAAAATGTGTATAAAAATACTATATTTGTTAGGTGTATCAATTATCAACTACCAATTACTCATGAGTATGAAGAAAAGAAAACATTTACTAGCCTGCATGGAACATTTTCTTTTCAAAGAATGCCCTTTGTGTTATGTAATTCAACTGTAACATTTCAAAGATGTATGATGCTAATTTTTTGCAATTTAATTGTGAACGGTATGGAAGTGTTTATGGATGATTTTTCAGTGTTCGGAACTTCATTTGAATTATGTTTAAAAAATTTAGAAAATTGTTTGGAACTCTATGAAAAAATGAAGTTATTATTAAATTGGGAGAAATGTTAATTTATGGTTGCAAGAGGAATTGTACTTTGGCATAAAATTTCTGAAAATGGCATGGAAGTAGGTCAATCAAAAATTCATTTTAATGAGAAATTATCACCTTCTACTATTGTGAGAGGGGTTAGAAACTTTTTAGAACATGCAGATTTCTACAGGCATTACATTAAAGTGCTTTAAAAAATACTAAGTCTCTGTATCATCTTTTAAAAAAAGATGTAAAATCTTATTTTAATGAAGAATGCATTAAAGCCTTTGAATTACTATAAGAAAAATTAATTACTGCTCCTATTATAATTTCACCTGAGTAGGAGAAACCATTTGAATTAATGCGCGATGCTAGTGATTATGTGATTGGAGCTGTTTTAGGGCAAAGATAGGATAAAGTTTTTAAAGATATATAATATGCTAGTAAAACTCTTAATGATGCTTAAATTAATTATACTGATACTGAAAGAGAGTTATTAACTATTGTATATGCTTTCGACAAATTTAGATCTTACTTGATAGGGGCTAAATGTATAGTGCATACAAACCATTCTGCTATGCAAAAGAATGATGCGAAACCAAGATTAATTTGATGAATACTTTTAATGCAAGAATTTGATTTTGAAATAGAGTATAGAAAATGATCTGATAACCAAATAGTTGATCATTTATCTAGGCTGGAACAGAAAGATATATCCAATTTTTAAAATGAAATTTTTGAAACTTTCCCTGATCAAGAATTATATAATGTTTATGGAAAATAAATACTTTGATATGCTGATACTGTTAACTATATTGTGAGGACATTTTACTTACTGAGCTAACGAAGCAAAAACAAACAATATTTATCTATGATGCTAAGTTTTACTTTTGGGATGATTCATATGTACATAAACAGTGTAAGGATCTTGTTATGTGGAGAAGTGTGCCTATTGAAGAAACTGAGGAAATTATTTAAAGATGTCATGATTTGGAATTTGGAGGACATTTTGGGTCTAATAGAACAGCACATAAGATTTTACAATCTATACTTTATTGGCCTACCATTTTTAGAGATCTTAATGAATATATTAAAACATGTGATCAATTTAAGCGAGTAGGAAATATTTATAGAAGAAATGAGATGCCTCTGAAATATACATTAGAAGTTGAAATTTTTTATGTATGGGGATTAGATTTTATGGGACCATTTATTTCTTCATTTGGAAATTCATATATATTAATTGGTGTTGACTATGTTTCAAAATGGATTGAAGCATTAGCTTTACCTAAATGTGATTCTCGAAGTTTTTCAAAATTTTTAATGAAAAATATTTTTACAAGGTATAAAATGCCTAGAGTGATCATCACTGATGAAAGATCCCATTTTAAGAATAATAGAATTGAGAAATTGGTTGGAAAATATAACATTTTCCATAGATTCTCAAATGCTTATCATCCCCAGACTAGTGGTCTACCAGAAGTATCAAATCAAGAAATTAAAATAATTTTTGGAAAAAACTGTAAATCTTAATAAATTAGAGTGGTGTGCTAGATTAGACACTGCTTTGTGGGCATATAGGACAGCTTATAAATGTCCTATAGGAATGAGTCCGTATAGATTGATTTTTGGAAAGACATGGCACTTGTTAGTAGAATTGGAACATAAAGCATATTGGGCTATTAAGGAATTTAATTTCAATTTGAAGGATGCTGGTGTGAAAAAACTGTTGCAACTGAATGAACCTGAAGAGATCAGAAATGAAGCATATGATAGTGCAAAAATCTATAAAGAGAAAATAAAAATCTAGCATGATCGAAATATATTAAGAAAGAATTGAACCTGAATAAGAAGTTTTGTTATATAATACAAGATCGAAATTATTTCCAAGAAAATTAAAGTCTAGGTGGTTAAGACAATTCACTGTTATTACAGTTTATTATTCTAGAGCTATTGACGTTGAAGATCCTAAAACTAGAGATGTATTTAAAGTTAATGGGCATAGATTGAAACCTTCTTTTGAGGGGAAAAGACTAAATTTTAAGGAGTTTTTAGTGTTGAGTCATCCCAAGTAAATAATTGATGCCTCGGGCTTACGACGTTAAACCAAGCACTTTATGAGAGGCAACCCATAGTTATGTTTGTTAATTTACTTTTTTTTGTTTTTATTATTTTTATAATTATAACTAAATATTTATTTGGAGTCCTACATACTCTTATATGTCATAAATGACGTATATTATTGGATTTAAGGGAAGATTTTGGAATTTATTTGGACGAAAAATTAAGCAGTGAGCAAACCTGCTCTGTGCTCCGACAGCGCTAAGATGGGCACTCACGATACCATATTACAGAGACTGGGCACCGACGGTGCATAGGTGCGGTACTAACGATACCACAGATACAAAATTGCAAGTTTTTGTTTAAAAATTGATTTTTTCAAATTTCTTCCCCAAATAACTCCCTAAAATCATTTTTAAAGCCCTTTTGGAAGAAAAACATCAATAGATTCACCAACTGACAAATCCAATGGCTTCCAATTCCAAATTTCTCCAAGAAATGGAATTTTAAGTAGAAGAAAGTTCATCAGTTTCGAAGCGCAAAAACTTTACGAAAAAGTCCTTTTGATGAAGTAACTAATCAAGGAAAGAGACTTTGTGAATCAAGGATTGAGTAATTCAAGTACTCCAATGAAAGAGACAATTGTGCAAAGGTTTTGGGAAGTACTTTGCTGCACTACTCCTACAGTAGTTGTTCCTGTGGTTAAAGAGTTTTATGTAAATCTTCATGTAATCAACCAAGGAGTCACCTATATTTGAAGCAGGTGGGTACCGTTTATTCCTTCTAGGATAAATGATTTGTTCATGATTGAGAGTGTTTCAATTTGCCACAACACATAATTTGTCCCTACAAGAGAAATCATGGATGAAGTCTATCGATATTTGACTGATGAAAATGAAAGTTGGGAGACAACAGATGACGGTCATGTAAGTTTTTCTTCTATACTCTTGAATCCTATATCAAAGCAATTGAATTACTTTATTTTTACAAAGTTACTTGCTACTATGAAAATCACTAAAGTTACAAAGGAGAGTGTCATTCGAAATTATTGCATTCAAATGGGAAACCTATTGATGTGGGCTATATAATTGTGAAATCTGTTTTAGGCTTGATTGTTCTTGGATCTACATATGGATTGGGACACCCTTCTACCATATTCTCGCTTTGTAGTCAATTTCAAGTGCCATATGAATATTGGGAAAATGAGTTTTTTCCTTGGAAGCCCATGGACCCAACATATTATTATAACTGCATAGGAAATGGAGAGGATGATGATATGAACATTATTGTGGATCAACCATCTCAGAATTCCACACCTTTACTATCCTACATTCTTGATAGTTCGTAAGTTATTATGGAAAGGATCAAGAAACTAAAACAAGACGTTCACTGTTATTCAGATTAATAACATTACTGAATTATTTGATCAATTTGATTGGAGGATGAAGGAGAATTTTGATCACACTGGATGAATTGAAGAAGGTATGATATGTAAGTTTAAGAAGAATGCTTGGATCCTAAAAGATTGGACCGTTGAATTTCCATACTGACCTTTTTACAACCTTTATGTGCATCCAAATCATGGGACACATTCAAGATGAAGATTGTACTGATGTTGAAGAGTAATAGTGACTCTAAAGACTGGATTTTAAGTATTTGAATTTATATGTGCTTGTGTGATTATTATGGATTTATTTTGAATTTAAGATGATTTATGCTTTGATTGAGTGTTTGTTGTTTAGTTTTCAACGTTAGGGTGTCCTGGTTTAATTTTGAAGCTGAACTTTTATATTGTGTGGCTTGCATTACTTGTATTGGTGTGGATTGAATACTTTGCTTGTAAGTGTTGGATTTTATATATAAATGTGAAGTTTTATGTTGTTTGTGAATTTTTTTTAGTAGAACACTTAATGATGAAAATTAATGCTTCATAAATCTAATGGATGATGGTGTGATGAAGAAATGATTGAATTCACGAAAAAACTAAAAATTGGAAATTCTGCTCTGGGCGCCGCTCTCGTCCAAAAACCAAAACTTCATATTTCACTTTAAAACTGCAAAATCTTGACGGTTAAAGCAATTTTTACTCCTTTTAGTCTTCTGAAATGCCTTCTAGGGCTTACTTAAACTCAGATTTGAGGCAATTTGAAGAGGCAAGGAACTTGGATCTCATCTTCTCTTGGTAAAAACTTCACTTTAAACTTTGAAATTTTTTATTTTCACCATATATTACTCCTACATTTTGGAAATCCAAACTTTTGAAGTTTTGGAGAAAAAATTGAGATAATTCATAGTGGAAAGTTCTTACCCATTAGAATGATCTTTGGACTCTACCACATTATTATCTTTAAATTTATTTGAGTTTATTTACACTTTTATAGATTTTTCCATGGCTCTAAGAATGAGTATGGAGAAGAGAAAACTTGATTTTAATGAAATGAGATTTGTTAACAAGATAGCACAAAACAAATATAATTCCCAACTTTCAACTAAGAAGATTGTTATGGACCGTGGCTTTCTAAGTCTGGTGGAGCCGTTGTAAAGGCAATTGTTGATCGGCGATGGTAACACTTTTGCTATTTTATTGTCGAGGATATTATGGGCATCATACGAGATTTCTATGCCAATTTTTGTGAAACTTCTGATGAGCATGTGTTTTTGTGTGGAAAGATGGTGGAATTCACCCTAGATTAGATTAATGTGTTTTATCAGTTGAGGTGTTCCTTCTGTGAGTACACTCGGTTCATGATGATGGTTTAGATGAAGTGATTAGATATCAGACAGATGGAAAATGAGAGTGGAAGCTAAAGTATAAACAAAAGGTAAAAAGTTAAATGTTCCATCTAAAGCCTGACATAATTTCATTTCCGCGAGGTTATTACCAACATATCACCATAGTGAAGTGACTAAAGATAGAGCCATCCTAATCTGTTGTATTCAGCAGATGCAAATGATTAATATTGGCTCTCTCATCTATAAGAATATTCTAGCCATTGTTAAGAGTGAGAACAAAAGGAAGGAGAAGCTTGAGGATTAAAGGGCCTAATCAAAAATTGGTTCCACACCTAAGCTTTTTAAAGTATAAGATTTGAGAAAATCTAAAGCTTAAAAACATGATATAGTTAGTATAATTATTTTTAATAAAGATTTTTAAGTAAAGAAAATAAAATGCCTAACCCCTATATTTTGAAAAATCTACAAGTATTTCTCAATTATATAGCAACACATATTTTCACACTCTTTCATCTAAGAGATTTATAAACTTTAAATTGGTCTCATTTACTAAAATTTTTTCTAAGTTGGACTATTAAATTTTTAGAACAAAATTCTAGAAACACCTAAAGAAACTCATACACATGATTTTCTTGTTTGGTTTTATATGTTATAGTGTTACTTGAGGACAAGTAACTTTTAAGTTTGGGGGAATTGATCCACCTAAAAATTACTTATTTTTTAGTGTAGATTTTATGCTCACTTTATGCACATTTTTAATGATATACACCTTAAAGAAAGATATTTTGCATATTTTTGTCTTCACGTATAAAAATATATGATTAGAGAAAATGAGGCAAAAATAATGCAATTCGGAGCCAAAATGAGCAAAGAAGAAAATTCTAACCTAGCACATATCAATGTTTTTCTATGCTTAATCTCTTTTACATTTATCACATATTTTTGAATGAAATTACACTTTGAAGAAATGTTGTTTTTATGTTTATCTTGTATTTGACGATGTTAAGAACGCAACGCAACTGAAATGAGGCAAAACGAAGTTGAAACGAAGCCAAACGGAGCAAAACGATGAAACTGCGCACGGGGTGGCGCCATAACCGGTCCCTGGGCGCTAGTGATGATGAGAAAATGGCACCTAGGTGCCAAAAAAAAGGTGCCTAGGCGCCAGACACAGCTAGAACTCGTCTAGGGGTGGTTATGGACGGATATTTGACGATTTTGGGTGGTTCTAAAGCATTCTAGAAGCCTTTGGATGAAATCCTACATGCCATCAAGTAATACAATAAATCTAGACACATTGGAGCGCTTTTTAATTGAAGAGGTGCATCTCTTAAGTGAAGGGGTACGACCCTTCACATAAAAGATCTGACGCCTAGGCTCCACAGTTAATTTCTAGAAGATTCAACGAAAGTGGATGAATTTTGAAGAGATGCCTGAAGCAACCCTTGGTGATTTTCGAAGCTCTATAAATAGGGATTAATTCTACAGCCAAAGAGATTCTTTTTAGAGTCCTTTTAGAGTCTTAGGGAGTTATGTAAAGTCATTTTAGAGTCTGGTTAGAGTAATGATATAGATTTCTACATTTTCTAGAGAGATTGGTGAGGGATTTTGGGAGATTTATGTAAGGAATGTATGAGCGGCGCATGGATCGGAGGGAGACTTTGGTGAAAAGATTTTCTTTTTTATTCCAGAGGGAAAAAGCTAAGTATTGTGTTCTTCATTTTCTACTAATTGTTGTTAACAATTTCTGGTGGATTTTCTTTGATTTAAACGAAGTTTTTTGTTGTGTTCTATCCATGCTTCATAAGTAATTTTTTTTACTATTTTCTTTTAATATGAAGTAGTGGCATGTGTAGGAAAATTATTTTTATGATAGAATTATTTTCATTTTATTGTGATGAGTAATATCTCATTCACTTAATTTACATAACTTAAGTGTCAATAGGTTATGATAAAATCTGTTGTAAGAAGAGTGGTGATCTCGGAACTTGAGTGTACTCACATTGATCGGTTGGCTTGTAAAATAATTAGGCGGCAATGCAACTTTTAAGGAATTTAATAATCTGTATCTATTAGATGCTTCTAGGTGTCAGATAGTTGCATGAAAATAAAAATAATATTAAAGACATATGTTTCTTGTTGGCACTTTATTTACTACATAATTCTATCAATTCTTTTACTTCTTATGCCATTATTTTCATTTACTTTTATTTTTTAATAAAATAGATGTATGTTTAGGAATCAAGATTTGCTTAGATATTCTCTTATTAAATTAATGTGATGATACTTTACCGGATCTTAATTTACTTTACAAATTTGCCTCTTGTATTGTTAAAAACTATGGAGAATTCTTAAGATCTGACCGTGGGAAAAGAATTCTTAACTAGCATGTATCACCTTTCTCTTAAAAGGGGATCTGTAAATAAATAGGGAGGTAATCTTTACTGGGCGTAGAATTGATTTTTTTTTTTTTAGTGTGACAGGCTAAATTCAATCAATTTGGTTTTATGAAAGAAGTGACGGGTCACTAGTAGGCCAGACCATAGGCAACCTTATGGGGGGGAACCTAGAAGTGAGAGTCTAAAAATTCATCCCTTTCTACTAAAAATACATCCTAATCCAATCTTTAAAAACTAGCTAATGTTCTTTATGACCTGAACCAAAGGGTAAATAATATATTTGCTCCTATTTGTCACTACTACATTAAATTCTAAGCTTTTCTTTCTTACATATTACCTAGGTAATTGCAAGAGAAAGGTAGTCTTTAAAATCTCAAAATTCTCTAAACCAATGTATCTAGGCAAGTTAAATTTTTATTTTAAATTTTCATTTAGGAATAGTTATTTGAAAAATTAATTTAATTGACATTCCAAATTAAAGCCTTATAGAATTAGACTAGAATTAGCCTAAATGATTTCTTATCTCGCTTCTCTATGGGAACGATACTGGGTTTTTAAAAAGAAAGCCCTATATTACTTGAAACGATACGTATACATGCGTAGTACCCCTAGTGTGCAAAATATTTTCTAATTTTTATATCATTTAAGCTTTTGCACACTAGCCGCTATTTATAAATTGGGTCAAGTTTTTTTGCCATCTTTCGGAAGTTAATTTACTGCATAATTGCGGGTCGGGTTAAGTTTTTGGTGTCGTTGCCGGGGAAGCGACGGTAAGAACTTTTAGGAAAATTTTAGTTAAACCTGTAAGACTTAGTTTTGGAATTTATAATATTATAATATCGTGTGTTTCATTGTTGCGTGTTTATTTTAAAGAAAATTAAAATTCCAAAAATATTTTTGATATCTATCCTATTAGTTAAGTCTTGAGATTTGTACGTGCCAGATTGAGAGAGAACTTTTAGGAGGATGATGAATTAGAAAAGACTCCATGAATTTATATTAGAAATGACGAATCAACAATATAATGAATATTCATATTTGGATTATACTACTAGTCAAGAGTAATCTAGTAGAATTTGATCTAAAATATGAATCAGCTAGAGAGAATCTGATCCAAAATTTGGGAGATCTTGAACTATCTTATAAAGATCCATTTCTTATGTTTTATAAAGAAGAAATTAATATGTAAATTATTAGAAGAATATTGGACCTAGGAAGAAACTTGGGGAATAATGATCTAAATCAATCTCAAATGGAAGAGCTGAAAAAAAAATTTGAGGATTTTGTAGGAATTCCTGGATTTGGAATAAAATTGGAAATTAATCAAGGATTAATTAAATGGAATTTTGATCCAAGAGGAATCATCGAGCTGACGACGTTAAACCAAGTGCTTTATGGGAGGCAACCCATAGTTACCGGTTTGCTTTGATTTAGTATGCTTGAAGTCATGTTTGTTAGTTTTTTAGTGTGTTCTCTTTAGTGTAGATTGATCTGCTTATATTGTTAGCAAATTAAATTGATCTTTATGTGTCATTATGAATTGATCAATTTGATTAATGTTTGGATTGTTACAGTTTAATTTGATCATTTTGAGTGTCATGAGGGAGGTGAATCCTTAACTTCTTATGAATCCATCTTAATTTCTGTTACTTTTTTCTCTGACCTTGTTTTCATTCAGTAGGAGTTATGAACCTATTTTATGAGTAACATGTGGATGGTCTTATACTATCTTTATAACTGTTAGAGGTGCTTAACTTAAAGAGATAAGGTGATGCCTGATGTTGGTTCTCGAGAGCCAACATATTTAGATAATTGTATCCTTGGGATTAGACTCTATTAAATCATTTATAAGTACCCAATTTATTAGTGTAGTGATTCTGTTAGAAATCTGAAGTAAGGTGGTGAGATGCGATGAGTTAAAGGAAAGTTGACCTCATTTATCATGTGTATTTATGTTTGTGTTACAACAATTTAGAGATTTGAATAACACTTTAAATATATATTCCTATACTGATACATGTCATGTTTGTTAAACCTTTCTTTTAGTTTAATTTTATTCCAGCATGTTTAGTTTAGATTCACTTTCTATTACAAATTTTTTGTCATAATGAATACTTGTAGATATTTCTGATAGACATTTGTGGTAGATAAAATTTTTGAACTATTCTTCTTCCTGCTTATATTTTTTGTATTGAATGTTATACATATTAAAATGAAGTTTGGGGGTAGAAAGAAAAAATATATTTAAGAGTTAGTATACTTCCTTTTTAGTTTAATATTATTGCAAGCATGTTTTGGGCTAGATTTACTTTCTGTTGCAGTTATTCAATCCTGATTATACATGTATATAAATTTGATAGGATGTTTTAGTAGTTAGTATATTCAGCTTTTCTCCCTCCATCATTTTATGGAATTAATTGCAAAATATTTTAAAATTCAAGTTTGGACTGGATCAAAAATAATTTTCAAAAACTTAAGTTTTATTTGTTCTAAAAAATGTTATAAATAAATTTGATTTTTGATTGAAAAATAATTATGTGTATGAAGTTATATTAGAGAAATAAAATTTTGAATATAAAAACGAGTAGGAGAATTTAGTTAAAATCCATAATGGTGATGAAAAATTTTAAGTTAAAATTTTCTTCGTAAAAAATGATAAATATTGTGTAACTATCTATAGTAGGAAAAGTTGTATTTTGAAAAAAATAGAAGGATTAGACTTTTGTTTTCAATATTTAAATTTCTTTTATTGAAAAATAATTTTCAAAACTGTTCTTATATTTCTAATTAAAAAATATATATCTACCCTATGCTTTAGGAAAGGAAGAGTGGAATTCAAAATTATTAAAAGCCTATCCAGATATAGTAATCCTTGCCTGAGAAAAAAAAAATTAAAAAAAAAGAAAAAGAAAAAAAAAAGAAAAAGAAAAAAAAAGGAAAGGAAAGAAAATAAAAGAAAAGAAAAGTATAGTATGTGAAAAGGAAGGAGAAGCTTGAGGATTAAAGAGCCTAATAAAAATTTGGTTCCACACCTAAGCTTTTTAAAGTATAAGATTTGAGAAAATTTAAAGCTTAAAAATACGATTTAGTTAGTATAATTATTTTTAATAAAGATTTTTAAGTAAAGAAAATAAAATGCCTGGTGACAACGAGAAGAGATTGGTGTGGAATGTTGATATTGAGGAGTCGCCATCTAATATTAGCCTAATTTTATTCCTATAAATCCCATGAAAGATTTGAGGAATTTAGGGCTAATAGTAGAAAAGGATGTTTATGACAATCCTTATAGAAGAATATCCTAGAATAATATATCCTAGAATTTTCATATAAAGAAAATCATGGAAAACCAGAGATTTCTATTGTGGGTTCTTTTGGATCTCCTATAGAAGCAAGCTTCTATAGTTAATTACATCTTAAACAATTTTTAATTGTTCAAGAAAACTTCTTATTAATGTTAATCATTTGTTTTCTAAAATTTTATTTTTAAGGTGAGATGTACCCACTATCACTCCTAAATGTCATGTCATATTTATCATTTTATGGTTAAACTTTTGGTTTTGTTTTTTTCATGTCATTATTTTTGTTTTATTTTGTTGAAATTGTTATGTTTAGTGACTATCCCAAAAAGTATTGGTTTTGCTTTCTATGTCGTTGCTTTGTTTCATTTTGAAAATATTATGTTTGGTGGCTATCATAAAAAGTTTTGGTTTTGTTGTTGTTCATCTAGAATGTCGTCCTGCAAAACAGAGTCAGCACATCCTATAACATGCAAAGAAAATCTAAATGAAACTTTTTGTCTTCAACCTGCGAAGAAAAGATTGTCAGAAAATAATGTCATGTTCATTGCCTTAGAATTTTGTAGGATGTTTTGATTTAACATGTCCTGGACGTTGATTTATGTCAAATTATATTGATTAATGTTTAATTTTGTCGAAATATCAGATTAATTTCATTTAATATTGATATTTATCAAATTTATATTTGAAATGTCAATTTTATGTTCGTTATGTTGATTTATGTTTAAAATGTCGATTAAGTTAAATTTTGTTTGAAATATCAAATTTATGTTGATTATGTTAAATTTTTATTTAAAATATCGAATTTATGTCGCTTTTGGTTTGAAATGTTGAATTTATGTCTTGATTTAAGTTTAAACTTAAATTTTGAATTCATGTCTGTTTGAATTCGAGTTGAAAGTTGGGTTAGATTCACTTGAGTTCATATCTTTCTGAACTTAAGTTAAAAGGTTGGAAGTTAGATTCAATATTGATTGAACTAACTTGGGTTCATGTCTGGTTGAACCTAAATTAGATTCAATATTGATTAAATCTACTTAAGTTCATGTCTATCTGAACATTAAGTTAAAAAGTTGGAAGTTAGATTCAATATTGATTGAACTAACTTGGGTTCATGTCTGGTTGAACCTAAGTTAAATTCAATGTTGATTGAATCTAATTAACTTGAGTTCATGTCTATTTGAACTTTAGAATAGACTTAATTAAGTTATAAGCCTTGTTTAAATAGGACTTAAAGGTTAATCAAGTCTAATAAATTAGACTTAATTAGAATTACTGACCATCTAAGTCCTTTTTAGGTAAGACTTTATGTTTTAATTAAGTCTATTTAGCTGTAGTTTATTGAGATATTAATGAATTAGACTTAATCAAGGTTTGTTGATTTAAATCTCAATTAATTAATGGTTTGATGATTTAATTAAGTCTAATATGTCAGACTTAATTAAAATTTTATGTTGAATTAAGTTAAGTTAAAAAGTTCAATATGATTTGGTTTTAAGTTAAGATTTGACTTAAGTTAAGTTCAAGTTAAGTTGAACCTATACTTAAAGTTGGTTTGAGTTCAATATGGGTTGAGTCTTGAGTTAAGATTAAGTTTGGGTTAGACTTAGATTCATGTCGGGTTGATCATAAGTTTGATTTTGACTTAAGTCTGATATGGGTTAGACTTAAGTTCAGGTTCAGGTTTGACTTAGATTCATGTTAGGTTGAACCTAAATTTGGTTTGACTTAATTCTAATGTAGGTCAGACTTAAGTTAGGTTTAGATTTGACTTAGGTTCATGTCGGGTTGAACCTAAGTTTGGTTTGACTTAAGTCTAATGTAGATTAGACTTAAGTTAGGTTTAGGTTATGTTAGATTCAATGTAAGTTGAACCTAAGGTTTAGGTTAACTTGAGTTCAAGTTATGTTGTATTCAGGTTATATTAGATTTAATATGGGTTAAGTTTGATTCTTTAAGGTTAATTAAAACTAATTTAGGTAAGGTTTAATGACTTAATTAGACTTGTTTAAGGTTAATTAAACCTAATTTAGGCAAGGCTTAACTGATTAATTAGACTTAATATGGATTAAGTCTAATAGTTTAAGGTTAATTAAACCTAATTTAGGTAAGGTTTAATTGATTTAATTAGACTTAATATGGGTTAAGTCTAATTTGTTTAAGGTTAATTAAACCTAATTTAGGTAAGGTTTAATTGATTTAATTAGACTTAATATGGGTTAAGTCTAATTATTTAAGGTTAATTAAACCTAATTTAGGTAAAGTTTAATTGATTTAATTAGACTTAATATGGGTTAAGTCTAATTGCTTAAGGTTAATTAAACCTAATTTAGGTAAAATTTAATTGATTTAATTAGACTTAATATGGGTTAAGTCTAATTGTTTAAGGTTAATTAAACCTAATTTAGGTAAGGTTAATTGATTTAATTAGACTTATTATGGGTTAAGTCTAATTTGTTTAAGGTTAAATAAACCTAATTTAGGTAAGGTTTAATTACTTAATTAGACTTGTTTAAGGTTCATTAAACCTAATTTAGGCAAGGTTTAATTTATTAATTAAACTTAAAATGGGTTAAGTCTAATTGTTTAAGGTTAATTAAACCTAATTTAGGTAAGGTTTAATTAATTAATTAGATTTAAGGGGTTAGACATAATTAGGGTTTAGGTTTGATTAAATTTAATAATGTAATAACGGTTTAACTTTAATTAAATAAGTTTAAAAGATGTTTTAAACCTAATTAAGTTTAATTTTGTCGTTTTAGACTTAATTGATTAAGCTTAAGGTTTAATTGGTTTATGATGTTTTAAACCTAATTAAGTCTAATTTTGTCATTTTAGATTTCATTGATTAAGCTTAAGGTTTATTCTAATTAAGTCTAATTTTGTCATTTTAGACTTAATTGATTAAGATTAAGGTTTAATAGGTTTAAATGATGTTTTAAACCTAATTAAGTCTAATTTTGTCATTTTAGACTTAATTGATTATGCTTAAGGTTTAATAGGTTTAAATGATATTTTAAACCTAATTAAGTCAAACTTTGTCATTTTAGATTTAATTGATTAAGCTTAAGGTTTAATAGGTTTAAATGATGTTTTAAATCTAACTAAGTCTAATTTTGTCATTTTAGACTTAATTGATTATGCTTAAGGTTTAATAGGTTTAAATGATGTTTTAAACTTAATTAAAGTTTATCAAGTCTAATTATCACTTTTTTAGACTTAGTTAAAGTTTTTCATGAGTCTAACATGGACTAGATTCATTTCAAACTTAGACTCTTAAAGAAAATAGGTTAAGTTTATAAAAGGGTGATTTTTAGGATTAAATTTATTATTTAATAATGAATTTTAATCCTAAATTTTAAAATGTCATTTAAAATTATTTTTATGACTTAGAAATTATTTTCCTAGGGTCATTTTTTGTTACCCTAACATTTCTAATCATTTTCATTTTTATTTTTCTTAATTTTCATTTTTCTGTAATTATTATTTGAAGTAATTACAAAATGTCTTGAAAATTAGAAAAATGTGTCATAGGTATGTTTTCTGTCCTTGGAAAAATCATGAAACATCCCTAAGGACATAAAGATAAATGCCTCAAAATTTCATATTTTTCTGATTTATAATTAATTTTTAATAATTAAAATACTCCAGAGAGTATTTAATTATTTAAAAATTAAATAATGGGAACAAAATTATGATTTTTATTTAATAATTTTTCTCTCTTCAAGAGCTTCCAGAGGTATTTTTATTTTATTTTTGTGAACTCTGGATCAAAAGATATGAATTTTTGAAGTTTTTAAGGTTTTCTGGAATTTATTAATTCCAAAAAATCTATGGAGCTGCCGCGTGTCCTCAGATCCGTCGAAGAGGCAGGAGGATCCCGTGTGCGATGCAGAATAGGAAACACGGTGGGAGTCGATCAGCGCCGTCCATTCCAAAACATGGGAATGGACGTCGGAGATAAATCCTCCATTAATTCGAAAAAATTCCGAACCGTTAAACTTCAAACATTAATATCTCACTCATTTCTCAATGAAATTGAGTTATTTTGTAAACCTATGGAATCATCTAAACATGTAGCATATATCCATACGGTGATGCAACATTTCTGGACTAATTTAACACATGATATTTCAAAAATATGAATTATTTTAAGATAAATAATTTCATACCTTTGCCACAAGTAAATCAAGCTTGATTAGACCGTGTAGTTGTCTTCTAAGACTCCATAGGAAGATTGTTTCTGCACCAATTTGGTTCAAAAGTCGGCCTTAGAGGAGAATTTTAAGAAGGTGGCTGGTTTGGGCTGTTTTTGAATTTTGATCAAATTGGCTCGATTGGGCTAAATCTATGGCTTGGGTTTGATCAAAATGGATTGCTAAGACTCTTGGGAAGAGTTTTTTTGTTGGGAGCCAGAAGATTTGAGCAGTCTATAGGTCTCACTAAATTTTTTTCTTCTCCTCAGTAAGGCTCGGGTATGGCCTTATTTATAGCCATTGGGAGGCCATGGCTTAGCTTAGGCTGTACTAGGGGAGTTGTTATCTTCCCTATTAATGAATTGAAGATAATATTTCGGCTGAGGGGATAACTATTGTTATCTTTCCAAAGTTCTCCATCATGAGCTCATTGTTTTGGCTCCTTTCCGTTGGATCAAGCGAGGTGGTTTAGCTCTTTGAAATGAGCTGTAATTTCTCTTCCTCATGACCTTACAAGTCATCCATTAGCTTTGGCAAATGGTGACACATATGTTTCCCCATCATGATTTCATTTAACCATGGTGAGGAGTGGAGTTTAAGCTTTGTTCCCTTCCCATTGGTTAGTTTAGGAGGTGGGAAATATGCCTTAGTGTTGGCCGGCCACCTCATTGTTGAGTAGAGATGAGTCATGGCTTAGAATGAAGGATAAAGAACCACCTCATTTTATTCACCATGATGGGAGTTAACCAATGGTTAGCCAAATATTAAGCTAAGCTTTGTCATGTGTTACTTATGTCTTATGATGGGTTTAATTTAGTTTTAACTTTAATTAATTATGGGAAGGCCATGTGTCATTTCCATTTTAATTAATTATGTTATTAAAAATTATTGGAAATTATTTCATTAATCAATTTATTAATTGAAAATAATTTCAATTTAATTAATTGATTAATTTTATCATTTTTATTTTGTTTTGTCATTTTATGATTTTAATTTAATTTTCATTTTAATTAATTATGTCATTTAATTAAAATACTGAAAATTAAATCACTAATAAATTTAATTAATCAAAATAATTTTGAAACTAATTATTTGATTAATTTTGTTGTTTTTATTTCATTTTTTACCTATTTTGATTAAAATAGATAAGTGTTGCCAATTTTGATTTAGTTTGACCCAAGTCAGCCTAAATTGATCAATTTAATTTCAAGATGTTCAATGTAACCTTTTTCAACTTTTTCATGTTGATTTGATCACAATATTTGTGATTTTATCATTGTGGGGTTTTAGACATGTCATTGGGTCAAAGGGTTGACCTATGGGGTCAACAGGTTTGGTCATTGGGTCTAGTTGGTTATTTTGACCAAAGTCGACTTTTTAGGTCAAAAGGGTGACCTATGGGGTCAACAGGATTGGTCATTGGGTCTGGTTTGACCATTTTGACCAAAGTTGACTTTTTAAGTCAAAAGGGTGACCTATGGGGTCAACAGGGTTGGTCATTGGGTCTAGTTTGGTCATTTTGACTAAAGTTGACTTTTTAGGTCAAAAGGGTGACCTATGATGTCAACAGGATTGGTCATTGGGTCTGGTTTGACCATTTTGACCAAAATTGACTTTTTAGGTCAAAAGGGTGGCCTATGGGGTCAACAGGGTTGGTCATTGTGTCTGGTTTGACCATTTTGACCAAAGTTGACTTTTTAGGTCAAAAGGGTGACCTATGGGGTCAACAGGTTTGGTCATTAGGTCTAGTTCGACCATTTTGACCAAAGTTGACTTTTTAGGTCAAAAGGGTGACCTATGGGGTCAACAGAATTGGTCATTGGGTCTGGTTCGACCATTTTGACCAAAATTGACTTTTTAGGTCAAAAGGGTGACCTATGGGGTCAACAGGGTTGGTCATTGGGTCTGGTTTGACCATTTTGACCAAAGTTGACATTTTAGGTCAAAAGGGTGGCCTATGGGGTCAATAGGGTTGGTCATTAGGTCTGGTTCGACCAATTTGACCAAAGTTGACTTTTTAGGTCAAAAGGGTGACCTATGGGGTCAACAGGATTGGTCATTGGGTCTAGTTCGACCATTTTGACCAAAGTGGACTATTTAGGTCAAAAGGGTGACCTATGGGGTCAACAGGGTTGGTCATTGGTTCTGGTTCGACCATTTTGACCAAAGTTGACTTTTTAGGTCAAAAGGGTGGCCTATGGGGTCAACAGGGCTATTCATTGGGTCTGGTTCTACCATTTTGACCAAAGTTGACTTTTTAAGTTAAAAGGGTGGCCTATAGGGTCAACAGGGTTGGTCATTGGGTCTGGTTCGACCATTTTGACCAAAGTTGACTTTTTAGGTCAAAAGGGTGACCTATGGGGTCAATAGGGTTGGTCATTGGGTCAGGTTCAACTATTTTGACAAAAGTTGACATTTTAGGTTAAAAGGGTGACCTATGGGGTCAACAGGGTTGGTCATTGGGTCGAGTTTGACCATTTTGACCAAAGTTGATTTTTTAGGTCAAAAGGGTGACATATGGGGTCAACAGGATTGGTCATTGGGTCTGGTTTGACCATTTTGACCAAAGTTGACTTTTTAGGTCAAAAGGTATTGACTCATTATAAAAATGAGGTCAACAAAAGGGCCCCTAATATGTGTAGAATACTATATAAGTATTCTGCACATATTGGCGTTGACCGAAGTGATCTAAGAGATGTCCCATAACAATCAGGAAAAGAGTGGGTATCATACTGCTCCTAGAGGATGTCAGATGTCTTGTTTGTCGGTTCTTAGAAGGAATATTCTTCTCGTGTCTAAAAAGGAATTTACAGGGAGAGAAAATGGATGTCATATTCCATTTCTCAAAATGTCAATGTTGCTATTTTGTAAAAGAAATGCCATGATTTCCGTGTCAGGAAAGGACTTATATCCCATAACTGGAGAGAGAAAATAGTCGTCATTTTCTATTTTTCTCAAAATGTCAATGTCAAGATTTGGTCAGAGGAAAGCCATGATTTCCGTGTCAGGAAAAGACTTACATCCAATAACCGGAGAGAGAAAATAGATGTCATTTTCTATTTTCCTCAAAATGTCAATGTCGAGATTTGGTTAGAGGAAAGCCATGATTTACGTGTCAGGAAAAGACTTACATCCAATAACCGGAGAGAGAAAATAAATGTCATTTTCTATTTTCCTCAAAATATTAATGTCAAGTTTTGGTTAGAGGAAAGCCATGATTTCCGTGTCAGGAAAGGACTTACATCCAATAACCGGAGAGAGAAAATAGATGTCCTTTTCTATTTTCCTCAAAATGTCAATGTCAACATTTGGTTAGAGGAAAGCCATGATTTCCATGTCAGGAAAGGACTTACATCCAATAACCGAAGATAGAAAATAGATGTCATTTTGTATTTTCATTAAAATGTCAATGTCATGATTTGGTTAGAGGAAAGCAATGATTTCTGTGTCACGAAAGGACTTACATCCAATAACCGGAGAGAGAAAATAGACGTCATTTTCTATTTTCCTCAAAATGTCAATGTCAAATTTGGTTAGAGGAAAGCCATGATTTCCGTGTCAGGAAAGGACTTACATCCAATAACCAGAGAGAGAAAATAAATGTCATTTTCTATTTTTCTCAAAATGTCAATGTCAAAATTTGGTTAGAGGAAGCCATGATTTCTGTGTCAGGAAAGGAATTACATCCAATAACCGGAGAGAGAAAATAGATGTCATTTTTTACTTTTATTAAAATATCAATGTCAAGATTTTGTTAGAGGAAAGCCATGATTTCCGTGTCAGGAAAGGACTTACATCCAATAACCAGAGAGAGAAAATAAATGTCATTTTCTACTATCCTCAAAATGTCAATGTCAAGATTTGGTTAGAGGAAAGCCATGATTTCCGTGTCAGGAAAGGACTTACATCCAATAATCGGAGAGAGAAAATAGATGTCATTTTCTATTTTCATTAAAATGTCAATGTCAAGATTTGGTTAGAGGAAAGCCATGAATTCCGTTCAGGAAAGGACTTACATCCAATAACCGGAGAGAGAAAATAGACGTCATTTTCTATTTTCCTCAAAATGTCAATGTCAAATTTGGTTAGAGGAAAGCCATGATTTCAGTGTCAGGAAAGGACTTACATCCAATAACCGGAGAGAGAAAATAGATTTCATTTTCTATTTTCCTCAAAATGTCAATGTCAAGATTTAGTTAGAGGAAAGCCATGATTTCCGTGTCAGGAAAGGACTTACATCCAATAACCGGAGAGAGAAAATAGATGTCATTTTCTATTTTCCTCAAAATGTCAATGTTGATTTGGTTAGAGGAAAGCCATGATTTATGTGTCAGGAAAGGACTTACATCCAATAACCGGAGAGAGAAAATAGATGTCATTTTCTATTTTTTCTCAAAATGTCAATGTCAAGATTTGGTCAGAGGAAAGCCATGATTTCCATGTCAGGAAAGGACTTACATCCAATAACCGGAGAGAGAAAATTGATGTCATTTTCTATTTTCCTTAAAATGTCAATGTCAAGATTTCGTTAGAGGAATGCCATGATTTTCATGTCAGGAAAGGACTTGCATCCAATAACCGGAGAGAGAAAATAGATGTGATTTTCTATTTTCCTCAAAATGTCATTGTCAAGATTTGGTTAGAGGAAAGCCATGATTTCTGTGTCAGGAAAGGACTTACATCCAATAACCAGAGAGATAAAATATATGTCATTTTCTATTTTCCTCAAAATGTCAATATCAAGATTTGGTTAGAGGAAAGCCATGATTTTTGTGTCAGGAAAGGACTTGCATCCAATAAGCGGAGAGAGAAAATAGATGTCATTTTCTATTTTCCTCAAAATGTCAATGTCAAGATTTGTTTAGAGGAAAGCCATGATTTTTGTGTCAGGAAAGGACTTACATCCAATAACCAGAGAGAGTGGCGAACTCACTAATATTTTTGGTGGGAATATTCGCTGGGGTTTTGATCAATATAGGTCGAATGATAATTCTCATGTTTAGTTATCACAAGTTATTCATTTCTCCATTAAAATTTATTTTATTATTTTTAAGACCTGTCGACATATCATAGACAATGGGGAACATTTTTCCAACACTTCATTTTATTTTAAATACCAACAGTTACTGATATATCACACATAGACAACTACAGATATATCACATGTCAAAGGTTCTTATATATATCATAACATAGCCTTGGATGTTAATAGACTGTCTATAAATGTCATACACTCCAAAACATTATTTGTTGAACATGTTTCAGGTGTTCGGACATTTTTATGGGATTACGGTAACTCTAAAGGCTTCAATCCTTCAAATTTTGGGATAGCTTGGTATCCAACCGGTCTTTTGTCAGGCTTCATCCGTCGTAATGTGATTGATATGTGTAGCCTACCGACGCTGGGTATGCAGTGTTTTACAAAGTCTGCTCCATTTCCTTAAAATAAAAGGACTGATCCTCGAGTCAGAAGGATATGACATGTTCCTTTAAATTCTCCAGGTCTGAGAATCTATATCTCCCTTCCAAATACAATAGAGCAGCGGTTCATTAAAGACACCGTGCAAAAGGGTCTTTCGAAGTCATTAATGTCAATATGAGGAGGGATACAATCTCCTTCATCATACATGTTAATGATGCAGCTATCGGAAACACAATCTGCAGGTATGATCCCCCAAGTGACAAGTCGTCTGATAATTTGAATTATCACAGTGGGTAAAGGATCTACTTGTTCATGTCGCAAAATTCCAGGGAGATTTCCTTCTTTGTCTCTTGCATTACTGTAGCAACACCCATATTGGATGGTTCGTATGCCCTTGCCATGAATCCATTTATTGGGTTTAGAATAGGTTTTCCTTCAAAGGTTTCCAGCCCTACCCTGATTTCGGGCTTTTGTAATATGATCAATGATAGTAGCTTGTTCATCCTCATCAAATATTCTGGTAAACATTTTAAGACCATCCAGAATATTTATTATCCCTTTTTTCACATGCTTATATTGTTCAAAGGTTCTCCATTCGATAGCGCGAATTCGTCGCACCTCTTCCCTTGAGTGATTCTTTCTGTCAACTTTCTTATCTGACACCTTCGAACTCTGAGCAGATGTGACTGATGGTGAAGTGATAATCACTTTCCCATCTTAATTTTTCTTTGTAGGATCTAGATTTGTCGTTTCTAATGCAGAATTTATTTCTTCAAATGGAGTATTAATAGTTCGTGATTTTGATTGACCAATATCCTCCATATTTTGTTTTTCTTGTAATTGTTTTTGACGCTTCAGTCGTTTATTATGATTTTGTCTCTGTGATCTAGTAAGTCCTGTTGCCATATTTTTTTGTACCCGATGTAGATACTCCTTGTACTGAAGTAGTCATGAATTCTTGCTCATCTGAGCTATCACTGATTGTGAAGTCATACTCTTCGGGTTGTCGGAGTTTGAATTCTATCAAAGGTGTTTGCAGATTAACTTCATTATGATTCACCAGATAAAGTAATGATCCGTGATATATGGATTCAACCTGCAACAGGTCAAAGTTGAAATGAATTCTGGTTCCCTCGTCCATGTGTCGACGGTCCAAGGCGAAGGTTATATTTTTTTGAAACGAGAAAAATAGTATGTCTTCGGACATTTTTACTGAAAATAATAAGACAAAATGACATTTTAGTCTTTTAAACATTTGTTCAGCAAATGAACAGATGTCATAAAAAATTAAAGATGATTTTGGAAAGAAGAATTTATTGTCCCAGTTTATAAATAAGTCGTTATTCATTTTTATTTTTATGTTGCATAGTATTTCTTTTGAAAACGTCTATTGATTGGAGGTAGGATTCTTTCTCCTTGACAATCCACCAGTTGGTAGGATCCTCCTGAATATGTCTTTTCAATTACATATGGGCCCTCCCATATTGGTTCAAATTTACCACCTATCTTTTGATGAGTTGTATAGGTCTTCGAAAAACTAAAACTAATTCGCCGATTCGAAAGGGTCTGGGGCGAACTAATTTGTCGTGAGCTCGTATCATTTTTGCTTGATACAGTTCAAGATTTTGTTGGGTTTGTAGACGTTTGCCTTCCAAACTTTCAAGTTCTTCAAGTCGTAGTCTAGCATTTTCTTCTTCAGTTATTTTGTTTGCTATCGCAATTCTGAGAGAAGGAATTTGAACTTCAAGTGGTAAAATGGCTTCAGAACCATATACCAAAGCAAATGGTGTAGACTGTGTTGGAGTTCGGTATGTAGTTCTATAACCCCATAAAGCTTCTATTAATTATTTATGCCACTGTCTCGAACTGTTATTCAACGTCTTTTTCAAGATTTGAACCAATTATTTATTGAAAGTTTCGGCTAATCCATTGTCCTTAGGGTAATAAATTGTGGAGTATCTCCAATCAATCACATGTCTTTGGATAAAATTATTCATTTTCTTATTTTTGAAGGCTAATCTGTTGTCTGATATAACCCTTAGAGGAATTCCAAATCTATAAACGATATGTGTTTTAAAGAAATGAAGAACTTGTTCTGCCTTAACTTCTCTAAGTGGTTTTGCTTCCGCCCATTTGGAAAAATAGTCAGTGGCTACCAGAATAAATTTATGACCCTTGAAAGATGGAGGATCTATAGGGCCCACTATGTCGGTACCCCAACATTCAAATGGCCATGTTGCAATAGTTGGGTGTAGGAAATTTGGAGGTTGATGTAAAACTACCCCATGTATTTGACATTGATGGCATTTCTTTGCAATGTCAAGGCAATCGGCCATCATTGTTGGCCAATAATAACCCATTCTTTTTATTTTCATTTTCATTTTGGGCCCAGATTGATGTGCACCACATAAACCTGAATGAACTTCCTTAACAATCTCTTGAGCTTCAACTTGGTTTAAACATCTTAACCACATTTGATCAAAAGTTTGTTTGTAAAGAATATCATTTATTAGAGCATATGGTAATGCTCTTTGTTTGATTTGGTTGGCAATAGAAGTGTTTTCAGGTAATTTTCCAGTTTGTAAATATTGGATGATTGGTTGTCGCCAATCATCATTTTCTTCATTTATTGTCATTGTCATATTTTCACCGATTTTATGTAAATTATCCATATCAATTTGAGAAAGAACTTGTCGTCCACTTATAGAGATTGGTATGTCGTCTTCTTCTAGACATGCGAATTCTTTTAGCGAGTTTTGCCAAAGCATCTGCTAGAGAATTGTCTCGTCTTGGGATTAAGAAGAATGTTACATCAGGAATTTGTTGAAGTAATTTCAGAGTGTAACGAGAATACTGTTCAAGTCGTGACTTCAAAGTTTTGTATTTGCCAGCAATTTGATTAATAATCAACTGGGAATCCCCGTAGATGTCGATATTTTTAATTTCCATCAATATTGTTAATTCTAGACCGGTTATGAGCGCTTCATATTCGGCTTCATTATTTGTGCATGGTTCTGTCAAATGATAGGAAAAAGGCATCATCGTTTTGTCTGGAGTAATGAAAATCAATCCTACTCCAGCTTTGCCTGGTATAATTGTCTGTTTGTCTTTGTCTTTCCATGCGGATGATGCTCCGTCGAAGTAGAGTTCCCATTGTTGCACATTGGAATTTTTTATTTCTGATATTTGTTCATCAGGTAAATTGTCATTAAGGGGTGATCTAGTTGGAATTGGATGTGCTGCTAAGAAATCTGCCAGGATTTGTCCTTTGACAGCACGTAACGGTACAAATGTTATATCAAATTGGAGTAAGATCATTGCCCATCTTGCTAATCTCCCAGAATGTGTTGGTCGTGTTATTAAATATTGCAATGGGTTAACTTTTAAAATAAGAGTTACCTTATGAGAAAGCATATAATGCCTTAGTTTTTGAACTGCGAAGATCAAGGCTAAACAATGCTTCTCAATTGTCAGGTATTTTATTTTCGTTGGAACTAAACAATGACTTAAATAGTATAATGCACTTTCTTTTCCCTCGTCATTTACTTGTGCTAATAAAGTTCCAAGTGAATTGTCTAATGCTGCGGTGTAAAGGATTAGAGGTCTTCCTAATACAGGGGCTGCTAAGACAGGAGGGGTTGTCAGATATTGTTTAATGTTTTCAAAGGCGTGCTGGTATTTTTCATCCCACACAAATTTGGTATCCTTTCTAGTAAGGGCAGTGAGAGGTTGACATCTACCCGATAGATTGGAAATGAAACGTCGTATATACGCTAATTTTCCTTGAAAGGATCTCAATTGGGTTAGATTTTTAGGAGGAGGCATATTCAGGATAGCTTCAATTTTGAGAGGATCAATTTCTATCCCATGATGCCGAACTACAAATCCTAAAAATTTTCCTGAAGTGACACCGAAGGTGCATTTTAAGGGATTCATTTTAAGATTGTATTGTCGTAATCGTTCAAAGACAATTCTCAAATCGTATATATGATCATCTTTTTGTTTACTATTGACAACCAGATCGTCGACATAACATTCGACTTGATTATGTATTAATTCATCAAAAATCTGTGTCATGGCTCTTTGATAGGTTGCACCAGCATTTTTTAGTCCAAATGGCATAACCTTATAACAATATATCCCCATGGGTGTCCGGAAAGCTGTATTCGCTTCATCCTCCGAAAACATCTTTATTTGGTTATATCCTGATGATCCATCCATAGAGGAGAATATTGCATGTTTTGATGCTATATCGACCATTAATTCAGGAATTGGTAAAGGAAATTCATCTTTTGGACATGCTTCATTCAAGTCCCTGAAGTCTATACAGACCCTTATCTGTCCATTTTTCTTTTTAACTGGCACCACATTGGCTAACTATGTCGGATAATTCTCTTCTCGTATGAAGTCAGCTTCTATCAATTTCTTGACTTCTGCAATGACTCGTTGCTTTATTTCAACACGCATTCTCCTCAGAGCTTGTTTAACTGGGATTGTGATTTGATTTATCCCAAGTTTATGGACTGCGACTTCTGGAGACAAACCAGGCATCTCGTCCTAAGTCCAAGCAAAACAATCTTTATATTCTATCAACAGTTGAGTTATGTCTTTTGCTTCCTCATCATTAAGGAATGAACTAATAAAAGTTGGTTTTGGATTTTCATCAGTTCCTAAATTTATTTCTTTTAATTCATCAATTATCGATTTAATTTCTTCTTCCAATTCTGGAGGAGCATCTTCAATTGGAAGATCAGGTAATGATTCAGAATTGTATTCTTCAGTGATGGTCAGACAAAATTTTGTGTCATCTAATGGTCCTAGAGTTCCAAATCCAACACCTTCTTTGGAGTTAGAATTTCGTTTATTATTATTCCAAATTTGTTCAATGAAATGTGGTTGTTTTAAAGACTATTATTTGAGCATTAAACTTTTTTGAATAAATTTTTGTGCCCAAGGAGAATACAACTCAAAAGGAATTTTCATTGATTGTGGAAGATTTTCATCTTCTATTTTTACATCATTTTCAGTACAAGAGGAAGTAGAGCCAAGTCTAAACTTAATTGGCTTTTTGTCATCATTATATACTTCTTTGACTATTAGATTCTCAATCTTAGCAGTGGAGATTGGAGTCAAAGTCATAGAATGTATATAATGATTGATTTTGTCATACATAGATTCAAATTGTCTTTCTTTATCTTCTTCTTCCAAAGATATTTTGAATTGAGGTTTCTTTGCAATCACATATGTCGTTTCTTCTTCAGAGTCCAAGTGGATTTTGAATTTCAATGGTTTCTTCATTGTGACAATCAGATCTTCTTTCCCTCGTCCTCGTCCTCGAGTATGAGTTTGATGGGAATTAGTTCCTCTTGTTATTATTGAAGAAGAATTCTTTTCATTTATTTTCTTTTCTTTGTTCTTTTCTTCCACATCCACCATTTTTTCTTTGGAAGACGTTGTTTTATTTATAGGAGCATAATATGCTGCATCTTCATGTATTCCAATTTCATGAATTGAAAACGGTTGCAGATCTCCTATAATACGACATTCCTGTCCTTTTCATAGGTATTTTATACATTGGTGTAATGAAGAAGGAACCATTTTGTATTCATGAAGCCATGGTCTGCCAAGTAAGGCATTAAAAGAGGTGTCTGAATCAATAATATGAAATTTTGCTATCGTTGCCAAGTCAGCTATTTTTAAGAGTAATGTTATTGATCCAAGGGCCCGTTCTCCTTGCTGATTGAATCCTCATAACATCATCGTATCCCTTGATAGTTGAGAGGCATTCATGTCCAAATATGCAAGAGTTCTTAAATTCATAATGTTGATTGAAGCACCTGAGTCAATAAGAACTCTTGAAAGTATTGTATCATTTATGTTCACCGTAATATACAGTGGACAATTGTGTTCAGTTGTTCCAAACAACAAGTCATTGTCAGAGAAGGTAATCTTCGTTGATTCTTTTAATGGGTAAGCTTCATTTTGGGCAATACTAGCAAGTTGAGTTAAGCAAATATCTGGATCTTAAAGGGCCTTTATAAATGATTCTCTCATTTCTTTGGAATGTATGAGAGCATCATAGATGTTTAACTTCGCGGGTAATTTTCTCAAATGAGCTAGTACGTTATAATCCACTTTGTTATGAAGATCATCCTTATTTCTTTCAGGGGTTTGGGTCTGTATTGGAGGAATGATCTTGTCTGGTGTGATTATTTGTATTTCTTTTTATTGTGGAATCATCTTAGGAGGTAAGATTTTTCCACTTCTCAAATTAATTTCAATTATTTCTTCAAGTTAATTATCCGACTCTTTAGTTTCTTAATCCGAGAATTCCAATTCTATGGAAATCAGAGTTCCTTGTAGTTGAAGTGTAGCAATGTCATTTTCATCTTTGTCATTATCAAACTTTTCATCTGTATTTTCATTATTTTGGTTATCTTTAGATTGATCATATACTATTTGAGTATCATCTATAGGGTTAGAATTCAAATGATTATTCTCAGAAACATCGCCCAAAATAGACAAAATATAAGCAAAACTAGGATTGTTATTATTCATGGTAGTAAAAAGGAAGTCATACAAAGTTATCGGTTTGAGGATTTTTCGTCCTTCACCCGATATAACTATCCTAGTACAAGAGGGAAATGAACTAGAAGGTACAAAAGGAGTTGCAGCCCCTATATCTGGAAGACCTTTAATCTTTTTCGGTTTCTTGATTTTCTTTTTTCTTTTCCTTCTTGGGAAATTTTGTGGTTTGATATTTAGCAAAGATCTCTTCAGAAGTACTGTCTTTATTTCCAGGATTGAGTTTCTCTATCGAAATCATATTGACTGATCCTTTTTCAGGTTCTTTCAAACATTCTTTCAGGATTATTATGTTTACGTCTTTAAAGTTACGCTCTAACCAGTCTTTGAAGACAAAACAGTCTTCAATTTTATGTCCAAGCATTCTGTGATAAGGACAATAATTAGGATTGTCTTTCATGTCAATTTTTGCTGGCCTTCTAGCTTCTGGTAGCTTAAATTCGGGCATTTTAAGCAGACTACGAAATATTTTACTAACAGCTTCTGTTTTAAATGAATATTCTTTATTCATTCTTTCAGCCATTGTTTTCTTTTCTGTTGGTACTGGGATTGGTTGTTGAAGTTGTAATTGAGATGATGTCTGTGATGTCGAAGGATTCTGTCGTTGTTGTTTCTTTTGTTCTGGTTGAATCTGCATCACCTGTTTACCTTTATCTACAACATTTCCAGGTTTCTTTTCAAATGTTTTGGTAGTTTTTGTCTTTTCAGTTTTCTCTGTTACACTCATATGCTTTGCTTCTTCTTGGAGATTAGCAGCTTTACTGATTAGTTTTTAAAATGTCTTTATTGTGAATCCTTTGAGCATAAAAGCTATAGGACCATGGATATTTTTAAGAAATATTCTAATAGCATGTTGCTCTTGTAGTTGTGGTTCACATTTCATGCTGAGATTTCTCCAGCGTAAAATATAATCCACTAAGCTTTTTCTCGGTTTTATTTTTCTACCACCAAATCACCAACAGTGGTGTGATGTTGTGCTCCTGCAAAACGTTGAATAAAGAGGCTTTCAAGTTCCACAAAGGTTTTGACAGATCCATTGGGAAGTTCTGCGTACCAGTCGAAGGCAACTCCTATGAGACTGTTAACAAATTGTCAAAATAGGAGAGCATCACTTCCTCCAGCATTACAGCAACTTGCTCTAAAATGTGTCAGGTGTTGTCGGCGATTACCCGTTCCATCAGAAATTTTAAAGACAGGAGGAAAAAGCCTTTAGGGTATTGAACATAATCAAATTACTATGGGTATGGTCTACCCGTTGGAGTTAATGCTCCAGCTTTCACTTGAGCCATTGTTTCTTTAATTTTTTGTTCCACAAGTTTTGTAATATCCTTTTCTGGAATTACATTATAAGGGGAATTCTTTTTCTTTTGGGTTCTTTCTTCAACATCTATCGGTTCTCCTTTATCTTCCAGAATATGAATAGCCTCTAGTCTGATGATTTTAATGGCTGGAGAAGGATTCGTTGGTGGATTTTGCAAAGTTGCTACCAATTCTTCCATTCTTTGTTCGAGACGACTAATTTGTTCATCTCGTTGTCATATAACTGCTCGTAATTCATTTGTTGCCTCTTCTTCAAATGATTCTCGTGCTATGGAAGTAGATCGTGTTTCTACCATGTTAACACTGGCAACATTTTCATTGGAACTATCAGAGATATCTATCTTTTCTTGCCTTGAAAGTTGTTTAATATCGTTTTTTAATTTCTTCAATTTTTCCACAAAATGATTTTGCAGAATGTTTTTTGCAAGTTTCTTCTTGTGAACTATTCATAGTAGTGTTGGTGGTATCTGAATTTCTTTCAGATGATTTTCATCTCCATACATTATTTTTAAGTAGAGGACGAGAATTTTCAGGTGGTGTATCGTATCCTGTGTGAGGATAATTTGCTTTGTGTAGCATTTGGACCAAGTCCGACATTTTAGCAGCTTGTATCTTCTCGCTCCCGATATCAATTCATCATATTTAGCTTTGTCATTTGTTACTACCACATTTTTTATTCTAGGGCCCAATCGAAATTTTACTGGCACTCGAACACAATGTTTATCAGTTGGAAATTGATAGTCAGTTTCTTGATAGTCAGGATTTTCCATCGCTAAAATTCTCTTTTTCATGGTGTTGGAGAATGCACAACCCATTTTGTTTAATAATTTAGATAGTGAACATCTATCTTTTCTTGCTAACCTTTTAAACACTGAATATATAGCACGAAATGGAGGAGAGCTTTTAGGTTGAAAGGAATTATCAGTGTATTCAATAGGAATCAGAATATATCGATTTTCTTCTAAAAAGGAAGGGTTTCCAAAAATATTCTGTTGAAATTCAGGTGTTTCAAAATTATCATTTTCGTTCCACTTTTTCTTTCTTTTGAATGAAGGAGTTTTATGAATATTCTTTGAACAAGATCCAATCTCATACATAGATGATGGTAGAGCATCATCTTCCTTATAAACTTGTTTTCCTTTCCTATTAGCTTGTCTCTTCATTTCTTCAAGGGTTTTAGGTTCTTCAGGTGTATATTCAGGCAAATTTTCTGTAAAATTCAGAAAGTCTTCATAAGGTTGTAAGTCAAATTCTTGAAATGATTGTGTATCAGTTTGATATGGATTATCTAATATGAATTCCGTTTCACTAAATAATCCATAATCATTTTGATAAAAGGGAGGATTTTCCTCTATTGGTATGTCAAAGTCTTGAAAATAAGAAAAGATTGAATTCGGAGAATCCATTGCAACTTTTCGGAAATTAAAAAAAAACGAATATTATTGACTTATTTATAAACTGGGAGCTTATTTTTAAAATTTGAAATGAAAATAAATGATGACAAAAGATGAGAAGAAAGATATTCCCCAGCGGAGTCGCCACAAAATCTCTTAGTGACAACGGGAAGAGATTGGTGTGGAATGTCGATATTAAGGAGTCGCCATCTAATATTAGCCTAATTTTATTCCTTGTTGACCTCATTTTTGATGAGGTCTTTTGCTTCTCTCTTTAGTACATAGGATCTAGCCATAGGCTTTTCCTTTGACTACTCTTAGAGGACTAGAAGTGGAACCCACCCTTTAGAAATTCAAACACTTCTTAACTCCCTACAAACCCCACAAGCTTGATTGTAAACCCCTAATCACCTAGAGGGTTGAAATCAAATGTGGAGGTTTAAAGGATGAGTTCCCTATGTGACTTTTGGCCTTAGGAATACCCCGGCGGCCCGGTCTAGTGAGGGTCGACTTGCACATACACTACACTCTCACACACATTCCAAGTCCTAAAACCACAATCTCACCCAACTTGACTTCCTGACTCATGTAGGTAATTCACATGGATGGTCCTTAACCCCTAAGCCCCTGCTAAGAGGGTTAGGAACAACATAGTGAATGCCTCAAATGAGTCCTCTCATTGCTCATATCGGCTTAATATGGCTTCATGGCTCAACCAAAGTGATTCCATTTTACTCAAATTTGATGAATCTTCATTTTTCCAAAATTTCAATTTTTGACCCCCTGGGCCCTACACCTACTAAACCTACCAAAAGCACTTGAAACTACCCAAAATCTACAAAATCACCTAAATTACCCAAAATTCCTCAAAATCAATCCTAAACATTTCCCCCCACTCAAATTGATCATCCATAGCAAAAAAAATACCAAAAATTCCAAAAGTACCCCCCGAATACCCTCCAAATACCCAAAATGCCCTTCTTAGCCCAAAAATCCAAAAAATTAGAAAATTCCCAAAAAATTCCAGAAAATCCCAAGTTTTACCAATTTCATTTTGTTAAACTACATCATAGGCTAATTTTTCCAATTTACCCCACCTTTACCAAAACCCCCAATTTGTCCCATTTTAAACCCAAGTGAACCCAATGTCAAACCAAACTACTTCAATTGACCTCAATTTTGGTCCAATTCAATTCTAAACTTCAAATCAACATCCCCAATATCAATTTAGACCAAATACAAGTCCAATTTGATGGAAATTTGAGCCCAATTTTAATTTGAAGCCTAAGGCCCAATTTTGGCCCACGACCTAAACCTAGCTCAAACCCATCCAATTCAACTCCAATTGACCCCAAATCTTTTTCAAAGCCTTCTTAACATCCCCATAAACAAAAAACTGACTTGATTTGCCCAAAATTTAAATCTAAACTCCACCCAAACCTAACCTAAAACCAAAATCCCTTAAATTAACCTAAGCCCAAACCTAACCCAAATGGCCTCAAATCCCAAAATTAGAGCCCAACAAAAGTTGAAAACTGTTTGTGACACTCCCATGAACATTTCTCAACATTAATTTTACATCAAATCCAACTTTAGCCCAACCTTAACCCAAGTTAGCCCAATTTGGCCCACTTTGGCCCCTTTAATTAAAAAGCCCAAATTCAACCTAATTCTACTCCAAATCACACCAAATTGATTCCAAACCATTCATGAAACATACCTAAACCAATTGCAACATTTATTTGACATGGTCCTTCACAAAATTTTCACCCAAAAGCCCATCTTAAAATCCAAAAGCCCACTTCCCTAAATCACTTTAAAAGCCCATCTAAAACCATTTCAAAGAGCCCAAAATCTATCCTAAAGCCCATATGACATTTTCATTTGCCATCCATTAAGTCAAAGTCATTCCCTAAGTTCCAATCTCATCATCAAATGATTCCAAATCAAGCCTCATGCCAAATCACCCCTAAATGCCAAAAAGCCCAAAATCCCTTTCTCATGCAAGTAAGCCAAGCCATTCCCAAGCCATGAGCAAGCTTTGAAGCCATGCACAAGCCACATGAAGCCATGGGAATCACTTTACACATCATCATACCATTAATTGCAAAAGGAGGAGCCTCTTTTAAACCACCTTAAAAAGGTTTTAATCCTTTTAATGCTTCACCTTAATCCATAATTAATCCAAATATTCATGGATGGTGACTTCACTACCCTTTCCTAGCTGACTCATCTGACCTCCCTCAGCCCAAATCAGTCCCTTGGTGGGTGCACCAAACCCAAATACATGAGTTGACCAAAATCAAGCCAAAATAACCCTTACCCCATGCCATTTTAATCAAACCTCCTTACACATGGCAATAGCCAATTGCTTGCACCAAACCCCAGCCCTGGCCTCACTGGTCAAGATGGTGACCAATGCTTGGCCGGCCAGCTACCACATTCGCTGGAAAACGCCATGGCCGAAAGCTCCAGGTGAGCCAAACTTTCCAATTCTCCCTTACTGACTTGTCTCAACCCAAATGGACAGCATAGTTGTTCTTCTCCTCCCCTGAGCAGCTGATCCCGGCCTCCAATTGCCCTTGGGGAGCCCTCCAGCCATGCCTATTTAAACACCCCCACCTCTCGGCCAAATGAGGAGTTGAACCAGAACTTAAGGAAACTCTGCCAAAATTGCTCCAGGACCTTCTCCTAACCCAGAGCAGTTGATTCCCAATGTTCCTTTGCCCTAATCCCCATTAACAGAGCTCAATTTCTGAGTTGAAAATCTACCCAAAAAACAGGATACTTCACCACAGTGAGCCAACCTCCAAATTAGTTGGTCCTACACCTTCACCAGACAAAGAGGAGAAGTTCCCCAGCAAAAGCCCCCTCATCAGGCCAGCCATTGCTTCTAGCCTCCAAGCTTTGTGATCGGGCTTGGTCACTTTCACACCTAGACAATTCCCCAGAGCCAGAGACTTCATCTGGAGCTTGCCTGGACCCAATCGAAGGTGACACAACTCTCAGATCGAAGCTTCACTTCTCTGAGCAAAGGTATGAACTCACTCTTCCCCATGAGCTTCCAGCAATTCTCCACTTTGTTTAAGTTAATTTCATAGCTCATAAACTGTATGGATGTGTTCGTCTCTTCAAGACGAATCCATAGAGCATAAGAACACGAAAATCTATTGAGAATCGAGTGAGATCTTAGGGTTTTAGTGTGGACGGTCACGGGTGCACACCAGTCGTAGACGATGACCGGGAGCCGTTGGATCGCGCGTGTATCAAGCGGACGATTCAGATTGCGTCGGACCAGGGAATGTTACATGAACCGCGGGCCCCCGGAGCGCTGAGTGGATGGCGGCGTCGAATGGGAATGCGCCGCATGGGCTTTCGGAGCTGCCGATGTTGCGCTGGCGCCGAGTCGGATAAGTAGATAAATAGGGTATTTTTTAATTATTTAAATGCCCAAAACTTCAAAAATTCATATCTTTGCATAGAAAAATCACAAAAATAATAAAAATACCCTCTTGCTTAGTGAACAGAGGAGAATAATGTGGAAAATAAATTAAGTTAATCGGATGAGTATTTTATTTTTAATAATTTATTTACTGTTTTCAGTATTTTGATTCTCCATTTGCATAGACAATTTACCATGACATGAGACCATAGGGCTTTTGAAGCCTCTGATCTTGGGAACATTCCCTAAACTTTTCAAGGTCAGAGGCCATCTCTGTGAAAAGTTATTGAATTTTCTATTTCATGTCACTGTTTTAGGTATTTTAATTCCAATAATTAGCATGTTGTGAAATAAATTCTAGAAAAATTTGGTGTTCCTTAGGACCAGAGGACCCTATGAAAAATTTATTTTGAGTTAATTCATTCATAATAACCTTAATTGGCCTAAACCCCAAAAATTAAATTTGAATTAATTTGGGCTAATCACACATCAATTGACTTAAAAATAATTCTCCACTGATCTTTAGGATCAGAGAGACCTCATATAAAAATTTGAAATCAATTGGACTTGATTAACCCTACCAAATGGATTCATTAGGCCTTATAAGCAAAATGGAGCTTTAAAAATTCATAACTCTAAAAATACTTTTCAAAAATTCACAAAAATGGTTTTGGGGCTTCTCTGATATCAGGGGAGTTTAGGAAAATTAAAATTGGAATTTTCTAAAAAAGTTGATTTTTCATAATATTTTAATATTTTAATAATTAAAAAATAATAAAAATCATAAAAATATTAAAAATCATAAAAATATCATATTTTGATTCCTAATCACTTAGGAACAAACCAAATATTTTTCCTCAGTCTCTAGGGTGAGATATTAAATTTTAAAGGCTTAATGTAATTTTTAATATTAAAAAATGATTTTTTAACCTTTTTCACTAAAATAATTCCAATAAACCAAAGAAAAATCAAAAAATTATAAAATTTATTTTTCTGAACTCCTTGAGGTCAGAAAGATTTCAGAAAAAGATAAAATCGATTTTTCAACTTTAATTTTTTTTATAATTAATTAATAATCAAAAAATCAAAATAATTATAATAAATAAAATATAATTCAAAAAATCACCAAAATTGGTCCAAGTGGTTCTCTAGTCATTAGGAACATCCCATAATTATCTTAAGAATAGAAACCTTTTCTTGGTCATGTTGTTGAATTTTCTTTGAAAACCCCTATTTTCTACTAAAAATAATTATATAAATAAATTAAATTCAGAAAAATCACATTTTCTCCTCTAATGTCTTGATTGACATATGAGTGAGGTGACATAAAAATTTCAAATTCATTTGAGCTCAATTTAGTGAGTTATGAAATGAAGAAGCTTAAAAGGGCATAAAGGTAATTAAAAATTTTAACCCTTAATTAAAACTTTAGGTTTAATCAAAATGGGGAGGTAAAACATTTGATCTTAATTTTCTCTTGGATGATTGAAACTTAGAAAAATTAAGGGGTAGAAACCCACTAAACATTTTGAAAATATCAAAAATGAAACTTTAATTAATTAAATAATTTAAATTTTTAAAAGAATATATTTAAATTTGGATCATTAAAATAGGGGTATTATTAAGAGGATATTTATTCTTTAATTTAAAAATCCCTAAATAAGTCACTTTAACAATACTTAATTCTTAATTAAAAATTAAAATAATAATCCAAATTGATAATTAAAATTAACAATTAAAACTAAAATTAAAACTAAAATTAAATTAAATTAAATTAAAATTAAAAATTAAATTAAATTAAATTAAAATTAAATTAAAATTCAAACTAAAAAATAAATTAAATTAAATTAAATTAAATTAAATTAAAAATTAAATTAAATAAAATAAAAATTTAATTAAATTAAATTAAAATTAAATTAAATTAAATTAAATTAAAATTAAAATTAAATTAAATTAAAATTAAGTTAAATTAAAATTAAATTGAATTAAAAAATAAATAAATTTAAATCAAATTAAAATTGAAAAAAAAATTTAAATTAAATTAAAATTAAATTAAAATCAAATTGAATTAAAATCATCTAACAACAAACCTAAATGAAATCATTAAGAATTAAGTCTAAAATAATTTGAACAATATTCCAAACTTAAAACTATTAATTAAAACCTCATAATTAAATTAAAACACTTTAAACCATTAATTCAAACTTTTAATTACGAATGATTAAAATTCTCGATAAACCAACTTGCCCTTAAGGGCTTTAATTATTATAACTCTTAAATAGAGTATGAAGTGAGATGTCACTTCATTCATTAGGTAATCAAATACCCAAGTTCACTGAGCAAGAGATAAAGTTTAACTAAACTTCTGGATGATTAATTCACCTCTACAACTAAATTTACTTGGACTCAAAACAATCCCAGAAATATTGAAAAGATGTTTAGGACTTGTCCTAAGCACTTCCTCAATAAGACGGGATGTTTTAGAAGAACAACTAAATTTAATTGTTCTTTGATGAAGAAAATCAACCTTAAACAAAACACAAGAACCTAGACGTCATAGGAGATGACTAGTTATAGGATTAGGAATTTGGTAGACAACCAAAACGCTTTCCTTAGCTTTACCTAGGTACTTGTTGAAATATTTAAATGCTTTAACATGTGTTTTAAGTGCAGCTTGGGATGACAGGAAGACCCTCCAGGTATGCTTTTATTTTATTGCAATTTATTGCAATTTACATGCAATGTAATTTACTTTTCTTGCAGGGTAAATAAAACTGTTGCATGAAAACCAAAACCTTTAGCATAGTCCCTGAACTGAAACCAAAACTAAATTAAAAGTCATTCAAGATAAAATTCACTGCCACAACATTTCAAAATATAAAACAACTCAAAATTTAATCAGAAACAGAACAACGAAACTACAATTGTAACTAAATTAAAATGTCTCGTTGAATGATCGGGAATACCTCGGATGATGTAACCCACATGTTGCTAACGGGATTTCCCACGGTCTAAATGAAAGTGTGGAACTCATTCAGTTGAGTTTAACAAATTCATCTGGACTAAGTGAATTCAATGAAAATAATGGTGCAGGGATAACAGAACCGTGGGATCTTAATCAGTTCTGTTTAATTAACTTTAAGATTTGTTTTAATTAAAATATTAAAAAATACTTGGATCTTAAGATTTTCTCTAAACCAAAACACTTCCCTCATCTCCTGATTTATGAATTCTAAAACTAAACCTCTGCAACAACAAGGAGCTCGGAGCATGGTGGGTAGCTCGGCCATCGTCATCAGCAAAACCTGAGACTACTTCAGCAAAACTTTCTTAGTTTTAAATAACCAAACCACAGGACTTTGAGGTAGTTTGCTTAGTGCAACATAATTCCTCAACTTTTTATTAGGCATTTGTATAATCATGTTATGCAAATTAAGCCCTAACCGGTCTTAGGACTCCGAGGTGGTCATTTGGTACGACATAAACCCTCACATCTTCAAGGCTATTTGTGTGATTAAGTCATTCAAATATAAGACCTAAATAAATAAAATTGGCAGGATTGCAACATTAAATAAATTCCTAAATTGAAGCCAAACAATAGGATAGTTTAGGAAGTTTCCAAGATTCTTCTTGGATCCTCAGCTCCTCCTACTTTTCTTCCTTTGGACTCCTAAAATAAACTGTTCCAAATTGGATCCATTCCCTTTTGAAATTTCCAAAATCCAATCATTTGAAAACCTTAAGCTTTGAAATTCTTGAGAGCAAAACCACTAATCATTATCGAGAGTTTTCTTAAATGAGTCTCGTTATTTAAGATGTAAGGGCTTGCTTTTATAAAGAACTTTAAGAACCCAGGTAATATAAACCCTGCTTAATTCATTTATATTAAGCAGGGGAACTTGTCGGCTTATAAAATTGGTTCTCAGACCAAACAGATGTCACAAATCTTCTAGTTTATTTAATCGAGCCCCATCATCAAGTAGTGTGTCTATTTTTTGGGATAGATACACAGTTTGTGATGCGGTGCTCGTTTATATAAACTACTTAGGATGTGAGATCGGTTTGATTTCATATCTTAAAATTTTCAAACTTAAAATTATTTTCAAAATCAAATACTACTTTTTAAATTATATATATATTTAAATTAAATTTAAAATTTAAATTTCGCCAACAATTTCTGTAGGCGACCCCTTTTCAAAAATACAACACTCAACCGAAAAATATGTCGACATTCCTGTAAATCCCATGAAATATTTGAGGAATTTAGGGCTAATAGTAGAAAAGGATGTTTCTGACAATCCTTATAGAAGAATATCCTAGAATAATATATCCTAGAATTTTCATATAAAGAAAATCATGGAAAACCAGAGATTTCTATTGTGGGTTCTTTTGGATCTCCTATAGAAGCAAGCTTTTATAGTTAATTACATCTTAAACAATTTTTAATTGTTCAAGAAAACTTCTGATTAATGTCAGTCATTTGTTTTCTAAAATTTTATTTTTGAGGAGAGATGTACCCACTATCACTCCTAAATGTCATGTCATATTTATCATTTTATGGTTAAAGTTTTGGTTTTGTTTTTTTCATGTCATTATTTTTGTTTTATTTTGTTGAAATTGTTATGTTTGGTGGCTATCCTAAAAAGTTTTGGTTTTGTTTTCCATGTCGTTGCATTGTTTCATTTTGAAAATATTATGTTTGGTGGTTATCCTAAAAAGTTTTAGTTTTGTTATTGTTCATCCAGAATATCGTCCTGCAAAATAGAGTCAGCACATCCTATAACATGCAAAGAAAATCTAAACGAAACTTTTTTTCTTCACCCTGCAAAGAAAAGATTTTCAGAAAATAATGTCATGTTCATTGCCTTAGAATTTTGTAGGATGTTTTGATTTAACATATCCTGGATGTCGGTTTATGTCAAATTATATTGATTAATATTTAATTTTGTCGAAATATTGAATTAATTTCATTTAATATCGGTATTTGTCAAATTTATATTTAAAATGTCTATTTTATGTCGGTTATGTTGATTTATGTTTGAAATGTCGATTAAGTCAAATTTTGTTTGAAATATCAAATTTATGTTGATTTTGTTGAATTTTTATTTAAAATATCGAATTTATGTCAATTTTGGTTTGAAATGTTGAATTTATATCTTGATTTAAGTTTAAACTTAAATTTTGAATTCATGTCTGTTTGAATTTGAGTTGAAAGTTGTGTTAGATTAACTTGAGTTCATATGTGTCTGAACTTAAGTTAAAAGGTTGGAAGTTAAATTCAATATTGATTGAACTAACTTGGGTTCATGTCTGGTTGAACCTAAATTAGATTTAATTTTGACTAGATCTACTTAAGTTCATGTCTATCTGAACTTTAAGTTAAAAAGTTGGAAGTTAGATTCAATATTGATTGAACTAACTTGGTTTCATGTATAGTTGAACCTAAGTTAAATTCAATGTTGATTGAATCTAATTAACTTGAGTTCATGTCTGTCTGAACTTTAGAATAGACTTAATTAAGTTTTAAGCCTTATTTAAATAGAACCTAAAGGTTAATCAAGTCTAATAAATTAGACTTAATTAGAATTACTGACCATCTAAGTTCTTTTTAGGTAAGACTTTATGTTTTAATTAAGTCTATTTAGTTGTAGTTTATTGAGATATTAATGAATTAGTCTTAATCAAGGTTTGTTGATTTAAATCTCAATTAATTAATGGGTTGATGATTTAATTAAGTTTAATATGTTAGACTTAATTAAAATTTTATGTTGAATTAAGTTAAGTTAAAAGTTCAATATGATTTGGTTTTAAGTTAAGGTTTGACTTAAGTTAAGTTTAAGTTAAGTTGAACCTATACTTAAAGTTGGTTTGAGTTCAATATGGGTTGAGTCTTGAGTTAAGATTAAGTTTGGGTTAGACTTAGGTTCATGTCGGGTTGATCCTAAGTTTGATTTTGACTTAAGTCTGATATGGGTTAGACTTAAGTTCAGGTTTAGGTTTGACTTAGATTCATGTCAGGTTGAACCTAAGTTTGGTTTGACTTAAGTCTAATGTAGGTCAGACTTAAGTTAGGTTTAGGTTTGACTTAGGTTCATGTCGGGTTGAACCTAAGTTTGGTTTGACTTAAGTTTAATGTAGATTAGACTTAAGTTAGGTTTAGATTATGTTAGATTCAATGTAAGTTGAACCTAAGGTTTAGGTTAAGTTGAGTTCAAGTTATGTTGTATTCAGGTTATATTAGATTTAATATGGGTTAAGTTTGATTGTTTAAGGTTAATTAAACCTAATTTAGGTAAGGTTTAATGACTTAATTAGACTTGTTTAAGGTTAATTAAACCTAATTTAGGCAAGGTTTAATTGACTAATTAAACTTAATATGGGTTAAGTCTAATTGTTTAAGGTTAATTAAACCTAATTTAGGTAAGGTTTAATTGATTAATTAGACTTAATAAAGGTTAAGTCTATCTGTTTAAGGTTAATTAAACCTAATTTAGGTAAGGTTTAATTTATTTAATTAGACTTAATATGGGTTAAGTCTAATTTATTTAAGGTTAATTAAACCTAATTTAGGTAAGGTTTAATTGATTTAATTAGACTTAATATGGGTTAAGTCTAATTGTTTAAGGTTAATTAATCCTAATTTAAGTAAGGTTTAATTGATTTAATTAGACTTAATATGGGTTAAGTCTAATTGTTTAAGGTTAATTAAACCTAATTTAGGTAAGGTTTAATTGATTTAATTAGACTTGATATGGGTTAAGTCTAATTGTTTAAGGTTAATTAAACCTAATTTAGGTAAGGTTTAATTGATTTAATTAGACTTAATATGGGTTAAGTCTAATTGTTTAAGGTTAATTAAACCTAATTTAGGTATGGTTTAATTGATTTAATTAGACTTTATATGAGTTAAGTTTAATTGTTTAAGTTTAATTAAACCTAATTTAGGTAAGGTTTAATTGATTTAATTAGACTTATTATGGGTTAGGTCTAATTGTTTAAGGTTAATTAAACCTAATTTAAGTAAGGTTTAATTACATAATTAGACTTTTTTAAGGTTACTTAAACCTAATTTAGGCAAGGTTTAATTGATTAATTAAACTTAATATTGGTTAAGTCTAATTGTTTAAGGTTAATTAAACCTAATTTAGGTAAGGTTTAATTGATTAATTAGGTTTATGGGGTTAGACATAATCAGGGTTTAGGTTTGATTAAATTTAATAATGTAATAAAGGTTTAACTTTAATTAAATAAGTTTAAAAGATGTTTTAAACCTAATTAAGTTTAATTTTGTCATTTTAGACTTAATTGATTAAGCTTAAGGTTTAATAGGTTTAAATGATGTTTTAAAACTAATTAAGTCTAATTTTGTCATTTTAGACTTAATTGATTAAGCTTAAGGTTTAATAGGTTTAAATGATGTTTTAAACCTAATTGACTCTAATTTTGTCATTTTAGACTGTCTAATTTTGTCATTTTAGACTTAATTGATTAAGCTTAAGGTTTAATAGGTTTAAATGATGTTTTAAACCTAATTAAGTCTAATTTTGTTATTTTAGACTTAATTGATTAAGCTTAAGGTTTAATAGATTTAAATGATGTTTTAAATCTGATTAAGTCTAATTTTGTCATTTTAGACTTAATTGATTATGCTTAAGGTTTAATAGGTTTAAATGATGTTTTAAACTTAATTAAAGTTTATCAAGTCTAATTTATCAATTTTTTAGACTTAGTTAAAGTTTTTCATGAGTCTAACATGGACTAGCTTCATTTCAAACTTAGACTCTTAAAGAAAATAGGTTATGTTTATAAAAGGGTGATTTTTAGGATTAAATTTATTATTTAATAATGAATTTTAATCCTAAATTTTAAAATATCATTTAAAATTATTTTTATGACTTAGAAATTATTTTCCTAGGGTCATTTTCTGTTACCCTAACATTTCTAATCATTTTCATTTTTATTTTTCTTAATTTTCATTTTTCTGTAATTATTGTTTGAAGTAATTACAAAATGTCTTGAAAATTAAAAAAAGGTGTCATAGGTATGTTTTCTGTCCTTGGAAAAATCATGAAACATCCCTAAGGACATAAAGATAAATGCCTCAAAATTTCATTTTTGTTTCATTTATAATTAATTTTTAATAATTAAAATACTCCATAGAGTATTTAATTATTTAAAAATTAAATAATTGGAATAAAATTATGATTTCTACTTCATAATTTTCCTCTCTTCAAGAGATTTCCAGAGGTATTTTTATTTTATTTTTGTGACCTCTGGATCAAAAGATATGAATTTTTGAAGTTTTTAAGGTTTTCTGGAATTTATTAATTCCAGAAAATCTGTGGAGCTGCCCGTGTCCTCGGATCCGTCGAAGAGGCGGGAGGATCCCGTGTAAGACTCAGAACAGGAAACACGGGGGAAGTCGATCAGCGGCGTCCTTTCCAAAACACAGGAACGGACGGCGGAGATAAATCCTCCATTAATTCGAAAAATTTTTGAACTGTTAAACTTCAAACATTAATATCTCACTTATTTCTTAACGAAATTGAGTGATTTTTGAACCTATGAAATCATCTAAACATGTAGAATATATCCATACGGTGATGCAACATTTCTGGACTAGTATAACACATGATATTTCAAAAATATGAATTATTTTAAGAAAAATAATTTCATACCTTTGCCACAAGTAAATCAAGCTTGATCAGACCTTGTAGTTATCTTCTAAGACTCCAGAGGAAGATTGTTGCTGCACCAATTTGGTTCAAAAGTCTGCCTCATAGGAGAATTTTAAGAAGGTGGCTGGTTTGGGCTGTTTTTGAATTTTGATCAAATTGGCTCGATTGGGATCAATCTATGTCTTGGGTTTGATGAAAATGGATTGTTAAGACTCTTTGGAAGATTTTTTGTGTTGGGAGCCAGAAGATTTGAGCAGCCTATAGGTCTCACTAAATTTTTTTCTTCTCCTCAGTAAGGCTCCGGTATGGCCTTATTTTTAGCCATGGGGAGGCCATGGCTTGGCTTAGTGTGTACTAGGGGAGTTTTTATCTTCCCTATTAATGAATTGAAGATAAAATTTCGGCCGAGGAGATAACTATGGTTGTCTTTCCAACGTTCTCCATCATGAGCTCATTGTTTTGGCTCCTTTCCATTGGATCATGCATGAGGTGGTTTAGCTCTTTGAAATGAGCTGTAATTTCTCTTCCTCATGAGCTTACAAGTCACCCATTAGCTTTGGCAAATGGTGACACATATGTTTCCCCCTCATGATTTCATTCAACCAAGGTGAGGAGTGGATTTTAAGCTTTGTTCCCCTCCCATTGGTTAGTTTAGGAGGTGGGAAATATGCCTTAGTGTTGGCCGGCCACCTCATTGTTAAGTAGAGGTGAGTGATGGCTTAGAATGAAGGAGAAAGAGCCACCTCATTTTATTCTCCATGATGGGAGTTAACCCATGGTTAGCCAAAATTTAAGCTAAGCTTTGTCATGTGTTAATTATGTCTTATGATGGGTTTAATTTTGTTTTAACTTTAATTAATTATGGGAAGGCCATGTGTCATTTCCATTTTAATTAATTATGTTATTAAAAATTATTGGAAATTATTTCATTTATCAATTTATTAATTGAAAATAATTTCAAATTAATTAATTGATTAATTTTATCATTTTTATTTAATTTTGTCATTTTACGATTTTAATTTAATTTTCATTTTAATTAATTATGTCATTTAATTAAAATACTGAAAATTAAATCATTAATTAATTAATTAATCAAAATAATTTTTAAAATTAATTATTTGATTAATTTTGTTGTTTTTATTTCATTTTTTACCTATTTTGATTAAAATAGATAAGTGTTGACCAATTTTGATTTAGGTTGACCCAAGTCGACCTAAATTGATCAATTTAATTTCAAGATGTCCAATGTGACCTTTTTCAACTTTGTCATGGTTGATTTGATCACAATATTTGTGATTTTATCATTGTGGGTTTTAAACATGTCATTAGGTTAAAGGGTTGACCTATGGGGTCAACAGGTTTGGTCATTGGGTCTAGTTTGGTTATTTTGACCAAAGTTGACTTTTTAGGTCAAAAGGGTGACCTATGGGGTCAACAGGATTGGTCATTGGGTCTGGTTTGACCATTTTGAAAAAAGTTGACTTTTTAGGTCAAAAGGGTGACCTAGGGGTCAACAGGGTTGGCCATTGGGTCTAGTATGGTTATTTTGACCAAAGTTGACTTTTTACGTCAAAAGGGTGACCTATGGGGTCACATGATTGGTCATTGGGTCTGGTTTGACCATTTTGACTAAAGTTGACTATTTAGGTCAAAAGGGTGACCTATGGGGTCAACAGAGTTGGTCATTGGGTCTTTTTAGGTCAAAAGGGTGACCTATGGGGTCAACAGGGTTGGTCATTGGGTCTGGTTTGACCATTTTGACCAAAGTTGACTTTGTAGGTCAAATGGGTGACCTATGGGGTCAACAGGGTAGGTCATTGGGTCTAGTTCGACCATTTTGACTAAAGTTGATTTTTTAGGTCAAAAGAATTGCATATGGGGTCAACAGAGTTTGTCATTGGGTCTGGTTCGACCATTTTGACCAAAGTTGACTTTTAGGTCAAAGGGTGACCTATGGGGTCAGCAGAGTTGGTTTTTGGGTCTGGTTCGACCATTTTGACCAAAGTTGACTTTTTAGGTCAAAGGGTGACCTATGGGGTCAGCAGGGTTGGTTATTGGGTCTGGTTCGACCATTTTGACCAAAGTTGACTTTTTAGGTCAAAAGGGTGACCTATGGGGTCAACAGGGTTGGTCATTGGGTCTGGTTCGACCATTTTGACCAAAGTTGACTTTTTAGGTCAAAAGGGTGACCTATGGGGTCAACAGGGTTGGTCATTGGGTCTGGTTCGACCATTTTGACCCAAGTTGACTTTTTAGGTCAAAAGGGTGGCCTATGGGGTCAACAGGGTTGGTCATTGGGAAAGGTTCTACCATTTTGACCAAAGTTAACTTTTTAGGTCAAAATGGTGACCTATGGGGTTAACAAGGTTGGTCATTGGGTCTGGTTCGACCATTTTGACCAAAGTTGACTTTTTAGGTCAAAAGGGTGATCTATGGGGTCAACAGGGTTGGTCATTGGGTCTGGTTCGATCATTTTGACCAAAGTTGACTTTTTAGATCAGAAGGGTGACCTATAGGGTCAACAGGGTTGGTCATTGGGTCTGGTTCGACCATTTTGACCAATATTGACTTTTTATGTCAAAAGGATGATCTATAGGGTCAACAGGGTTGGTCATTGGGTCTGGTTCGACCATTTTGACCAAAGTTGACTTTTTAGGTCAAAAGGGTGACCTATGGGGTCAACAGGGTTGGACATTGGGTCTGGTTTGACCATTTTATCCAAAATTGACTTTTTAAGTCGAAAGGGTGACCTATGGGGTCAACAGGGTTGGTCTTTGGGTCTGGTTTGACCATTTTGACCAAAGTTGACTTTTTAGGTCAAAAGGGTGACCTATGGGGTCAACATGATTGGTCATTGGGTCTGGTTTGACCATTTTGACCAAAGTTGACTTTTTAGGTCAAGATGTATTAACTCATTATAAAAATGAGGTCAACAATGCCTAACCCCTATATTTTGAAAAATTTACAAGCATTTCTGAATTATATAGCAACACATATTTTCACACTCTTTCATCTAAGAGATTTATACACTTTAAATTGGTCTCATTTACTAAAATTTTTTCTAAATTGGACTATTACATTTCTTGAACAAAATTCTAGAAACACCTGTTGACCTCATTTTTGATGAGGTCTTCTCTTCTTCTCTTTAGTACTTAGGATCTAGCCTTAGGCTGTTCCTTTGACTATCTTAGAGGACTAGAATTGGGACCCACCTTTTAGAAATTCAAACCACTTCTTAACTCCCTGCAAACTCCACAAACTTGACTATAGACCCCTAATCACCTAGAGGGTTGAAATCAAATGTGGAAGTTTAAAGGATGAGTTCCTATAGGACTCTTTGGCCTTAGGGCTGCCCTGGGTGGCCTGGTCTGGTGAAGGGGCTGACTTACACACACACTACACTTCCACATACCTCCTAAAACTACACCCATACCTAACTTGACCTCCTGACTCATGTAGGTGATTCACATGGATGGTCCTTAACCCCTAAGCCCTCGCGCAAGAGGTTAGGAACAACATAAATGAATGCCTCAAATGGGTCCCTTCATGGCTCATATGGGCTTGATATGGCTTCATGGCTCAACCAAAATGACTTTTTTCCACTTACATCCACCCAATCTTCAATTTCCCAAATTTTCAATTTTTGACCCCCGGGACCCTACACCCGCTTAACCTACCCAAAACCCTTGAAATTACCCAAATTTCTCATAAATTTCCAAATTACCCAAAATTCTCCAAAATCAATCTCAAACATTTCCACATCACTTAAACTGATCATCCATACCCAAAAATACCAAAAATTCCAAAAATACCTCCCAATACCCTCCAAATACCGAAAATACCCCTCTTAACCCAAAAATCCAAAAATTCAGAAAATTCCCAGAAAATTCCATAAAATCCCAAATAATCCCAATTTCATTTTGTCCAACTACACCATGGGCCAATTTTGTCAATTTACCCTACTTTTGTCAAAACCCCCAATTTGGCCCATTTTAACCCAAAGTGAACCCAATGTCAAACCAAACCTACCCAATTGACCCCAATTTTGGTCCAATTCAATTTTAAACTTCAATTCAACATCCCCAATACCAATCTAGACCAAATCTAAGTCCAATTTGATTGACATTTGGATCCAATCTCACTTTTGGCCTTAAAGCCCAATTTGGACCCATGACCCAAACCTAACCCAAACTCACCCAATTCAATTCCAATTAACCCCAAATTTTTTCTAAATCTTCCTTAGCATTCCCACAAACAAAACACTAACATGATTTGCCTAAAACTTGGACCCAAATCCCACTCAAATTCAACCCAAAGCTAAAAGGCCCATTTTTGACCTAAACCCAAACCTAACCCAAATGAGCCCAAATCCCAAAATCAAAGCCCAACCAAAGTCAAAACCTCTTTGAAACACTCCCATAAACATTTCTCAACATTGATTTTACATCAATTTCAACCCTAGCCCAACATTGGCCCAACTTGGCCCACTTGGACCTACATAGGCCCACTTACCAAATAAATCCAAATTTAAACCAATTCCACCCCAAATCACAATAAATTGACTCCAAGCCCTTCATAGAACATCCCTAAACCAATTATGACATTTATTTGACAAAGTCCTTCACAAAATCTTCACCCAAATGCCCATCCTAAAATCAAAAAGCCCATTCCCCTTAAACTTTCCTAAAAGCCCACTTCACCACATCCAAAGGCCCAAAATCTACCCTAAAGCCCACATGACATCTCCATTTTGTCATCCACTTAATTAAATCCATTACCTAAGTCCTAAATTCACCATAAAATTATTCCAAATCAAGTTTCATACAAATTTCCATCAAATTACCAAAAATTCTTAAAACCCATTTTCATGAAATTGACCAAACCTTTTCCCAAGCCAAAGGTGAGCCATGCAAGCCATGGACAAGCCACATGAAGCCATGGAAGGCTTGACATGTGATCAAGCCATTAATGGCAAAAGGAGGGGCCCCTTTCCTAATCCTCATTAAACCCTTTTTTACCTTAAGCATGTCACACACTAAACCATGCTTAGCCACCTCATCATGGATGGAGACCACACCATTCTCTCTTGGCTGACCCAAGTGATCTTTTCAGCCCAAGACCAGCCTCGGGTGGTGAACCTAGCCCAAAACCATGGGTTGACTCATTTGAACCCAAAATGGTCTTCCCCCCATTCAATTTCAATCCAAGCTCTTTACACATGGCAATTGCCAATTGCTTGCACCAAGTCACAGCCCCGACCCACCCGACCTCGAGGGTGACCCATGCTCGGCCGGCCGGCCACCGTGCCGCCGGAAAACACCATGGCCGAGAGCTCACATGTGAGCCCAACTTGGAATTCTCACCCGCCGAGCCGCCCCATCCCCAGCCGGCCATCGGAGCCGTTCTTCTCTGCCAAGAGCACTCGATCCCAAGCCCTAACTCTCCCGGGAGGCCCTCCACCCTCTCCTATTTAAACTCCACCCCTCTCGGCCATGAGAGGTGCCGAAAACAAACCTTAAGGAAACTCGCCAAAATTGTTCCGTACTCCTCCCCATACACAGAGCACTTGATCCCCAAGGAGATCCCCCGCCATTTCTTCTCTCGCGAGCTCAATTTCGCAGTCGAAATTCCACCCAAAACCAGGACACTTCTCCACAAGGAGCCAATCCCCAAATCGATTGGTTCTACACCTTCACCGTACCAAGGGAAGGTGTCCACCAAGCAAAAGCCCCATCTCCAGTGCCACCCAGCCTGCTCCAGCCTCCAAGCTTTGTGATCTGGCCTGGTCGAAATCACATCTAGACAATTCACCGTACCGTGAGACTTCATCCGGAGCTTGCCGGGATCCAATCGAAGGTTCAACAACTCTCGCATTGAAGCCACACTTCTCCGAGCAAAGGTATGAACTAATTCTTCATCCCGAGCTTCCGGAGATTCTCCATTTCGAATGCTTTAATTTCAATGCATGATAACCGTATAGATGTGTTCATCTCTTCAAGACGAATCCATAGAGCATAAGAACATGAAAATCCATCGAGTATCGAGTGAGATCTTAGTGGATTTAGTGTGGACGGCTCTCGGCGAGGACTCTCTGGGACGATGAACGGATGCCGTCCATTCAATACACGTGCAAAGGACAGCTCGGATGGCGTCGGACCAGGAGACGGAGCGATAGCAGCGGGCCCCGAAGCGCCGACTCGGATGGCGGCGTCGAATGAGAGCGCGACACGCGGCGTTTCGGAGATGCCGAGGATGAGTTGGCGCCGCGTGGATAAATAGAAAATTAGGGTATTTTTTATTTATTTAATTCCCTAAACTTCAAAAATTCATAACTTTGTGTAGAAAAATCAGAAAAATAAAATAAAAATACCTCTCGCTCAGCTGAACAGAGGAGAATAATGTGGAAAAGAAATCATTTAATTTCATTAAGTATTTTATTTTTTATAATTTATTTACTCTCTGCATACTTTTAATTCTCCATGCATGTATACAATTCACCATGGCATGAGACCATAGGGCTTTTGAAGCCTCCGAATTTGGGAACATTCCCCGAATTTTCCAAAGTAGAGGCCATCCCTATGAAGAGTTATTGATTTTTCAAATTCATGTTGCTGTTTTGAGTATTTTAATTCCAATAAATAGCATGTTGTGAAATAAATTCTAGGAAAATTTGAGGATGTTTCTTATGACCAGAGAACCCTAGAAAAAATAGGTTTTGAGTTAGTTCATTTAAAACAACCCTAATTGGCTTAAATACCCAAAATAGGCCTCTAATTAATTAGAGTTAACCATGCATCAAATTGACTTGAAATCAACTCTCCACTGACCTTTAGGATTAGAGGAAACCATCATAAAAATTTGAAGTCAATTGGACTTAGTTAGCCCCACTAATTGGGTTGATTAAGCCACTTAGTCATTTTAAACTTGAAAAATTCATAACTTTCAAAATACTTTTTAAAAATTCACCAAATTGGTTTTGGAGCTTCTCTGATATCAGGGGAATTTAAGAAAATTAAAATTTCAATTTTCTAAAAAAGTTGATTTTTAATAATATTTTAATATTTTTAATAATTAAAAAATAATAAAAATCACAAAAATAATAAAATTCACCAAAATGTCACATTTTGAATTTTAATCACTTAGGAACAAATCCCATATTTTTCTTAGGTCTATTTAGTGAGATATTAAATTTTAAAGCTCTAGGGCAATTTTAAAATTAAAAAAAATGTATTTTCTAGCATTTTCACTAAAATAATTATAATAAATCATAGAAAAATCAGAAAATTGCAAAATTTGATTCTCTGATTTCCTTGATATCAGAGAGATTTTTGAAAAACATAAAATTCATTTTTCAACATTTATTTTATTTTTAAATTAATTAACACTCCAAAACTTAAAATAATTATAATAAAAATAATATAATTCAAAAAATCACCAAATTTGGTCCAAGTGGTCCTCTGGTCATTAGAAATGTCCCCTAATTTTCTTAAGGACAGAAACTTTCCCTTGGTCATGTTATTAAATTTTCCTTGAAAATCTCTATTTTCTACCAAAAATAATTATATAAATAAATTAAATACAGAAAAATCACATTTTCTCCTCTCATGTCTTTATTGACATATGAGTGAAGTCACATAAAAATTTCAAGTTCATTTGAGTTCAATTTAATGAGTTATGAAATTATTAAGCTTAAAGGGTAAAGTGGTAATTAAAATTTTAATCCTTAATTAAAACTTTAGGTTTAATAAAAAAATAATAAGTAAAATATTTGATCCTAATCTGATTTGGATGATTGAAATTTAAATAATTAAAGGGTAGAAACCCATTAAGCAATTTAAAATGATTAAACTTTAATTAAATAATTGATTAAATTTGGAAGAATAATAAAATTGGAATTATTAAAATAGGATATTATTAGGAAGAGATTTATTCTTTAATTTAAAAATCTCTAAATAAATTATCTCATTAATATTCAATTCTTAATTAAAATGATAACTCAAATTCAAAACATTAAAAGACTTAATCATTAAACTAAAATTAAATTATTAAACTCTTTTAAAAATTTCAATTAAAATTTAAAAAATAAAATTAAATTAAAAATTAAATTAAATTAAGTAAATTAAATTGGATTAAATTAAATTAAATTAAATTAAAATTAAAAGTTGAATTAAATTAAATTAAATTAAATTAAATTAAATAAACAAATTAAATTAAAATTAAATCAATTAAATTAAATTAAATTAAATTAATAAAACCAAATTAAATTAAGTTAAACCAAATTAAAAATTAAATTAAATGAATTAAAATTAAATTAAATTAAATTAAATTAAATTAAATCAAATTAAATTAAATTAAATCAAATCAAATTAAATTAATTTAACATCAAATCAAACTAAATTAAATTGAATTAAATTAAATTAAAACTCAATTAAATTAAATTAAATTAAATTAAGTTGAATTAAATATAACATCACTAAAGACATAAAGAATTCAAAATAAATCTAAAATAACTTGAACACTATTCCAAATTTAAACACATTAACTTAAATCAACTCATTTCAATACCAATTTACCCTCGAGAGCTTTGGTTATTATAACTCCTAAACGTAACATTAAATGAAATGTTACTCGCACTTATAGGATATTCAAATGTCCTAGTTCACCGAGTAAGATAACAACGAAACTCGAATTCTCTGACGATTAATTCATTTGTATAATTAAACCCATTCGGACTTAAAACAATCCTAGAAATATCGAAAAGATGTTTAAGATTATTCTTAAGCACTTCCTCAATATGATAGGACATTTATAAGAACAATCGGACTTAATTGTTCTTTGATGAAGAAAATCGTCCTTAAACCAAAACACAAAGAACCTAGATGTCATAGGAGACGACTAGCTATAGTGATTAGGAATTTGGTAGAAAATCATAACCCTCACCTTAGTTTTACCTAGGAACATGCTTAAATATTCTAATTGTATTTTAAGTGCAACTTGGGATGACGGGAAGACCCTCCAGTGTATGCTTTTATTTTATTGCAATCTACTTTATTGCAATTTACTTTCTTGCAATTTCATTAATCGCATCGCACTTACTTTTCTTGCATGATAAACAACTGTTGCATGAAAACTCACACCTTTAGGATAGACCCTAAAACTGAAACCAAAACTAAGTTAAAAGTCACCGCCACAACATTTCAAAATATAAAATAACTCAAAATTTAATCACAAACAGAACACAAAACTACAATTACAACTAAATTAAAATGTCTCGTTGGATGATCGGGAATACCTCTGATGATGTAACCTACGTGTTGCTAACGGGATTTCCCACGGTCTAAATGAAAGTGTGGAACTCATTCAGTTGAGTTTAGCAAATTCATCTGGACTAAGTGAATCCGATAAAAATAATGATGCCGGAAGGATGGAACCGTGGGATCTTAACCGGTGTCGTTATAATCAACCAAAACACAAAAACACTTGGAAATTAAGACTTCTCTAAACCAAAACACTTTTCTCATCCCCTGATTTATGACTTCTAAAACTAAACCTCTGCAACAACAAGGAGCTCGGAACATGGTGGGCAAGACGGCCATCTTCATCAAGCAAAACCCGAGTCTACTTCAGTAAAACTGTCCTAGAATTAAATAACAAAGTCATAGGACTTCGAGGTAGTTCGCCTAGTGCAACATAAATCCTCAACTCTTCGTTAGGCACTTGCATTGCAAATTAAGCCCTAACCGGTCTAAGGATTCCGAGGTAGTCGTCCGGTACGACAATAAACCCTCACATCTTCGAGGCTATTTGTATGATTCTGTCATATAAATATAAACCCTAATTAATTAAAATTGGCAGGATCAAAACATTTAAATAAATATTAGGACTTCCCTAAATCCAAGCCAAACAATAGGATAGTCGGGAAATTACCGAAGTTCGCTTCGAGTCTGTGATTTCTCCTACCTTTCTTCCTTTGGATTCCCAAAACAAAATGTTCCAAATTTGATCCATTCCCTATTGAAATTCCAAATTTCAATCAGTTGAAAATCTTAAACTTTGAAATTCTTGAGAGCAGAATTATTGATTATTATCGAGAGTTTTCTTAGGTGATTCCCATCACTTAAGATGTAATTAACTATAGGGGCTTGCCCTTATAGGGAATTTTAAAGAACCTGTGTAATATAAACCCCGTTTAATGTTTTCATATTAAGAAGGGAATTTTGTCGGCTTATAAAATTGGTTCGCGAACCAAACGGATGTCACAAATCTTCTAGTTTATTTAATCGAGCCCCACCGTCAAGCAGCGGTGTCTATCCTTAGGGATAGATACACGGCTTGTGGTGCGGTGCTCGTTTATATAAACTATTTGGGATGTGAGATCGGTTTAATCTCATATCTTAAAACCTTCAAATTTAAAATTATTTTCAAAATCAAATACTACTTTTCAAATTATTTATTTTAATTAAATTAAAAATTCGCCGACAGCTTCTGTTAGGCGACCCCCCCTCTTTTTTAAATAAAACACAACCTAAAAATATGCCGACAACACCTGAAGAAACTCATACACATGATTTACTTGTTTGGTTTTATATGTTATAGTGTTACTTGAGGATAAGTAACGTTTAAATTTGGTGGAATTGATCCACCTAAAAATTACTTATTTTTTAATGTAGATTTTATGCTCACTTTATACACATTTTTAATGATATACACTTTAAAAGAAGATATTTTGCATATTTTTTTCTTCACGTATAAAAATATATGATTTACAGAAAGTGAGGCAAAAACAATGCAATTTGGAGCCAAAATGAGCAAAGAAGAAAATTCTAACCTAGCACATATCAATGTCTTTCTATGCTTATTCGCTTTTACATTTCTCACATGTTTTTGAATGAATTATACTTTTAAGAAAGATTTTTTTATGTTTATCTTGTAGGTGATGATGTTAGGAACACAACGCAACTCAAACGAGGCGAAACGAAGTTGAAACAAAGCCAAATAAAGCAAAACAGTGAAGCTGCGACATCGCTAGACACAGCCAGAACTCGTCTAGGGTGATTATAGACGGTTATTGGATGATTTTACAAGCCTCTGGATGAAATCGTACATGTCATCAAGTAATACAATGAATCTAGACACATTGTAGTGGTTTTTAATTGAAGAGGTGTGTCTCTTAAGTGAAGGGGTACGACCCTTCACACAATAGATCTGGCGCCTAGGCGCCACTGTTAATTTCTAGAAGATTCAACGAATGTGGATGAATTTTGAAGAGATGCCTGAAGCAACCCTTAGTCATTTTAGAAGCTCTATAAATAGGGATTAATTCTACAACCAAAGAGAGTCCTTTTAGAGTCTTAGGGAGTTATGTGGAGTCGTTTTAGAGTTAGCTTAGAGTCATGATGTAGATTTCTAAATTTTCTAAAGATATTAGTGAGGAATTTTGAGAGATTTATGTAAGGAATGTAAGAGCGGCTCATGGATCGGTGGGAGACTTTGGTGGAGAGATTTTCTTCTTTCTTTCAGAGGGAAAAGCTAAGTATTGTGCTCTTCATTTTCTAGTAATTATTTTAAACAATTTCTGGTGGATTTTTTTTTATTTAAACGAAGTTTTCTGTTGTGTTCTATCCATACTTCATAAGTAATTTTCTTTATTATTTTCTTTTAATATGAAGTAATGACATGCGTAGGAAAATTATTTTTATGATAGAATTATTTTCATTTTACTATGATGAGTAATATCTCCTTCGCTTAATTTACATAACTTAAGTGGCAATAGGTTATGTTAAAATCTATTGTAAGTAAACCTAAAACTCGAAAGAGTGTTGATCTCGCAACTTGAGTGCACTCACATTGATTAATTGGCTTGTAAAATAGTTAGGCGGCAATGCAACTTTTAAGGAATTTAATAATTTGTATCTCTTAGATGCTTCTAGGTGACAAATAGTTGCATGAAACTAATAGAATATTAAAGACATATGTTCCTTGTTGGCACTTTATTTATTACATAATTCTATCAATTCTTTTACTTCTTATGCCATTATTTTCATTTACTTTTATTTTATAATAAAATAGATGTATGTTTAGGAATCAAGATTTCCTTATAAATTCTCTTATTAAATTAATGTGATGATACTTTACCGGATCTTAATTTACTTTACAAATTGGTCTCTTGTATTGTTAAAAACTGTGGAGAATTCTTAAGATCTGACTGTGGGCTAAGAATTCTTAACTTGTATGTATCACGTTTCTCTTAAAATGGGAGGTGAAAATAAATAGGGAGGTAATCTTTAATGGGCGCAGAATTGATTTTTGTTTTTAGTGTTACAGGCTAAATTCAATTAATTTGGTTTAACAAAAGAGGTGAGGGGTCACTAGAGGCCAGACCATATGCAAACTTGTGGGGGGGAACCTAGAAGTGAGAGTCTAGCAATTCGTCCCTTTCTAATAATACATCCTAATCTAATCTTCAAAAACTAGCTAATGTTCTTTATGACCTGGACCAAAGGGTAAAGAATATATATGCTCCTATTTGTCACTACTACATTAAATTCTAAGCATTTCTTTCCTACATATTATCTAGGTAATTGCAAGAGAAAGGTAGTCTTTAACATCTCAAAATTCTCTAAAGCAATTTATTAAGGTAAGTTATCTTTTTATTTTAAATTTTCATTTAGGAATAGTTATTTGAAAATTATTTTAATTGACATTCCAATTAAGGCCTTATAGAATTAGACTAGAATTAACCAAAATGATTTCTTATCACGCTTCTATGTGGTATCGATATTGGGGTTTTAAAAATAAAGCTCTATATTACTTGAAACAATACATATACTTACATAGTACCCCTAGTGTGTAAAATATTTTCTAATTTTTATATCATTTAAGCTTTTGCACACTAGCCGCTATTTATAAATTGGGTTAAGTTTTTTGCCATCTTTTGGAAGTTAATTTACTGTGTAATTGCGGGTCGGGTCAGTGCTCTATCTCTTCATGGAATTATGGAGCAACTGATGATCCAACAATGAGACATTTTATCAATGCACGATAAAATTGAAACTTTAGAGGCAAGAAATGCTTTTAATGATTATTTTATGGTGAGAAGATGAAATATGAAGCTGCTTACAATGAAGCTAGGGTTAGCTTCCTGAAGGGTGATCCTACTATGGAATTCTCAACTTACCGTAGTTTCACTCCATATCAGCAGTAGGATCAGAATGTAGAAGAAGAAGAAAAAGAAGAAGAAGAAGAAGAAGAAGAAGAAGAAGAAGAAGACAAAGAAGAAGAAGAAGAAGAAGAAGAAGATGAAGAAGAAGTAGAAGAAGAAGAGCATGATGAGAGTGATAACTACGAGTGGTTTTCTATTATTTTGATTTGTTGTAGAACTAATGATTGGTTTTATGTTTGATTGATTGATGAGGCGCTGTGATGTGTGTACATGTGTTTAATTTTTAAACTGTTTATTTAAATTTGGATTTAAACTGTTCTTTATTTCATGTACTATTAAATGTTTAGTTTAGGTTTTAAATATCTCTTTACCAAGAAAATCTTTGGTATGTCATGTTTAGCACACTTTTGATATTGCTATACTTGTTATTATAAATGCTTAATCCATACCACATAGTTTGAAGAGAAAATAAATGGAAGGCCTGATTCATACAAGTTAATACTTTTTGTTCTTTCTTCCTATTTTTATATTTCTGAATAATATGTTGAAAAATGTAAGTTTGGGGGGAAAGAAAAACTAGACATATTTCTCCTCAATTAAACTATGTATTTTTAAAACTATTTTTAGCATGATTTTTGGTAAGACTTTGACTTTAGAAAGTTTTATTTTATATTTTATTCAAATAATATGGTAGGCTTTAAAATTAAGTTTTGATAATGATAATTAACTTTAGGGTTAAAATATTTAGTATATGAGAATAAGCTATAGTTTACTATTTAAATTAAAGGAAAGAATATTTTTAAAATGTTAAGATTCTTAGGATTTCATGTACAAAGAAAGGATTGAAACCTTATGAAGTAATGTTTATACTAATATTGATGTATAAGAAAGAAATGTAATGAGTTATAACTTTAGGAAGAAGATGGTGAAGTTCAAAACCATTAAAGGTAATCTAGATATAATAATCTTCACATAAAAAATTAGAGCAAAGAATAGAAAGGATTGAAAAACAATTGATATATATAAAAATAAAAAAACAAAATAAAAAATATATATGTGAGGAGAAACTTGAGGAGATGCCTAATCAAAAATTGGCTTCACTTGAATTAACCTAAAGGAATGAACTTAACCAAATTTCTGGATTATATTGATGTGTTAGTGTCTTTATTAGTAGATTCTTAGTGAGGGAGCTTTTTCCATATGATTTTCTAAGTGTTCTTAATATGATAAATTGTACTTATTCTTGAAATGAATAAAAGACTAGAACTCTTAAACTTAATTACTAAATATCTTACCTATAGTTTGATTCAATTTATTAAAACTGATTTAAAGGACTTGCTATTATATTTATGAATAAAAAAATTGTAACAATTATAAAGTTAAATTCAATATCATGAGTAATAATTTTTAGGTAGTAAAAAAGTTACTTGAGGACAACTAATAGCTAAGTTTGGGGGATTTTGATGCACCAAAAAAATATTGGATTTTTTACCTATAGTTTATACTCATTTTTGGTCAAATTACGCTTTAAAGAAGGGTATTTTTCATGTTTTATTGCAAGTATGTTAATTTTAGGCATTTGGAGCAAAAGAAAACAAAAATGACAAATTTGGAGTCAAAAGATATTATTTTTGGGAATCAGGTTTTGGGGACTGACGACGCCATTTGATAGAGATTTCAAGAATTAAATTGCAGCTGGGCGCCATAGGCACCTAGGATGATTAGATGCGATTTTATTGTAGATTCGACGTATTCGAACGATTTTTGGAGGGTTACTTGAGGCATATATTGGGAGACTAGTCCCTACAATATATTAGAAGGTTAAAACCGCCAGAAACAGGAGGAGAGTCGCAGGTTTTAGTGTGTTAGGCGTGGGTGTGAGTGGAAAAAACTGAAGAGTTACTGTAGAGAGTCTGTAGAGTCCTGTTTGGAGTTATGTTTGGAGTGATTTTTGAGTGTTAGAAGAGAAAAAGAATCAAAGGAGCTTCAAGGGATTTGTTTTGGAGAAGAGTTACAGATAAGTTGTGTTTTTCATGAACTTTCTTTTATATATAAAATCCATGTTTTCTCGTTTCTTCCTTATGAATTCTGAGTAATTTTTTTTTGTTTTTCTCCTTACAATGAGATATGGTGAAATGAAGAGATAGATTAGATATGTTTTTTAAATGTTAAATACTTGTGATGATTTTACACTTCATTCTTCATTTACTTTTCGATCTGGCCAATTGAAATGTTAAAATTTATTGTGAAACATAAGATCCGAAAGGACTATGAGTTCTACAACAAAGTGGAGATCACATTCAATTCTATGGATGAGAATGTAGTCCATAGGGTTGAGTGCAAATAAATAGGGAAATATACTTTGTTGGGCGTAGAATTGGAGATTTTAAGGGTGACCGACCAAAATCCCTAATTTGATCCTAGTGTTTGGAAACTAAAGTGAGAGTTAGCCCTCAGGAGAGAGGGAAGTGGGAGCTCTAGTGTGGTAGCCAGTATCCTCTCAGCTTAACGACAGATTTATGGACCAAAAATAGGATTAGTCAATCTTCTTTATGCACTCGGTAGAGGGTAAAGAATATAAATGCTCCTATTTGGCACAATACAATTTCTAGCAATATAAATCTTTTACTAACCATAAGCTCATTGCAAGGGGAAGGATGCTTTCTCAAAATTTGAATCTTTTGTTATTAAATAAGTAAAGCATTTGTTTAAAATCAGTAAATTTACTTTGAATTTTAAAAAGTAGTTTGGTAATTTAGTTCTTTTAGCATAATCAACTATTGTTAATTTGTGCTTTTCACCTGTAAGTTTTATAAAGTTTAAACATTGTGATTTAGTACTACCGTCATAAATTAACACCTTCCTAGTGGGATCGATAACCAAGACTCCATTAGAGCCCTGTATTACTTGTACGATACATATACTTGCATTTGTATTCTGGTATCTAAAAGAAAATACATTGTAATAAAAAAACACTGCATAAGCAGCTTTATAAAGCTTGGTACAGAGAAATCCATTGCCTACTATTGAAATTGTTCGACTGGAAGCAGTGCATGTTATTGAAGATAAGAAAGAATCAACAAAATTTTAAGAGAGTACTAAATAAAAAAAGAATTCTTGTCAAAGCATAATCCCAGAAAAGAAATTACACAACTTGTGGAACAAAAGGTAAAAGAAATGTTGCCTCAAGAGAAGTTCGGATCTTTGATTTCAAAGGGTAAACTCTATGTAGAGGAATTTGGTTATTTCTAATATCCTAAAGGCTTTGTTCTACCTCTCTTCAAAATGTTTGCCAGGACTAGTAACCGTCGGCAGCATCTTGCACACTTTAGAGAAAGTTGCTGCAACGCAGGGGAAGTGATGCTCTTTTCTTCTGCCAATTTGTTAAAAGACTTACAGGGGTTGCTTTCAATTGATATGCAGAGCTTTCAAACAGCTCCGTTAAAACTTTTAAGGAACTTGAGAATCTCTTTGTTCAACGATTTGTTGGAGCACAGTATCACATAAAATTTGGAGACATGGTGGTAGAAAAGTAGAAGCCAGAAAAACTCTTGTGGATTACATTTTGTGTTGGAAAAATCTTAGCACGAAATGTATTCAACCATAACTCTAGGAGCAACATGCAGTTAAAATTATACTAAAAAACATCCATGGAGAAATAGCTTTCATGCTTAAAGGTTTTACAATGAAGATGTTTGAGAAATTACTCAGTAAAATAGACAATCTTCGGGAAGAAGCTACATAAATGAGTATAATGGAAAACAACAAGAAAAAAAAAATCAATTAAAACATTTGAAAAGAAATGAGGAAAAGTCTCAGCAGTAGAGATGGGTAAACAACCAATGCGGATGCAGCCAAAACTAAGAAGACAACGAGAAAATATAAATCAAATGCAACAACATTCATCTCCATAAATACAGTTCCAACAGTCATCCCAATCACAGACGGAAAAGAAAGCAATGTTTGCACGAAAGAACAAAGAATACCCATTCAGAATAGAAGCTGTAATAAATATATTCTGCAGCTTGTTGAAAGTCTCAGAATTCAAGTTACCTGAGAGGCTGGGAGAAGTTGATATGAAAGACCATTATAATTATTGTACTTACCACAGGATGCTCAGACACGTGATCAAACAATATTTTGTCTTCAAAGATTAGTTGGAACATAACTTTAAAGTAAGGAATATAGTAATCCATAAGTATATTTGAAAGAGCCCAAAAAGGGTTTAATCAATATGATTTCGGCTGATGAATTTATTCCTAGAAACCACTATGAAGATGAAGACAAACAAACCATAACATGGAGGAAATCTCTCAAGAAGGCCTTTGTTAACGTATAAGTTGATCAAGCTTCAACATCAGTGTCAAAATCTTCCAAGAAAGGAAAAAAAAAGAAAAAGAAAGAATTGAAAATGATTAGAGTTCTTCAAAATATAGAGGCTAAATTTCCTTTTGTACCTCCTAGTCCTACTTTTTTGTACTCTATTAGGATAGTTTCCTTAAATAGAGGAAAGAAATCCCTCGAGCCACTAACGTTGTATGACTTTCCCTTTACCCCTACAATGAATGATAAAACTTTTTATTTTGCTTATATTCTGTCTATTTCCAATACCACTTCTAAAAATAACCAACCAAATTTTGATATTGTAGACGATCCTTAAATCATACACAAATTTGATGAGTCCAATGATAATCAAAATTGTAATGGTTTGACAATCTCAAAAGCGTTGAGAAAAGATATGATACCACTACACTTAAATCACATGGAGTACAAAATTCCATAGAATTGGAGCCTTCAGGCTCAGAGAAAAAAGATTTAGACGACACACCAAAAGAAATATTAGTCAATTTGCAGAGTGAAAAGGTACTAATTCTGAGAATGGCTCCTAATGAAAAAGAAAAACAAATAGCAGCACCAGAAGAAATAGTCCCTCTAGTATGAGAAAGGTTATTGGAAGGAAACAAGCACAATTCATATAATAAAGTAAACTATAATGAATTAGCCCATTTAAGAAAACTGTCGACGATGCTGAGCATCTATGATGCCCTTATCCTTTCCAAGGAAATGAGGGAATCACTAATAAATGCCCTTTTAGATTAAAAAAAAATCTATTTAACTCAACTTTCTATAAACGAGGCTTATTCGTTAGAAGAACAGACAAAGATCAATTTTTTTTCTGAATATGACTTGTTATTGGGCACAACTAAACATAATTATCCACTGTACACCACAGTGAATATTAACAATACTACAATTCCAATAGTGCTTATTGACCTTGGCGTCTCGATTAACATGAAGAACTTAAAAACTCACATACTTAGAAATTGATTCTTATAAATTAACAAGAGATATGTTGTTACGAGTATTTAACAAACATGGAGAACGAGCTATAGGGTCAATCATGTTGCTCCTAAAGATGGCTAATTTGGTGACAATGACAAAATTCCATGTCATAGATTCAGAAAAATCTTTTAATGCTTTATTTTGTCAGTCATGGCTACATGAGCATAAAATGGTCCCTAATTTTGAAGAATAAAAATAGAAGAAAAAGGCAACATTAGTGATTCAAAAGGAGCCACAGTTTAAAACATCTCTGGAAGACGAAGATAAAGAAAACAAATTGAGTCCATATATGAGCAAATTATTCACTATGTACACGTTATGACCCTAACTCCAATTTCTTCTTCTAATATTGAAAGTATAGTGTTCAAAGAAGTACAAGGTGAAGATAGAAATCCTATTAAGTTTTAACATGGTTCTAGTTCTTCTAGTTTTGAGACAGATGTAAAACTAGAGGATGAAACTTTTTTGAATTTAATGGAACTCCCTTTTGAACTTTATTCTCCGTGTGTGCAAAAACTTAATCAAAATGGTTTGATGCCTAAAAAATGGTCATTGGGAGCAATTCTAGATAATACAAAATGAAATCCTAATCCAAAAGAAGGTATTGGATTTGGTACACTAAAACCTCTAAACGATACAGAATTTTGACCGGTTGTCACTGAAGAATCTAATTCTGAATAAACACCTGACGTTCAATTGAAGATACACCACCAAAGTTTGAAGAAGAAATTAAATCAATAGTGGATGAATTAAGGAAATTAATTTAAGAACTAAAAAAGATCCGAAACCAACTTTTATTAGTTTGTTCCTTGATGACATCGAGACAAAAGAAATAATTCAACTATTAAAAGAATCCAAAGATTACTTTGCTTGGTGTTATGCTCAAATGGCTGCACTCTCTCCATAAACATGGAATAAACCAAATAACAATCTATGTTAAATAAGATTAAAAAGAGAATGTCTTTTGAAATTGAACAAAAAGTCATATCTGAGGTTAAGAAATTGATTGATGATGGCTTTATCCGAGAAGAAAAGTACCCAACATGGTTAGCTAATAAAGTGCAAAAAAATGGTCAGATCCAGGTCTACATAGATTTCAGAGATCTAAACAAGCCTCGTACAAAAGATGAATTTTACTTATCAATTACAAAATTAATGGTAGACATTGCATCTATACATGCAATATTCTCATTTATGAATTGATCATCTGGTTACAACCAAATCAAAATGTCTCCAGAAGATGAATCAAATACATCCATCAGAACGCCCATCAGGATATGCTGCTACAAAGTAATGTCATTTGGATGAAAGAATGATGGTGCTACATATTAGTGGGCTATGGCATGAATTTTGATGAACTTAGCTACAAGTAGGTCAAGTGCTATGTGGATGACTTAGTCATTAATAGTAAACAGAAGAATGGTCACGCAAATGATTTGAGAATCACCTTCAAATGATTACGAAAATTTAAATCTTAAAATGAATCCCCTAAAGTGCACTTTTGGCGTAACCTCAGTGAAGCTTTTAGGATTTTTTGTTCAACGTCGTGGGATCAAAATTTAAAATATTAGGTAGGTGTCAACCTCTTACTGCCTTAACCAGAAATATCGTCAAATTTGTGTGGGATGAAAATTGCCAACACGCCTTTGAAAATATCAAGCAATATTTGACAATACCTCATGTTCTAACAACCCCTGTGTTAGGAAGACCTCTAATCCTCCACAATGTGTCATTAGATAAATCTCTCGGAGCCTTGCTACCCCAACTCAATGACGAGAGTCAAGATAATGCATTATAGTGCTTATGCCGCTGTTTTGTCCCAATTGAAATAAAATATCCCACAATTTAGAAGCATTGCTTAGTTTTTTCTCTTTTCAGTTCAAATATCATGACATTATATGTTATCTTATAAGGTAACTTTTATGTCAAGTGTTAAACCTTTACAAAATTTAAAGACTCGGCTAACACTTGAATGATATTTCTTTAGTTTTATATAACATTTGTACCATTACGTTACATGCCTAAGAATTGACTACCTTTTTATATGCATTTAAGGCCTATTTTATATGATATTGCACTTTAATGGAAGGTATTTTCCAATTTTTTGGTTTCATGTACAAGAAAATGAAATTTAGAGGAAATGGAGTGAAATGAGGCAAAGTGGAGAAAAAATTGGCACCATAAGGTCTAGCACTATAGCACCAACTTTTGGTGCCATAGTGCCAGTTCTTGACGTGAGCATGCCCCATAGCTCCCCTAGTTTGGCGCTATAGTGCCAGAGATGGTTTCCACTTTGGTTCAATGAATATGGACAAATTTTGAAGGGGCGCTTGAAGTGACTATTTGTTATTTTCAATGTTCTATAAAATAGGGCCATTGGCTAGCCGAGAAAGAGGAGAAAGAAAGGAGAAAATAGAGAACAAGAGGGGTTTTAAAAGTTGTGTGAGTTAGTACGTTTAGATTGGTTTTGAGAGGGGAGTTCTTGTTGGCGTAAGAAGAGTTTGGAGATATCTTGCAAGGAACTTCAGTAATTTTTTGGGGAGTAATCTAAGAGAATTACTTGTGTTTGTATTTAAGTTTTTGTTGTTAAGATTTGTTTTTTTATATAAATCATGTGTTATTATGTTATCCCCATGAGTTCTGAGTAGTTTCCTTTTCTTTGTCTTTGATATAAGAAGTAATCATGTGAGGAGTTAATTTGATTAAAACTTCTTTTATTCCATAAGTTGTGATGGTTTTTTCACTGTTTCTTATTTTACATTGCAAATTGGCCATTTGTCATGTTAAAATTCATTGCAAAATATAATAACCCAAGAGGGCTATGATTTAACCCAACCACACTAACCTTATGAGGAGGGGAACCATAATCTAAGGGGATTGCAAATAAATCGAGAGATAAGTTTTGATGTACGTAGAATTGGTGTTTCTAGGGTGATATATTAGATCCTTTACCAATTTAGTATAAAGTAGGAACTAAGGGTCCCTGGTAGGTCCTATAGAGAGGGCAAAAGGGGTAATATCGAAGTGGCAAAACCCGAATCTACTTAGCACTAGCACATAAGCTGGAACTTAATTTAGATTAGTCAATGTTCTTTATGCACTCGGAAGAGGGTAAAGAAGCAGATATGCTCCTATTTATCACAACAAAATATTTAAACCTTTAAAATTGTTGATTCCAACACTGATTATGAATTAATTGCAAGGGGAAAGACTCATTACATAATTCAAGCTTTTCTACATTTAATTAGTTTAAAATTTCTGCACATTAATTGTGCTCAATATTATATCTTGCATATATTTAGTTTCAATCTTATCCAAATACTTCAACTTTCTTCTCCTATAAGTTGTGTTTGTAGTTTTAATATAAGCCTTTCAAAGTCATTATAGTCACATCTTTCTTTGTGGAATCGATACTGAGGTTTTTAAAGAAAACTCTATATTATTGAAACGATATGTATACTTGCGCAGTATCCCTAGTGTGAAAGCTTATCGTTTATTTTCTAAATAATTTTATTTGTTACTAGCCACTAAATAAAATTTTGGACAACTTATTTGCAATCTTTTGGAACATAAAATTTGCTTAATTGTGGGTCGAGTCACTACATGTCATCAAAGGATAAATTTTGGCAGACTTCTTAGTATCATACCTTATACCAACTTAGTTTCCTCTTAATGATGATTTGCCTGATGAGTAACTTTCGGAAATTAAATGTCCTGATAAGCAACGATGGAAATTATACTTTGATTGAGCTTCATCTGCTCGAAAAGATAAAGATAGACAAAGACAAACAAAGAACTATACCTGACAAGGCAAGAGTAGGATTAATTTTCATCACTCCAGACAAAGCGATGATTTTGTTTTCTTACCACTTAACCAAATCATGCACAAATAATGAACCTGAATATGAGGCACTCATAACCGGCTTAGAATTGATGATATTAATGGAAAAAAAATATTGACATCTACAGAGACTCTCAACTGATAACCCATCAAATCACAGGGAAGTACAAGACTTTAAAACCACAACTTGAATAATATTTCTGTTATTCTCTGAAATTACTAGAACAAAATTAGAATTTAACATTTTTCCTAGTTCTGAGACAAGAAAATTCTTTAGCAAATGTTTTAGCTAAGATTTCAAAGGATTTTTCTTGTCCGGAAGAAGACGATATTCCAATTTTTGTAAAAGGACGAAAGGTTCATTGAAAAATCGACATTGATTATCTCCATAAATGGGTAAAGACACAACAGTAACAATGGTTGATAAATAAGAATATACAACCGATTATCGAATATTTACAAACTAGAAAACTACCAGGTAATAGTTCTATTGCAGCTCAAATTAATCAGAGAGCATTGTCTTATGCTCTGATGAATGATGTTCGTTACTGATGATATTTTGACCAGTTATGTGTAAGATGTTTAAACCAATTTGAGGCTCAAGACATAGTTAACAAAGTTCACTCAGACCTTTGTGGTGCAACTAATCAAGACTAATAATGAAGATGAAAATAAAAAAGACGAGATATTATTGGCCTACAATGATGGCTAACTGTCTTGAAACTACAATGAAGTCACATTAATGTCAAGTGCATGGAGTGAACTTGCATCTTAAATCTTGGCCATTTAAATGTTATGGCATAGATGTATTGGGAGCATTATCTTATGGTTTGGTGAATTTCTTCTTTACAGAGAATCTTTTGACCATATATGTTTAAGATGTTTAAAACAATCTAAAGCTTAAGACATCAATAAAGAAATTTATTCAGGCCTTTGAGGTGCACACCAATCGGGAACATAAATGAAGATGAAAATAAAAAGGATGGGATATTATTAGCATACAATGATGACTGACTGCCTTGAAACTACAAAGAAATGCCATCAATGTCAGGTGCATGGAGTGATCATGCATCAACCGCCAAAATGTGGCAAATCCAAAAATTGCATCTTGGTCATTTGAATATTGAGGCACAACTGTAGTGGGCCCTATAAACCGTCCATCATCTAAAGGCCATCGATTTATTCTAGCTGCTATAAACCAAACCAAATAGGTTGAAGGGGTAACACTCAGAGAAGTCAAAGCAGAGCAGGACTTACACTTCTTCAAAATACTAATTTTCTACATATTCGAAGTTCCCTAAAGTGTCATATCAGATAATGGAATGGAATTTAAAATCACAAGGATGAACAATTTTATCCAAAGACATGGGATATATTGGAGATATTCAAGAATTTACTACCCCAAAGCTACTAGTTGGCCTAAGCTTTCGATAAGAAATTGGTTCAAATATTGAAAAAGACATTAACTAACAGTCTAAGATAATGGCATAAACGATTAACAAAGGATTTATGGGCCTATTGTACCACAAATAGGACACCGACACAGTCAATACCTTTTGCTCTGGTGTAAAGGTCTAAGACCATGCTTTTAATTGAAGTAGAACTTCCTTTTCTCAGGATCACATTAGCAAACAAAATAATAGAAGAAGATAATGCAAAGCTATGACTCAAAAAACTCAAAATTTTAGAGGGCAAGCACATACAGGTTCAAAAATCTAGAGTTATATCACGGAAAAATGATATAGGCCCACCATAAATTAGTTCGTTTGAGAATATTTCAAATTGAGGATTTAGTTTTGGTACTCTGAAGGCCTATCCTCTCTCATAAAAAAATAAGTAGAAATTTTGAACATATATGGGAGGGTTCGTATGTTTTTGAAAAGGCATATTTGGGAGGATCCTACCAGTTGGTTAATTGCTAAGGGGAAGGAATTTTATCCCCAATCAAAGGGCGGTATTTGAAAACAAACATTAAGTGACCAAAAAATTGATAATTTGTTTGTAATTTAGGAAATAAAATAATAAAAATAAAGAATTCAAATTTAATTCAATAACATGACTGGGACTTCTATCATTTTGACTCACCCTTTTTGCTCATTAAATTAGATGCTCGTGAGCGTGATTTCTTGAAATAAACAAAAAATAAAATATTCATAAAATAAAATCACTTACAATAATAAACGAAATTGAAATCACGTCTGAACTTTTTACATTACTTTATTAATAGCAGGGAAATCTCAAACAACATGCTTCATTTTACTTTTCAAAGTGGTGTGTATTTGGCTTTGGACCGCGATTGTCGGCATATTTTTAGGTTAAGTGTTGTACTTTAAAAAAAGGGGTCGCCTACAGAAGTTGTCGGCGAATTTTTAATTTAATTTAAATAAATAACTTGAAAAGTAGTATTTGATTTTAAAAATAATTTTTTAAAATTTGAAAATTTTTTAAGATATGAAATCAAACCGATCTCACATCTCGAATAGCTTATATAAACGAGTACCGCACCACAAACCGTGTATATATCCCGAAGAATAGACACACTACTTGATGATGGGGCTCGATTAAATAAACTAGAAGATTTGTGACATCCGTTTGGTCTGCGAATTAATTTTATAAGCCAAAAAGTTCCCCTGCTTAATATAAATGAATTAAGCAGGGTTTATATTACCTGGGTTCTTAAAGTTCCCTATAAGGGCAAGCCCCTATAGTTAATTACATCCTAAGTGTTGGGAATCACTTAAGAAAACTCTCGATAATGATCAGTGGTTTTGCTCTCAAGAATTTCAAAGTTTAAGGTTTTCAAAGGATCGAGTTTTGGAAATTTCAATAGGGAATGGATCAAGTTTGGAACGCTTAATTTCGGGAGTTCAAAGGAAGAAAAGTAGGAGAAGTTGAGGATCCAAGTAGAATCTTCCCAAACTATCCTATTGTTTGGCTTAGATTTGGGAGTTTATTTAATGTTGCAATCCTGCCAATTTTAATTAATTAGGACTTATATTTGTATGACATAATCATACAAATAGCCTCGAAGATGTGAGGGTTTATGTCGTACCGAACGACTACCTCGGAGTCCTAAGACTGGTTACGGCTTAATTTGTATAACATGATTATGAAAATGTCTAATAAAGAGTTGAGGATTTATGTTGCACTAGGTAAACTACCTCGAAGTCCTATGACTTGGTTATTTAAACTAAAGAATAGTTTAGCTGATGTAGACACAATTTTTGCTGTCGCAGATGGCCGTGCTGCCCACCGTGCTCCGAGCTCCTTGTTATTGCAGAGGTTTAGTTTTAGAAGTCATAAATCAAGAGATGAGAGAAGTGTTTTGGTTTAGAGAAAATCTTAAAATCCAAGTGTTTTTTAATATTTTAATTAAAACAAATCTTAAAGTTATTTAAACAGAACCGATTAAGATCCCACGGTTCTATCATCCTGACACCGTTATTTTCATCGAATTCACTTAGTCCAGATGAATTTGCTAAACTCAACTGAATGAGTTCCACACTTTCATTTAGACCATGGGAAATCTCGTTAGCAACACGTGGGTTACATCATCCGAGGTATTCCCGATCATTCAATGAGACGTTTTAATTTAATTGTGATTTTAGTTTTGTTGTTCTGTTTGTGATTAAATTTTGAGTTATTTTATATTTTGGAATGTTGTGGTGGTGAATTTTATCTTGCAATGACTTTTAATTTAATTTCATTTTCAGTTCAGGGACTACCCTAAAGGTTTTGGTTTTCATGCAACAGTTTTATTTAACATGCAAGAAAAGTAAAGTACAGTGCATGTAAGTAAATTACAGTAAATTGCAATAAAATAAAAGCGTGCCTGGAGGGTCTTCCCGTCATCCCAAGCTGCACTTAAAACACATGTTAAGGCATTTAAATGTTTCAACAGATACCTAGGTAAAGCTAAGGAAAGGGTTTTGGTTGTCTACCAAATTCCTAATCCTATAACTAGTCATCTCCTATGACGTATAGGTTCTTGGTTTGGTTTTATAGATGATTTTCTTCATCAAAGAACAATTAGATTCAATTGTTCTTCTAAAACATCCCGTCGTATTGAGGAAGTGCTTAGGACGAGTCCTAAACATCTTTTCAATATTTCTGGGATTGTTTTGAGTTCAATTAAATTTAATTGCACAGGTGAATTAATCATCCAAGAGTTTAATTAAACTTTATTTCTTGCTAAGTGAACTTAGATGAATGAAGTGACATCTCACTTAATACTCTATTTAAGAGTTATAATAATTAGAGCCTTTAAGGGCAAGTTGGTTTATCGAGAATCTTAATCATAATTAAAAGTTTGAGTTAATAGTTTAAAGCGTTTTAATTTAATTATGAGGTTTTAATTAATAATTTTAAGTTTGGAATAGTGTTCAAATTATTTTAGACTTAATTCTTAATGATTTCATGTAGGTTTGTGTGTTAAATGATTTTTTAATTTAATTCAATTTGATTTTAATTTAAATTTTAATTTAATTTAATTTTAATTTAATTTTAATTTAATTTTAATTAAATTTTAATTAAATTTTATCTAATTTTAATTTTATTTTTATTTTTAATTTTAGTTTAATTTTGATTTTATTTTTAATTTTAATTTAACTTTAATTTTTAATTTAATTTTAATTTTTAATTTTAATTTTAATTTTAATTTTAGTTTAATTTTTATTTAATTTAAATTTAATTTAATTTTATTTAATTTTAATTTTAGTTTAATTTTAATTTTAATTTTAATTGTTAATTTGGATTATTATTTAAATCTTAATTAGGAACCTAAAGTGATTTATTTAGGGATTTTTAAATTAAAGAATAAATATCCTCTTATTAATATCCCTATTTTAATAATCCAAATTTAAACATATTCTTCCAAAAATCTAAATCATTTAATTAATTAAAGTTTCATTTTTTGATATTTTCAAATTGTTTAATGGGTTTCTACCCCTTAATTTCCCTAAGTTTCAATCATCCAAGAGAAAATCAAACATTTTACCCCCCATTTTGATTAAACCTAAAGTTTTAATTAAGAGTTAAAATTTTTAATTACCTTTATGCCCTTTTAAACTTATTTATTTCATAACTCACTAAATTGAGCTCAAATGAATTTGAAATTTTTATGTCACCTCACTCACATGCCAATTAAGACATTAGAGAGAAAATGTGATTTTTCTGAATTTAATTTATTTATATAATTATTTTTAGTAGAAAATAAGGGTTTTCAAAGAAAATTCAACAACATGACCAAGGAAAGGTTTCTGTCCTTAAGAAAATTATGAGATGTTCCTAATGACCAGAGGATCACTTGGACCAATTTTGGTGATTTTTTGAATTATATTTTATTTATTATAATTATTTTGAGTTTTAGAGTATTAATTAATTATAAAATAAAATTAAAGTTGAAAAAATAGATTTTATATTTTTTCTTAAATTTCTCTGACCTCAAGGAGTCCAGAGAAATAAATTTTATAATTTTATAATTTTTCTTTGATTTATTAGAACTATTTTAGTAAAGAGGGTTGAAAATTCATTTTTTAATATTAAAAATTACATTAAGCCTTTAAAATTCAATATCTTACCCTAGGGACTTAGGAAAAATATTTGGTTTGTTCCTAAGTGATTAGGAGTCTAAATGTGACATTTTTATGATTTTTAATATTTTTATGATTTTTATTATTTTTAATTATTAAAGTATTAAAATATTGTGAAAAATCAACTTTTTTAGAAAATTCCAATTTTAATTTTCCTGAACTCCCCTGATATCAGAGAAGCTCCAAAATCATTTTTGTGAATTTTTCGAAAGTATTTTTGGAGTTATGAATTTTTAAAGTTTCATTTTGCTTATGAGGTTTAATCAACCCATTTGGTGGGGCTAATCAAGTCCAATTGGTTTCAAAATTTTATGTAATGTTCCTCTAACCCTAAAGAGTAATGGAGAATTATTTTCAAGTCAATTTGATGTGTGGTTAACCCTAATTAAATCAAATTTAATTTTAGGAGTTTAGGCCAATTAAGGTTATTATGTATGAATTAACTCACAATATATTTTTCATAGGGTCCTCTGGTCCTAAGAAACATCACTAAATTTTTCTAGAATTTATTTTACAACATGCTAATTATTGGAATTAAAATACTTAAAACAGTGACATGAACTTGAAAATTCAATAACTTTTCACAGTGATGGCCTCTGACCTTGAAAAATTCAGAGAATGTTCCCAAGATCAGAGGCTTTAAAAGCTCTATGGTTTCATGCCATGGTGAATTATCTATGCAAATGAAGAATCAAAATACTGAAAATAGTAAATAAATTATTACAAATAAAATACTCATCCAATTAACTTGATTTCTTTTCCATGTTATTCTCCTCTCTTCACTGAGCAAGGGGTATTTTTATTTTATTTTTGTGATTTTTCTATGCAAAGATATGAATTTTTGAAGTTCAGGGTATTTAAATAATTCAAAAATACCCTAACTTTCTACTTATCCACGCGGTGTTGCGTCAACCTCGGCAGCTCCGAAGGCCCACGCGTCGCGCTGTGATTCGGCGGAGCTATCTGACTCAGCTCTCTAGGGGCCCGCGGTTCACGTAGAGTTTCCAACTTTGGTTGGGCTCTAATTTTGGGATTTGAGCCCATTTGGGTTAGGCTTGGGCTTAGGTCAATTTAAGGGATTTTGGTTTTGGGTTAGGTTTGGGTGGAGTTTAGGTTCAAATTTTGGGCAAATCAAGTAAGTTTTTTGTTTATTGGGATATGAGGAAGGCTTTAGAAAAGATTTGGTGCCAATTGGAGTTGAATTGGATGGGTTTGATCTAGGTTTAGGTCATGGGCCAAAATTGGGCCTTAGGCTTCAAATTAAAATTGGGCTCAAATGTCAATAAAATTGGACTTGGATTTGGTCTAAATTGATATTGGGGATGTTGATTTGAAGTTTAGAATTGAATTGGACCAAAATTGAGGTCAATTTGGGTGCTTTGGTTTGACATTGGGTTCACTTGGGTTAAAAATGGGTCAAATTGGCAAACTTGGCCCATGGTGTAGTTGAACAAAATGAAATTGAGAATATTTAGGATTTTGTGGAATTTTTGGGGAATTTTCTGAATTTTTGGATTTTTGGGCTAAGAAGGGCATTTTGGGTATTTGGATGGTATTGGGGGGTACTTTTGGAATTTTTGGTATTTTTGGCTATGGATGATCAATTTGAGTGGGGTGAAATGTTTAGGATTGATTTTGAGGAATTTTGAGTAATTTAGGTGATTTTGTAAATTTTGGGTAGTTTCAAGGGCTTTTGGTAGGTTTAATAGGTCTAGGGCCCCGGGGGTCAAAAATTGAAATTTTGGAAAAATGAATATTAATCAAATTTGAGTAAAATGAAATCACTTTGGTTGAGCCATGAAGCCATATTAAGCTCATATGAGCCATGAGAGGACTCATTTGAGGCATTCAATATGTTGTTCCTAACCCTCTTAGCCAGGGGCTTAGGGGTTAAGGACCATCCATATGAATTACCTACATGAGTCAGGAAGTCAAGTTGGGTGAGAGTGTGGTTTTAGGACTTGGAATGTGTGTGAGAGTGTAGTGTATGTGAAAGCCAACCTTCACCAGACCAGGCCACCTAGGGTATTCCTAAGGCCAAAAAAAAAATCCTATAGGGAACTCATCCTTCAAACCTCCACATTTGACTTGAACCCTCTAGGTGATTAGGGGTCTACAATCAAGCTTGTGGGGTTTGCAGGGAGTCAAGAGGTGTTTGAACTTCTAAAGGGTGGGTTCCACTTCTAGTCCTCTAACATTAGTCAAAGGAAAAGCCTATGGCTATATCCTAAGTACTAAAGAGAGAAGCAAAAGACCTCATCAAAAATGAGGTCAAGAAATGGACCCCAAATAAGTGTGGTGTGCTAACTAAGCACACCGCGCGTATTGGCGTTGACCGAAGAGATCAAAAAAACCAACACAGATGTCCAAGTGTCAAACTTAGGACGAAGTGGAAGAATTTCCGCTGTGGAGTATCAGGTATATTTCCAAGATCGGAGATTCCTGAACTCTCACTAGGGAATGGAAAAGGAGGTGAACTTCAAATCACAAGATCTGGGGAAATTTGATTTAGATTTCAGTTTACTTTTAAATTTCAAGTTTCAATGTGTGAGTTTGGATTTTGATTGAAGTTTAATTTAAAGTCGATTCAAGGAAATTTTGAATTTGAAATTTGGATTTGAAATGAGAATTGAAACCAAGATTTCAACCTCGGGATTGCGAAGAGAACTGGAATTTAGGTACCAGCCTCGGAGTGAGAATTAGAGTTTAAGTATCAATTGAAAAGGATGAGAGTCAGAATTTAGGTACTGATCTCGAAATGAGAGTCAGAATTTAGGTACCGACCTCACAAAGGAAGAGAATCAGAATTTAGGTACCTATCTCGAGAGTGTGAGATTTGAAATTTAAGTATCAAACCTGAATAAGAATCGAAATTTAAGTATCGATCTCGGATGAGAGTCGGAATTTAGGTACCGACCTCGAAGAAAGAGAACTGGAATTTTGGTACCAGTCTCGGAAATTTAGAATTGCAATTTAGGTATCAATTCGCAAGTGAATCGAAATTTAGGTATCGAACTCGAAAAGAGAGTCGAAATTTAGATACCGACCTCGAAGGAAGAGAACTGGAATTTAGCTACCAGTCTCGGAAATTTAGAATTGAAATTTAGGCATTAATTCTCAAGAGAATCAAAATTTAGGTATCGATCTCGAAAAGAGAGTCGGAATTTCGGTACCGACCTCACAAAGGACGAGAATCAGAATTTAGGTACCGATCTCGAGAGTGAGAGATTTGAAATTGAAGCATCAAACCAAAAAGAGAATCGAAATTTAAGTATCGATCTCGGATGAGAGTCGGAATTTAGGTACCGACCTCGAAGGAAGAGAACTGGAATTTAGGTACCAGTCTCAGAAATTTAGAATTGAAATTTAGGTATCAATTCGCAAGAGAATCGAAATTTAGGTATCGAACTCGAAAAGAGAGTCGGAATTTAGGTATCGATCTCGAAGGAAGAGAAATGAAATTTAGGTACCAGTCTCAAAAATTTAGAATTGAAATTTAGGTATCAATTATCAAGAGAATCAAAATTTAGGTATCGATCTCGAAAAGAGAGTCGGAATTTAGGTACCGACCTCGAAGGAAGAGAACGAGAATTAGGTACCAATCTCAGAAATTTAGAATTGAAATTTAGGTATCAATTCGAAAGAGAATCAAAATTTAGGTATCGATCTCGAATGACAGTCGGAATTTAGGTACCGACCTCGAAGGAAGAGAACAGGAATTTAGGTACCAGTCTCTAAAATTTAGAATTGAAATTTAGGTATCAATTTGAAAGAGAATCGAAATTTAGGTATCGATCTCGAATGAGAGTCAGAATTTAGGTACCGACCTCGAAGGAAGAGAACTGGAATTTAGGTACTAGTCTCGGAAATTAGAATTTAAATTTAGGTATCAATTCGAAAGAGAATCGAAATTTAGGTATCGATCTCGAATGAGAGTCAGAATTTAGGTACCGACCTCGAAATGAGAACTGGAATTTAGGTGCCAGTCTCGGAAACTTAGAATTTAAATTTAGGTATCAATTCGAAAAAGAATCGAAATTTAGGTATCGATCTTGAAGGAAGAGAACTTGAATTTAGGTACCAGTCTCGAAAATTAGAATTGAAATTTAGGAATCAATTCGAAAGAGAATCGAAATTTAGGTATCGATCTTGAATGAGAGTCGGAATTTAGGTACCGACCTCGAAGGGAGAGAACTGGAATTTAGGTACCATTCACGAAATTTAGAATTCAAATTTAGGTATCAATTCGAAAGAGAATCAAAATTTAGGTATCGATCTCGAATGAGAGTCGAAATTTAGGTACCGACCTCGAAGGAAGAGAACTGGAATTTAGGTACCAGTCTCGGAATTTAGAATCGAAATTTAGGCATCAATCTCGAAAAGAGAGTCAAAATTTAGGTACCGACCTCGAAATGAGAACTGGAATTTAGGTACCAGTCTCGAAAGTTTGAAAGAAGACTAGAAGTTAGGCTCTAGCCTCGAAGAGAACTCGGAAGTTAGGCTCCAGCCTCGAAGATTTATCCGTATGAAGAGGGACCCGACCTCATGCCATCGAACCAAATCAAACAAAGTTCGTGGCTCCGTGTCAATAGAACTAGTCTATCCTCTAAGACACGAAGAAAGAGAATTGAAAGGAGCTGGTAAATGTACCAAGGTGAAAAGACTTGACTTAGCAATAAGTCGAGGAAAATATTCAAATTTCAAAAGAGTTTCAAACAGATTTCGATTGAGAGAAGAATTGAAAGGTTCGAATCAGAGGATTCAGATCAGAATTCAATTTGAGATTTAGATTCGTTTTGGTTGTCCTTTAACGATCCCATTTTTTTATTTTTGTTATTTATTTAATGTTCATGTGAATTTTGATGTTCATTTTAATATTCAGATTTTTTTAAAAAAAATTCTCATTCATTTTATTTTCTTTTATGTTCTTCGTTCAAAGTTCATTTAACTCTAATGGAGTTTCCCAGTCAATTTGCACAAAAAGAGGTGAAGGCAAAATATGACGTAGTCATTTTCATTCCAATTTGTGAAAGTACATCATACAACTTGATCTAGTCATGATGACATTTTCCTCAGAAATTTTATGTCTCATACAATCCATATAAATCCAAAAAGGATTGTGTAAGATTCTTGTCGATCCATCCAAAAGCGTCTGTCAAAAATCCATGTCTGAATAGTAAGAAACATGGGTAATAACATCACCTTCCAAGCCACCCTTGGCAGGAGTGCCACATGGATGTACATTGGACGTGTGTTATTTCCCATGTAACTCAGAGCTCATAGGGCCGGAAACTCTCCAATTCTGGATCTGGCTGAAAGTGGTAAGGCATTTTTCTGTCGTCCATTCCTATAAAAGTAACTGAGATCCGCTCCACACGCACTCCTGAAATGCAATGCTTCGAAACGTCTGCTCCGTTTCCTTTTAACACCAGGACGGAACCTACCGGTACTGGTATCTCCAGCGGCCCTCAGAACTCACTGAGGCCTGCAATCCGGAGGTCAGATCCAAACATGATGTTGCACTGGCTGAGGAATGACACTGTGCAAAAGGGTCTAACAAAGTCACGATGGTCTATATGCGAAGGTATGCAGTCGCCTTCCTTGTAGATGTTGATAATGCAGCTGTTGGGTATGCAATCCGCGAGCGTACCCTCCATGTTATCATCCTTTTCACCATTCTCTTGATGACTCTTGGCATTTGAACCACCTCACTGCGACGAAGTATCCCTGGTGAATTTTCTTTTCTGTCTATGGAAAAATTTTAGCAACATCCGCATTGGATTGTAACTCTTCCCTTCCCAGGCATCCATCTTCGGGGTTCTGAATGTATTTTCTCTCAGGCGGCCAGCTCGACCCATTTTCTGTAATTCAAGGATACAATCTACAATTTTTTGTTGCTCATAATCTGAGAAAACATCTGTAATTAGCTCGAGGCCTTCCAAGATGTTGACCATCTTGTCTCCAATTCTTTCAAAATATTCAAAGTTTTTCTTCTCAACTAATTGCATTTTCTCCAGCTAGTATTCCAGGATTATCTGAAGTCCTCTGTGTCTAGTAACATACCGCGGGATGCATGGCTCAACCCTAACACGTTCTTCTGCATGTCTCGGCTCCTCGGGGATAGTCTCCGTAGGGACATCCTCCGGGGTTGCTTTCACAACAAGACTCTTCGGATCCGGTACATATGCTCGGCGTTGAGGTACCGACTCTATTTCTGCTTTTCTTGGTATTTCTTTTATCTGTTCCGACCTTCTTGGAATTGAATTTCTTCTTTCTGGTTCCTGACGAACCGGTCTCCTTGGAGCATTTGTACAAACAATATCCAATGTTTGTTTATGTTGATCTTCTACTAACTTGGTCAACATTTTGCGAATGCGACGATTCTTATTTCTTTGCTGGGTAGCAGTGAGAGTAGCTCTCCTTACCCCTTGAATTTCTGCGGGCGCGGCGCTGACAAGCCTACCCTCTATTGTGGCAACCATGGACATAACTTTATTATCTTCTTCAGTTGCATGCGCGGCGTTTGCTTTTCTTTTCTTGTTGCTGGATTGGTGGTTCGGGCCACCCATTTTCATCATTGTCTGGCTGTGAAGTTCTTCTCGATCAACTGGGATCCAATCATTTTCATCGTATTGTAAGCCGGCTGGTGTGAAGTCTGAGTCAATCTCTATCAGTGCTCCATCCCTCACCCTCTTTTCATCAAGTGATAGACTCACGCCATTTCTAAAGTTTAGAACAAACCGCCCGTTTAACATTTCCCTGCAAAAAAATAAGGAAAGGATCAGGGGCTGTACTAAGAACAAGAACAATAAGAAAAAGACTTAAAAATTCTTATTCACTTCTTTTAAATTTAAAGAAAGTAGGAAGAGATGAGAGAATATCAGGAATGAATGGATTTAAAAGGAAAGATTGACATTTTATTATTATGATTTCCCATGTTTTCTTTTTAAAATTTTCATTGATGAGATTTTTTTTATCATCCATTTTATTTTGTTTTGGGTTCGGACCCAGTCACAAAGTGATTACTTCACCCATGTTTCTTGGGATAAGATTCTATTTTAGAGGCCACCCTTCGAAACATCAGGTGGTGTAATACTTCTTTAAATACTGTCCATTGATTGGAAGCATGGGTCGTTCTCCGCGGCAATTCACAAGCTGGTAGGAACCTCCTGATTAGACTGTCTTGACCACGAACGGCCCTTCCCATGTTGGTTCAAATTTACCAACTATCTTGCGATGTGCAAGAATAGGTCTTCTGAGAACAAGAACTAAGTCACCGACTTTGAAAGTTCTTGGGCGGACGGACCAGTTTATCATGGGCCTGGATCATTTTGGCTTGATACGGCTCCAAATTCCCGCCGTGCGGAAAGTCTTTTCCCTTCCAAGCTTTCCAATTCTTCCAATCGTAGTCTGGCATTTTCTTCTGTAGTGATCTTTTCTGCAACTGTAATTCGGAGTGACGGAAGCAGAACTTCCAGAGGCAAGACGGCCTCAAACCCGTACACTAAAGCGTAAGGCGTAGACTGAGTAGGAGTCTTAAAAGTCATCCTGTAGGCCCGTAAGGCTTCTAACAACTTCTCGTGCCAATTTCTCTTGTTGTCATCTAAAGTTTTCTTTAAAATTTGAACGAGAGTTTTATTAAAAGCCTCGACCAAGCCATTTGCTCTTGGGTAGTAGATCATTGAGTATCGCCAATCGATCCCGTGTCTTCTGACAAATTGTTAATATTTGTACTTTTGAATGCACACCCATTATCTGAAATGATTCTGCGTGGTACCCCAAAATGGTAGACAACTTAGTTCTTGAAAAACTGTAGCACGTGGTGTGCCTTCACTTCTCTGAGTGGTATAGCTTCTACCCATTTAGAAAAGTAGTCTATAGCTGCAAGAATGAAGCGATGTCCTCTTGAAGAAGGTGGTTCTATCGGACCCACTATATCTGTGCCCCAACACTCAAATGGCCACGACGCGATTGTCGGATGTAGCACATTTGGAGGTTGGTGTAGAACCACTCCATGCACTTGGCACTGGTGACAACTTTTGGCAACTTTCATACAGTCGGTCATCATTGAGGGCCAGTAGTACCCTAGTCTTTTAATCTTCATTTTCATTTTCGGACCCGACTGATGAGCGCCACAAAGTCCTGAATGTACTTCTTTAATGATTTCACGAGCCTCGGACCCGCTCAGGCATCTTAGCCACATCTGATCAAAAGACCTTCTATATAATGTATTATTTATTAATGCGTAAGACAGAGTTCTTTTCTTGATTTGATGGGCTAACGACTTATCGTCAGGCAGGTTTCCTATCTATAAGTAGTCTATTAATGGCTGCCGCCAATCTTCTCTATTTTCTGTCACTACTGCATTTGTTTCTTCTGCTTTTCTTTCTGTTGATTTGTGTATTGTGTCCACGTCGAGCTGTGATAGAACCTATCATCCTTGAACTGACACTTCAACTGACTCATCCTGCAAGTAAGCAAATTCCTTTGCGAGGCGGGCTAACGCATCGGCGAGAGCATTTTATTTTCTATGAATCTTGTAGATTGTTACATTTGGGATTTGTTCTAACAATTTCATTGCGTACTGAAAGTACTGCTCGAGTCTTGGCTTTAAAATTCTGTTCTGTTCGACGACCTGTTGAATGATCAACTGAGAATCTCCGTAGATGTTGATGTCTGTTATTCCATCGGAATGGTTAATTCCAGTCCTGTTATGAGGGCTTTGTATTCTGCCTCATTGTTGGTACACGATTCTGTTTAGTGGTAGGAGTATCTTAGCATCCCCCGCTCCGGCATTATAAGATTAGTCTGTTTCCTGCCTTACTGGGCACTATCGTTTGTAGTTCTTTGTTCTTCTGTGCTGAGGATGCTCCGTCGAAGTACAGTTCCCAACGTCGATCATCGGGGTCTTCTAGGCTCATTATCTGCTCTTCAGGCAAATCGTCGTTGAGAGGCGAATCTGCCGGTAAAGGGTGTGCTGCAAGGAAGTCAGCTAGGACTTGTCCCTTTACGGCACGAAGAGGAACGAAAGTTATGTCGAATTGCAATAGTATCATCGACCACCTGGCAAGTCTGCCAAAAAGCGTCAGTCGGGTCATCAAGTATTGCAACGGATTAACTCTTGAAATAAGGTTGACCTTATGAGAAAGCATGTAATGCCTGAGCTTTTGAGCGGCAAAGATCAGGGTCAAACAATGTTTCTCAATCGGATGATACTTTACTTCAGTCAGGATTAGACGACGGCTTAAGTAGTAGAGAGCATTTTCTTTTCCCTCATCATTGACCTGGGCTAGCAGGGCTCCAAAGGAGTCGTCTAGAGCCACGGTATAAGGTATCAACGGTCTACCTGAGACTGGGGCTGCTAAGACAGGAGGTGTCATTAAATATTGCTTAACGTCCTTGAAAGGCCGCTGGCATTTCTCATCCCAAACGAATTTGGCATCCTTTTTAACTAATGTCGAGAAGGGCTGGCACCTACCTGACAAGTTCGAGATAAAGCGTCGAAGATATGTTAACTTCCCTTGAAAGGATCGTAGTTGTTTCAAAGTTTTGGGAGGAGGCATTTCTAAAATAGCTTTAATTTTTTCTGGATCGATTTCAATTCTAGGGTGTCAGACAACAAATCCTAAGAATTTCTCAGAGGTGACGCCGAAGGCGCATTTTAAGGGATTCATCTTACGATTAAATTGTCTTAGTCACTCGAAAACAATTCTCAAATCATACAGGTGATCTTCTTTCAGTTTGCTTTTGATGACCACATCATCCACGTAGCACTCGACTTGGTTGTGAATGAGATCATCAAAATCTTCGTCATCGCTCTTTGGTATGTTGCTCCTGCGTTCTTTAGTCCGAATGGCATTATCGTGTAAGCAATACACCCCGATCGCCGTTCGAATGCCATGAGCTTTTCAACTTCGGTGCCATCTTTATCCGGTTGTATCCCGATGATCCATCCATAAATGAGAAGATTTCATGTGTTGAAGCAATATCGATCATCGGTTCCGGGATTGGTAGTGGAAATTCATCCTTTCGGACATGCTTTATTTAAATCTCCGAAGTCTACGCAGTACTCGATCCGACCATTCTTCTTTCTGACTAGTACCACGTTGGCTAACCAAGTAGGGTATTGTTCTTCACTGACAAATTTAGCATCTATTAGCTTTTTAACTTCGGCTATTACTTGTTGCTCGATTTCTAGACGCATTCTTCTGGGAGCTTGTCTGACTGGAACGGAAGTAGGATCCACTCCTAGCCTGTGAACTGCGACTTCTGGAGCTAATCCTGGCATTTCGTCGTAGCTCCAAGCAAAACAGTCCTTGAATTCCTTTAGTAGCTTGAATATTTCCTCGGAGTCTTCTTTATTGAGTAAGGAGCTAACAAAGGTAGGCATAGGCTCTTCGCTAGTACCTAAGTTAACTTCCATTAACTCGTCTATTGTATATTTGATTTCTTCTTCGAATTCTGGTGGAGCATCTCCGATTTGCATATCTTCAAGATCTTTTGAGGCTTCCAAGCAGTCTTCATCAGGTTCGCAAGTGACAACCAAGCAAAATCCCGTATCGTCAACTGATCCTACTGTGCCGAATCCGAGACCATATTTTGAATTGGGAGGCCGACCGGCATTATTCCATAATTTTGCAAAGTGTTGTGATCGGCCTTTTGTCCATTGTTGAGGTAAGACACCACGTTGAATTAAATTTTGAATACAAGGAGAGTACCACTCAAAAGGTAATTCCGTTAATTCAGATGGAGTAACATCTTCAAATTGTACATGTTTTTCAGTATTGGAAGAAGAAGCACCACAGTAAAACTTGATTGGCTTAGTCCCACCACCATGCACTTCCTTGACCACCATACCCTTGGTCTTATTAGAATGGATCGGGGTCAGGGTCATAGTATGTACATAATGGTTAATCTTCTCGTACATTGATTTGTATTCTTCATTCTTTTCAACTTCGAGAGAGATCTTGAACTATGGTTTCTTCTGATTTATTCTTGCTGCTTCTTTCTTGATTTCTTCTTCTTCTTCAGAGCTATTCTCCCAAACAACATTGATGACCGGTTTCTTCTGTCCAACAGTTCCAACGTTTCTTCCAGGTCCTCGTCCCCGGCCTCGACCTCAGGTGCGAGTTCTGGTGAAATCTTCACCATCTCGCCGTAAGGGAGTGGTGGGTAACTGTTGGACTAGAACTTCAGGTTCTTCATCATCTCGAATCTCTTTTGCTTCATTTGGTATGGTATTTCTGGAAAAGATTGTTTTCTTCGGAGGCGCGTAGTAGGCAGCATCTTCATGAATTTCAATCTCGTGTACGGAGAACGGTTGCAAATCACCTTTGATACACTGTTCCCCTCCTTCGTAATACTTTATGCTCTGGTGCAGAGACGACGGTACCATCCAGTTTTCATGGATCCATGGCCGACCTAGTAGAGCGTTGAACAATGTCTCAGAATCAATTATGTGGAATTTTGCAGTTGTCTTTGTTAAATCACCGGACTTCATTAGTAATGTTATCGATCCAAGAGCTCTTTCTCCTTTTTGATTGAAGCCTCTTAATAGCATCTTGTCTGCTTCAAGCTTGCGAGGATCAATTTCCAAATATGTTAGCGTCTGAAGATTCATTATGTTGATTGATGCCCCTGGATCAACCAACACTCTGGAGAGCGTAAACTTTCCAATAGTGACTGAAATGTATAACGGTCGGTTGTGATCTGTTGTTCCCAGTAATAAATCATTGTCCGTGAAGGTAACACCTCGCTGTTCTTTTAACGAGCAAACCTCGTCGAAGGAATTACCGGCCATTTGATTTAAACAAATCTCTGGATCAAGTAAAGCCTTGATCAGAGCCTCTCTCATCTCCTTTGACAGGATTAGAGCGTCGTATATGCTTAGTTTGGCTGGTAGCTTCCTAAGATGGGCTAGCACGTTGTAGTCTATTTTATTACCATGTTCCTCAGTCTCTTCCCGAATGGGCAATTCTTCCGTCGGGGTTAGCTCTTCCTGAGCAACCACCTGCTTTCCTTTATCCTTTGGACCCATTCTCGGGGGTAGAACTTTTCCACTTCTTAAATTTACTTCAGTTATTTCTTTTGAATTCGGTGTTGAATCTGCCGGTGTATCCTCTTGAATTGGAACAACTAGCTCTTCTGAAGTTGCTTCGGTGTCTGATGGTTCTAATTCTATCGTGATCGGAGCCCCTCAGAATTCACAAATGGACTCGTTGCTTGTCAAGCTTTCGTAGCCTCCTTTGTGAACATCTTCTTCGTCGTGGTCATCGAGGTTATGTATGATTTGAGAATCGTTATTTGTATTGGAATCGAGATCCGGATTAAGCCGGTTGTCGCTAGTTACGTAATCGTTAGAAACAGTCAAAACGTAGCCAACGCCATAACCCTTATCATTATAAGATCCCGCCAGAGCGAGCAGATAATCATACAGAGTCAGGAGTTCGAGGGATTTCTTCCCCGAATCAGAAATAACCATCCTAGGATAAGCAGCCCCTACTCTACCCTTCGGAGCCTCGGTCTTCTTTTCTTCCACGATCTTCTCCTCCTTCTGGGGTGGTTCTTCAATCGCAAATGATAGTGCCGGCTCGACAGGTTTCAAACTCTGAGTTGAAGTGTGTACCGAAGTGGTTGGATGTGATCCAAAATTTTCTTCGATGATCTTGTCCAGACGGTACTCCATCCATCATCAGTCGCGTACGGGTTTATCGGAACAATGGGATCCGTTGAAATAACATTGACAGAACCTTCTTTCTAGGGTTCTTTCATGTATTCCTTTGGGATCTTTATGTTCCCTTTCCGGAGATTTTCATCAAGCCAACTCTTGAAAGTGATGCAATCCTCTATCTTATGTCCGAGAATCTGGTGGTAAGGGCAATAGTTCGGATGATCTTTCTTATTGACTTCATCCGGCTTGTTGGGCTATGGTAGCTGAAAATCCGGTGTCTTCATTAAACTGCGGAACATCTTCGCTGCTGCTTCAGTTTTGAATGGATATTCTTTATTTAGAAGTTCTCTTAAGGTATGCGATGAACGAGGCGGTTGTTCATAATGCTGAGGCGACTGGTAGCTCGGATGAGGTTGCCGATAGCCTTGCTGAGATTGCTGATAGCCCTGCTGAGGTTGCTGATAAGTCCGTGCCGCTCTGACTGTATCTGAACCTGCTGCTTGCCCTTATCTACTGCCACGACGATTCTAGATTTCTTTTCGAATGTTTTCACGGGTTTCTGCTTATCGGTCTTGTCCATGAAACTTAACTGCTTTGCCTCTTCTTGCAAGCTCCCAGCCTTGCTAAGCAACTTCTCGAAAGTCTTGATTGTAAATCCTTTAAGGAGAAGTGATATAGGGCCATGGATACTTTTAAGTAGGATGTCGACTGCATGTTGTTCTTGAAGCTGTGGTTCACACTTCATGCTTAAGTTTCTCCATCGAAGTATGTAATCCACTAATGTCTCGTTCAGCTTTTGTTGCTCCACCACTAGATCACCGATAGTGATGTGGTGATGAGCCCCAGCAAATCGTTTAACAAAGAGATTCTCTAGTTCTGAAAAGGTCTTTACTGAACCGTTCGGCAATTCTGTGTACCAGTCAAAGGCAATCCCTGATAAACTGCTAACAAACTGTCACATGAGTAAAGTGTCACTCCAACCGGCATTGCAGCAACAAGCACAAAAATGTGCAACATGTTGTCAGGGGTTTCCTGTTCCATCACAAGTCTTAAACAGAGGTGGTACAAAGCCTTTCGGGTACTGGACTGCATCAAACTCTTCGGGGTAAGGTCTACCCGTTTGAATAGATGCTCCACTGTTAGATTGTGCTAGGGCCTATCGCACCTGCTGTTCTACCATGCTCTTAATGTTCTTTTCTGGAATCATGCTTTATGTAGGATCTTTCTTTGGTTGTTCGTCTCCGTTGACGGATGTGATCTCTTTTCCTCCATCTGCAATATGGATAATTTCTGGGGGTGTCTCTTTCTGAGGTTGAACCTGACTCTGGAGAGTGGCTAAGGAAGCAGCCATCTCTTCCATCCTCTTTGCCATTTTGGAAATTTTTTCATCTCTCTTCTGAATCTGTGCTCTCATCACTTCCGGTTCATCTCTTTCCTCAGCTGCCAGAGCACCTTGCGAAGCTGACGATACTCGTGTGTCAACCATGTTGATCTCGGCATACTCCTCATCCATGAACTCTGATGAGTCAACTTCTTCTCCTAATTCATCTTCTCTTTCTTTTGCTAACCGTTGGATGTCGGTTCTTAACTTGTCCATGGCATCCTCTAATGGCCTTTTCCGCATGGTCTCGCAGTCTTCTTGCGACGGTTGTTGAACTTCCTTCCCGGGAGTCCCCTTTATTGCAGTAGCACTTTATTCTGATTCAAGTCTCCTGACGAGACTTTTCTTCTCAGGGCATTGTTTTGGTCTTAACTCGCCAGTAGTAGGTCGCCATACCATCCTTCTTGCAGCCGGAAGCCTAGGACCGGATGATCTGTCGGCTATATGCTGGAAGGTGGTATCCTCCCTAATTTTTAGACCCGATACAACAATGGGTGAACTGGCTTATATTTTCTTCTTTTATTTCTCTATGGCAGCAACAGGCTCTATTCGCGGTCCGAGGAGGGATTTAGCTGGCACCCGTCCTATCCTTCTTAAAATTTTTGACACAGAGCATCTTTCTTTCTTTGTCATTCTTTCTATCACATCTTGCAGTCAAGCAAATGGCGTAGTCTTATCCCTTTCCTCTTGTAATTGATGTAGTATGCAGGTCGGGGTAATGCAGCGGCGATCCTACGGACATTCTCTTCATCTAATGCGGCAGAGAGAGGGTGAAACCTGCTCCCTTCCAACAGAGGTATATACTCAGGCAGTTCTTCTCTTTCCTCAAGAATTTCTTCTAGAAAAGCAACTTCAGCAGCTTTGGCTTTCTCAATTCTGGCAATCTTTCTGCTTCTATTTCTCCTTTGAGTCAGAGTTAGGGGTGCAACTCTTGAACTGGACCCAATCTAAAAAACAGCTGGAATTGTGGCAAAATCTGTACCCTCCACGGTGACAGGCTCATCACAGACTTGGATTTTATTCCCCTTCAGTTTGGAAGAAGTCGGGGTAGGTGCAGAGATGACTAGACCGATGGGGGTAGAGACAACAGTCCTCCTATGAATAGTAGTACTCCATTTATCTGGAATCCTTCGCAGGGGAGGGAATTCTTGAGTTGATTTCAGGTTGAATTCAATCACGGGCTATTCCGTTTCTGACACTTTGTCCATTAGTGTGAAGAGAGTGACATCAGCGAACTTGATATCTGTGTTGCCGAATCCTTGTCCGAAACGGATGATCCCATTGTCGGGCAGCTCATCTTTGTAAACGGTGAAGTCCATTCCATTGGTGAAGGAGAAGTTAGCTTTGGGGCAGTCATTTTCTGCAGGGCAGATTTCGAATGTCAGTCCCGAATTATGCTTCTTTCCGTCGTAAAGTTTAGTACGAAAAAGAAAGAGTCCGAACACATTTTCATTTATATTAGTGTATTTGTGATTTTTTAAAAGAGATTGTTTATTAGGAGGTTGGTTTATTAGAAACAAAACGATTAAAGGAAAAAGGGTTGTAGAAAAGGTAAAGGGCCCGATTCAGAATTGGAAAGGAAGAGAAAGTCTTATGCAAGACTTCTCGACTCAAAGGACCGCTCCTAAACTAACACCTACTGGGGGTCCGCCCCACCTCAGAAAAGAGGTAAACGCATCTCGGAACCTCTCCATTTAGGGGTGTCTAAACAGTGGCTCCTAAATCCGAGAGGAGTTCGCTATATTCGTTCAAGACAAATGGACGGGGTATTCAAACGGAAGAATGGTAGTTTTGGTCCACTAAGGATATGGACACACTGGCGATTTATGAAAGCAAAACCATCTAATCATAAATGGAGAGAGGAACTAGTCCCAGCGGAGTCGCTAGAAGTTGTCAGTATATTTTTAGGTTAAGTGTTGTATTTTAAAAAAAGGGGTCTCCTACAGAAGTTGTCGGCGAATTTTTAATTTAATTTAAATAAATAACTTGAAAAGTAGTATTTGATTTTAAAAATAATTTTTTAAATTTCAAAATTTTTTAAGATATGAAATCAAACAGATCTCATATCTCGAATAGCTTATATAAACGAGTACCGCACCACAAACCATGTATATATCCCGAAGAATAGACACACTGCTTGATGATGGGGCTCGATTAAATAAACTAGAAGATTTGTGACATATTTTTGGTCTACGAACTAATTTTCATAAGCCGACAAGTTCCCCTGCTTAATATAAATGAATTAAGCAAGGTTTATATTACCTGGGTTCTTAAAGTTCCCTATAAGGGCAAGCTCCTATAGTTGATTACATCCTAAGTGATGGGAATCACTTAAGAAAACTCTTGATAATGATCAGTGATTTTGCTCTCAAGAATTTCAAAGTTTAAGTTTTTCAAAGGATTGAGTTTTGGAAATTTCAATAGGGAATGGATCAAGTTTGGAACAGTTAATTTCAGGAGTTCAAAGGAAGAAAAGTAGGAGAAGTTGAGGATCCAAGTAGAATCTTCCCAAACTATCCTATTGTTTGGCTTACATTTGGGAGTTTATTTAATGTTGCAATCCTGCCAATTTTAATTAATTAGGACTTATATTTGTATGACATAATCATACAAATAGCCTCGAAGATGTGAGGGTTTATGTCGTACCGAACGACTACCTCGGAGTTCTAAGATTGGTTAGGGCTTAATTTGCATAACATGATTATGCAAATGTCTAACGAAGAGTTGAGGATTTATGTTGCATTAGGTAAACTACCTCGAAGTCCTATGACTTGGTTATTTAAACTAAAGAATAGTTTAGCTCATGTAGACACAAGTTTTGCTGATGAAGATGGTCGTGTTGCCCACCGTGCCTCGAGCTCCTTGTTGTTGCAAAGGTTTAGTTTTAGAAGTCATAAATCAGGAAATTAGAGAAATGTTTTGGTTTAGAGAAAATCTTAAAATCCAAGTGTTTTTTAATATTTTAATTAAAACAAATCATAAAGTTATCTAAACAGAACAGATTAAGTCCCACGGTTCTGTCATCCCGGCGCCGTTATTTTCATCGACGTCACTTAGTCCAGATGAATTTGCTAAACTCAACTGAATGAGTTACACACTTTCATTTATACCATGGGAAATCCCGTTAGCAACACGTGGGTTACATCATCCGAGGTATTCCCGATAATTCAATGAGACGTTTTAATTTAATTGTGTTTGTAGTTTTGTTGTTCTGTTTGTGATTAAATTTTGAGTAATTTTATATTTTGGAATATTGTGGCGGTGAATTTTATCTTTCAATGACTTTTAATTTAATTTCAGTTTCAGTTCAGGGACTACCCTAAAGGTTTTGGTTTTCATGCAACAGTTTTATTTATCATGCAAGAAAAGTAAAGTACAGTGCATGTAAGTAAATTACAATAAAATAAAAGCGTCCCTGGAGGGTCTTCTCATCATCCCAAGCTGCACTTAAAGCACATGTTAAGGCATTTAAATGTTTCCAACAGATACCTAGGTAAAGCTAAGGAAAGGGTTTTGGTTGTCTACCAAATTCCTAATCCTATAACTAGTCATCTACTATGACGTCTAGGTTCTTGGTTTGGGTTTAAAGATGATTTTCTTCATCAAAGAACAATTAGATTCAATTGTTCTTCTAAAACATCCCGTCATATTGAGGAAGTGCTTAGGACGAGTCCTAAACATCTTTTCAATATATCTGGGATTGTTTTGAGTCCAAGTAAATTTAATTGCACAGGTGAATTAATCATCCAGGAGTTTAGTTAAACTTTGTTTCTTGCTCAGTGAACTTAGATGAATGAAGTGACATCTCACTTAATACTCTATTTAAGAGTTATAATAATTAAAGCCTTTAAGGGCAAGTTGGTTTATCGAGAATCTTAATCATAATTAAAAGTTTAAGTTAATAGTTTAAAGCGTTTTAATTTAATTATGAGGTTTTAATTAATAATTTTAAGTTTGGAATAATGTTCAAATTATTTTTGACTTAATTCTTAATGATTTCATTTAGGTTTGTGTGTTAAATGATTTTTTAATTTAATTCAATTTGATTTTAATTTAAATTTAATTTAATTTAATTTTAATTTAATTTTAATTTAATTTTAATTTAATTTAATTTTATTTTTATTTTTTTTTTTAATTTTAATTTTAGTTTAATTTTGATTTTATCTTTATTTTTAATTTAACTTTAATTTTTAATTTAATTTTAATTTTTAATTTTTAATTTTAATTTTTAATTTTTAATTTTTATTTAATTTAAATTAAATTTAATTTAATTTAATTTAAATTTTAGTTTAATTTTAATTTTAATTTTAATTATTAATTTGGATTATTATTTTAATTCTTAATTAGGAACTAAATATTGTTAAAGTGATTTATTTAGGGATTTTTAAATTAAGGAATAAATATCCTCTTAATAATATCCCTATTTTAATAATCCAAATTTAAATATATTCATTCAAAAACCTAAATCATTTAATTAATTAAAGTTTCATTTTTTGATATTTTCAAAGTGTTTAATGGGTTTCTACCCCTTAATTTCCCTAAGTTTCAATCATCCAAGAGAAAATCAAATATTTTACCCCCCATTTTGATTAAACCTAAAGTTTTAATTAAGGGTTAAAATTTTTAATTACCTGTATGCCCTTTTAAGTTTATTTATTTCATAACTCACTAAATTGAGCGCAAATGAATTTGAAATTTTTATGTCACCTCACTCACATGTCAATTAAGACATTAGAGGAGAAAATGTAATTTTTCTGAATTTAATTTATTTATACAATTGTTTTTAGTAGAAAATAAGGGTTTTCAAAGAAAATTCAACAACATGACCAAGGAAAGGTTTCTGTCCTTAAGAAAATTATGGGTTGTTTCTAATAACCAGAGGACCACTTGGACTAATTTTGGTGATTTTTTGAATTATATTTTATTTATTATAATTATTTTTAGTTTTAGAGTATTAATTAATTATAAAATAAAATTAAAGTTGAAAAATAGATTTTATATTTTTATTAAATTTCTCTAACCTCAAGGAGTCCAGAGAAATAAATTTTATAATTTTCTAATCTTTCTTTGATTTATTAGAATTATTTTAGTGAAGAGGGTTGAAAATTCATTTTTTAATATTAAAAATTACATTAAGCCTTTAAAATTCAATATCTTACTCTAGGAACTTAGAAAAAATATTTGGTTTATTCCTAAGTGATTAGGAGTCAAAATGTGATATTTTAATGATTTTTATTATTTTTTAATTATTAAAGTATTAAAATATTGTGAAAAATCAACTTTTTTAGAAAATTCCAATTTTAATTTTCCTGAACTCCCCTGATATCAGAGAAGCTCCATAATCATTTTTGTGAATTTTTGGAAAGTATTTTTGGAGTTATTAATTTTTAAAGTTCCATTTTGCTTATGAGGTTTAATCAACCCATTTGGTGGGGCTAATCAAGTCCAATTGATTTCAAAATTTTATGTACGGTTCCCCTGACCTTAAAGAGTAATGGAGAATTATTTTCAAGTCAATTTGATGTGTGGTTAACCCTAATTAAATCAAATTCAATTTTAGGGGTTTAGGCCAATTAAGGTTATTATGTATGAATTAACTCAAAATATATTTTTCATAGGGTCCTCTAGTCCTAAGAAACATCACTAAATTTTTCTAGAATTTATTTTACAATATGCTAATTATTGGATATAAAATACCTAAAACAGTGACATGAACTTGAAAATTCAATAACTTTTTACAGAGATGGCCTCTGACCTTGAAAATTTAGGGAATGTTCCCAAGATCAGAGGCTTCAAAAGCCCTATGGTTTCATGCCATTGTGAATTGTCTATGCAAATGAAGAATCAAAATACTGAAAATAGTAAATAAATTATTAAAAATAAAATACTCATCTAATTAACTTGATTTCTTTTCCACATTATTCTCCTCTGTTCACTGAGCAAGAGGGATTTTTATTTTATTTTTGTGATTTTTCTATGCTAAGATATGAATTTTTGAAGTTCAGGGCATTTAAATAATTCAAAAATACCCTAATTTTCTACATATCCACGCGGCGCCGCGTCAACCTCGGTAGCTCCGAAAGCCCATGCATCGTGCTGTGATTCGGCGCTGCCATCTGAATCAGCTCTCTAGGGGCCGGCGGTTCACGTACCATTGGGCTGTCCGGCTTGATCTCGACCGTCCGCTCAATACACACGCGATCCAACGGCTCCTGGTCATCGTCTGCGACTGGTGTGCACCCGTGACCATCCTCACTAAAACCCTAAGATCTCACTCGATTCTCAATGTATTTTCGTGTTCTTATGCTCTATGGATTCGTCTTGAAGAGACAAACACATTCATATGGTTTATAGGCTATGAAATAAACCTATACAAAATGGAGAATCGCTGGAAGCTCGGGAGGAAGAGTGAGTTCATTTGCTCAGAGAAGTAAAGCTTCAATCTGAGAGTTGTGTCACCTTCAGTTGAGTCCAAGCAAGCTCTAGATGAAGTCTCTGGCTCTGGGGAATTGTCTAAGTATGAAAGTGACCAAGGCTGATCACAAAGCTTGGAGGCTGGAAGCAATGGCCGGCCCGGTGAGGGGGCTTTGTCTGGGAAACTTCTCCTCTTGGTCTGGTGAAGGTGTAGGACCAATCAATTTGGTGATTGGCTCACTGTGGTGAAGTGTCCTGTTTTTTGGGTGGATTTTAAACTCAGAAATTGAACTCTGTTAATGGGGATTAAGGCAAAGGAACACTGGGGATCAACTGCTCTGGGTTAGGAGAAGGTCCTGGAGCCATTTTGACAGAGTTTCCTTAAGGTCCGGTTCTTCTCCTCCTTTGGCCGAGAGGTGAGTGGGTTTAAATAGAGGTGGTTAGAGGGCCTCGCAGGGGGGTTTAATGGCGTGGATCCACTGCTCAGGGCAAGGGAAGAACAGATACAATGGCCATTGCGCATGAGACAGCTCAACTAATTCAAATTGAATTTTTGATTCAAATTGAGCCTCTCAGCTTGGTAGTTTCTGGCGGCTGTGGTGGCTGGCCGGCCAGGCATGGGTCACTCTCAGGGTCAGGGAGGTCAGTGCTTGAGTTTGGTGCCAATAATTGGCTTTGGACATGTGTAAAGGAGTTGGATTGAAAAAGCATAGGGGGAAGCTTATTTTGGGCTTATTTTGGTCAACTCATGCAAATGGGTTTGGTTCACCCTCCCATGACATGGTTTGGGCTGAGGCAAAGTCATTTGGTTCAGCTTGATTGGAGTGGTGAAGTCTCCATCCATGGTGAGGTGGCTAAGCATGGTTTAGAGTGTGACATGAATATGGTTAAAAGGGCTTAATGAAGGATTAGGAAAGAATCCCCTCTTCTTGCCATTAATGGCTTGGTGAGGTGGAAAGTGGCCTCCAAGGCTTCCATGTGGCTTGTACATAGCTCAATGGCTCACATTTGACTTGGAAAAAGTTTGGTCAATTTCATAAAAATGGATTTTAAGGATTTTGGATATTTTGGTGGAAATTTGGATGAAGCTTTATTTAGAATTATTTGATCATTGGTTTAGGACTTAGGATGATTTTAATTGAATGCATGATGAAGAAGAGTGTCATATGGACTTTGGATGAATTTTTGGGCTTTTGGATTTGGTGGAAGTGGGCTTTTAGAATGGTTTAAGAAAGTGGGCCTTTAGGTTTGAAAATAAATTGGTGGATGGAAATTTTGTGAAGGATCATGCCAAATAAATGTTGCAATTGGTTTAGGCATGTGTCATGAATGGTTTGGAACAAGTTTAAAGTGATTTTGAATTGAATTGGGTTTAATGTGGGGTCTTTTGGTAAAGGGGCCAAGGTGGGCCAAATTGGACTAACTTGGGTTAAGGTTGGGATAAAGTTGGATTTGATGTAAAATTAATGTTGAGAAATGTTCATGGGAGTGTCTCAAAGAGTTTCCAACTTTCGTTGGGCTCTAATTTTGGGATTTGGGCCCATTTGGGTTAGGCTTGGGCTTAGGTCAATTTAAGGGATTTTAGTTTTGGGTTAGGTTTGGGTGGAGTTTAGGTTCAAACATAGGGAAAATCTAGTTAGTATTTTGTTTATGGGGATGTTAGGAAGGCTTTATAAAAGATTTGGGGCCAATTGGAGTTGAATTGGATGGGTTTGAGCTAGGTTTAGGTCAAGGGCCAAATTTGGGCCTTAGGCTTCAAATTGAAATTGGGCTCAAATGTCAATCAAATTGGACTTGGATTTGGTCTAAACTGATTTTGGGGATGTTTATTTGAAGTTTATAATTGAATTGGACCAAAATTGAAGTCAATTTGGGTGGTTTGGTTTGACATTGGGTTCACTTGGGTTAAAAATGGGTCAAATTGGGGGTTTTGGTAAAAGTAGTGTAAATTGGCAAAATTGGCCCATAGTGTAGTTGAACAAAATGAAATTGGGAATATGTGGGATTTTCTGGAATTTTTTGGGAATTTTCTGAATTTTAGGATTTTTGGGCTAAGGACATTTTGGGTATTTGGAGGGTATTGGGGGATACTTTTGGAATTTTTGGTATTTTTGGCTATGGATGATCAATTTGAGTGGGGGGAAATGTTTAGGATTGATTTTGAGGAATTTTGGGTAATTTATCTGATATTATAAATTTTGGGTAGTTTCAAGGGCTTTTGGTAAGTTTAGTAGGTGTAGGGCCCCGGGGGTCAAAAATTGAAATTTTGGAAAAATAAAGATTGATCAAATTTGAGTAAAATGGGATCACTTTGGTTGAGCCATGAAGCCATGAAGCCATATTAAGCCCATATGAGCCATGAGAGGACTCATTTGAGGCATTCAATATGTTGTTCCTAACCCTCTTAGCCAGGGGCTTAGGGGTTAAGGACCATCCATATGAATTACCTACATGAGTCAGGAAGTCAAGTTGGGTGAGAGTGTAGTTTTAGGACTTGCAATGTGTGTGAGAGTGTAGTGTATGTGCAAGTCAACCTTCACCAGTCCAGGCCACCCAGGGTATTCCTAAGGCCAAAAAAAAGTCCTATAGGGAACTCATCATTCAAACCTCCACATTTAACTTGAACCCTCTAGGTGATTAGGGGTCTACAATCAAGCTTGTGGAGTTTGCATGGAGTCAAGAGGTATTTGAACTTCTAAAGGGTGGGTTCCACTTCTAGTCCTCTAAGATTAGTCAAAGAAAAAGCCTATGGCTAGATCCTAAGTACTAAAGAGAGATGCAAAAGACCTCATCAAAAATGAGGTTAACACCGATGCATAGAAAAAGGATCAAGAATCCATTTTGATTTTGACCTGGCGTAGGTCAAATTTTTATATTATGGACCATTATTTTCCATTTCTAATCAAGAAGAAGCAGAAGGGAAACAATCTATACTAGAGTTCCAATCTTGACAACAAGATGCTACTAAAGAAAAGGAAAAACCGATAAAACAAAAATGGAAAAGTGACTGTAGGTGACTAAAATCGATCGTGGTGTTTGTAGCTCACAACATTGTGGAAGCATCCATTGCTAGAGTAACTAAACTAACATCAAGATTGACACAAACCCGATGGAGAAATTTTAATAAGTGACACAAAATGACTTGAAGAAAAAGAACAATGAGATCCAAAACATATGGAGGAAGATGTTACCGAATTTGAATTCTAATTCTAGAGTATACAATTAGAGGAGTATATCCTATCCTAGGAGTAGAATACTTGGAGCTCGAAGAAGAGGAAATAGAAAGAAAAATCTTCTCACTAGATCATATGTATCGATAATTGAACTCACAGTGTTAAAAGAGCCAAATGAAAGACAAATAATTTCTAAAGAGGAGCTGAAACACATCCAAACCATCAATCAAAATTATTTTAAAAATTTTTAGATTGTTATCGTCCAAAGGATCAATGTACTCGAGGGTATATGGCTAGTCACCAGTACTACTCCTACAGGGGAATGGACTTGACATGGCTAAACAATACATACCGAGAAATAGCAGACAATGGATTTTAATAACACCACGAAGAAAGCATCAGAGAAGTGCCCCATTGGTTATCGCTCTATAGCAGAGGTTGAGGGGCTGCCATCTCTGGAACTACCATAACCCCGTGAATATTCTGAGCACTTGGGTCATACTGAACGAAACTTTCTTTTGATAGTATCTCGGAGTGCAAGATATCTATGGTACGTCTCGTAGTATCTACAGTTGCTGAGATAATAAAGGTAAATATAATAGTTTTGGTTATGACATTTTGTTGATAGTTTGTGTTGTGAAAATTTGTTTATGATGTATGATATGTTGTTAACATCTTTTATTGGAACTTTTGTTAATGTACATTATCATTTGTAATGAGATGGAACTCTGCCTTTATTACTAAATCCCCAACTATCGACAATGCTCGTGCAGATGTAGAAGTGCCAAGATGAACACCTATAATTAAAAACAACATCTAGTCCTCTTTGTGTGCTTTGTACTCTCTCGCTAGCTATTTGAAATATGATCTTCTTGACATGGAGTCACGGTTTTCCTTTAGCTTTTTTTTTTAGGAAGGCTATAAGTTTCTTAGCATTCCTTCCCAAGGACAACATTTGACATCTTTGAAAGGTGGTATAAAACCTCCTTTGATGGAATACGACATCCACGCTCACTCTTACTATTGGAAATACGACCTTCCTAACACATAGTCATAACTTTCCTTTTAGCTTTTCCCATGGGATAAGATGTGAGTCTCTTAGCTTTCCATTCCAAAACCAACATTCAACATCTTTTGAGAAGTTGTATAAGACCTCCTTCAACGGAGTATGGCATCCACTCTCTCTCCTACTATTAGTTGTAAGGCCTTCTTGACAAGGAATCATGGCTTTCGTATAGTTTACCTGTTCCCTATGACTTCTTTATAAGTCATGACACTCTATTCCCTAGAAAACTTTAACAACTGTATGTTAAACTTCCTGACTTGGAACAATTACATTATTCTTTAAATTCAATGACAATTTGATAATTTCGTGGGTTATGTTGGCCAATATGTGCGACATACTTATTCAGTATTCCACACATATTTGGGGCTCATTTGTTGACCTCACTTTTGTGAGAATCTATCATTAATTGACATCTATGAACATAACATTTCTTGATCCATTCATATTAGCTCAGAATCCCAAGAATTCTTCTACAAGTCCTGAAACTACCATGATCATCAAATTCATCTTGGGGAGGAGGTCTACTAAAATTGACCCCTTTAACCCATCAGGGTTCCCAAACCCTAAAAAGCATACTAAATCCCTAATGTGTCCCTTTTTGAACACAAATCCGAGTAACATCCTAATATAATCAAATAAACAATGAAAAACCTTGATTTTATCACAACATTGACCATTTAGTCAACCCTGTCACCACATTGACCATTTGGTCAACTCTGAACCCATGGTCACCATGTTGACCCTATAGTTTACCCAGTCATCATGTGGTCAATACATCATCATATGATTGACTGACTGCCATGGTTAAAACTTTAGTCATCCTAGTTAATGATGGACCGTACCAACAAACCCATTGACACAATAACCAACATAACCATCACATGGTCAACCCATTATCACATGGTCAAATGAACCAACATGGTCAATCCTACACCATATTGGTCAACCCTTGGTCTTATGGTCATTTTTTCAATTTTTATTAATTAATTATTTATCTAATTCATGGAATGATATTAAGAGATCTAGATTTGAGCTCTAAATCCATTCACCAAAACCTAACTTCTTAACAAACCAAGCCCATGCATGACATTTAAACCTAAATCTAACCCATGGCCCATTACTATTGGGTCATTTATGACCCTATAAGCCCACTTTGACATGGGAAACACATTTGACACATTTGACACATTAGCCACCTAAGGAGCCACCATTTTTAAACAAATTTCAATGCAATCATGAGAGGAGGAGTACATGGAATCCCTCATGGATTTCACCTCACCTTCCTTTAGACCAAGGTAAACCAGTCAGTCCAGCTCACACTTGAGCTGTTCATCCACCTCTCCTCATCTCCAATAAGCTTAAAAGATCAGCTCGAGCTCACCATAGACAACCTTCATCTCCATGTTTGAAAATCATGGTGAGCACAACTTAGAAATGGGGGAACTGATTATCCTCAGCAAACAACCCTAACCATTGAGCCTCCCTGAGCCACCTCCTATTTTGCCCAATCAAGCTAAAGCTCAGTCATGGCATCCAATGGTTATAAAAAATCCATACCCAAGATCTCCCAAGGAGAGAAGAAGAAAAGAAGAAGCCTTAAAACTTAACACTTACAACCACAAAATCACTTCCAATCCTTAAGCAACCAATCCCCATAGTTTCAGCCTCTGAAACGCTATAGGAAGCCATAATTTTACACATTAAATACATTAAATACATAACATATTTTCAAGTTGATATAAAACTTATCAAAACTCAAATTCAACCATCTTAGACGATTTCTTAAGCCTTACAAAGGATAATCCAATCAAAATTAGCCCGTCCCGTGTGCTTTAACCCATTCCAAGTTGAAACTGTGACACCATTTCTGCAAGGACATACCCCAGCTTGATTTTACTTCAAATTGGACAAAAGGAGAAGCTTCAAAATACCAGGTAATCGATTATGTCAAGCTCAATTGTGGCCTTACCTCTTGAGACCAAGTGCCTTAAACCCTCATAATATGCTCAAGTTTGGAATGTTGTAAAGAAAACTATCACATCATACTTACATAACCATATGGATATGTGTGTCTTCCTCTGATTAAGCTTAGGAAGAAATCCCATGAAATTATGTGGAGAATCGAGGGAGATATTATAGTTTAATTATGAACGGTTGTCGATTAATCATCCCATGGGTAAAATGAACAGATGTCGTCCATTTCGTGTATCAAAAATGGATGGCATAAATTGCAGTGGACCACTGATCTGTCCATATAAAGCAGACAGAACCACAGGACACCTCAGCCACCATGTGTAAAGCCCAGCCAGTTAAAACGTGTCGCGTATACTTTCGGAGATGCCAAGGATCGAGCTGACACCTTGCTGGATAAATAAAGAAATAGGATTTTTCTATTTAATTTAATTTTGTACATAATTAATAACTTCAATAAATCATAACTTGACATAGTAAATATCATAAAATTAAAATAAAAATATCTTTGAAATCAGTAGAATAAGATGAAAATAATATAAATAAATTTGAGGACTAATATAATATATTTAACTTTTAAATAGTTAATTACTCTCTTGAGTAATTTTATTATTAAAACTTAATTATAAACTCAAATATTACAAAATTTTTGGGGGTTAATCCTTTCATCCTAGGGAACATTTCTTGATTTTTTCAAGATTAGGAAAAATCTCTATAATAAAATCCATCAATTTTCACTAATATTTTGTAATTATTTTCAAAAAAAGAAATTAAAAAAAATTAGAAAATTAAAAATTAAATTGTAAATTGGTTAGAAATCTTATGATGATAATGTTAAACTCTGATACAATAATTTCTAACCTTTGAAAAAGTCTAATGTGATAATTTAGACATTTAGAGTGAAATTATAACTTTTAAAATTTACACCTTAGCCTAAAATTTCTCAAACATGTTTACCACTTTTAATTCTTTACTTTGAAGAGATAGAAGTGGTCATTATGATTAATTTAATCATAATCTCTAGGTCTAACACATTTTAGACCTAAATACTACTTTGAGCCTTAATCAAACCAGTTTTAACCCTCAACCTTTAAGTAAACCCATTTAGACCTCAACTTAATCTCGGATTAGGTTTAGCCTTAATTAGATCTAATCTAACCCCTTAAGCCTTACTTGCATTAGGCTTAAACCAAGTTAAACTTTGATTATGTCTAACCCTAATTTGATCTAATTTAAGCCATTAAGCCATACTTACATTAAGATTTAATCCTAAATTAGGCATAACCATAACTAGACCTAATTAAACATTAAGCCTTACTTAGATTAGGCTTAATCAACCGTTAAACCTTAATTAGGTCTAACCATAATTAGACCCAACTAAACCATTAAGCCTTACTTACATCAGGCTTAATTAACCATTAAACCCTAATTAGGTCTTATCCGAATTAGAAATGTTAAACCTATTAAGCCTTACTTACATTAGGCTTAATCAACTTTAAAACCTAATTTAGTCTAACATTAGTTAGACCTAATTAAACCATTAAGCATTACTTACATTAGACTTAATCAACTTTAAATCCGTAACTAGGTATAACCCTAATTAGACCTAATTAAACCCAATAAGTCTTATTTACATTAAGCTAACCAACATTAACCCTACTTAAGTCTAACCCTAATTTAACCTAATTAAACCTATTAAGCTTTACTTACATTAGGCTCAATCAAAATTAAATCTAATTAGTTCGAACCCAAATTAGACCTAATTAAACCATTAAGCTTTACTTAAATTAGGCTTAATTAACTATAAAACCCTAATTAGATCTAATTAAACTGATTAAGCCTTACCTACTTTAAACTTAATCAAATTTAAACCCTAATTAAGTCTAATCCTAATTAGACCTAATGAAACCTATTAAGCCTTACTCACATTGAACATAATCAACTTTAACTCTAATTAGGTATAACTCTAATTAGACCTAATTAAATCTTTAAGCCTTACCTAAATTAAGTTTAATTAAAATTTAAACTCTAATTAGATCTAACCTTAATTAGACCTAATTGAACGCTTGTCTTATCTAACTTAGGGTTAATTATCTTTTAAATCCTAATGAGGTTTAACCCCAATTAGACCTAATTGAACCCTTACGCCTTACTTAAATTAGGATTAAGTATACCTAAACCCTAATTAAGTCTAACCACATTAGACTTAATTAATCACTTAAGCCTTACTTAATTAGGGTTATGTAACCTTAAATCCAAATTATATTTAAGCAACTTTAGACTTAATTAGTCTTCTTAAGCCTTACTTAAAATTGCTTAAGTAACCATAAACTCTAATTAAGTCTAAACCACTATAGACTAAAATAATATCTCAAGCCTTACTTAATTAGGCTTAAGTAACCTTAAATTTTATCAAGTCTAAACTACACTAGACTTAATTAATTTTCTTAAGCCCTTCTTAAATTATACTTTAGTAACCCTAATCCCCAATTAGGTCTAAACACAATTGACTTAATTAATCCCTTTTGCTTTACTTAACTTAGGCTTAAGTCACTCTAAACCCTAATTAAGTCAAAAATATATCAGACTTAATTAACTTAAACCGTTAAGCTCAACCCAAATTGAACAATAGTCACCACAAACCTTAGGTTCAACTCAAATTGAATTTAAATCACCTTAAATCTTAGATTCAATCCAAATTGAACCTAAGTCAACCAAAATCTTTGTTTTAACCCAAATTGAATCTAAGTCACCCTAAATGTTAGGTTCAAACAAAATTGAACCTAAGTCACCCTAAACCTTAGGATCAACCCAAATTGAACCTAAGTCACCATAAACATTAGGTTCAACTAAAGTGAACCTAAGTCACCCTAAATCTTAGGTTCAACCCAAATTTTCCCGAACTCGCCCTAAATCTTAATTTCAATCCAAATTGAACCTATGTCACCCAATATCTTTGGTTCACCCATATTAAACTTAAGTCGTCCTAAGCCTTAAGTTCAACCCAAAGTAAACTTAACTCGCTTTATTCTTTCAACCAAAATTGATCCTAAACCACCACAAATCATAGACTCTCTCTTAGGATCAACCTATATTGAATCTAAACACTAATACTATTCTACATTATACTTAACCAAACTCTCTCTTAGGTTCAACCAATATTTAATCTAAAATCCAAGTCTAATCTACATTAGAATTAACCAAAATTTCTTTCATGCTCAACCTACATTGGATCTAAACCCTAAGTCTATACAACATTAGACTTAACCAAAATTACTTAGGTCCAATATACATCGGACCTAAGCACTATGTTTAAACTATATTAATCTTAACCAATCCCTATTAATTTCAACTCTAAAATGAATTTAAAGTTGATGATTCAATTCACATATAAATTTGACCTACAAACCTACTGACATAAAATTCAAAATTAATCAAACATAAAATACAAATCAAAGTACAAATGATTTAAAATGCAACATAAAATACAATATAACTTAAACTTCGACCCCAAAATGTAACCTAGTTTAAGAAGATATTTTGGAGGAGGTACCTCATGGTTGCTAACAAAATATCTTCGAGTCATTCATGACAAATCAAATCGCAAACTTAATAGCTAAGGATGGCTGAAACATTGGATCTTGATCGGGTCACCCCAAATAAAAAAAATATAAGAAAATTAAAAAACTTAATCAGTTAATAAATTTTAAACAACCTAAAATTTTCAACCCCTAAAATTCAAAAAAGGCACTAAATCTTAAGTGTTAATGAACCAAGATCATTCAACGTAAGTTGAACATCATTGTTCAGATCTACAAAGATCTCCTGGATGATACAATTTGTGTTTGCTGACAAGAATATTCCGGTCATAGATTAAATAGCTTTCAGACTATATAGATCTAAATATCTAATGACCCCAGGATGACAAAGCCAAAGACATCTTGACTAGGTTTTCATAAAATTTAGAAATTCAACCAATTAAATTGACAAATTAAGCATAATACTAACTCTTTTTTTCAGGATTGTTCAAGAAGCATGCCATGTTGTGCTTTAGGTTTAATTTACATGTATTAAAGATGTGCTAACTCTATTTTACAGTAACAAAATTTTGAAGCTTGGATTGTGAATCTCACGACAACAATACAAAACAATGACAACAGAACAAAGCAAAAACAAGGAAACAAAATGAAAACAAAATAAAAATGACAACAAGACAAAATAACGATGATAAAACAAGACAACATTAAAAAATAGCAAAACAAAACCAAACTATTAGGGTAGTGTTTGATCCTTAGAAAATTATTACCCTTATAAATGAACATTGACAATTCTTTCCATAACACTGGCATTTATTTCCTTGATCTTGACACTTAAAATTTCCTCGAGAACAAATGTTAGTCTTAATCAGGAGTTTTTTAAGCCGTCTTAATTCTTTTTGGTGTAATTAACTATATAAGCTAGGTCATATAGGAGAATGATAAACACTGAATAGGCATTACACCTAAATCGCTGGTTATGAAATTCCTCATGTGGCTTTCTTTATATGTGTACTTAGGAGTTAAATGCTATAAAGATCTCATTGAAATGATTTCTGTAATGAATTCTTACCATACTTTTCTTTTATTTATTTTTTTATCTTTGTTTGACCTTTTTCTTTCTTCTTCTAATTCCTTAAAATCCTGCAATCATTTGTATGATCTGAGAGAAAGAGTTATTTAAGACTAGAGCAACATATAAGATAAATAGAGTGGTGACTCTTTAAAAACGATCGACAATAAGTGACAAGCCTAGGGATGATACAAATTTCAATTCCACATCTATCATCTTGGTTCCCTAAAGCTATTAAGAGACTTACCTTCCCTCCTCAGGTACGCTTCAAAATAAAATTCCCCTTGCATACAGATACACCTAAAATATATAGTGTTTTTATGCACATTTTTATTCCTATTTTTGATGATATTGACTTTAATGGAAGATATTTTGTGTTTTTCTTGCAGGTATAATAAAAATGAGTGATTATGATGAAAAAAGCAAAATTGGATCAAATTTGGAGCAAAAAATGAAAAAAATGAAAAATTTGACCTTGTCGCCTAAGTGCGGCCTGGTCGGCGCTTAGCAACTATTGGTGGTGACTTCCTTAACTTCCCATGGGCGGCAAATTTGAATGAAGGGATGCATCTTTTGGTGGATACGTTGAATCGGGACATGATTTGAAGAGATGGCAAGGCACCTTTTGGATTATTATTAAAGATATGTCATGAGAGTCTTTTAGAGATTGTGTGTGTGTGTGTCCTTAGTGAGAGTTAGTCTTTTAGTTTAGTTTTCAAGAGTCTCTTCTAGTTTTCAGTTTCATCTTCTAGTTTAAAGAGATTTACTTTCAGTTTTTTATTGTTTAGAGTTAGTTAGTTTAGTGTGAAACTTTCTTTCCACCAATTTACATCATCCATTTATCTAGTTTTTATTGAAGTCTAAAGTCAGAGTTGGAGTCAACTGAGTTGTGTGTCAACCTCTGTAGTTTTGTCCTGTGAAAAGTCAAGTTTGAAAGGAACTTATGGAGTCTTGTGGAGAGGATTTTCAGATAAGTGTTTACTTCTATTTTCTATATTTAGTTTTTATTGTTGTGCTTTCTTTATGATTTTTAATTTTAAATCAATGTGTGATTTTGTTTACTCCATGAATTCTAAGTAGTTTTCTTTATCTTTTTCTTTTTTAAATAAAGAAGTAATTAAATTATGTAGGATTGTTATGGAATGTATAAGTGTTTAAAGTTGGAATATGTTGTGAAGATTTAATTCCATTAACTTAATTTACTTCTTAATTAGGCTAGTTAAGATGTTAAATTTATTGTGAGATTTTGCAAGATCCAATGCGTTATTGTCTCAAACAACAAATGGTATAAATCACATCCAAATATATAGATGAGAATTGTAAATAATATAGTTGAATTCTTAGGAGATATGCTTTTAATGGGGAGTAAAATTAGAGGTTTTTAGAGTGACAGGCTAAAGCCTCCTAATTTGGTTAGATATTTTAAATTTTGTTATGAGAAGTTAGTCCTCAAGTGCAGGGAATCGAGGGAACTCTAGAGTGAGAGCTAGTATCTTTCCTGCCTAACCATGTTCAAGATTTTAAAATTTAAAATTAACCAATGTTCTTTATAGAACCAAGTAAGGGTAAAGAATAAATTTGCTCCTATTTATCACAACACATTTAAATACTTCCACAATAATACTTTCATAATTATTAATACTTTATATAAGAAAGAAAATGATATTTTATTTCCTAATGTTTTATACCGCATTTTAAAGTTCTGATAATTTTCATTTTCTACTTAGCTTTAATTAAAAATACCAAAAATAATTTTCAAGATTTTTCAAATCAAAACATACTTTCAAAAATCATAAAAAAACTTAAAGTATAATTTTATTAATTCTTTAAAAAATTTTTATATTTCCCTGTGGGTTCGATATCTCGGGGCTTAATCAGAAAGCCATATATTACTTGATAAACGATACGTATACTTACGTAGTATCCCGTATTATAAAATCATAATTTTCATATCTAAATCATCAGCACATATATTCGATGTGAAGTCAAGTTTTTGGTGCACAAATATAAATCAACATTAAATGAGAAGTCTTACTAAAAATCTTGTGTCAGGATAGAAAGTTTTGAAGTATAATGCCAGATTGAGAATTTTTTTGGAAAACTTAAGTCCAGGTGGATAGGTCCATTTATTGTGATAAAAGTTTATTCCTATGGAGCTGTGGATATTCAAGATCCTAAGACTGGAAAAATATTTAAAGTTAATAATCATAGACTTAAACCTTATTTTTCAGTCGATCAACTTAAATCTAATGAGAATCTGATGTTGGGTCACCCAGAATGTGTTCTGGGTTTGTTCGGCTGAAGACGTTAAACCAAGCGCTTTGTGGGAGGCAACCCATACTTATCAGTGTGCTTTGCTTTATGTTTGTTTTGTGTGCTTTGTTTGGCTTGTTTTTATATTTGGGTAGTAGTATTTTGGAGTTTTTATGTTATAATAGTGTTTATTTGACCTTATTTTATGACTTAGAGAAGTCGGAATGAAATTTTGGACATTTGGCAGACCTGTGCTAAATTGAGCACTGGTGGCTAAGCGACGCCTAGTTGGCTCTTAGGCGCCGGAGTTGTGAAACATGTGATAAATGAGGTTCTAGAAGCCTAGATGTGGGGAAGTGGTTTTGGAAGTTATTTTGGAGTTTTTAAACATTAAAGGGTGAGATTATGCACTTCTAAAGTCTATGAAAAGGCCCTAGATTAAGAGAAACACTTTGCCCAAGTCCTATTTTCATTTATGAGTCTTAGGAAGAGTGTTTTAAGTGCATCATGTCTTCCTGGGAAAATGAGATAAAAAGAGGAGTCTGATAAGAGTAAGTTCATTAGTGATAATGCTAAAGAGTTATTTAATGGATTTCTTGCCGTTAGTATTCAGGGAATTGGAGAAAAGATTGCAATGATCGAAGCCCGAGTGACTTCAATCGAAGCAAAGATCAATGAAATAAATGCACATTTAGAGCACATGGGATGGCAACTCAAGGTGCAATTTAATCATACAAATCACATGGAAGAAACGGATAAGGCGATGTTTCTGAAGAACAATCGGTTAGAAGAAGATGATGAAAGAGTGTTCAATCATCATCCTTTCTATCAAATTTATATTCCAGAAGGGTCAAATGGAAATAATAGTGGTTCTGGATATATTCCACCTACTAGAGAGTGGAATTAAATTATGGTTTGATCTTGTGATTTGTTTTGAGTATTTTATGTTTTATGAGTTTGATGTTTTTAAGTGTTTAATGTTTTATGTTTGTGAGATGTTGCACTTTAATGTTTGATTGTTATATCTTAGTGATGTAAACTTATCATTATGCTTATTGAGTCCATTTGTATATAGGGAATTTCATCTAAAGTGTTTGGATAGAAATTTTTAGTTTGTATTAAGTGTGGTTTGTTTTTAATGAATATAAGTTTGTGTTTATGTGAAACTTGATTAGAATCGATAGATAATAAAATTTTAAATTGGAGTTTTGGAGATTATTGAGCAAGAGACAATTATTTTAAGAAGATTAAGCGAGATTAACAAAGTGGTATAGTGAATTTTCTTAATTGTGAAAATCTTGGCACTGCCAACTAAGTGCCAGATTGCAAGCGTTTAAGCACCAGATTTTGCGGCTAAGTCCCGAAGGCCTCGGCTTAGGCGACGGTTCGCGAAAATTGGTTTTCAACAGTTAAAAACCCAAAAAACGCCATTTTTAACTTACATGTCGTCTTCAACATCTAACTTTCATAAATAGGAGCCTAGAGCATCAACATTTTGAATCGTTTAAAGGCCGATTTCAACAGAATTCTGATACACCTTAAAATTATCTGTTTTATGTTACCATATTTATGCTTATTTTTAAAGATATTGCGCTTTAATGAAAGATATTATGTATGTTTTTAGTTTCGGGTACTGTGAATGGAATTTAAAGGTAAAAGAGCAAAATTAGAGGAAAAATGTGGTCATGGAATAGTGGCGTCTAAGTGCCTGAGTCCAGACAAGTTGGGCTCCTCAGTATAAGATCTAGCGCCTAAGCGCCAGGCAAATGTGGAGCACTTCTAGAAGAGTGGCACGTAGGCGCCATAGTTGGGCGCCTAGGCGCCAAAGTTAGTTTGATCTCTATACATTGAATTTGGACAAGTTTTAAAGAGGTTCCTAAAGCAACCCTTAGTTATAGTTAGAGATCTACATATTAGAATGAATTTCTACATGAAAATAAAGAGTTTTAGGAGGGTTTGTAGAGAGTCGAGTGTGAGTTAAGCGGGTGAGACCACCATAGTGAGAGTGTGTGAGTTCTTTTGTATGTGCGAGTTTTGTGTGTGTCTTATGGAGTCAAAAGAAGTTTTCTTTCTTTCTCCTTGTGATGAGAAATAATCTTGTGAGATGAGAATGATTTGAAGATTTCTTTTTAATTTAAAATTTGTGATGGTATTTTCACTATTTCTTAATTAACTTTGCAAACTGACCACTTTTAGAGTTAAAATTTGTTACAAAACATAATGATCCGAGAGGGCTATGATTTCACCCAACTTGTGAGTACCATGATAACCTTTAGGATTGGAGGCCGACTCAGTTCACTGGTTAGCATAAATAGTTCTGGGGATAAGTTTTGATTGGTGTGGAATTAATGTTTCTAGGGTGAGAGGCTAGATTCTTTATTAATTCATTTTCAAGTTTGAATCTAAGGGTCTCTAGTATGTCTTATAGAGATGGCACAGTGGGTAAATTGGAGGTGAGAGGCCAGAATCTACTCAACACTACTACATTAGTTGGAACAAACTTTAAATTAACCAATGTTCTTTACAAGCACCGAGAGGGGCTACAGAATGTGTATGCTTTTATTTTTCACAATACAACACTTTAGCTTTAAAAATTAAAAATTTTCACTAATTATGAGCTCTTTGCATGGGGAAAGATATTTTAATATCATTTGAACTTTGTTTTAAATAGTGTTGTTTAGAAAATTAGCACTTACATTCTGCGTAGAATTAAATCTTGCCTACATCTACTTTTAATCTTTTCAAAATACTTCAACATTCTTCTACTATAAGTTGTGACTACAATTTTAATAGAATTCTTTCTAAATCAATATAGATAGTTAACGTTTCTCGGTGGGATTGATACTATATTTTTTAAGAAAGCTTTATATTACTTAAAAAGATATATATACTTATGTATTACCCCTAGTGTGAAAGCTTATTATCTATTTTATAAAACATTTTATTTGTTCACACTAGCTACTATAATATAAATTGGGTCAAGTTTTTGACCAACTTTTGAATATTAAAAAAATCTGCGTAATTGCAGGTTGAGTCAATTATTTTTAACTGTAATTCTAGAGAAATAATTAATTATGATGGAGCTCCTTCATATGGTTACCAGACACTAGAATAAAGTAAACCTTATCTTACACCCGCAAGGTAAGAGAAAAATCTTAGTTCTTGTAGATCAATAAATAACAAAGATTTTCCTCATTTAAATGATTATATGTATTTTGAGGCATTTTTTTAACATTCTGGATAGTATATTATTCTTCAAATGTCACATTTGATTATTTAGATTAAAAAATTTCAAGTTAAATGGTGGAAAATACTAGCTCTCACTATAGAGTTCCCTTCTCTCCCTCCACCTAGAGGCTAACTTCTCATATCAAAACCTAAAACAATAAACCAAATTGGGGGCTTTAGTCTCTCACCCTAAAGTCCTCTAAATTGTTCCCTTTAAAGTATATTTCCCTATTTATTTGCATTCAATTATATGAATTGTATTCTCATCCATACAGTCTCATATAATTTTTACCATTAGTTGATTGAGACAATACCATCATAGATCTTACATGTTCTCACAACAAATGTCAACATCTTAATTGTCAAAATCAAGAAGTAAATGAAGTATAAGGATTAAATCAGCACAACTTATTCTAGCATTAAAGATTAATACTTCCACAACTTCCATCCAACACTTAATTAGATTTCAATTTATGGAAAAAGATAAAGAAAACTACTCAGAAGTCATGGAGGAAACACAACAAAAAATATTTTTTAAAAATAGAAATCATGTAAAAATAGAAATCATGTAAAAATAGAAGAAATCTACATTAAAAACCAAATGTTGTTACAATGATAAAAACTTATCTCAAATTCCTCTCCATCAAACTCTTGAAGCTCTTTTGAATCTCTTCCTTTCTCTTACAGTGCTCCCTAGGATTGGTCGCCCAACACTAGAGGGTTAAAATCTCTGAAAATCACTAACAAACAATGGATTCTTACTTAGAATTATCTACCCAGCTTCCCCTTCACTAAGAATTAGATAAGTGAGAGGAAACCCTAAGTAAAAAAGCCTACAACTCCTTACTTATTTTTATAACATTCAAATCCACTCTTCAAATCTCTTCTAATCTTCTCTCTTTTCTTTCTTCTTCAAGTCCTTCTCTTTATAGTTTTCCAAAAAGGTGCCCTGGGATCTCTTCAAAATGTGTCCACATTCAATGAATCTTCCATGAGTTGCTTCTTCCAAGAGCCATTTGAATGTATTTTCACCCCCATTATCAGTTATTCACGTTTTCACCAAGGGTTACCTCAAACAGCCATTTAAAATTTGCCAAAAAAGTCTTTAAACTTCCATAATAACTACCTTGTGCTTAAGGGCACGGTCTTCGGGGCTTAGGCGCGGCCTTCTCTATCTGCTAGCACTTAAGTACTAGATCTGGGCGCTTAGGCACCCCAGTTCAATCTCACGGAATCTTCATTTTTTCTCCAAGTTTGATCCTTTTTACTCCTTATTCTATATTTGATCTTTTTAATTTTACCCGAAAGAAAAACACACAAACACCATCCATTAAAGTACAATTTCTCAAAAATAGGTATAAGAATGTGTACATAAATGTTATATATTATAGGTGTATCAAATTCTCCCAAACTTAAAATGTTATTCTTCCTCAAGTGACACTACAATATTTCAAAACCAAAGTAAGCAAATTATGTGAATTAGTTTCATTAGGAGATACTAAAATTTTTTTCTAGAAATGTAGTTGTCCAAGAAAAACCTTTAGTAAATAAGACCAACTTAAAGTTTAGAAATCTTTAAGATGAAGAAGTATGAAAATATGAGTTCATATCTAGTTCAAAAATACTTGCAGATTTTCCAAATATAGAGTTTAGGCATTTTATCTCCTTTACTTATAAAAAAATATTTTGAACTGTATTATACCTTTAATCTTGAGAGTTTCTCAAGTCTTATGCTTTAAAAAGATCAGATGTCGAACATACTGTTATTAGGCACTAATCGTCAAGCTTCTCCTTCCTTTTTCATATACTATACTTTACTTTTCTTTTTTTCTTTTCTTCTTCTTTTTTCTTTTTTTTTTTTTTGAAAATTACTTTATCTAGATAGGCCTTTAATGATTCCACTTTTCCTTTCCTAAAGCAAAGGTTTGATATATATCCTTTAATTAAAAATATAATAATAGTTTTTAAAATTATTTTTAATAAAACAAATTAAGTATTGAAAATAAAAGTCTAATCCTTCTATATTTTTCAAAAATACAACATCTTCTACTAGAGATAGTTACACAATATTTCACATCTCTTCACTAAGAATTTTTTTACTTCAAAATTTTCATCATCACTAAAGGTCTTAACTAAATTCTCTTACTCATTTCTATATTCAAAATTTTACTTCCCTAATATAATTTCATACACATAATCATTTTTCAATCAAAAGCAAATATATTGTAGCATATTTGAGAACAAATAAATATTAAGTTTTGAAAATTGTTTTTCATCCCCCCCAAACTTAAATTTTTAATAAAATAAAATATTATAAGCATAATATATCTATATATATATATATATATATATATATATATATATATATATGTATATATATATATATATGTAGGGATGAAAAATAATAATATCATTCTTACAAGCATTTTTATATCCTAAATGTTCAAGTATAAAAATTTAAAATAGGAGTATAAAAAAGTTGATCAAATTTTATTTTGATAACATATATGAGATTTAAAAGACTTTTATGTAGTGCTGGATAACATAAAAGCAAATCAATACAAACTAACATAACTTTCAACCACAACAGAAAGAAAATACATGTCAGTAGATTGAAAATTAAAACATAAAATTTTTAAGTGAAAGTTAGCTCTATTCTAAACTTCCCTAATATATTTGGAATAATTTCATCGCATCCAAACAAAATACACTCAAATAAATTTACTACCACATAAACAAAACATAATTACTCACCACAACATAGACACATACAACAATGTCTAACATAACAATAAATAAAACAACAAATGTCCAAACAATAATGAAATGTAAAAGTTCAAACACAACCATAACATACTCAAATCAATCCTCTCCTCCTCCGCCTCCTCCTCCTCATCATCATCATCATCATCATCCCACAAATTTGTAGGCTCAGTGAGGGTAATTTGGATATGAAGGAAATACCTCTGATCACCTTAGATAAGTTTCTCCAATGATGTGTGATATTTTTCACTATGCCTTTTCATATAAGTGTCAATATGATCTACATAATTTTCTAAATTTAGTACCTTGTCTGCAGTATAGTTTATGTTGTCCATGATCTTTTGCATTGATTGTGTTTGTGGATCAGGACTAGTAGATTGTCTATGGGATGTAGATGCACGAGAAGTAAAAGCATGAGATGTAGAAGCACCAGAACTTCTAGAAAATATTCCTCTTTAGCCAAAAATTGAATGCTCGTAATAAGACTTCACATTCACACTTTTGATAGGCTTTAGATGTTGTAAAATCTCCTCCCATCTATGAAACCATAAACCAGCTAGCTCACATAAAGTAAAGCTTAAGGATGCAAATCTTAAACCTACAGTAGTGGATGCTCTAGCAGAACTGGTGATTTCCTGATGAAAAAGAGATCCAATATCAATAAGATTTAATTGTTGAATGCAGAAGTTCAAAGTAGCTCTTTCTCTGGTTACTTCACTAAGATAATTCATAGGGATTAGACAAGCATAAATAAAATGGTGTCACTCTTTTCCCATGGCATCCAACTTTGATGCAAGAAAATTTACTCTTCTTCCACTGGGAAATTTTCCATAATCCCTATCTTGCAGTTAATGAAGATATAGTCTTATCCAAGTCTTCCATCATAGGATTATAATTTGCAAAAAAAAACATCAAATCTGAAGGTAGTTGGTAAAATAAATTAATTACCTCAGGGGAAAATGTTACTAGTTTTCCACTCACCATCACCTGATCCTCCACAGTTTCAGCGAGATTAGCATTAAACTCCCGGACTACAGAAATCACAGCAACAATAGAAAAACAACAGAAATGCTTCCACTGTCGATAGACAATCAAATCATTCACTGCTCCACCTGAATTTTTGAAACACAACTCAGAATTCAATTTTCTGGACTGCATCGCATATGCATATTTATCCAGTGCTTTCACACTCACAAACTTGCTCCAATCAAAAGTTGCATTCACCTTGCTCCTCTTCATTCTTGGTGCCATTTCTAATAATCACATAAAATTCAAAATAAATTCTAAACTCAAACCTAAATCACTAAACCTAACTTCAAAAATCTTAAACTAACATTCCCACGTAATATCCATCAACTTTTCTTAAAATTTCACCATATATAGTAATTTTCAAATTTTCCATAATGTACTCCAAATCTATGGTGAAAATTAAATATTTTTACATAGAAGTGAAGCTCTCACCTTGAGAAGATAAAATCTAGCAAATTTGACCAAATTCCACCAAGTAATATTTAAATTTGGAGAAGCCCTAGGACCAAAATCGTGAATGACCCATGAAGATAGTGACTACTGGGAGAAAAATGGAGTTTTTCAACTAAAATTTTCACCTATAACCGTTTGTGAACAGGTTTTCATGAACCGACGCTTAAGCATGACTAGTTTGGTGCTTAAGCACCTACAACTCATGTAATCCTGCGCTTAAGCGCGGGGTTATGGCGATTCAGCGCCCATGCATTAATTTGGATATTTTCAATTTTTGAGTTAACACATCTTACTTAAGTCATCCACCCCTAAGTGGTCTTTATAAATCTTAGTAACTATTTTCTTCCCCTTCTATTCTCCTCTTTCTCAAAATTTACAACTTTCCATAATTTTATTTCGATCATAATTAACACATAATTTTCACATGAACAAACACTTTCATTCACATGTCAAAATAAATAAAAATACAATTCACACAAATTATATCCACTCCAAAAGTTTTTGGATATGATAACTCCTAAATACATCACGACACAAGATAAAATTAACATCAAACACATTTAAAATAAATAAATACAAACAACAAGCAAACTAACTAGACTCTTGAACTTAATTCCATTCTCCATTGGGTGTAACATATCCCTGTCCTTCATTTATTTTTTTTGAAGCATTTGGCATATAGATTTGATAGAACGGACGATGAAGAAGAACTCTTATTGAGTCTTTCTTAATCCACTTGTTTTCCAGATACATCGCCTTATCAGCTTCTTCAATATAAATTGTATGGCTGAATTGCATTTTAAGTTGCCATCCAATATGCACCAAATGTGCATTAGTTTCATTCACTTTTGCTTCAATTTAGCCAAAATAAGCCTCAATTTTAGAAATCTTCTCCGCTATTCCTTTTATACTAACGGCTAGAAATCTGTTATATAATTCTTGCGCACTTTGACTTACAAACATCTTCTTGATGGCCTCATCTTTCTTCTTCAATTCACTTTCCTAAGAAGACAATTTTCCAAACTCTATCACTCCTTTTTCAACTCAGAAATCTTTTCACTTAGACTTTAGGATGAAAATTTCGAGGAGGGTAAGAATCTCTTCATTTTCATGCTATTTATAGACTTTGGAGGAGCCCAGACTCACTACCCACATTAACAAACCACCAAATAACGTTCAAAGTAAATTCCCCGCGTTTAATTATTCTAGAACATTATTTATGCACGTTCTTTTTAACTACTATGCATAAGCGCCGATGCTTATTGATCACTGACCGATTATGTGTGCTAATGATTTAGATGTGAAAAATATGATTTTATAATATGAGACACTACGCAAGTATATGTATCATTTATCAAGTAATATATGACTTTCTGATTAAACCCCGAGATATCGAACCCAGAGGGAAATGTAAAAAGTTTTTAAAGAAATAAGAAAATTATGTTTTTACTTTTTTTTAAATTACTTTTGAAAGTATGTTTTGATTTGTAAAGTATGAAAATTGTATTTGGTACTTTTGATATAAAGCTAAGCAAGAAATGAAAATTATCAAAACTTTAAAACACGATATAAAACACTAGGAAATAAAATATCTGTTTCTTTCTCTTATAAAGCAATAATAATTATGAAAGTGTTTTTGTGGAAGTATTTAAATGTGTTGTGACAAGTAGGAGCAAATTTATTCTTTACCCTTACTTGGTTATATAAAGAACATTGGTTAATTTGAAATTTTAAAATTTTGAGCATGGCTATGCAGGGAAGATACCAGCTCTCACTCTAGAGTTCCCTCGATTCCCTCTACCTGGGGGCTAACTTCTCATAACAAAATTTAAAATATCAAACAAAATTAGGGGGCTTTAGTCCTTCACTCTAAAGATCTCAAATTTTACTCCCCAATAAAAACATATCTCCTAATATATTTGCATTCAATTATATGGACTACAAATCTCACCCATATAATTGTCTGTGATTTTTATCAATTGTTGTTTGAGACAATACCGTATTGGATCTTACATAATCTCACAACAAATTTTAACATCTTAACTGGCCAGATTAAGAAGTAAATTAAGTTCATGGAATTAAATATTCACAACTTATTCCAACTTTAAACACTTATACATTCCACAACAATCCTACATAATTTAATTAATTCTTCATTTAAGAAAGCAAAAAGATAAATAAAACTACTTAGAACTCATGGAGAAAACACAAGAACACATTGATTTGAAAAGAGAAATCATAAAGAAAAAAAAAACAAGAAAAACTAAATATAAAAAAAAAGTAGAACACTTATCTAAAAATCCTCTCCACATGACTCCGGAAGTTCTTTTAAAACTTGACTTTCCACACGACAACACTACAGAGGTTAGTGCCCAACTTTGTTGACTCCAACTCTGACTTTAGACTTCAATAAGAACTAGATAAATGGATGAAATAAAATTTGTGGAAAGAAGGTTTCACACCAACCCTTTCTCCCCTAAAACTAAACTAACTTACTCTAAAAACGATAAACAATAAAAAACTGAAAGTAAAACTAGAAAAGTTTCTTTTGAAACTAGAAGAGGACACTGAAAATTAGAATAGTATCTTGAAAACTTAAATCTCCTTCTTCTTACATGACATAATTTTAATAATAATCCAAAAGGTGTCATGGTGTCTCTTCAAATTATGTCTCGATTCAATGTATCCACCAAAAGATGCATCCCTTCATTCAAATTTGCCTCCCAATGGAAGTTCATGAAGTCACCACCAAAATTTTCTTCAAATACCCCTTAAAATTGGCTCCAAAATGAAGAAAATTCAATTTTTAACTGTGGCGCTAAAGCGCCGACCAGGCGGTTGTTAGCTGCCAAAGTCCAATTTTTCATTTTTTTTCATTTTTTTTGCTCCAAATTTGATCCAATTTTGCTCCTTTCATCATAATCACTCATTTTCATCACACCTACAAAAAAAACACAAAATACCTTCCATTAAAGTACAATATCATCAAAAATATGTATAAAAATGTGCATAAAAACACTATATCTTTTAGGTGTATCAAAATCCCCCAAACTTAATAATGTTGCTTGTCCTCAAGTGACTCTTAATCACACAGAAAATTTTAGCATGCAAATTATGTAATGAGTTTCTTAGGAAGGTAACAAAATTTTGTTCTAGAAGCGGAATAGTTCAATTTAGAAAAATTTCACTAATTAAGACCAACCTAAAGTTTAGAATGTTCTTAGGTAAAGGATAATGTAAAATATAGTTTTCTATCTAATTCAGAAATACTTGTAAATTCTTCAAAATATAGAATTCACACACTTATTTTTCTCACTTAAAAATCTTTATTTAAAAATAATTTTACTTACTTTATGATAACCTTAAGCTTTAGATTTTCTCAGAACTTGTATCTTATACTTTAGGTGTGGAACCAATTTTTATTAGGCCTTTAAATCCTCAAGCTTCGCCTTCCTTTTTACATATTATTTATCACTTTTTTCTCTTTTTATTTTTCTTTTCTTTTCTTTTCTTTTATTTTTATGAGGCAAGGATTACTATATCCGGATAGGCCTTTAATGATTTTGAATTCCACCCTTCCAATTAAAATAAAGGTCTGATATACATCTTTCACTTAAAAATCATAATAAAAGTATTTGAAAATTACTCAATAAAGGCCTTTAATGATTTTGAACTCCACCCTTCCATTTAAAATAAAGGTCTGATATACATCTTTCACTTAAAATCATAATAATAGTATTTGAAAATTACTCAATAAAGAAATTTAAACTTTGAAGAATAAAAGTCAAATCTTCTATTTATCCAAAAATACAACATTTCTTACTAAAGATAGTTGAACTATATTTAACACAATTTTACTAAGAAAATTTTAACTTTAAATTTTTCATTATCATTATAAATTTTAACTAAATTCTCTTATTCATTTCTCTATTCAAAATTTTGTTCCCTAATATAACTTCATATACATAATAGTCTTCAATCAAAAATCAAATTAATTTTAAGTATCCTTGAGAACAAATAAAATTTTAGGTTTTTGAAATATTTTTTGTTTTAAAATTCCCCCCCAAGCTTTAATTTTTAGTTAGGATAAAACATTTAAGCATAAGAAATGATACATGTGTTAGAATTAAAAACTAACATAACATGCTTGCAGGAATCTTAATATCCTAATTATGCAAGTATAACAATTTAAAAACAGAAGTAAAAAGAAGTCAAATTCAAATTTTTCAGTTTTTCAATAAATAGAAATTTCAAAGTTTCAAAGGACTTCTACAGTAGTGGAGGTTTTCAAAGCAAATACACACCAACTGAAAATAACTGAAATTACACCAATACTAGATAACAAATGGTAGTAGTAGATTTTGAAAAGTTTTAAACATGAACTTTTTAAATAATTGTTTTTAATAGTGTTGCATATTCTCCTAACAGTTCTGGAATTAATGTACACACTATAAAAACTCTGATACGACATACACATTAAAACATTTACTACTACACATATATCACACAAAACAACATACAGAATATCAATCCAACAAAGATACATCTGAATATGCATAAAAAACAGTCAAATTATAATCAGCATATTACAAGAGTTCACACCACAAACACAACATCAAAACAAAACACAAGACATAACATACATCAGTGCATCAACAGAAACTCAGTAACACATTAAAAAAAATTAATCTACTCATCATCATCATCATCTTTCTCGTTCCAATCTCTGGATGACACATAAGGTATCTAGAATGGATGAGGGGGGATCTCAGCACTCATATCACCTCTAATCAATCTATTCAAACAATGCTGATAATTCTCCCCATATTCATCATGTTTTACAATATATCTTCCATATTATCCATCTTACCATCCATGTCTCTATTATGCTCACAAGTAAGACTCACCTTCTTTAAAATCTTTCTTAACAAACCAGTCTGTGAATCACTAGATGATGAAGCTGTCGAAGTAGTAGCACGGGAAGTAGTAGCAGCAGAAGCAGAAGTAGAAGCAGTAGAAGCTCTACCAAATCCTTCTCTCCAACCAAACTCTGAATGTACAGTGTAAGCTCCAATGTTTACACTGGTAATTGGTTTCAAAGGTTGAAGGACCTCTTCCCAGGTTTCAAATTTCACACCAGATCGCTCACATAATGAATGAATCAAGGCAGGAAATCCCATACCTACAGTAGTGGTAGATCTAGTAAAATTCAAAATATAATCATAAATGATTGCTCTAATATCTATAGGCTTCTCTTGCTGAATGAAATAGTTCAACACAGTTCTCTCCTTTGTAACTTCACTAGTATGGCTTGAAGGCAATAGCATAGATGAGATAAAATAAGGCCATGCTTTAGAAGTGGCATTTAACTTAGAGGCTTGAAAATTGGCTCTTTTATCATTGGTTATCTTCCATAATCCTCTTCCATCAGTCAGAAATGCCATTATCTCATCTAACTCTCCCTCAGTAGGATGATAGTTAGAATAAAAACAAAACATATCAGGAGGCAGTCGATAAAAGGTATTGATTACTGCAGATGTAAAATGTACTTCTTGCCTTCTCACCATCACCAAGTTCTCTTCTGCTACAGGTAAGTTTGCATAAAACTTTCTAACCACAAAAACAACAGCAACAGTGGAGAAGCAGCTGTAATTATCCCAATTCCTTCTAGAAATCATCTCCTCAATAACTTCTCCTGGCTTATTAAGCAGATGCTCGGGAATCAATTTACGTCACTGTAGTGCGTCGACATATCGTTCCTCAACCCTTACATTAACAAACATGTCAAATCAAATATTTTCTTTTCTCTCGAGCGCTTTGACTTTGGAGCCATCTCTAAAAATTTGAAAAAATTACCATAAATTCTAAAATCAAACTAAACTTTCTAAATTAACTTCCAAAAGTAATTTCCACTAAATCCAAGGAATTTCTCATCCTTTTCCTCAAATTTTCACCACGAATAGTGATTTTAGGATTTTCCAAATTGTACTCAACATACATGGTGAAAATAAAAAATTTTACTTAAGAGTAGTGTTCTTATCTTAAGGAACCCAAATCTAACAATTTTTGTTGAGATCAGCTTTCAAATGATCTAATATATTGATGCCCTAGGCTCCTTTTCACGAAAATTAGAGGTTGAAGACGATAGGGAAGTTAAAAATGGCAATTTTTTGGTATTTAATTGCTGAAAATCAATTTTTGTGAACTGGTGCCTAAGTGCGAAGCCTTCGGCGCTTAGTTGTGAAATCTGGTGCTTAGCCGCCAGTGCCCAGATTTTCACAATTAAGAAAATCCACTAAAACACTTAGTTAATCACCCTAAATCTCCTCAGAATAATTCCCCATAAATTTCCAATACTCCAATTTCAAATTTTAATATCCATCGATTCCGATCAAGTTTCACATAAAAACAAACTTATATTCATTAAAAACAAACCACACTTAATACAAACTAAAATTTTTTATCCAAACACTTAGGATGAAATTCGCTAATTACAAAAGGACTGAATAATAATAAAGATAGGTTCACATCACTAAGATGTAACAATCACACATTAAAGTGCAGTAGATCACTAACATAAAACATTAAACACTTAAAACAATCAAACTCATAAAACGTAAAATACAAAAAACAAACAACAAGATAAAACTAACATTTAATTCCACTATCTAATTTGTGGAATATATCCAAAACCACTAATATTTCCATTTGACCCTCATGGAACTTAAATTTGATAGAACGGGTGATGATTGAACACTCTTACATCTTCTTCTTCCAACCACATGTTCTTCAGAAACATCGCCTTATCCGCTTCTTCCAAGTGACTTCTATGACTGAATTGCATCTTGAGTTGCCATCCCATATGCTCCAAATGTGTGTTAGTTGTATTAATCTTTTCTTTGATTGAAGTCACACGGGCTTTGATCTTTGCAATCTTTCCTGCAATTCCTTGAATACTAACGGTAAGAAATCCATTGAATAAATTATTAGCACTGTCACTAATAAACTTACTCTTGTTAGAATCCTCTCTCTTCTTGATCTCATTCTCTCAGGAAGACATGATGCACTCAAAACACTCTTCTTAAGAATCAGGAATGAAAATAGGGCTTAAGGCAAGTGTTTTTCTTAGTCCAGGGCCTTTTTATAAACTTTAGAAGTGCATAAACAGCCCTTAAACATTTTAAAACTCCAAAATAACTTCAAAAACCACTTCCCCAGAATCTAGGCTTCTAGAACCTCATTTATCACATGTTTCATAACTCCGGCGCCTAAGCGCCAACTAGGCGGCGCTTAACCGCTAGTGCTCAATTTACTATAGGTCTGTCAAATGTCCAAAATTTCATTTTGACTCCTCTAAGTAAAAAAATATGGTCAAATAAACACTACTACAACATAAAAACTCCAAAATACTACCACCAAAATATAAAAACAAGCCAAACAAAGCACACAAAGCAAACATAAAGCAAAGCACACCGATAATTATGGGTTGCCTTGTCGGCATATTTTTAGGTTTTAAATTATATATATATATATATATATATATATATATATATATATATATATATATATATATATATATATATATATATATATATATATATAATTTAGAAAGTAGCATTTGATTTTAAAAATAATTTTAAATTTGAAAAATTATAAGATGTGAAATTAAACCGATCTCACATACCAAATAGTTTATATAACCGAGCACCGTATCACAAACTGTGTATCTATCCTGAGGAATAGACACACTGCTTGGTGATGGGGCTCGATTGAATAAACTAAAAGATTTATGACATCCGTTTGGTCTGCAAACCAATTTTATAAGCTGACAAGTTCCCCTGCTTAATATAAAGGAATTAAGCAGGGTTTATATTACATGGGTTCTTAAAGTTCCCTATAAGGGCAAGCCCCTATAATTAATTACATCTTAAATAACGTGAATCATTTAAGAAAACTCTCGATAATGATCAGTGGTTTTGCTCTCAAGAATTTCAAATTTTAAGGTTTTCAAATGATTGAATTTTGGAAATTTCAATAGGGAATGGCTCAAATTCGGAAAAGTTTCTTTTTGGGAATCAAAGGAAGAGAAGTAGGGGATGTCACGGACCAGAAGTGAACTTCGGTGACCTCCCAACTACCCTAATATTTGGCTTCAATTTGAGAGTTTATTTAATATTTCAATCCTGCCAATTTTAATTAATTAGGACTTATACTTGTACGATATGATTATACAAATAGACTCGAAGTTGTGAGGGTTTATGTCGTACCAAACAACTACCTCGGAGTCCTAAGACCGGTTAGGGCTTAATTTGCATAATATGATTATGCAAATGCCTAACAAAAATTTGAGGATTTATGTTGCACTAGGCAAACTACCTCGAAATCCTATGGCTTTGTTATTTAATTCTAAGAAAGGTTTTGCTGATGTAGACCCGAGTTTTGCTGATGATGATGGTCGTGCTGCCCACTATGCTCCAAGCTCCTTGTTGTTGCAGAGGTTTAGTTATAGAAGTCATAAATCAAAGGATGAGAGAAGTGTTTTGGTTTAGAGAAATCTTAAAATCCAAATGTCTTTAATGTTTTATTAGGGAAATCTTAAAGTTGAATATAACAACACCGATTAAGATCCCACGGTTCCATCCTTCCGGCATCGTTATTTTTATCGGCTTCACTTAGTCCAGATGAATTTGCTAAAATCAACTGAATGAGTTCCACACTTTCATTTAGACCATGGGAAGTCCCATTAGCAACACGTAGGTTACATCATCCAAGGTATTCTCGATCATCCAACAAGACGTTTTAATTTAGTTAAAGTTGTAGTTTTGTTGTTCTGTTTGTGATTAAATTTTGTGTTGTTTTATATTTTGAATGTTGTGATAGTGGATTTTATTTTGTAGTGACTTTTAATTTAGTTTTGGTTTCAGTTCAGGGACTATCCTAAAGGTTTTGGTTTTCATGCAACAGTCTTTTTTAACATGCAAGAAAAGTAAAGCGTAGTGTAGGTAAAAATAATGCAATAAAGTAAATTGCAATAACATAAAAACGTACCTGGAGGGTCTTCCCGTCACTCCAAGCTACACTTTAAAACACATATTAAAGCATTTAAATATTTCAACAAGTACCTAGGTAAAGACTAAAGGAAGGGTTTTGGTTGTCTACCAGAATCCTAATCCTATAGCTAGTCATTTCCTATGACGTCTAGGTTCTCGATTTTGGTTAAGGATGATTTTCTTCATCAAAGAACAATTAAGTTCAATAGTTCTTTAAAACTACCCATCATATTGAGGAAGTGTTTAGAACAAATCCTAAACAACTTTTCAATACCCCTGGGACAGTTTTGAGTTCAAGTGAATTTAATTACACAGGTGAATTAATCATCCAAGAGTTTAGTTAAGTTTTGTTCCCTTACTCAGTGAACTAGGATGTTTGATTATCCTATGAGTGAAGTGGCATTTCACTTAACACTTCATTTAATAGTTATAATAATTTAAAGCTTTCAGGGAAAAGTTAATTTGTTAAAGATTTTAATGAATTGAAGTTAAAGTTGATGATTTACTTTAATGTGATTTGATTATGAAATTTTAATCAATGATTTTAAGTTTGGAATGGTGTTTGGTTCATTTAAGATAAACTTTTTTATAAATGATATCGATATTTTATGTGAATTTAATTTTTTAGATTAACTTAGGTCAAAAGAGGTGTTTAAATTATTTATTAAATTTTGATGATTTAATTTAGATTAATTATATTAATTAATTTAATTTTTACATTATGTTTTAAAGTAAGTTGTCTTAAAATTATTTAAAATTTGCAAATTTGATTTAAGTATGTTTTGAAATGATTTTAAATTAGTTTCAAATATTTTAATTTACTTTTTAATTATTTAACATTTTAGTCTTTAATTAATTATTAAATTATTTAATGATGTAGGTTTTAATTACATTAAGAATTATTTACTTTTAATTATTTAATTATTAATTTCACTTATCCTCTTAAGTTTAAGAGTTAAATATTATTAAGTGATTTATTTAGGGATTTTTAAATTAAAGAATCAATATCCTCTAAAATTATATTCCCATTTTAATAATTCAATTTTAATTAATCTTCCAAAATTTAAATTATATAATTAATTAAAGTTTCATTTTTGATTTATTAAAGTGATTAATGGGTTCCTACCCTTTGATTTCCCAAAGTTTCAATCATCTAATAGAAAGTTAAAATCAGATATTTTACCCCCATTTTGATTAAACCTAAAGTTTTAATTAGGGGTTAAAATCTTTTAATTACCTTTATGCCCCTTTAAGCTTATTTATTTTGTAACTCATTAAATTAAGCTTAAATGAACTTAATATTTTTATGCCACTTCACTCATATGTCAATTAAGACATTAGAGGAGAAAATGTGATTTTTCTGAATTTAATTTATTTAAATAATTATTTTTAATGGAAAATAGGGGTTTTCAAAGAAAATTCACCAACATGACCAAGGTAAAGTTTCTATCTTTAAGAAAATTATGGGATGTTTCTAATGACCAGAGGACCACTTGGACCAATTTTAGTGATTTTTTTAATTATATTTTATTTATTATAATTATTTTAAATTTTGGAGTGTTAATTAATTATAAAATAAAATAAAAGTTGAAAAATAGATTTTATATTTTTCAAAAATCCTTCTAACCTCAAGAAAGTTAGAGAAACAAATTTTACATTTTTATGATTTTTCTTTGATTTATTAGAATTAATTTAGTGGGAAGGCTAGAAAATACTTTTTTTTTAATTCAAAAATTGTTTTAAGGCTTTGAAATTAAATATCTTAACCTAGAGACTTAGGAAAAATATTTGATTGGTTCCTAATTTATTAGGGGATCAAATATGACATTTTTATGATTTTTATTATTTTTGTGATTTTTATTATTTTTTAATTATTAAAAATATTAAAAAATGCTTTAAAATGAAAATTTTTATAAAATTCCAATTTTATTTTTCTTAGACTCCTCTGATATCAAAGAAGTCCCAAAATTAATTTGGTGAATTTTTTAAATGTATTTTTGGAGTTAGGAATTTTTAAAGTTTAATTTTGATTATGTGGCTTAATTGATCCATTTAATAGGGTTAAACATTTCCAATTGACTTCAAATTTTTAAGTGAGGTTCCCCTGATCCTAAAGATCAGTGGAGAATTATTTTCAAGTCATTTTAATTTATGATTAACTCTAATTAATTAAAGTTCAATTTAGAGTGATTAAAGCCAACTAGATTATCCTTAATGAATTAACTCAACCATAATTATCCTAGGGTCCTCTGGTCCTAAGGAACTTCACCAAATTTTCCTAGAATTTTCTAAGTAACATGCTAATTTTTGGAATTAAAATATCAAAAATAATGACATAAACTTAAAAAATACATAACTTGTCATAGGGATGGCCTCTGACCTTAAAAAATTCAGGGAATGTTCCCCAAGTTAGAGGCTTCAAAAGCCCTATGGTTTCATGCCATGGTGAAATGTCTATGCAAATGGAGAATTAAATTACCAAAATGAGTAATAATTAATTAAAAATAAAATACTCATCAAATTAACTCAATTTTTTTTCACATTATTCCTCTCTGTTCACTGAGCAAGTGAGTATTTTTCTTTTATTTTTGTGATTTTTCTATGCAAAGATATGAATTTTTTAAGTTCTAGTTATTTAATTAAATCAGAAAAATCCTATTTTCCTACTTATCCATGTTGGCGCCACGTCAACCTATGACAGATCGAACTCCATGCGTCATCTTATGGTTCGGCGCCTCCATTCGACTCAGCTACCACGCGGTCAGCGGTTCATGTTCCATCTCCTCGTCTGACGCCATCTGAGCCGTTCATTCGATACACGCGTAATCCGACGCCGGCCGATCATCGTCTCTGACTGGTGTGCACCTGTGACCGTTGACAATCTGACCATAATATCTCCCTTGATTCTCAATGGATTTTTGAGTTCTTATGCTCTATGGATTCGTCTTGAAAAGATGAACACATCCATACGGTTAACATGCCATGAAATTAAGCCAAACTAAATGGAGAAATCACAGAAGCTCGAGAGGAAGGAAGAGTCCATACCTTGGCTCTAAGAGGTAAAGCCTCAATCAGAGATGCTCAACACATTCGTTGGAGTCCAAGTAGGCTAGGGATGAAGCCTAGAGCTGTGGTGAAATGCCTAGAATTGATTTCCACCATGCCCGATCACAAAGCTTGGAGGCTGGAACAACTGGGTGGTCTGGAGAGGGGGCTTTCACTGGGGAACTCCTTCTCTACCTCTGGTGAAGGTTTGAGAGGAGTTAATTTGGATTTGGTGAAGAATTGGAGAGTGTCCCGTTTCGGCTCGATTTTCGACTCGAGAAATTTGGGCTCGACCTGGGGGATTCAAGGCAGGAAAACAGATGGGGATGAGCTTCTCTCGGCTAGGAGGAGTTCTGGAGTGATTTTGGCGTAGTTTCCTAAGGTTAGGTTCAGCACCTTTCATGGTCGAGAGGTGTGGTGTTTAAATAAGCGTGGCTAGAGGGCTTCTGTGGGCAATTCAGTGGTTGGGATCACGCTTGCCTGAGGAGAAGAAGAAGAGCCATGGAGTCCAATTGGAATGGGACAGCTCAGCAAATTGATTTTGAATTTTTGAATCCACCTAAGCCTCTCGGCCTGGTGTTTTCCGGCTACTGGGATGGCCGGCCGGCCAAGGTCAAGTTAGGCAAAAGTCAAGTGATGCGAGAGAGGTTGAGTGGTGGAATCAATTTGAGCATTTGATGGCTTTTGGGTGGAAATTTAATGGATATTTTGGATTTGGGTTAGGTGAGGCTAACTTAGGTTTACCCCTTGGTCTAAAGTCTAGATCTTTGCCCAAAGTGATTGGAGCTGGTCTTGAAGTCAATGGAGAGGTTTGGGTGAGCTTAGATGGCTAGTTTTGAAGTTTGGAAGTTGGATTTGATGGTTTGGAAGAAAGGAAAATGGAAGTGAAAGGGGTGAAGGAGAGGTCACTTCCCCTTGCCAAATTTGGCAAATATTGACTTTGGCATGTCATGGAAGAGTTCATGGGTCATGCCATGCTATGTATGAGGCCATGAGATGATTTCATGCAAAAGGAATTAATGGTTTTTTATGAATTTTGGAAATTATGCCATGATGCTTAATTTAGGTAAAGAGTCATGTACATGTATGGAATGCTTCATGTAATGCCATGATGTGATGATTAAATTTCCATGGGATTATATTAATAGGAAATTATGACATGTGGGCTCAATTTTGGGCTTTTAAAATTTAATTAAGTGGGCTTTTCAAAATGCATAAGGGTATGGGCCTTTTAACATGCATGTGATGATTTGAAATTTTGAAATCAAATATGGGATGACCAAATTGAATTGGAATTGATTGAAATTGGCTTTATATATGTTAAAGTTTGATTGAAAATTATTTTTGGGAATTTAGATTGGTCATGGGGTTTAATTTGAGGAGGATTTAGGCTTATGGGCCAAAATTGGGCTTTTTAGCCCAAGTGAATTTAAAAAGGGTTTTAGGCCAAAATTTTGATCAAATGAATGTTGGTTTTGGTATAGAAATGTGTTAGGAAAGTATTAGGACAATTTTGAAGAAAATTTGAGTAGATTTGGATTGGATTTGGATATGTTTAGGTTCATGGCTGATTTAGGGCAAAAATGGGGTCTTGAGTATTGAATTCAAATGTGAACCAAATTGGGCTTGGTTTTGGTTGAAATTGGTATTAAGAATGTTTAATTGAAGTTTAGGATTGAATTTGATCAAAATTGGGATCAATTGGGCTAATTTGGCTTGACATTGGGTCCATTTAGGTTAGGATTGGGTCAAATTGAGGATTTTGGCAAAATTGGGCTAAATTGACAAAATTGGCCCATGATGTAGTTGAACAAAATGAAATTGGGAATATTTGGGATTTTCTGGAATTTGGTTGGAATTTTTGGAATTTTTAGAATTTTGGGCCAAAAGGGTATTTTAGGGTATCAAAAGGTTATTTGGAGGGTATTAAAGTATTTTGGTGAATGTAAAAGGTGGGGGTTGTTTTAAAATGATTTTTAGAAATTTTGGGAATTTTGGGTAATTTTTGGAAGTTTTTGGAGAGTTTTTTGGTAGGCTCATGGCTATAGGGGTAGGCTTATAGATCTCACCCAAGTCTAACCACATTGGGACCAAGCTTAGCGAAATGGTAACCACTTTATGATTCTTCACATATTGACCTTAGCCATCTTAATCAAAGATCAGTGGCTTCAGTTCAATTATGTGAGTTTCTTAAAGGGTGAAAGGGGCAAAGTTCAAAGTTTAGGGTTAAAGGGTAAAATGGCTTAGGAGTGTGTGTGTGTGCAAGAGAAGCTCAGGGCACCCAGGGTCACCCTAAATCCAAACAATCCTATAGGAACTCACTATTGATTGCCCATATGGTGATTTTAACCTTCCAAGGTGATTTAGAGGTTTGCAACCATCCAAGTGGGATCCCAAGAGGAGTCAAGAAGTAGTTGAATTGCTAAAGGGTGGGTCCCAATTCTAGTCCTCTAGGATAGTCAAGGAGAAACCTTATGGCTAGATCCTAAGAAGCACTAAGGAGAAAAAAGACCTCACAAAAAATGAGGTCAACATGCCTCCCACAAAGCACTTGGTTTAATGTCTTCAGCCTAACATACCTAGAACACATTCTGAGTGACCCAACATCAGATGCTCATCAGATTTAAGTGGATCGACTGAATAAAAAGGTTTAAGTTTATGACCGTTAACTTTAAATATTTTTCCAGTCTTAGGATCTTGAATATCCACAGCTCCATAGGAATAAACTTTTATAACAATAAATAGACCCATCCACCTAGACTTAAGTTTCCCAGAAAAAATTCTCAATCTGGCATTATACAGCAAAACTTTCTGTCCTGACACAAGATTTTTAGTAAGAATCTTCTGATCATGCCATAACTTCATCTTTTTATTATAAATCTAAGCATTTTCATAAGATTCATTCATTATCTCTTCAAGTTCATTTAATTGCAATAATCTCTTCACTGCAGCATCTTTCAAATTATAATTGAACTCTTTAATAGCCCAATATGCTTTATGCTCAAGTTCAATAGGCAAATGACAAGCTTTTCCAAAAATCAGCCTATTTGGGGACATTCCTATAGGGGTTCTGTAGGCAATCCTATAGGCCCACAAAGCATAATCCAGTTTGATTGACCAATCCTTTTGTTTGGATTAACAGTCTTTTCCAATATTTTTTTAATTTTAGGATTGGATAATTCAACCAAACCACTTGTCTGAGGATGATAAGCTGTAGCAATGTGATGATTTATATGATTTTTCTTTGCTAACTTCTCAATAATCACATTTTTAAAATGACTTTCCCCAATTGTTATGATTACTCTTAGTATTCCAAATCTGAAAAATATATTAATTCTTAAAAACTTTGCAAAATTTTGAGCATCACATCGAGTTAAAGCAATAGCTTCAATCCATTTGGAAACATAATCTATTAATATCAAAATATAAACATTTCTAAAAGATGGTGTAAATGGACACATGAAATCTAATCTCCAAACATCAAATATTTCAACTTCCAACATATAATTGAGGGGCATCTCATTTCTTCTAGAAATATTGCCTACACGCTGACATCAATCATAATTTTTAATATAAGCATTCACATCCTTAAAAATTGTAGGCCAATAAAATCCAGATTGTAAGATTTTATATGCAGTTCTTTTAACTCCAAAATGTCCCTCATAATCAGAATCATGACATTTTGAATAATTTCGCAAGTCTCCTCCAAAGGTACACATCTTCAAATTATAAGATTCTTTCCTTGTTTATATAAAAATGGGTCATCCCAAAAACAAGTATTAGCATCAAACAGAAATTTCTTCTTTTCCTGGTATGTCAAACCACAGGGTATAATATTACTGACAACAAAGTTTAATATGTCGGCAAACCACGGAACACACCACTCATTAACAGTGAATAATTTTTCATGAGGAAAATGTTCATTAATTTCTTCAGCATCACAGAGAGATTTTTCATTTTCAAGCCTGAACAAATGATCAGCAATTTGATTATCAGAAGCCTTCCTATCTACTATCTCAAAATCATATTCTTGCAAAAGAAGAATCCATCTAATCAATCTCGGCTTCGCACTCTTCTACCTCATTAAATATTTGATAGCAGAATGATCAGTATGCACCACACATTTAGTTCCAATTAAATATGATTGAAATTTATCAAAGGCAAATACAATATCTAATAACTCTTTGTCAGTAGTGGTATAATTAATTTTAGCTTCATTAAGAGTTTTACTAGCATAATAAATAACTTTGAAAATTTTATCATATTTTAGACCCAAAACAACACAATAGCATAACCACTAGCATCACACATTAATTCAAAAGATTTTTTCCCAATTTGGTGAAATTATAACAGGTGCAGTGACTAATTTTTCTTTTAATGTTTCAAAAGCTTTTAGGCAATCTTTATCAAAATAAAAAATTGCATCCTTTTCTAGTAATAGGCATAAAGGTTTTATAATCTTTGAAAAGTCTTTAATGTAACTCCTATAGAGTCCAGCATGTCCTAGAAAAATTCTAATTCCCCTTACATTGGTCGGACAAGGTAAATTAGAGATAACTTGAATTTTTGTAGGATCTACCTCCAGTCCTCTTTCTAAAATCTGATGTCTCAATACAATTCCTCCTGCTACCATGAATTGATATTTTTCCTAGTTAAGGACTAAATTAGTTTCTTCACAGCATTTTAGAACTTTAAAAAAATGTTCTAAAAATGATTCAAATGAAATTCCAAACACTAAAAGGTCATCCATAAAAACTTCAATCCCTTTTTCATTTAAATCACAGAAAATAGCCATCATACATCTCTAAAATGTAGCAGGGGCATTACATAAACCAAAGGTCATTCTTCTAAAAGCAAACATACCATAAGGAATGGTAAACCTAGCTTTCTCTTGATCCTCAGGAGCAATTTGAATTTGGTGGTAACCAGTATATCCATCCAGAAAACAAAGTATTTTTGCCCAGCCAGTCTATCTAGCATTTGATCCAGAAATGGGAGCGGAAAATGATCTTTCCTTGTGGCAAGATTTAATTTTCTATAATCAATGCATATTCGCCACCCTGTAACTTGTCTTGTTAGAATCATTTCATTCTTTTCATTAACAGTCACAGTTACTCCTCCTTTCTTAGGAACACAGTGAATAGGACTAACCCATGCACTATCTGAAATAGGGTAGATAATTCCAGCATCCAACCACTTCAAAATTTCTTTCTTAACAACATCTTTCATGATAGGATTTAATCTCCTTTAGGGATCAGCCCGAGGTTTACAATTATCATCCATAAAAATTATGTGCATACAAATTGAAGGACAGCTTCCTTTAATATCAACAATTGTCCATCCAAAGGCTTTCTTGTACTTCTTCAAAATTTCAAGCAAACTCTCTTCTTCTTTTTCAGTCAATTGAGATGAAATTATAATAGGCAAGGTTGGGAGGTTTTTTAATTCAAGTTTAGGAGGTTTTTCAATTGATGGACCATAAGATTCATCTCTTTCATTCATAGCCAACAATTCAAAATGAACATAATTTAATTCTTCCTCTTGAAAATCTTCAGAATGATGTAACTCCTCTTCTTGCTTATGTTCTAGTTCTTCTCTTTCAGTTTTTTCTTCATAAGTTGACTTGAAATGAGATTCACTCAAATATCTGATAACATCCATCCTATAACATTCATCATCTTTACCTCTTGCAAGATATTTCATTCATTTCAAAAAATTGAATGTAACAGTTTGATCATTAACCCTCATAGTTAATTCTCCTTTTTGCACATCTATCATTGCTCTACCTATGGCTAGGAAAGGTTTCCCAAAATGATGGGTATTTCTTTGTCTTCCTCCATATCAAGCACAATGAAATCAACAGGAAAAATAAATTGATCCACTTTAACCAAAACATCTTCTATAACTCCTTTTAGATATGTGATCGAACAATCTGCTAATTACAGAGTTACAGTAGTTGGGGTTATTTCTCCTAATCCCAGTCTTTTGAATATTGATAGAGACATAAGGTTAATGATTGCACACAAATCACATAAAGCTTTTCCATAGAATCTGATTCCGATTGCTCATGGAATTGTGAAACTACCAGGATCTTTAAGCTTTTCAAAAAGCTTCTTCTGAATTATTGCACTGCACTCCTCACTAAGTGTAACTGTCTCATTATCTTCAAACTTCCTCTTTCGGTTGAGAATATCCTTCATAAATTTTACATAGCTTGGCATTTGTTCTAAGGCTTCAGCAATGGAATATTAATGGTAAGCTTTTTAAATATCTCCAAGAATTTTGAAAATTGCTTATCCAACTTTTGTTGATGAAGTCTCTGAGGAAATGGAGGTGGTGGCTTTTCTAAATCAACCTTAAGTGGAGAAATCGGTCTTCCCAAACCATTCGGAGCGTCCTCTTTTGGTTATTCAATCTCTTTTTTCTCTACTTCAGTTTCTTTCTGAACTCTAACTTCCAACTCTCTTCCACTTCTCAGTTTAATTGCTTTTACATGCTCTTTATTCTTATCTCTTGGATTCTCTTCAGTATTATTTGGAAGCATTCCTTGGGATCTATTATTTAATGAATTTGCAATTTGCCCCATTTGATTTTCAATATTTCTGATGGATGCTACTTGAATTTGCAATTGATTTCCTATATGTGACACCACTTCTTCAATAGACAACTTCTTCTCCTTTAATTGTAAAGCATTATTAAAACCTAGTGGATAGGTTAGTCTATAATTATTATTTCCTTTGTTATTCCAGTTCCCCAATGGGTTTACTTGGTGGTTCCCCATTATTGATTAATACCACCCTGATTATTTGTATTCCAGTTAAAATTTGGATGATTCTTCCAACCTGGGTTATAATAATTGGAATATGGGTTATTAGACTTGCTTATAGCATTCAAAGTTTCTAGTGAAGTATAAAAATCAACCATTTGGCCTAATGAATTTTCTTCAATCATGCAATTTGGCTGAGAAAAATTCATCCCAAATTAGTCTATCTTCCTTGAAATTGCAACAACGTGATTTGCTAACATTGCAAAAGCATAATTTTTATGAACATTGGCCACCTTTTTAGGATTAACCTTTCATAAGGCCATTAAAAATTATTAGTAGCCATTTTTTCAATTAAAGCGTAAGCATTAGAAAACTGTTTAGACATTAATGATCCACCAGCAGCAGCATCAATAATTGATCTAAGAGATCCAACTAATTCATTGTAAAAGGTTTGAATTATTAACCAATCTGGTATAGAATGATGTGGACATTTTTTGAGGAGATCTTTAAATCTTTCTCATGCTTCGTATATTGATTCACCTTCAAACTGACAAAAAGATGTAGTATCATTTCTCAACTTCGCAGTCTTCGATGGTGCAAAATATTTAGCAAGGAATTTTTGTGCTAAATCACCCTAAGTTCTGATAGATCCAGGTGCTAATGAATTTAACCTTATCTTAGTTTTATCCCTTAGTAAGAAAGGAAAAAGTCTGAGTCTAATAGCATCATCTGAAACACCATCATAATTAAAAGTAGCACACAACTCTAGAAAATTAGCAAGATGCCAATTAGGATCTTCAGTTGTTGCTCCCCTAAACTGATTATTAGAACCAATTGGATAATATCAGGTTTAAGCTCAAAGGAATTAGTGGCTATAGCAAGATGTTGAATACTACTATGAAGTTCATCCACTGTAGGGTTAGCATAATCTCTTAAAGGTCTGAATTCTTGATGGATGCCAACATTTTGATTTTGATGATTTGTCATTTCTTGAATATTTTTATCTTTTTCAGAATTTTTTAATTTTTTTGATTTTTATGATAGTTCTTTTAAATTCAAAATTGTAAGGCACAAGTCCCTCAGAACTTGAACTACACATACAACAATAAAATAAAACAAAACACAACACACTAACAAAAACAAAGAAAATAAAAAATTTAAATTTTCTTAATTTTATTTAAAAATACAGTCCTAATTAATCTCCCCGATAATGGCGCCAAAAACATGATCCCCAACCGATTACGTATGTTAATGATTTAGATATGAAAATTATGATTTTATAATATGGGATACATATCGTTTATCAAGTAATATATGACTTTCTGATTAAGCCCCTAGATATTTAACCCACAGGGAAATGTACAAACTTTTTAAAGTAATAACAAAATTATATTTTTACTTTTTTTAAATTACTTTGGAAAGTATGTTTTGATTTGTAAAGTTTGAAAATTATTTTTGGTATTTTTGATATAAAGCTAAGCAAGAAATGAAAATTATCAGAACTTTAAAACACGATATAAAACATTAGGAAATAAAATATCTTTTTCTTTCTCTTATAAAGCAGTAATAATTATGAAATTATTGTTGTGGAATTTTTTAAATGTGTTGTGACAAATAGGAGCAAATTTATTCGTTACCCATACTTGGTTCTATAAAGAACATTGGTTAATTTGAAATTTTAAAATTTTGAACATGGTTAGGTATGGAAGATACCAGCTCTCACTCTAGAGTTCTCTTGATTCCCTCCACATGGGGGCTAACTTCTCATAACAAAATTTAAAATACCAAACCAAATTATGGGGCTTTAACTTGTCACTCTAAAGACCTATAATTTTACTGCCCATTAAAAACATATCTCCTAATATATTTGCATTCAATTATATGGACTACAATTCTTACCTATATAATTACATGTGATTTTTACCAATTGTTGTTTGAGACAATACCGCATTGGATCTTACATAATCTCACAACAAATTTTAACATCTTAAATGTCCAAATAAAGAAGTAAATTAAATTCATGGAATTAAATCTTCACAAGTTATTCCAACTTTAAACACTTATACATTCCACAACAATCCTACATAATTTAATTACTTCTTCATTTAAGAAAGAAAAAGATAAATAAAACTACTCAGAACTCATGGAGATAACACAAGCACACATTGATTTGAAAATAGAAATTATAAATAAAACACAACAAGAAAAACTAAACATAAAAAAAAGTAAAAGAAAATCCTGTCTACAAGACTCCAGAAGTTCCTTTAAAACTTGACTTTCCACAGGACAACACTAAAGAGGTTGTCGCCCAACTCTGTTGAATCCAACTCTGAATTTAGACTTCAATAAGCACTAGATAAATGGATGAAAGAAAATTGGTGGAAGGAAGGTTTCACACCAACCCTTTCTCCTCTAAAACTAAACTAACTAACTCTAAAAACTATAAACAATAAAAGACTGAAAGTAAAACTAGAATTGACTCTTTGAAACTAGAAGAGGACTCTAAAAATTAGAAAAGACTCTTGAAAACTTCACTCTACTTCTTCTTACATGACATAATTTTAATAACAATCTAAAGGTGCCTTGGTGTCTCATCAAATTATGTCCCGATTCAAGGTATCCACCAAAACATGCAACACTTCATTCAAATTTGCCGCCCATGGGAAGTTAAGAAAGTCACCACCAAAAGTTGCTTCAAACACCCCTTGAAATTGACACCAAAAATAATAAAATTTGATTTTTAACTGCGGCGCCTAAGCGCGGACCAGGCGGCGCTTAGCCGCCAAAGTCTAACTTTTCATTTTTTTCATTTTTTTGCTTTAAATTTGATCCAATTTTGATCATTTCATCATAATCACTGATTTTCATCATACTTGCAATAAAAACACAAAATACCTTCCATTAAAGTGCAATATCATCAAAGATAGGTATAAAAATGTGCATAAAAATACTATATATTTTAGGTGTATCACTTATTTAAGCACAAGTCGACTTAATGTCCAAATAAGAAATCTAACATGTCTAGGGCATAAATTTCTCAAGGCGAGGGATGAAAAAAATTGGTTAGCATGGTTCTTACAATTAATTAAGTCATTAATTTACTTTAAAATTTGTTGTGTCAGAAGATTCACTATGATAGAGTGACAATTTAATATCTTAGAGTTGCACAAAGGTCAAACACACACAGATAAAATATAAGTAATAGGATGAGACGCCAGATTTTTCTACGTGGAAAAATCCTTGAAAGAGAAAACTATTGGGTCTCGCCCAGTCAATCTAATCCACTATAAGATTCAAGATACATAGATTCACTCTTGTCCTGAATTCGAGAAGTTGAAATCACAATGTCAAGACCACATATATACCATAGTCATCCGGGTTTAATAACCATAATTGGGCTACAACAAATTTAATTTTTTTTTTTTTTACGATAGTAGAAATAGTGAGTCGCGAAGATGGTATATAGTTTATTTTTATAAAGGAATTAATGTGACATAAAGGCTGGAGTCGGCGGCTACAATAGCGTTAGTTGGTTATGGGAGTCGTAGTTAGAAGGCGTAGTAGTAGTTAACTAGATGAAGTAGGTTGATCACATATGTTGTGGTTGGTAATTATAGTAGTGTCGGTTAGCAACAGAAGCCACAATAATGGAAGGTTGTAATGACAGCAGTTAATCACATAGGTCATAGTGAAAGATTGTAATAGCAGGCTGAACTTTCTATGGAAGAGCCTTAGTGGAAGGAGTTGTAATGATAGTAGTTGAACACATGGAAATTAAAGTAATAAAGTCACAATGATGATATCAATTGTCCACAAAAATCTTATTATGAGGCTGCAATGATAACAGTTGATCACATATATAGGTCGTAGTGGAATGCTACAATATTAGCAATTGATCACATAAACCGTATTGGAAGACTAAAATGATAGCAGTTGGCCACGAAGGCCATAGTGAGAGGCTTTAGTGATGGAGTTGACCACACAAAGCCGTGGTAAGCTAACTACAGGTAACTGGCAACATGGACCATGTTAGGTTGGTGTAAGAGTGTTAATTTGTCATTAAGGTTGTAATTGAAGACTGTAATAACAATAATTAGTGATGTAGGCGGTAGTAGAAAACAGTAGTAGTAATTAATTAACCACATAGGCCTTGTAGTAGTAGTAAAGAGCACTTTTGTAATGTGATACGCTCGCCTCTCACATCTCACCTACGCTCACCTACCTCCCACCTACCACTCTCTTGATTTATTATAAATATAGAGGGTATGAGGCTTAGGGAGAGCAAGGGAAGAGGAGTCTTAAGCTACCACGAAGGAGGAGAGAATAGCTAGAGAGCTAGAAGAGGAGAGCATCTTGAGGCCTTGTATCAAGGTGTTGCTTGAGAGAGCTATAGAAGGAAGATGAGGGCTCATCTCTATGTATAAGCTATGTATTCTCCATTTCTTTTACCTTAGTGAACTATTTGATTGATTACCTCCCGTGGACGTAGATCCGGTTGGATCGAACCCGTAAACCATACGTAATTTGCTTGTGTTCTTGCGTTTCATTTCTATACCAAGAAGTACATATCTCACAACAATTGGCACTGTCTGTGGGAAGATCTATACTTCTTAGCTAGAGATGTTCAAGTGAAGGTGTTTGCGGCTAACGACGAAGAAGAGGAGCTCGGCATTCACGAACATAGAAGCAGGCGGATCGCGTTGCAGGTAGCAGAATCATGGAAGATTCGGTGAGCAGCGGAAGCTTTGATCGACTGGATTCGCACCGCAGGTTGTGTGGTTCGGCGAGATGGAGGAGGAACGGTCCGAGAATGGGCGGATCTCGTGAAGGAGAAGGACTTCGCAACAACTAGCGCACGCCACGACAGGAATTTTATATTCGGCCAGGCGCTGCCGGCTTTTCTTGACTAAATTAGAAAGCTGGTGCAAAGGAAAACATTAATCGTGCGGCGGCGAGTAATTAATTTGAAATGGAATCAATGAATATTCTATTCCTAGTAAAGGTGGTCAACTCTCGGAATTCAGCAAGTGCTCAATGAAGCGGATTTTAGACATTAGCAGGATTAAGCCACAATAATGGGGTCTGCTAAATTTGACATCGAGAAATTCACAGGAAAGAATGATTTCGGCCTGTGGAGTGTCAAGATGAGGGTCTTGTTGGTTTAGTAGGGTGTTGCAAAAGCCTTGCAAGGGCCGGCGGCACTGTCGGCCGACATGACAGAGAAAGAGAAGATTGACATGCTAGTTTGATAATCTTGAGCTTGTGCAGCAAGGTTCTGCGAGAGGTGTCGACGGAGACAACGACTCAAGCACTTTGGGTAAACTCGATGCTCTACCTAATAAGTCCACATTTGTATGCTCTTCCTGAAGCAACGCCTATACTCTTTAAAAATGCACGAAGACAAATCAGTCTCGGAATAGATCGACGAGTTCTACAAGATCATAGATGATCTTGAGAACATCGACGTCAAAATGAATGACGAGTACAAGGCACTACTGTTGCTAAACTCTATTCCTAAGAGATATGAGCAGTTCAAGAATGTATTGCACTATGTAAGGGCGCAGACGATTACTCTGGAAGAGGTTCAATCATTAATCAGAGCCAAAGAGCTTCAGAAGAAGCACGACATGAAGGAGAGAAGCTGCGGAGACTGTCTGATGGTTAGAGGAAGATCGAGCAAGAAGGGTTCTAAAAGTGATCAGAGCCGATCAAGGTCTTATCGAGATGCTCAATTCGGGCATAAGCTCATCAGATTCGACATCCGTTTCACTTTCAAAATATGCTCCGAGAGCCTCCAAAAGCAGTTTAATGGCTTGATTTGGTTTAAATTGGACTAATTTTGATATCATTGGCTTTACCTTGTCGATCCAGTCAGGTTGACTATATTTTTACTGGAATCGGACTTCCAAATGACTTTTTATCAAAGCTTAAACATTTCTTTCTAAAAAAATTGAATTGATATCCGTTTGATGTCTTGAGATTTGAGCCTGATGTTGAAAATTTGTTCGAGGCATATCAATATGGAAGATTTTGTTAATGTAAATGTATAAAGTAAAGTTTAGGTGTTAGAAATGTAAATATATGGGAATTGGGTGGTATGTATGTAAATGCCAAATGCCTCATTTTTCGTTCCTGCCAAAATTCTTAGGAAGGTTTGCATCCATACCACTTATTTCTATATATATACATATCCAGCACCTAAACTTCAACTTTCACATTCATGCCACCTTACCTTTGCATGAAAAGGCCATATTTTATATGTAATATAAGAGACTTAGGTGTTCTAAATGTAGCAAGTCTAATTTAGGTGTTAGATATGTAAATACATAAGAGGTGGGTGGTATATATGTAAACGCTCCTTCTTTAAAAAATGGAATTTGTAAAAAAAAAAAAAAATTGAAAGTGGCCTTTGTCCCCCGTTAAATCTATGATTCATTAATTTTATTCTTTGGCTATTTGCATTAGGTTGAAGGATGGGGATTTTTCTTGGACCATTATGTGAAAATATTTACAATTACATAGTATCTTAGCTAGCTCTTTTGATGTTATTGACTTACTATGCTATTTTATATTGGTTTATGCTTTTTTTTATTGTTAGAAATTCCTATTTCTTGAGGAGTTGGAATGGCTTGCATGATATATTGGGAGATTCAGGGTTTCATTTTTCCTTATTTTTCTATCTCTTTCGAGAGAATATATTACGTAGAATATCTGTATGAGCGAACAATTAATCAGATTCATGCTGGTTAAAGTATAGAATTAATATAGCTTTTAAATACGGCTCATGAAATTTCCCTAATGATATCGTATGACTAACATCACGAAGATATAAATCCAACATACAACATAATATCATAAATAATCTTACAATAAGACACGTCTCAAACCTAAAAGATGATTAGAAATAAGACTACGCACATATAAGTACTTAAATATATCCATTCTTTCTTAGTCATAGCACTTTTGATATACCCACATTGCACTATATCAATTTCATTTTTGGTTCCATTAGATGGGGAACCAACTTGCTATAATTAAAGTCTTATTTATAACTAATACATCAATTTGGAATTCTATTGTTCACTTTGTTTCTTTTTAATCTATAAACTTTATTATAAACCATCTTTTTATTTTTATGGCAAATGTAGAAATTTTATAAGAGTGCATTTGTAAAGTTGTTTAAGGCACTTCACTTTGAGAACTTGAAATATGAAATTTTAGAGGAATTGTACAGACTGCTTTTATTAATGTAATAGAACACTTTATATTAGAAGATTTATACTACAAACATAATCATATATGTCTTGCTCTTCATAGATGATTGCATTTTTGGAGTCTTTTGGTGTAATTTTCTATTAATTTCTTCCTTCAATTTGTAGCATGTATTTATAACTATTATTTATTGGAACTCCATGTTCTTTGATCTCTAAATGTTAAGATACAAAGGCAGAAAGAAAAAAAAAAGTCATGTTCTACAAATTGGGGGTGAACTTTTTGACTATTTTAAAACATATAATGAATGATTTATTTCAAAGAATAGTTTGGCGGTTTATTTTTATTCTCTCTTAATAAGTATGCCAACCTTCTATTTAAAATGCTTCATCTATATGATTATAACATAAGAAAAATATGAAATTTATGCAATTATATGTAAAGAAGAATTAGTTTCCTAAATAACCCAACTTTTAGTCTTAATTTTGAGAAAGTCACAATGAATACTTACAAAAAGGCATCTAAGTAGAAAACTTGCATATTTATTGAATGACATATATGGACGTCTTTAAACAAACTTTATTTCATGGAATCTCATATCATAAAAATTTTCATTATGCGCTGCATAACACATGTATCATCATCGTCGTCGTCGTCGTTAAATATAGACCAAATGCTGGTTAGTTTTATTAATCTAAATTTTAGTGCATTTATTACAACAATGTTTTGTAAAGCATCAAACCTCTCTATTTTTTAATATTAATTTTGTTCTCTCATATTTTAATAGCATTGAATATATTTTTTTATATTATTCATAAACCAACATTCAATATATCAGCATTAAACCACAATCTATCATTTTTCCTCCTTTCATTATTCATTTGTATTATCAATTTTAAAAGTTTCTACCATTCTCAAATTGACATGCAATACATAACATTTTCTTGCCTAACACTTAGAATTATATATACAATCTAAGAGCTAGTTAAGTTGAAATTTACAAAACCTATCAATATATATGAATGATAGTCTATTATTCTACAACATTCTTACAATATTCTTCATTTCAATTATGTAAATTTAACAAAAATTATACCATCTATATCACTCACTTCAATATATCAAAATCTTGAATCTTTGTTGTAAAAAATTAATTCCCGCAGATTTTACAGTAGATTGCTTCAAGTAAAATTAAAGTTGAAATTAATATAATTTGATTTGTAGCTTAAGAAAATTTTGTGTTTGGTGCATTGTAATTTTGAGGAGGATCTTTCATTCATTTGAAGGGGGGACAATACTGGAGCCTATCCTTCAAATATATTAAAAAATCTCTTATTCATGAACATATGCCTCTATCACTTACACTTAATTTCAACCATATATTATAAAGCTAAGAGGATTTGGAAATCTATCTAATGCATGCAAACTGAGAAATAGCATCAATAGGGAAGATCCATAGAATCTTCCATTCCATGCGTGCATTCTTCAACACACCTACAAATAATTTATCGCAAAAGTGATTCCAAATTTTGATTCCTGCTTGCTCAAATGACTCATTCTTCTTATTTTAAAATGATAATGTTTTTGCTTAAAAAAAAAAGATTGAGCACCAATACATTGTTTTGAAAGCATGATAGCACCACATAACGAATGTTCGAAGTATAAAATAGTGTTGCATTCAAACCATGAGAATTTAATCCTTAACAAAGCCATAAATTGAATCAATCAAAAACATAATCAACATCTCCGCCATAATTATATCATAATCATACAAGTTTTGAGTTGATCATCATAATCTAAACATTTTCACATAAATCTTTTTGCAAGAGTACTTAGTGCAATGCCTTTGAAATGTTAACTCCCCAAAGTTTTTTGAATTCAGCTTGAATGTTCATGTAGCTTCTTCTACATGACAACATTCCACATTGTGTTGAAAAACTAAAACAAAAATGTTTTAACTGTTTGATACAATAAAGGCATCAAATAATCTTTTATTAATAAAAAGGCACTTAACCTTCGAAAGCAACTAGAATAAATTTTGAGTTGAAGATGGAATAGATCATAATTTGCTTTTGGGAGGAATGATGTGGGAATGAGGACCATTGCTGTAGATTCTGTTCAAAGCATATCCCGTAGCATATCCATGCCATTCTTTTTGCATTTCAGCCATATAAGTAGTCAACAAATGCAGAAGTTCGACAATGGAGTTAAGTGAATAATATCACTAAGGTGTGAAGTTTCAGAATAACAGACAATTCTCCTTTGGCAGAGAGAATAGACATAGTGCGCGAGAAAAAAAAAAAATATATTACTTGTGGTTGATCGTATGTGCGGACGATGGTCTGTATGCAGCCATGCCGTCGTGAATGGCACAGCGGCCCATCCAGACTGTGAGCCATCATCCAGACGTGCAATCACTGCTTTATTTGTTTTAAGCTGCATGTTTTATTGTCTCTTTTTTCTGCCAAAGGAGAATGCCCTTCTCAACCACACATACACAAGAAAGCTTTGCTGGTAATGATGGAAAATTTTCCTAACAAAATAAGGTAAACTTACTTCTAAAGCTCAGTAGGACTAATGGCTTTTGTTCTCTAGCTTCTTCATTGAGTGCTTACAAGCTTGCTTTAATAGCTGAAGAATTCTTTTTTTTTTTTTTTAGAGAGGAAAAATAATTAAAAATAAATCTTAACACAGACAAATTTGATGTATATATACGTAGTTTACAGAAGCTGATCATAAATTTTCATTCTTATTGGTCGGTTGAATTAGCAAGTAAACCTTATTTAAGTACTGTCTCATGTAGCTGTGCAGTATTTCTCACCACATATATCCAATTTTCTTTAAATATATATTTTTTTTCATTTAATTTTGACATTGCGAATGCTCAGAAAACAGAGGATAATGAAGGCGTGCATGCTGAATAACGTAGAATTTAGAAAATTTTAATGATATTTTATTCATAATAATAAAATAATAATATGGACCTTTCAAATTTATGGAGAAACCAGAATTTCATGCAGCAGAACCGACATCAAAGCCGCTCGCAATCAGTTAATAATTAATTTTACAATTACAGTCCTTACTCGATCTTGAATATCATGTTTGTTGTTCGGATGTATGGATGACAGTGTGAATTGTACTATCCTATTGTGCACACAGCGTGATACGATTCACACCGTTGTATGCACATTTGATTATCCAGACTTGATATGTTCTCATAAGTAAAAGATGGTTACTGCATTCAGTGAGGATCATATGAAAGCTGCACTGCCAAAATTAGCTTAATAAAGAGCTTGTGTAAGAAATAGTAGAATATTAGTTGGAGATTTTTAGAGTAAGTGAGGTATTCTTCTATTGTATTGCGTTTGAGTCTGTACAATTTGAATTGAAAGGATCCTTTCCTTGAAAGTAGTCATTATATGAAATGTTTAATATGAAACTGTTAAATTACTTCATATTATAATTTGAATATTCTTGCATGTATATTTTGTAGTTTTCTGGCATCATTTTTTCCTGTATGGACTAAAATTCACCAAAATCAGCTAGAAAATTGAATTATTGATGAGCTTACTATGATTTAATTACAGTAGATTTATCCACTAAAAAAATGCTATCTTAGTATAGCGTTGTAAGGATTATGAATAAAATTATGGGCAATATAAGTTGAACTTATAAATATAATAAAAGGTATATATATGTATGAAGTATATAGAGAGTGAGGATTGTATTAAGCGTTCATTATTGATTTTAGAAAGTGGCACTAGAATAATTGTACAAAAAATTCATTATAATTGTATTTATATAATTTTTATGACGCCTTTATTTACTATATGATCACTTTAGAATAAAATGACATGCTCTTTGAGCTTCAAAGCTGCTGATACAATTTTTACTGCTTGACCAATTTGTGTTAGCCTTTATACAATCATCATGCACTCATCATTAAAATACCATGATTGTATAAAATGTGGTTGAGGACAAATAAGTTGCAACGATGAGCGGATATGAAGAAGGGATGAATCCATGGAATGTCAAATCAAAATCAAATATTACAATTTAAAGAAAAAATCTCATCATGCTTCATATATATTATTTGTACATAAGCTATAATCAAAGTTAACAAAAATAAAAATTTCTTAAATAAATAAGAAAGAAGAGCTTGTATTCTTGTTTTCATTCTTTTTTTTTAACTTTTGGAGTCTTCAACTTGTCTTAACTTTGTCGAATAAGCCTCTTTCCAAATAAATATCTCTTTTGAACTCGAAAATAATTCAAAGAGAGGAACCGGAAAGAAAAATAAAATGATGAAAACAGACAAACAATTAAAAAAAAACTTGGAGAACTAATTTCATAAGGTAACGCTTGAAAGCTTGATATCACGGATCAAAAATGCCTTGGAAACATATCCGCAAAGAAAACCCAATGAAAATAACTTCAGAGCGAGAATCAAGTTTTTTTGTGCTTTTTATGAGTTAAAAGCAACTCTTAAGGAACGTATCCCTTTGGTTAATTACATCTTGCAAGGGCATACAAAAAAAAATCTCGTTAAAAAGAGTCACAAACACAACATTTTTTATATTCGATTGTTTAGGGAACCAAAGGATTTAAATCACCTCAAGATAGATGATACTTCGATGCTTTTGTGACCTAACCGAGCTATAAGGCAAAGGGTAAATCTTGTATCCACTACGGGCGGTGGCATAAGCATTCATGCCCAGAGACGATATCAAAGATTTTTCAAGGAAATCGATAAGGCTCGAGGTGTCAATGGAATGAGAGGAATCTCTAAGTAGATAATAGTGGCCAGGACGGAATCTGTGGATATGTCGTCTAGTATTTATAGAGGCCCTAAGTCTATCTAGTCGTGAAGTTAGTCCAACCCGACTGGGGACCCCTTATCAACAATCCATATGCGTCATTCGAGGAGTCCCGGCAGCCCCTAAGGCGAGAGGGAAGAAATATCTAATTTCTTATGACTCTATAAGAGATAGATAGGTAAAGTTTGGGACTTACACCCGTGTTGATTAAATGACAAAGATGTCGTAGAAAGGAGAGAGGAGAGAGAGATCTGGCTATAAAGCTGAAAACACTCTCACAAAAGACTTATATCCCGTATGGGTCGGGGTGCCTCTAACACCATAGTCGAGTTAGACAACATTCTAGGTAGGAATTTATGCTTGGCCTGCCGATGGAAGGAGCGACGGGGCTCCTCCTTGAGACATGTAGAATGATGCATTTATTTGCAACCAAATTTAAATGTGAAGGCTTAATTAGGTATGATTTGGGTGATTATCATGCCATGTAGCCCGTTTTAAAATTGGCCTTAAGGTCATGCAAGAAAGTAAAGCATGAAGTAAAGTGCTCATTTTAAAATTAGGATATTTTAGTCCTAAGTATAGTTTATCTTAATTTCTAATTATTATGATTTTTGAAAAAGTTCTTTTTGGATCATTAATACAGGATAGATTACATTTTTGTACGCTGGACAAGTCACAATCGATAAGAAATGACTGAAAAGCACACAAGCAATGTAAGGCAAGCTAAATACAAATAATAAGAGGTCGAGTATCGTTGGGTCGACAAAATATCCCAAAAAGCAAAAAAATGGTCGGACTTCGCTTACACATGCCCGATCCTAACTTATACATGAATATGATACCAAATTATGTTACGAGACACAAATAGCTGCTCTTGGTCCCCGTCATATGGTTCAATGCATCATGTCTCTCAGAACCTATGCCCATACCTTATTTTTGATACAGAGTCCATAAGAACCTTAAAAATACATAAAAAAAGTTAAAAAAAAGACTAGACCTGCAGAAGAGGTTAGCACCGATTATATTCAAAGCAACACATAATCAGCCATACTAGGCGGGAGAAAACAATGTAGCACTTGCAGAAAAAGTTAGTATTTAAATAATCACACTTACATTCCTTTTTCATTCATTTTAGGCCTGACTCCTTGCAAGAAGACTGCCCTTATATATGCTAATGCGCAAGTCTCAAACTGCACTAAACACACATAGGAATCAATTAAAAGGATGCCTCACTAGGGCAACCAAATAGTAGAGATCAATAGTCATGTCACCCAAAAGACTAGCTAAGTATCCTATTCTTAGCCTAGCACACATTCTACGCCAATGCTCCTCTTAGTACAACAATAAGTGCGTATGCAGTGTATGTGCGGTGCGAAATTAAAGTCTCTTAGTATGACTTTGATGAGGTCATCGACACGAGCCCCATACTAAAGATCCAAGGGATCTAATGTTTGTCACCGAAAAGAGATTTAAAAAAAGTTGGTTAGCTTTGCTAATTGCATAGTCTTAAAATATGGAACATATTATAAATAGAGAAAATATAAGAATTTTTTTATTTTTAAAATTTAAGATGACTAAATGAGGGTCTGTAACACGTAAGGTGACATACACCAGAGCCCTTGAAACCATAGCATAGTTATACGTGTGTTAATTCCGATGCAATAACTCGCATTGCTCACCGATTTACCCGACAAGCAATGCTAGCCCATAATATCTGATCAACGGGTTCACTCACCTAGTATCTAATTTATTGCTTAGAAAGGTGATGCATGAAATCATGCTACATAACACGATCAAGCGAGCACACATTGTGCACTCAATGGTTTTTAAGGAATTTAAAACATAACCCAAATTGATACATATGTATAGGTTATGGCATTCAAGTGTGATGTCATTAGCAATGAGGTGGCATTCTCTCCATTTAGGAGATTACATACCAGTGGGATAGCATTGATAGCCACCACTCATCCAAATTTTGCAAGTATTGAGCCATGGCATATGTGTACTGTAACACCATATGTGTTGATGCTTGAGGAGGCACCACATGCAAGTGACCCACAATTTTATATTATGATATTTTTAATTTAATTGTAACGACGCCAAAAACTTGACCCCGCTATATTATGTGTATAGAATTGTAATTGTTTATATTGTGGATGCTACGCAAGTATACGTATCGTATCAGTAATACGGGGCTCTAGTGGAGTCCTAGTTATGATCACACAGGGAAAGAAAATAAAATAACAACTAATTTGGAGGAAAAGATTCAAGAGGAATCTAAACACTAGAGCTTGACTCTTGTGAGATACAACCTTGGTAAACGTTCTTTCTTCAACTCTTTGTTACAAGCTATATTGTTTAAAAACCCTATATTACTTGAAACGATAGCCGCGCTTAGCGCAGTGATTTTGCTTCCAAAAGATAGCCAAAAAGCTTTGACTCGATTTATAAATAGCGGCTAGTGTATAAAATTAATATTATATAAGAAATATTTTTACACACTAGGGGTACTACGCAAGTATACGTATCGTTTCAAGTAATATAAGGTTTTTAAACAAAGACCAAGTATCGATCCCATAAGGAAGATTTATAGAAATAAATTTTCTATAAAGCGAAAGAGAAATATAATAGTTAAAATATTTTTTTTATTTTGATTATAATTACTATTTAATTTACTAGATGCAATTTAAAGAAAACAATAATAAGAAAATGATTTTATAAACTCTATATAAAATAAACAACTTTCTTTCCTTCAATTAATCTAAGATTTTTAAGATAATTTAATATTCGTTGAAGAATTTAATTTATGGTATTGTGCCAAATAGAAGCATTCATATTTTTTACCCTTTGATCCAGGTGCAAACAACATTGACTAATTTACAGAATAGGTCTGGATGTATTGTTAGTAGTAATGGGTTAATCTTGGCTCACACTTCTAGATGTCTAATGGTGGCTATGATCGGCCCTACTAGTGACCCTTTCCTAGTTTATAAATCAAATTATAAGAATTTAGTCTGTCACTCTAAAAACTTATCAATTTTACGCCCTTTAAATATTATCTTCCTATTTATTTGCACTTCACCATGAATAGCCCGCACATGGCCTTCGACTACCCAAGGATTCATGTGACATATACAAGTTAAGAGTTCTTCTCCTACAAGGTTTTTAAACTCTTCAACGAGGTTTTAACAATTCAAACGGCCAATTTAAAAAGTAAAGTAAGATCAGGTATTAATGTCATCACAATGTTTTGAAAATATTTTGAATTTTAATTCTCCATCGAATCTTTATATTATCTTATCTATCTCTTCATAATTGAAGTAAGAAAGTAACTAACTACTCAGAACACATTGAAAGTAAATAACAAAACATGATAGTTAAACTTTGAATCAAATATAAAAATATACTTATCTCAAATATTTCTTCTACAGATCTTCTGCTTCCTACTGACTCCACGGTGTAATGAACTCCAGATGCAATAACTTGAAAATAAACTCACTAAACTAAATAAAATTGGCCATAAATTTCTCTCTCTAATTCTCTCTCTAAGGATGAGAGATCTTAAAGTAGATAAGAGAAAGGGGCACAATGCGAGGGGCACGTTTTCTGAAGAATTGGACCTCTATTTATAGGCTCCAAGAGTTGCCTTGAGGCACCTCTTCAAAACATGTCCACATTCAATGAATCTTCTAGAAGGTCGGTCTGGCGCTTAGGCGCCGGAATCTGGCGCCTAGGCCCCGGACACCGCATCCAGTTCTTCGCACCTCTTCACTTTGGCTCGCACCTCTTCACGATTAAAACCATTTTGAAGAGTCCAAATGCAATGCATCACATGTCCTATTATCAAGGAACAACTGCCAGCCTTCTAGAATGTCCAATAACCGCTCACTCCGTCAAAATAATTGATCAAACGTTGTTAAAAACTTGACAGTTTTCATATCGAGTCTAGCGCTTAGGCTCCAGGCCATAATTTTTTATACTTTTGGTATTTTGCTCCATTTTTTCTCCTTTTTGCTCATTTTTCCTTTTTAGACCTTTTTACATTACCTACATCCAAAATACAAAAAAAAACCTTTCATTAAAGCATAATATCCTTAGAAATTAATAAGAATTAAGACATAAAGAAATATGTATTTTTTTATAGATCATATATCCAAAATTTTTTTAAAGTAAAATGATTGGTGTATCATATCTCGCTTTCAAAAGGGGTTTTTCTTTTCAAATTGAACTGTGAAGATGATATAGATACAATCCTAAATGATGACCCTTGGTTCATAAATGGGAAGCCCTTCATTTTAAAGATGTGGAGCCCAGGATTTAAACCTACTACAAAAGATCTTAAAGAGATCCTTTTCTGGATCAAACCGCCTAAAATTCCCCTCCACTACAACACTTAAAAGGGTATTTCCATAATTATGACTAAAATTAGTCTTCCATTGACTATGGATCCTCTCATTGAAAAAGGTACTCGGCTTACTTTTGCTAAAGTCAGTGTTCAAATCCGCACAGAAAAATTTTCTTCAAAATCTATCACAATTTCAATAAATAGATCTAATTTCTAGCAATCAGTTCTATGTGAATGGAAACTGGATCCTTGCAAATCATATAATAATTTTTCTTGTGACAGTGCCTCATGCCCAAAATCCCCAACTATTGGCCACCTCCCATCTTTCCTCTTCTCAAGGTCAGAAGCCGCTCCAGGAATGGTTCTGGGCAGCAACCCAAAAGGCATAGTATTATTATATCCAGACTATCCCACTTTGCAGCTCTTCCCCTAGCCCCACCCCTCTCTATCTCCCCTCTTATTCTAGCAGCTCATGCTCCCGACCTTAATTTCCTTGCACTCAGTTATAAGAACTGTACCTTTTCCACTAACTCTTCACTCACTAGGGTTATTGACCACCCCCCTCCCCCCTCCTCCTCCTTCCCCTTCACTCTCAACCTCAAATCAATCCTCTCTCTTGTGCACTTCACCCTTGTCGTCTAGGGACTTGCAGCATGTTTCTCTTCTTTCTCCTAACTCTTACATCCCTCCTCGTCCCTCTTCCACTCTTCCCACTACCTCTCATTTTAAACAAATCATATACAAGGGTAGTGCCCTCACATCTATTAGCTAATGCTGATGATTTACCCTAAAAATTTCCTCGTCACCAATATCTTTGCTAAAAATTTTTCCACAAAGAGGAATGAGCTATGGAGTGCTCTTACTAATATGGACATTTCTATCTTTGATCCATGGTGTATTTTAAGAGATTTAAATCGCATCCTAAACAATAAGAAAAAGTTGAGAGGCATTCCCTCAATCCCAAGAAAATATTGAATTTTTATAAATTTATCGTTGAATATTTCTTATGGAGCTCATTGTCGGTCGCCAAATTGGAAGTTGTTGGTCATTTCAAAAATAAAATTTAATTTAACACAAACACACACACATATATAATTTTACAAAGTAGAATTTTAACTTTTAAAATACGAGACCTAATAGATCTCATATATTTAATATTTTAAATGATCAAGCACAACACCACAAGTGATGTACCTATCCCGAGGAATAGACACATCGCTTGGTAGTGAGGTTCGATTAAATAAACTATAGAATTTATGAGATCTGTTTTGGTCTACGAAACCATTTTATGTTGACCGATAAGTTTCTCTATTTAATATAAAAGCTGGGTTCCAAAGTTCCTTATAGAGACAAACTCCTATGGTTAATTACTTCTTAAGTGACTGAAGTCGCTTAAGAGTACTCTTAGTTCATATTAATGGTTTTGCGTTTAAGAATTTTAAATTTTCAAGATTGAACAAAGGAAATATTAAATGTGAGAGATCAAATAGGAACAGTTTTTTTCAGGTTCCAAAGGGAGAAAACAAGGGATGTCATAGATTTTGAGGAGGACCTCGGTGACTTCCCAGACTATCCTATGTTTTGAAGAAGATATTGTTATCTGTTTCATCCTATCATTTTTAATTATTTATGACTTACACTTGCATGATATCAATCATACAAATAGCATGGAAGATAGTAGGGTTTATGTTGTAACAAACAACAACCTCGGAAGCCTAAGATGAGTTAGGGCTTATATTACACAACATGGTTGTATAAAACCCCAAAAAATAGTTTAGGATTTATGTCGCACTATGCAGAATACCTCAAAGTCGTATGGCTTGTCGTTTAGTTCTAAGGGAAGAATTATGTCGTTGTAAACTTGTTTGCTCTCTCGAAAATGTTCCTATACAAGTCTTTATTGTGTTGCCCACAGTGTTTGTTCCAAGCTCCTCCTTGAAGTAGTAGTCCTAAAATCTAAAGTTCAACGGTTTTTACAATGTATTTTTCAATGATTTGGTTTTTTGGTTGTTGTTGTTCAAGTTAGTAGTTTGGGGAAATTTTAATATAATTAGAGTCACTCCGGTTAGAATCTCACAGTTCCCTCATTCAAGCACCACTATTTTCTTTTGGAATTACTTATTCTAAATAAGTTGTTAAGTTCATTTAAACCACATAAATCTCGTTAGCAACCGTAAGCTACCTCATCCGAGGGATTCCCATAATTTAAAAGGAGTGATTTAAAGGTGTTCATTAGGTTTAAAAGTGCATGTTTAATTTTGAAAGTTTGATTTGTTGTTTATTATCTTAAAAATGTTTAAAAAAATTTATAATAATTTTGAAAATTTTTGTTTTGGTTTTTTTTTTTTTTTGAAAAGTGTTTCTACCAAGCATGCACAATACATCAAAGCAGTAATAAATTTTAGAAATAAAATGATGGTCTGTAAATGGATACCTGTCATCTTCTTGCAGCTCTCGGTGAAATGTTAGCATTCATAATCATGTATATATTGTAAAGTAAGAACTACTACCAAGTAGCAGTGAAACCCTAATGGTTTGAGTTCAAAAGAGACCACAATTCATAACTTGGTGGGTCCCTAAATGTTTTAAGGGTGATCTTCTTTAACAAAGCATAATAACTTCAATTGCTCTTCAAAAATAATTAGAAGATTACAAAAGTGTTCAAAGTATAACCCTGAATGACCCACAATTTTATATTATGATATTTTAATTTAATTGCAACGAAGCCAAAAACTTGACCCCGCTATATTATATGTATAGAATTGTAATTGTTTATGTTATGGATGCTACGCAAGTATACGTATCATATCAAGTAATACAGGGCTCTAATACAGGGCTCTAGTGGAGTCCTGGTTATCGATCCCACAGGGAAAGAGAAAATAAAATAACAGCTAATTTTAAAATAATAATAATAATTCTAAAATAGTATACGAAATTTTGAAATTCTAAATTTAATGCGCAATAAAGTAAACTAAGTATTTCAATTAGGTAACTTAACTAAGTAGAAAATTAATACGTATTGAAAGTGCAGGAAATTAAACTAATTGCTAAATAAGTCTTAACTATTCAGTAAAAAGTATATTTCCCCTTGTTTATAAATTTAAGTGATTGATGAATTTAAATAGATAATTTTAAGGTATTGTGACAAATAGGAGCATTCCTATTCTTTACCCTTTAGTCCAGTGTAAAGAATATCGACTAATCCTATGTTTGATTACCGAATCTGCGGCTAGCTCGGGAGGATGCCGATCGCCACTTCGCAGCTCCCACGTTCCCCTCGCCCGAGGGCTAACATCTACACTTCAGCTCTCAAACAATAGGATCGAATTGAATATATTAGTCCGTCACACTAAAATGCTCAATTCTACGCCCAAGTGATATTATTTCCTATTTATTTGCACCCTCCTTCCAAGGCTTTTGAATTCCCGAATATCAGATGTAATTTTTACTATAGTTGATAATCAACACATTTTAACAATTCAAATGGCCAGTTTGAAAGTAAATTAAGTTTTAAGTAAAAATTATCACAATTTATTAATATATAAAAGTACTTCTATTTTTAGTTCATCAAGTCACTTAATTTCATAACAAGGAGAAAGACTAATAAACTACTCGTAATGCATGGGAACTAAACTAAGCATGGATTTCATTTAAAGTTAAAAACAATAAATATAAATACTTATCTCGATTTATCCCTGCGTACTCCTCAGCCTTTTCGACTCTTCCTTCTAGTACAGCAAGACTCACTAAAAACTCACTAACTCACTAAATACTCACTTAAAAACTCTTAAACTTAGAACACACCCTAAAAAGACACACACTAAGACACTTAATTTCGGCCTCTATATATAGAGGTGAGCAAAGGACCAAGAGGTGTGTAAGCATCCCTTCAAAAAGTGTCCAGGTTCAATGTATCTGAGCCATTTGAACTAGCTCGCCGTCGGCGACGAACTACCTCGCCTGTCGGCGAGGCTTCTGAAGATCTTCAACCCGCGCTAGCTCGCCGTCGGCGGGATCGGGCTCGCTGTCGGCCGAGACGGCTTATAATTCCTTCGAAATGTCTCTCGTAGCCTCGCCGTCGGCGGCTCGATCTCGCCGTCGGCGACTCAAGCACAAATTTCATTATTTTCTTCCTTTTTGCTCCAAATTCGCTCCTTTTTATGATTTTTGTTTTTATCACCTAAATTCTCCATTCCTGCAATAAAATAAAAAAAATACATTTCTTTAAAGTGTAATTTCATCAAAAATAGGTATGAATTTCTTAATAAAATTTTCAGCGATCAAAATCCCTCAAACTTACTTATTACTTGTCCTCAAGTAATTTTAGTACTACATAAAAATAATGAGTTTTTTAATAAGATTTTTCAATTTAATTTAACTATGAATTAGATTAATTAATATCATAATAAAGTTAAATAAAAATAATTCATGTAATTTATTTAATCTTATAGAAATAAATTATTTGGTTATCAGGTCTAAGATTTCTAGCTTACTATTCATTTCAGGAATGACTATATTTAAAAGAATAACTACTTATGATATTCATATGATAAGAAATTCAAGAAAATACTATTAGGTAAAATTCTAATCCATAAACATAAGTTTGAAAATATCTAAGTTTTTCCCTTTAGGTTAATTCAAATGAAGCCAATTTTTGATAAGACATCTCCTCAAGCTTCTCCTCATTTTTCTTTTTCTTTTCTTTTTCTTTTTCTTTTTCTTTCTTTTTTTTTTTTCTAATGAGGATTACTGTATCTGGAGAGCCTGTTAATAATTTTGAACTTCATTTTCATCTTCCTAAATTTGAAACTTAGAAATATTTCTTAGCTTATATATACTTCATAGTTTTTACTTCATTGATTTTCAATCTTTTCTTTTTCACTTGAATACTTAAGAATTTTAATTTTAGAATATAGTTTTCCTTACTAAAAATAGTTTACTATATTCTTATTCCCTTTAACCAAATATTTTATTTTATTTAATCAATTAAAGCACTAGAAATATTTCATTTAACCTTTTATAATAATTAAATAAAATAATTCATATTAATTAAATTGAAAAAAATTTGCTATAAAAATCATTTTATAATAATTTGAAAATAGAAATTGAGAACAAGTTAATAACTAAATTTGTATTTTACTCCCCCCCCAAACTTAAATTTTTATATCTAATCTAAATAATGAAAAAGGAGGAAAGTAAATAAATCATACCTTTGAAGTTTAGATATTTCTTTTTTTCTTTGAAATTTTTGCAGGCTTTTTCATTTTTCATTGAACCTGTACTGTTAGTATTCTCCATATATATATAACAATTTAAAGAAAATGCAGGATAAAATCTAAGATAAGTATTAAACACAACAATTAAAATAACTCTACACTACACATATGAATTACTAACATATTAAAAACAATTGAACTAACAGATTAACAATTTTAAAAACTTAAAACAATACAAAATAAAATAAAAACATACTAAAGAAAACTATCATCCTATTTAACATAAAAACAAATGCAATTAACTAACACAAAAACAAAAACTAACTACTATAACAATTCAAGCAAATTAATCTAACTAACATCCAATGTCTCAAAATATAAAGTACTGAATATTACAAACATATAAAGTCCTCAAAATAACTTACACCAAACAAATAAAACAAATAAAGTCCTAATCTTCAGCATCAAAGTCTCAAACTATATCATCCCCTCCTTGATCTGTAGGCTGAGAAGACTGAGCAGGATGATACTGAGTATACCTGGGGCATTCTGGAAAGACAACATCTAAATCTCCACTCCTATAACGACGTTCAGCTTCATAGTATGCAATTTCATATTCCAAACGTCGCTGGAGGTATTCACTATCACAATCATGTCTCCTCTCCAGATTATCAATCCTTTGATCAAAATGATCAAATCTTCTCCCCATTGTTTCTCCAAACTGCTCAAAACTCCTCCTATGCAGGGTCAATTCATTCATCGGATCTTGTAGGGTAGGGTGGTAGGCTCGGGTGGTTCATAGCTAGTAGAGGGTATATCTCTACTCGACGGAGTGAAATAACTTCTCACTCCCGATCTCCACCCTTCATGAGATTCATACTTCTTAATGTTGGCAACTGTGAGTGGTTTCATAGGTTCCACCCATTCTTCATCATCTCTAGCCTCAACTCCGCAGAGTTGGCGCAGTGCAAAAATTAATCCAGGGTGTCCCAATCCAGCTCCACTCTCATTTCGAGGAGTGGCTAGGATGTTTTGATAAATAATTCTCCCGATGTTGATGCTTCGTTTTTCCGAATACGTAAATTCATAATCGTTTCATCTCGTGTTACCTCACCGTGGTGATATGTGGGTAACATGATTAGAACAAATAAAGTAATGTCGAGCTTTGAGATCGCATTTAATTTAGAAAGAGGAAAATTCACTCTTTCCCGCTCGCTTAATTTTCCAAACTCCGGTCCCATCAACGAGAAAGCTAATGACTTCCTCCACGTGGTCCTTCCATCGTTCCAAAAGTTTCATACTCGCTAAAGTGCGAGTCATGAACTTCATAGAACGCGTTAATTCTTGCAGCATTGAAATCTACAAAAAACCCTCGTACCTTTATTGGTGCATCTTCAGCGGCAGTCAAATTGGCATAAAATTCTTTAACCACTTCTACAGCTGCTCTATATTCGAACGTAATGTAAATTCTCCCAACCTCGTTCCTTAATAATCCGCTCTACTTCTCCTCCCAGATTTTTGAATACCCGATCCGCAATGCACTTTCTTCCTTGTATGTTTTCAAAATATTTAGCCTGTGCTCGTGCATTGATGAATCGGTCTTTGTCGAATTCTACTCGACGTTTTTGTCGTAGAGCCATACGATCGATCTGTGAAAATCGTGAAAATTTTCAATAAACTTAAAAATAATACTAAGAAGGCTTCCTACAACATTTATAAGCAATTTAAATCAAATTCCATGGATTTCCACCGAGTATTTCTTCCACATTTTTTTTTCCCAAAATTTGCAATGTGGTGAAAATATATGCTGAAAATCAAAAATTTTTGCATAGGAGTGAAGCTCTTACCAAGGGACGATGAAATTCGGTGTCAAAAAGTGTTGAAATCGCTTCAAATCCAAGATCTCTCAAGCCCTAGGTCGATTTTTGCGAAAATGAGAAGTTGGGGATGATGAATAGTGTTTTTGACCGGTCAAAATATATGTTTTTCCCGACCTCGCCGTCGATGAGATTTTCTCTCCGTCGGCGAGCTAATATTTTTCGGAACCAAAAACTCTCGGGAAAAATCCGCTGTCGGCGACAAATTCTTCGCTGTCAGCGAGATCGATTTCGCTGTCGGCGGGATTTTTCTCGCCGTCGGCGAGATTCCAAAAAAAAATTTTTAATTTCTGAAATTCGTCACTCATTTTCGTCCTTGATTTGCCTTATATTATATCATTTATTAATTTAATATGAAGATTAGCTACTTATACACAAACAAATTCACACAACACAACAAATTAACTTTAATATTGAAATCCATGAGATGTACAAACTAACATAATTTAAACTCTATAATCAAACTTTAAACTTCAATTCTTACTACTAATCAAGCATCGCAAACCAATCCACGACACACTAAATGCTGATACAAAACTATGACGCATATCTCAATTAAGTTTGAGATATTCAAATCATCACTCCACACATAATAAAATCTAAATCAAATTAAATAACATAAATTCAAACATACTATGGAAATCTTTACTACTACTCTTCAAGGTCAAAATCTTCATCTTCTCTGATATTTCCGATATGACGATGATGCACAAATAAGTTATAGAAAGGCCTGAAGGGAAACTCCGGCGGCATTCTTCAATGATCCAACCCTTCGTCTCGCAAATGAAGAAAGCTAGCTTCCGTGTGTCCGTAATGATCAAAGTGTTCCTTCATCCTCCAGTCAATGTGATCAAATAAATCAGATATATTGTCGATTAAATCTCTCACATTCTGTAGTTCTTTATCAATTCCATTAATTTTCTTCATAAGTAACTCTGTTTTATCTGAAATAGGCCTTGCTATAGGATTATTCTGTGAAGCTCTATCAGAGATGAATGTAATTTCTTCATTATTGTCCAAAGTAGGGAACATATCCGTAGGATCAAGCGCTTCCAAGGTAACGAACCTTTTCCCAAGCTTCATAAGAAACTCCGGTATCGATCGCATAATGCAAAAATAAGTAGATGGGTGTCCTAGTCTCGTGAACTCGACCCATGCACAATTAAACCCAATGTACTTAACAATTATTGATCCAACATCAATAAGCAATCCAATTTGAATACAATAATTCAATATAGCGCATTCTTTCGAAACCTTGTTTACCCTCATAATAGGTAACAATTTAGATGAGATAAAAAAGTGCCGTGCTTTGAGACGAGATTCAAAAGTGATGCGAGAAACTAACATACTCGTCTTCACGCATTTCCCAATCTTCCGGTTCATCGATCGATATTGAAATATCTCATTCATATTATATAGAGAAGGCACAAAATTTGAATAGTGACATACCGGGGTGTTTTCTATAGAGAATAATTCATTTACTCTTGATGTAGTAAACATCACCCATCTTCCTCGGACGTAGATATTCCCATTGTTGATCGCATGTAAGTTAGAGTAGAACTCTTTCACAACTGGAATAACAACAGCAGACGTAGTGTAACAAAATACCTCCCAAGCAGCGCTCGCGCGATCATTTCTTCTATCTTCGTAGTGGAATTCTCTAATCCTCGATCGACAAATCCCCGTTCCTTGATAACTCTTTTCTTTACCAAAACCTTGTCGAAGATCCGTCGCGCTTCCGCTCTCACAAATTTTCGCCGGTTAAATACTCCAGATTTAGAGGAATCTAAGAATTTGGAGGCCATTATGGTGAATGGAATGAATTCTAGTGGAGAAGGCAGATTTAGAATGAATTAAGAATGGGTTTTCACTAAGGATTTGGTGTTGAAACCGTCCAAATCGGCATTCAAAGTATAAATAACTCATCTTTATAACTTCCTCGCTGTCGGCGAGAAGTTTCTCGCCGTCGGCGACTCAGTTATAAAAACTGCCTTTCGTGTTCTCGCTGTCGGCGGGACGTTTCTCCGTCGGGCGAGCTCGATAAATAAACTGATATTAATTTAGGCGCGAACCTCGCTGTCGGCGAGTATCGACCTCGCCGTCGGCGAGATTCCAAAATAATGTCCAATTTTGCTCTAAATCGAATAATTTCTTTTCTCATCATAATGGTTCGTATATGTGATGATTCTTAATAATAATTGAGTAGTAAAGTTTTAATAATATAAACTAACTATTAAGATACAATAAAAATAGATAACTAATATGGGTTGCCTCCCATAAAGCGTTTGGTTTAATGTCGTCAGCCCGACCTAATTTCAATTATTAATCAGGTCGACTAAGCATTAAAACCTCTTTATAGTTAGGTCTTATACCTTCAAAATATGGTTTTAATCTATGTCCATTAAATTTAAATTTATGTCCAATTTTTGGATCTTCGATTTCTATAGTTCCGTATGAAAATATTTGAGTTATGGTGAAAGGTCCAAACCATCGAGACTTCAATTTTCCAGGAAATAATTTCAATCTAGTGTTATATAGCAAAACTTCCTGTCCTGGTTCAAAATTTCTCTGATTAATCTTCTGATCATGTCATAGCTTCATCTTTTCCTTATAAATCCGATCATTATCATATGATTCATTTCTTAATTCTTCCAATTCATTTAATTACAGCAATCTTTTCTCACCAGCTTCCTTCATATTATAATTAAATTCTTTAATCGCCCAATATGCTTTATGTTCTAATTCAACTGGTAAGTGGTGTCGACATATTTTTAGGTTGTGTGTTATTTTAAAGGGGGGGTCGCCTAACAGAAGCTGTCGGCGAATTTTTAATTTAATTAAAATAAATAATTTGAAAAGTAGTATTTGATTTTGAAAATAATTTTAAATTTGAAGGTTTTAAGATATGAGATTAAACCGATCTCACATCCCAAGTAGTTTATATAAACGAGCACCGCACCGACAACCGTGTATCTATCCACTAAGGATAGACACACTGCTTGACGATGGGGCTCGATTAAATAAACTAGAGATTTTGTGACATCCGTTTGGTCCGCGAACCAATTTTATAAGCCAGACAAAATTCCCCTGCTTAATATGAAAACATTAAACGGGGTTTATATTACTCAGGTTCTTTAAAATTCCTATAAGGGCAAGCCCTATAGTTAATTACATCTTAAGTGATGGCAATCACCTAAGAAAACTCTCGATAATAATCAATAATGCGCTCTCGAAGATTTCAAAGTTTAAGATTTTTGAGGATTGAAATTTGGAATTTCAATAGGGAATGGATCGAAATTTGGAACATTTTATTTTGGGAATCGAAAGGAAGAAAAGTAGGAGAAATCACGGATTCGAAGTGAACTTCGGTAATTTCCGACTATCTATTGTTTGGCTTGGATTTAAGAAAGTCCTAATATTTATTTAAATGTTTTGATTTTTCCAATTTTAATTAATTAGGACTTATATTTATATGATAGAATCATACAAATAGCCTTGAAGATGTGAGGGTTTATGTCGTACCCAATGACTACCTCGGAATCCTAAGACCAGGTTAGGGCTTAATTTGCGATGCAAATGCCTAACGAAGAGTTGAGGATTTATGTTGCACTTAAGCAAATTACCTCGAAGTCCTATGGCTTGGTTGTTTAGTTCTAGGAAAGTTTTGCTGATGTAGATTCGAGTTTCTTGACGACGATGGCCGTCTTTGCCCATCATGCTCAGAGCTCCTTGTTGTTGCGAGAGGTTTAGTTTTAGAAATTATAAATCGGGGGATAAGAAAAGTGTTTTGGTTTAGAGAAAATCTTGATTTCCAAGTGTTTTTTTTTTATGTTTTAATTAAAACAAATCTTAAAGTTGATTATAACGACACTAGGTTAAGATCCTACGGTTCCATCCTTCGGAATCATTATTTTTATCGGATTCACTTAGTCCGGATGAATTTGCTAAACTCAGTTGAATGAGTTCCACACTTTCATTTAGACAGTTGGAAATCCCGTTAGCAACACGTAGGTTACATCATCAGAGGTATTCCAGATCATCCAACAGGACGTTTTAATTTAGTTGTAATTGTAGTTTTGTGTTACTGTTTGTGATTAAATTTTGAGTTATTTTATATTTTGAAATGTTGTGGCGGTGAATTTTATCTTGCAATGACTTTTAACTTAGTTTTGGTTTCGGTTTTAGGGACTATCCTAAAGGTGTGGGTTTTCATGCAACGATTGTTTATCATGCAAGAAAAGTAAGTGCAATGCGGTTAAATAAATTGCAATAATGTAAATTGCAGAAAGTAAATTGCGATAAAATAAAAGCGTACTCGGAGGGTCTTCCCGTCATCCCAAGCTACACTTAAAACACAATTAGAATATTTAAGCAAGTTCCTAGGTAAAGCTAAGGGAAGGGTTATGGTTTTCTACCAAATTCCTAATCCTATAGCTAGTCATCTCGTATGACGTCTAGGTTCTTTGTGTTTTAGTTTAAGGACGATTTTCTTCATCAAAGAACAATTAAGTCCAATTGTTCTTATAAATGTCCTATCATATTGAGTAAGTGCTTAAGAATAATCTTAAACATCTTTTCAATATTTTCTAGGATTGTTTTAAGTCCAAATGGGTTTAATTATACAAATGAATTAATCGTCAAGAATTCGAGTTTTGTTGTTATCTTACTCGAGTGAACTAGGACATTTGAATATCCTATAAGTGAAGTAACATTTCATTTAATGTTACGTTTAGGAGTTATAATAACCAAAGCTTTCGAGGGTAAATTGGTATTCAAATGATTTGATTTAAGTTAATGGGTTTAAATTTGGAATAGTGTTGAAGTTGCTTTATATTTAATTTCTTTACTGTTTTAGGTGATGTTATATTTAATTTAATTTAATTTAATTTAATTGAGTTTTAATTTAATTTAATTCAATATAGTTCAATTTAATTTGATTTGATGTTTAATTAATTTGATTTGATTTAATTTTAATTTAATTTGATTTAATTTTAATTTAATTTGATTTAATTTAATTTAATTTAATTTAATTTAATTTGATTTAATTTGATTTAATTTAATTTAATTTAATTTAATTTAATTTAATTTAATTTGATTTAATTTAATTTAATTTAATTTAATTTGATTTGATTTAATTTGATTTAATTTAATTTAATTTTATTTAATTTAATTTAATTTAATTTAATTTAATTTATTTAATTTAATTTTAATTTAATTTTATTTTTAATTTTAATTGAAATTTTTAAAAGAGTTTAATAATTTAATTTTAGTTTAATGATTAAGTCTTTTAATATTTTAAATTTGAGTTATCATTTTAATTAAGAATTGAATATTAATGAGATAATTAATTTAGGGATTTTTAAATTAAAGAATAAATCTCTTTCTAATAATATCCCTATTTTAATAATTCCAATTTTATTATTCTTCCAAATTTAATCCATTATTTAATTAAAGTTTAATCATTTTAAAATTGCTTAATGGGTTTCTACCCTTTAATCATTTAAATTTCAATCATCCAAATCAGATTATGATCAAATATTTTACTTGTTAATTTTTTTATTAAACCTAAAGTTTTAATTAAGGGTTAAAAAAAAATTAATTACCACTTTACCCTTTAAGCTTAATAATTTCATAACTCACTAAATTGAACTCAAATGAACTTGAAATTTTTATGTAACTTCACTCATATGTCAATAAAGACATGAGAGGAGAAAATGTGATTTTTCTGTATTTAATTTATTTATATAATTAATTTTGGTAGAAAATAGAGATTTTCAAGGAAAATTTAATAACATGACCAAGGGAAAGTTTCTGTCCTTAAGAAAATTAGGGGACATTCCTAATGACCAGAGGATCATTTGGACCAATTTTGGAGATTTTTTGAATTATATTATTTTTATTATAATTATTTTAAGTTTTGGAGTGTTAATTAATTTAAAAATAAAATAAATGTTGAAAAATGAATTTTATATTTTTCAAAAATCTTTCTAATATCAAGGAAATCAGAGAAGCAAATTTTGCAATTTTCTGATTTTTCTATGATTTATTATAATTATTTTAGTGAAAATGCTAGAAAATACATTTTTTTAAATTTTAAAATTACCTTAAAGCTTTAAAATTTAATATCTCACTAAATAGACCTAAGAAAAATGTGGGATTTGTTCCTATGTGATTAAAATTCAAAATGTGACATTTTGGTGAATTTTATTATTTTTGTGATTTTTATTATTTTTTAATTATTAAAAATATTAAAATATTATTAAAAATCAACTTTTTTAGAAAATTGAAATTTTAATTTTCTTAGGTTCCCCTGATATCAGAGAGGCTCCAAAACCAATTTGGTGAATTTTTGAAAGGTATTTTAAAAGTTATGAATTTTTAAAGTTTAAAATGGCTAAGTGGCTTAATCAACCCAATTAGTGGGGCTAACCAAGTCCAATTGACCTCAAACTTTTATGGTGGATTCCTCTGATCCTAAAGGTCAGTGGAGAATTGATTTCAAGTCAATTTGAAGCATGGTTAACTCTAATTAATTAAAGACCTATTTTGGGTGTTTAAGCCAATTAGGGTTGTTTTAAATGAACTAAGTCAAAACCTATTTTTCCTAGGGTTCTCTGGTCATAAGAAATATTACCAAATTTTCCTAGAATTTATTTCACAACATGCTATTTATTGGAATTAAAATACTCAAAACAGCAACATGAATTTGGAAAATCAATAACTTTTTATAGGGATGGCCTCTGACTTTGGAAAATTCAGGGAATGTTCCCAAATTCAGAGGCTTCAAAAGCCCTATGGTCTCATGCCATGGTGAATTGTATACATGCATGGAGAATTAAAAGTATGCAGAGAGTTTGATTTTAGGATGGGCATTTGGGTAAAGATTTTGTGAAGAACTTTGTCAAATAAATGTCATAATTTGTTTAGGAATGTTCTATGAAGGGCTTGGAATCAATTTGGTGTGATTTGGAGTTGAATTGGTTTGAATTTGGATTTATTTGGTAAGTGGGCCTATGTAGGTCAAATTGGGCTAACTTGGGCTAATGTTGGGCTAGGGTTGAAATTGATATAAAATCAATGTTGAGAAATGTTTATGGGAGTGTTTCAAAGAGGTTTTGACTTTGGTTGGGCTTTGATTTTGGGGTTTGGGCTCATTTGGGTTAGGTTTGGGTTTAGGTCGAAATAGGGCCTTTTAACTTTGGGTTGAGTTTGAGTGGGGTTTGGGTCTAAATTTTGGGCAAATCATGTTAGTATTTTGTTTGTGGGAATGTTAAGGAAGATTTAGAAAAGATTTGGGGTTAATTGGAATTGAATTGGGTGAGTTTGGGTTAGGTTTGGGTCATGGGTCCAAATTGGGCTTTAATGCCAAAAGTGAAATTGGATCCAAATTTCAATCAAATTGAACTTGGATTTGGTATAGATTGGTGTTGGGAATGTTGAATTGAAGTTTAGAATTGAATTGGACCAGAATTTGGGTCAATTGGATAGGTTTGGTTTGACATTGGGTTCACTTAGGGTTAAAATGGGTCAAATTGGGGGTTTTGACAAAAGTAGGGTAAATTGACAAAATTAGCCCATGGTGTAGTTGGACAAAATGAAATTGGGAATATTTGGGATTTTCTGGAATTTTCTGGGAATTTTTTGAATTTTTGGATTTTTTGGCCAAGAGGGGTATTTTGGGTATTTGGAGGGTATTGGGAGGTATCTTTGGAATTTTGGTATTTTTGGGTATGGATGATCAGTTTAAGTGATGTGAAAATGTTTGGGAATGATTTTGGAGAATTTTTGGTAATTTGGAAATTTTGAGAAATTTGGGTAATTTCGGGGGTTTTGGGTAGAGTTAGCGGGTGTAGGGTCCGGGGGTCAAAAATTGAAAATTTGGAAAATTGAAGATTGGGTGAATTTGAGTGGAGAGAAATCATTTTGGTTGAGCCATGAAGCCATATCAAGCCCACATGAGCCATGAAGGGACTCATTTGAGGCATTCACTATGTTGTTCTCTAACCTCTGCGCGAGGGCTTAGGGGTTAAGGATCATCCATGTGAATCACCTACATGAGTCGGGAGGTCAAGTTAAGTATGGGTGTGGTTTTAGGAGGTATGTGGAAGTGTAGTGTGTAGGTGTAGTGTATAAATGTTGTGTGTGTGTAAGTCGGCCCCTTCACTGGACCGGGCCGCCAGGGCGGTCCTAAGGCCGAAGAGTCCTATAGGAACTCATCCTTTAAACTTCCACATTTGATTTCAACCCTTTAGGTGATTAGGGGTCTACGGTCAAGTTTGTGGAGTTTGAAGGGAGTTAAGAAGTGGTTTGAATTTCTAAAAGGTGGGTCCCGATTCTAGTCCTCTAAGATAGTCGAAAGGAAAAGCCTAAGGCTAGATCCTAAGTACTAAAGAGAAGAAGAGAAGACCTCATCGAAAATGAGGTCAAGAAATGGACCCCAATAAGTGTGGTGAGCTGACGGAGCACACCGCGCGTATTGGTGTTGACCAAGCGATCAACAAAACCAACACAAACATCCAAGTGACAAACTTAGGATGAAATAGAGGAGTTTTCGTCGGGGAGTAGCAAGTATATCTACGAAACCGGAGATTCCTGAACTCTCGGCTAGGGAAAGGAAAAGGAGGTGAATCCCGAATCACATGACACGGGGAATTTCGATTTAGATTTTATTTTGTTTCAATTTAAGTTTTGATGTGTGAGTTTAGATTTTAGTTTGGAGTTTCGATTTAGATTGAAGTTTGTCAAAATTAAATTGAAGGATTTGATTTGAAATGAAAATTGGAATTCTGAGGTTGTAGATGTAACATCTTCAACCTCGAAAGAAAATTGAATTGATTGGATTGAATCATTGCAATGAGGAGAGATCTCGGAAGCAATGCGGTGATTGGATGTAAAATCCTTAACCTCGAGAGTTTGATTTTGATGTATTTCATCGCAATATGAAAAGAATCCTAAAGCGATGCGGTCTCGGATGTAAAATCCTCGACCCAAAAGTTTGAATTTTGATGTATTTCGGTGCAATAGGAAAAGAATCCTAAAGCGGTGCGATCTTGGATGTAAAATCCTCGACCCAAAAGTTTGAATTTGATGTATTTCGGTGCTGATAGGAAAGAATCCTAAAGCGATGCGAGTCTTGGATGTAAAATCCTCGACCCAAAAGTTTGAATTTGATGTATTTCGGTACTAATAGGAAAGAATCCTAAAGCGAGTGTAGTCTTGGATGTAAAATCCTCGACCCAAAAGTTTGAATTTGATGTATTTCGGTGCAATAGGAAAGAATCCTAAAGCGATGCGATCTTGGATGTAAAATCCTCGACCCAAAAGTTTGAATTTGATGTATTTCGGTGCAATAGGAAAGAATCCTAAAGCGAGTGCGAGTCTTGGATGTAAAATCCTCGACCCAAAAGTTTGAATTTGATGTATTTCGGTGCAATAGGAAAGAATCCTAAAGCGGTGCGGTCTTGGATGTAAAATCCTTGACCCAAAAGTTTGAATTTGATGTATTTCGGTGCAATAGGAAAGAATCCTAAAGCGGTGCGATCTTGGATGTAAAATCCTCGACCCAAAAGTTTGAATTTTATGTATTTCGAGTGCAATAGGAAAAGAATCCTAAAGCGAGTGCGGTCTTGGATGTAAAATCCTCGACCCAAAAGTTTGAATTTGATGTATTTCGAGTGCAATAGGAAAGAATCCTAAGCAGATGCAGTCTTGGATGTAAAATCCTCGACCCAAAAGTTTGAATTTGATGTATTTCGGTGCGATAGGAAAGAATCCTAAAGCGAGTGCGGTCTTGGATGTAAAATCCTCGACCCAAAAGTTTGAATTTGATGTACTTCGGTGCAATAGGAAAGAATCCTAAAGCAGTGCGGTCTTGGATGTAAAATCCTCGACCCAAAAGTTTGAATTTGATGTATTTCAGTGCAATAGGAAAGAATCCTAAAGCAGTGCAGTCTTGGATGTAAAATCCTCGACCCAAAAGTTTGAATTTGATGTATTTCAGTGCAATAGGAAAGAATCCTAAAGAAGTGCAGTCTTGGATGTAAAATCCTCGACCCAAAAGTTTGAATTTGATGTATTTCAGTGCAATAGGGAAGAATCCTAAAGCGGTGCGGTCTTGGATGTAAAATCCTCGACCCAAAAGTTTGAATTTGATGTATTTCGGTGCTGATAGGAAAGAATCTAAGCGAGTGCGAGTCTTGGATGTAAAATCCTCGACCCAAAAGTTTGAATTTGATGTATTTCGAGTGCAATAGGGAAGAATCCTAAAGTAGTGCAGTCTTGGATGTAAAATCCTCGACCCAACAGTTTGAATTTGATGTATTTCAGTGCAATAGGAAAAGAATCCTAAAGCAGTGCAGTCTTGGATGTAAAATCCTCGACCCAAAAGTTTGAATTTGATGTATTTCAGTGCAATAGGAAAAGAATCCTAAAGCAGTGCAGTCTTGGATATAAAATCCTCGACCCAAAAGATTGAATTTGATGTATTTCGGTGCGATAGGAAAAGAATCCTAAAGCGGTGCGGTCTTGGATATAAAATCCTCGACCCAAAAGGTTGAATTTGATTTGATTGATATTTGATTCGAGATGCGGAAGAAATTGAATTTGAATTTGATTGAGACTTGAAATGCGGAAAGATTGAATTTGAGATTTGGAAGGATGAGTTTGAACTCGATTGAAATTTGATTTAAGATTTGATTTGAAATTTGGAAGATCAAATTTGAAACTTGATCGGGAGTGGATTTGGAATTTGATTGAGAATTTGATTTTAGATTTGGGAAGATAAAATTTGAAATTTGATCGAGAGTGGATTTGGAATTTGATTGAGAATTTGATTTGTGATTTGATTTAACATTCGTGTTGATTTCGTTTATCTTTTAATGATTCAAATTTTATTTTATCGTTTATTTAATGTTCATGTGAATTTGGTGTTTGTCATTTTTAGATCTTTAAAGAAAGTTTTCTTTTATCCTTTTTTATTTCTTTTACGTTTCTTTGTTCGAAGTTTCATTTAACTTTAATGGCGTTTCCCGATCAATTTGCACAAAAGAGGTGAAGGCCAAAAATGTGACATGGTCACTTTCATTCCAATCATGTTGAAAATACATCATAGAACTCGATGCGGAATACATTTCATACAATCCATGTAGACTCGAAACGGATATGTATGATCTTTGTTGGTCCATCGAAGAAGCATCGTCAAAAAATCCATGTACGAATAGTAGGGTACATGGTCGATAACATCACCTTCCAAGCCATCCTTGGCGAGGATGCCGTATGGATGTACATTGGAGGTGTGATATCTCCCATGTAACTCGCGGCTCGTAAGGCGGAGGTTCTCTAGCTCGGGTCGGTTGGAAATGGTAAGGTGTCTTCTTGTCGTCCATTCTCTCGAAAGTAAGCGAGATCCGCTTCAACGGCACTCACTGGTATGCGATGCTTAGCGATATCTGCTCCGTTGCCCTTCGGTATCATGACGGAACCTGCGGTAAAGGTATCTTTCGCGGCCCTCGGAACTCACCGGGCTCGTTATCCGGAGGTTGGATCCGAACATGATGTTACACTCGTTCGGGAAAGATGCTGTGCGAAAGGTACGACGAAGTCGTGGTGATCTATATGTGGGGGTATGCATTCACCTTGTTTGTAGATGTTGATAATGCGGCTATTGGGTATGCGATCTGCTGGCGGTACCCTCCATGTTATCAATCTTTTTACCATTCTCTTGATGACTAATGGCATCGGATCTACTTGCCCATGACGGAGTATTCCGGTGGGTTTCCCTTCTGTCTTCGACAAAGTTGTAGCGGCATCCGCATTGTATTGTGATTCTTCCCTTCACGGCATCCATCTCGGGGTTCGAGTAGGTATTCTCTCTTAGGCGGCCTGCTCGGCCCATTCTTTTCAAATCCGGATACAATCCACGATTTGTTGTTGTTCATATTCGAGAATACGTCGGTATGTAGCTCGAGGCCCTCTAGTATGTTGATTCTTCTTCCTTTAATTCTCTCGAAGTATTCGAAGGTTTTCTTTTCAACATTTTGCATTCTCTCCGGCTCGTATTCGGAATGATCGCGAGATGGCGAGGCCTTGTGACATATTGTGGGATATATGGTTCAATCCCTTCACGTTCTCCTACATACCTCGGCTCCTCGGGGATGATGCACTGTCGAGACATCCCCCGGGGTTGCTACGCAACAAGGTCATGCATTATTGGTGGTTCTATCCGGTGGCGTGGTAGCCTTCTTTCTTCGATCTTCGAAGATTTCCACGGTTCTTTACGTTATCCTAGGAGCTGGCCTCCTTTCTTCGGGTTCTGGTGAGCCGGTGTCCTCGAAGTGTATGTGCGGCATTAGCAACTTGTCTCGTCGCGCTGGTCCGCAGCTAGTTTTGTTAACATCTTACGGATACGGCGATTCTTATTTCTTCGTTGCGTGGCTGTGAGAGTAGCCCTTCGAACTTCATGAATCTCTGTGGGCGCGGCGGCAAGCCTGCCCTCAGCTGTAGCGACTACGGACTTCATTTTCTTATCTTCTTCGGTGTTTGCTTTTCTTTTCTTGTTGTTGGATTGGTGGCTTGGGCCACCCACTTTCATCCTTGTACTGCCGGGTAGTTCTTCTCGGTTAGCGGGACCCAGTCACTTTCCTCGTGCTTGTAGGCCTGCTTGGTGCGAAATCCGAGTCAATCTCGATTATCGCTCCATCTTTCACCCTCTTTTCATCGAGTGCAAGGCTTACGCCATTCTTAAAGTTCGGGACCAACCGCCCGTTCGACATTTCCTTGCGAAAAGACAAGGAAAAGGATCGAGGGCTGTACTTAAGAACAAGAACATTAAGAAAATGTTTATTAAAGATACATTTTTTTTATATATTTTTTTATTTTCAAATTTAACGGGAATGAAGTAGGATAAGATCGGGGAAGAGATTTTGATTTGGAAAAGAAAACAAGGAAAACATATTATCATGACTTTATTTATTTTAACACATTTTATTATTTTTGGGTTCGGACCCGATCATAAGTAATTACTTCGCCCGTGTTTCTTAGGGATGAAGAATTCATTCCTTCGAAACATCAGGTAGCGTAATACTTTTTCAAGTATCGTTCGTTGATCGGAAGCATATGTCGTTCTCACTGGCAATTCACTAGGCGGTAGGAACCTCCCGAGTATCTTGTTTCGACCACGAAACGGTCCTTCCCGAGTGGGTTCAAATTTTCCTCCTATCTTGCGGTGTGCGAGAATAGGTCTCTTGAGAACGAGAACTAAGTCACCAACTTTGAAGGTTCTTGGGCGGACCGGTTTGTCATGGGCTTGAACCATCTTAGCTTGGTATAGTTCTAAATTACATTGCGTGCTGCAAGTCTTTTCCCTTCCAAGCCTTCTAATTCTTCGAGTCGTAATTTGGCATTCTCTTACGTCGTGATCTTGTTTGCAAGCTGCAATTCGAGTGAAGGAAGGCTGAACCTCTAAAGGTAACACTTGCCTCGGACCCATACACCGGAGCGTAAGGTGTAGCTTGAGTAGGAGTTACGACGGTTGTCGGTAGGCCCATAAGGCTTCTAACAATTTCTCGTGCCAATTTCTCTTATTATCGTCCAAGGTTTTCTTTAAGATTTGAACGAGAGTTTTATTAAAAGCCTCGGCGAGACCGTTTGCTCTTGGGTAGTAAATTGTTGAGTATCGCCGGTCGATTTCGTGTCTCACGACAAAATTGTTGATTTGTGTGCTTCGAATGCGACCCGTTATACGAGATGATCTGCGCGGCACTCCGAAACGGTAGACAACTTGGTTCTTGAAAAAGCTGTAGCACGTGGTGTGCTTTCACTTCTCTAAGTGGAGCTGCCTCTGCCCACTTGGAAAAGTAATGCGTAGCCGCAAGAATGAAGCGATGTCCTTTTGAAGATGGTGGTTCTATTGGACCCACTATATACGTGCCCCAACATTCAAATGGCCGCGACGCAATTGTCGGGTGCGGCACATTTGGAGGTTGGTGTAGAACCACTCACGTGCACTTGGCATTGGTGACGGCTCTTGGCGATTTTCATGCGGTCGGTCATCATCGAGGGCCGGTAGTACCCTAGTCTTTTAATTTTCATTTTCATCTTTGGACCCGGTGGTGAGCGCCACGGAGTCCTGAATGCACCTCTTTAACAATTTCACGGGCCTCGGATCCGCTTAAGCACCTTAGCCACATTTGATCAAAAGACCTTACGTACGATGTGTTGTTTATTAATGCGTAAGACGAGTTCTTTTCTTGATGCGATGGGCTAGCGACCTATCGTCTGGTAGCTTTCTGTTTGCGGGTAGTCTATCGATAGGCTATCGCTCGATCTTACGTGTTTTTACATCCTGTCTTCTAGTTGATTCTTTTTCTTTTTCGATTTGTGTATTGTGTCTATGTCGAGTTGTGATAGGACACGACGTCCGTGAGCGACACTTCCAACGATTCATCTTGCAAACGGGCGAATTCTTTTGCGAGACGGGCTAAAGCATCTGCTAAAGCATTTTCTTTTACGGAAATTTTGTAGATTGTCACATTTGGAATGCTGTTCCAACAATTTGTATGGCATACTTGGAAGTATTGTTCGAGTCTTGGCTTTAAAATTCTGTATTGTCCGGCGATACGTTGAATGATTAACTGCGAATCCCCGTAGATGTTGATGTACGTTATCCCCATTTGAATAGCTAATTCCGGTCTGTTATGAGGGCTTCGTATTACTGCTTCATTGTTTGTACACGGTTCTGTCGAGTGGTAGGAGTATCTTAACATCCCCAGCTCCGGCGTTATAAAGATTAGCCGATTCTGCCTTCACGGGCACTATCACTTGCGATTCTTCGTCTTTGTGTCTTGAAGATGCTCCGTCGAAATATAATTCCCAACGTCGATCATCAAGGTCTTCTAGGTTCATTATTTGTTCATCTGGCAAATCATCATTGAGAGGAGATTCTGCCGGCAAAGGGTGCATTGCGAGGAAGTCTGCTAAGACTTGTCCCTTTACGGCACGCAGAGGCACGAAAGTTATATCGAATTGCAATAATATCATTGACCATCGGCAAGTACGCCGGAAAGTGTTGGACGAGTCATCGAAGTATTGCAATGGATTAAACTTCGAGATCGGGTTGACCTTATGAGAAAGCATGTAGTGCACGAGCTTTTGAGCGGCGAAGATCGGGGCCAAACAATGCTTTTCGATTGCGGGATACCTTACTTCCGTCGGAAGTAAACGACGGCTTAAGTAGTAAAGAGCATTTTCTTTACCCTCATCATTGACACAGGCTAACGGGGCTCCGAGAGAGTCGTCTAGAGCCGCGGTGTAAAGTATCGGCGGTCTACCCGAGAGCGGGGCTGCTAAGACGGGAGGTGTCATTAAATATTGTTTAATGTCCTCGAAGGCCTTACGGCATTTCCCTTCCCAAATAAATTTGGCGTCCTTTTTAACTAGTGCGAGAAAGGTGACACCTACACGACGAGGTTTGAGATAAAGCGTCGAAGATATGCCGGCTTCCCTTGAAAAGATCGTAGTTGTTTTAAGGTTTTGGGAGGCGGCATTTCTAAGATAGCTTTAATCTTTTCCGGGTCGATTTCAATTCCACGATGTCGGACAACGAATCCTAAGAATTTCCGGAGGTGACGCGAAAGCGTATTTTAAGGGATTCATCTTAAGGTTAAATTGTCTTAATCGTTCGAAAACAATTCTCGAATCATACGAGTTGGTTTTCCTTTACTTTGCTTTTGATGACCACATCGTCCACGTAGCATTCGACTTGATTGTGGATGAGATCATCAAAAATTCTTGTCATTGCTCTACGGTAGGTTGCTCTGCGTTCTTAGATCCGAATGGCATTCTTGTGTAGCAAAATACTCCGATCGGCGTTCGAATGCTTGTAAGCTTTTCATCTTACGGAGCCATTTTTATGCGGTTGTATCACGAAGATCCATCCATGAACGAGAATATTTCATGTGTTGAAGCAATGTCGATCATTAATCACGGGATCGGTAAGGGAATTCATCCTTTGGACATGCCTTGTTTAAATCTGCGAAATCCACACAAATTCGATCTGACCATTCTTCTTTCGGCGGCACCACATTGGCTAACCAAGTCGGGTATTGTTCTTCACGGACAAATTTAGCGTCTATTAGCTTTTTAACTTCGGCTATGACTTGTTGTTCGATTTCTAGACGCATTCTTACGGGACCTTGTCGGCTGGAACGAAGTAGGATTCACTCCTAGCTTATGAGCTGCGACCTGCTGGAGCTAATCCTGGCATCTCGTCATAGTTCCAAGCAAAACAGTCTTTAAATTCCATTAATAATTTGATTATTTCTTCAGAGTCTTCTTTGTTGAGTAAGGAGCTAACAAAGGTAGGTCTAGGCTCTTCGCTAGTACCTAAGTTAACTTCCGTTAACTCATCTATTGTGGATTTAATTTCTTCTTCAAATTACGGTGGAGCGTCTCCGATTTGTAAATCTTCGAGTTCGTACTGTAGTTTCCATGCGGTTTTCATTGGACTCGCAAGTGACAACCAAGCAAAATTCGGTATCGTCGGCTGACCCTGCGTGCCGAATCCGAGTCCATACTTTGAATTGGGTGGACGACCGGAGTTATTCCATAATTTTTCAAAATGTTGTGATTGGCCTTTTGTCCATTGTCGAGGTAAGAAACCACGTTGAATTAAATTTTGAACACGGGGAGAGTACCACTCAAAAGGTAATTCCATTAATTCGATGAAGTGACATCTTCGAATTGTACATTATTTTCGATTTTGGAGGAAGAAGCACCACGGTAGAATTTGATTGGCCTTGCACCGTCGTTACGTACCTCTTTGACCACCATACCCTCGATCTTATTAGAATGGATCGGGGTTAGGGTCATAGTATGTACGTAGTGGTTAATCTTCTCGTACATTGATTTGTATTCTTCGTTCTTTTCATCTTCGAGAGAGATCTTGAATTGCGGCTTCTTCTGACTTATTGTCGTTGCTTCTTGTTTGATTTCTTTTTCTTCTTCGGAACTATCTTCCCGATCAACATTGATGGCTGGTTTCTTCTGCCCCATTGTCCTAACGTCTCTACCACGGCCTCGTCCCCGGCCTCGACCTCGGATGCGAGTTGTGGAGAAACCTTCACCATCTCGCCGGAAGGGAGTGGTGAGTGACTGTTGGACTAGAACTTCAGGTTCTTCGTTGTCCAGAACTTTCTTTGCTTCATTTGTTACGGTATCTCTGGAGAAGATCATTTTCTTTGGCGGTGCATAATAAGTTTGCATCTTCATGGATTCCAATCTCATGTACGGAGAATGGTTGCAAGTCACCTTTGATGCCTTGTTCCCCTCCATCGTAGTATTTGATGCAACGATGCGAGAGATGATGGTACCATCCTATTTTCATGTATCCATGGTCGGCCCGGTAGAGCGTTGAACGATGTCTACTGAATCGATTATGTGGAATTTTGCGGTTGTCTTTGCTAAGTCACCGGTCTTCATCGATAGCGTTATTGACCCGAGGGCTCTTTCTCCTTTACGGTTGAATCCTCTTAATAACATTTTGTACGCTCGAGCTCGCGAGCATCAATTTCCAAGTATGCTTAGTGTTCGAAGACTCATTATATTGATTGATGCTCCTGGATCCACCAATACTGCGGAGAGCGTAAACTTCCCGATTGTAAGCCGAAATGTACAACGGTCGGTTGTGATCTGCTATCCCAAGTAGTAGGTCATTGTCAGTGAAGGTAACGCCTCGTTGTTCCTTTAACGAGCAAACCTCATCTAAGGAATCTCCGGCCATTTGAGCTAAGCAAATTCTGGATCAAGTAAGGCCTTGATCAGAGCTTCTCTCATCTCCTTTGATAAGATGAGAGCATCGTAAATGCTCAGTTTGGCCGGTAGTTTCCTAAGATGGGCTAGCACGTTGTAGTCCACTTTGTTCTCATGCGTCTCGGCTTCTTCTCGAATGGGTATTTCTTCTGTTGGGGTTGGTTCTTCTTGAACAACCACACCTTTCCTTTGTCTTTTGGACCCATTCTTGGAGGTAGAACTTTTCCACTTCTTAAGTTGACTTCTGTAATTTCTTCTGAATCTAGTGTTGAACTTATTGGTGTCTCCTCCTGAATCGGAATGACAGGCTCTTCCGGATTATCTTCAAAATCTGAAGGCTCTAACTCTATCATAACTGGAGCTCCTCGAAACTCACGAGATAGATCCGTTGCTTGTTGAACTCTCGTAGCCTCCTTGATGGATGTCTTCTTCGTTATTTTGCTCGTCGAGATCGTGTATGATTTGAGAATTGTCGTTGGTATCGAAGTCGATGTCCGGATTGTCGCTAGTTACGTAATCGTTAGAAACGGTCAAAACGTAGCCAACGCCATCACTCTTATCATTATATGATCCCACCGAAGTGAGCGAGATAATCATACAAAATCGAGAGGTTCGAGGGATTTCTCCCCGAATCGGAAGCAACTATCTTAGGATAAGCGGCCCCTAGTCTAGCCTTAGGAGTCTCGGTCCCCTCTTCTTCGTCGATTTTCTTCTTTTCTTCGATCGTCTCCTGTCGATGTGGTTCTTCTATCGCAAGTGATAGTACCGGTTTAACAGGTCTCGAACTCTGAATTGAAGCTCGCACCGAAGCGGTTCGGATGCTGTCTAAAATCTTCTTCGAAGACCTCGTCCGAGGCGGTAGTCCATCCATCGTCAGTTGCATAGGGATCTATCGGAATGACGGTATCGGTTGAGATAACATTGACGGAACCTCCTTTATGGGGTTCCTTCATGTACTCCTTCGGGATTGTTATATTTCCTTTCCGAAGGTTGTCGTTGAGCCAACTTTTAAAGGTAATGCAATCTTCTATCTTGTGCCCAAGCATCCGATGGTAGGGGCAAAAGTTGGGATCACCATTCTTGTTGACTTCCTACGGTCTTTTAGGTTCGGCGGTGGAAATGCTGGAGTTTTCATTAGGCTACGGAACATTTTCGATCTTGCTTCATTTTTGAACGGATATTCTCTGCTCGAAGCTCCCTTAATGTACGTTGCGGACGAGGCGGTTGTTCATACTTGCGGAGACGGCTGATAGTTGGACCGGGGTTCTTGGTAATTCTGTTGTGGTTCGTTGCGGCCGTTCCGGTGGTATTTGCATCGGTTGCTTGCCTTTATCAGCTGCTTTGCAATGATCCCGGATTTCTTTTCGAAGGTCTTCACCGGCTTACGCTTGTCCGTCTTGTCGGCAAAACTTAGTTGCTTCGCCTCTTCTTGCAAGCTTCCGGCCTTGCTTAACAACTTCTCAAAAGTCTTAATAGTGAATCCTTTGAGGAGAAGTGCTATCGGGCCGTGAATGTTTTTAAGCAAGATGCCGACTACATGTTGTTCTTGCAATTGTGGTTCACACTTCATGCTCAAGTTTCTCCACCGAAGTATGTAATCCACCAAAGTTTCATTCGGCCTTTGTTTCTCTACCACTAAATCACCTATAGTGATGTGGTGCTTGAAGCTCCGGCAAATCGCTTGATGAAGAGGCTCTCTAGCTCGAGAATGTCTTCACGGAGCCATTGGGTAATTACGCATACCGGTCGAAGGCGATTCTGACGAGCTGGCGACGAGCTCGTCGGAAGAGTAACGAATCGCTCCCGCCGGCATTGCAACAAGCGGCACGAAAGTGTGCAACATCTTGTCGGGGGTTCCCGGTTCCGTCGAAGGTCTTGAACGAGAGGTGGTACGAAGCCTTTCGGGTATTGGACGGCGTCGAATTCTTCGGGTAAGGTCTACCCGTCCGAATGGATGTCCCGTTCTTCGATTGTGCTAAGGCTTCTCGCACCTGTGTTCTACCAAGTTCTTGATATCCTTTTCGGGGATCATACTTTGTGTTGTATCCTTTTCAGTTGGTCATCCCCATTGACGGATGTAATCTCCTTTCCTACGTTTACAATGTGAATGACCTGCTGGGGTGTCTCTCTATGTGGTTGTACTTGACTGCGGAGAGTGGCCGGAGCTACGGCCATCTCTTCCATCCTTTTCGCCATTTGAGCGATCGTGTCCTCTTTTTCTGAAGGCTGCCTTCTCATCGGTTACGGCTCCTCTCTTCTGCGCGGTGCGGGAGCACCTTGCGAAGGCGATGAAGCTCGTGTCTCGACCATATTGATTTCGCATATTCGTCGTCCATGAACTCCGATGAATCGATTTCATCTCTGAACTTGTCTTCTCTTTCTTTTGCCAACCGTCGGATATCGGTTCTCAACTTTTCCATGGCATCTTCTAGTGGAGCTTTCTGTGTGTCTTTGCGGTTGTCATGCGATAGGCTGTCGGGTCCCTTTTCACGAGTCCCCTTTATCGCGGTAGCACTTTCTTCGGATTCTAGCCTCCTGGCGAGACTTTCTTTCTCGGAGCTGCTTGTTTCAATCTCAGCTGCCGAGTAGTGGGACGCCATACCATCCTTCTAGCGGCGGAAGGTCTAGGACCGGATGGTGCGTCGGCCAAATGCTTGGAAGGTGGTATCCTCCCTAGTACTGTAATCCGAGACAACAACGGGCGGACTAGCCTTCATTCTCTTGCTTGGCTTTTACGTCATGACGGCGGGCTCTACTCGGGGCCCAAGACGAGATTTGGTCGGCACCGCCATATCCTTCGTAGAATCTCCGATACGGGGCGGTTTTCCTTCCTTGCTAACTTTTCTACCAAAGTTTGCGGTCGAGCAAACGAGCGTAGTTCTAGTTCTTTTCTTGCGGCTATCGTTGTAGTATGCGGGGTGAGGTAATGTGGCGGCAATCTTGCGAACATTCTCCTCATCCTCGCGGCGGAGAGGGGATGGAACTGCTTCCTCCCAAAAGTGGTATGTAGTCGGGCGGCGGTGTATATTCGGTAGCGGTGTATATTCGAGCGGTTACGGAATTTCCTCCAGGAAAGCAATCTCGGCAGCTCTGGCTTCTCTGGCTATCCTTCTACTTCTGTTTCTTCTTTGGGTCCTTGTCAGTGATGGAATCTTTGAACTGGACCCGATTTCGAAAACAGAAGGTCTTACAGGAAGATCCGTACCCTCCACGGTAACAGGTTTACCATAGTTTTGGATTTCTTTCCCCTTTGATTTGGCGGAAGTCGGGGTAGGTGCAGAAACAACTAGACCAGTGGGGGTAGTAAGAATAGTCCTCCTGCGGACGTCAGTACTCCTCCTAGTCGGGATCCTTTGCAAGGGAGGAAACTCTTGGGTCGACCTAAGGTTGAAATCAAGCAGTGGCTCCTCAGCTTCAGATACCTTGTTCGTCAGTGCAAAGAGGGAGACGTCGGTGATCTTGACGTTCGTGTTTTCAAATCCCTGTCCAAATCGGATGATCCCATTGTCGGGCGGCTCATCCTTATAGACGGCGAAGTCCGGTCCGTTGGTGAAGGAGAAAATCGGTTTCGGGGCTTCCATTTCGCGGGGTAGGTTACGGTTGTCGGTCCCAGAGTTATGCTTCTTTTCTTTAGGACGAAAAGAAAGGAATTGAAAAAGAGTCCGAACTCATTCTTGTTCATGTATTTATAAGAAGGAATCATTTGTTAAAAGAATCACTTATTAGAGGGTTTGTTTATTTAAAACGGAATGTTCAAAGGTGTAGAGAAGGTAAGGAATCTGATTCAGAGTTGGAAAGGAAAAGAAAGTCTTAAGCAAGACTTCTCGACTCGAAGGATTACTCTTAAACTAACACCTATTGGGGGTCCACCCCACCTCAAAAATGAGGTAAAAGGATCTCGGAACCTCTCTGTTTAGGGGTGTCTAAACAGTGGCTCCTAAATCCGAGAGAATGTTGGCTATACTCATTCAAGATAGAAATGAACATAGTATTCCAACGGAAAGAAGGGTAGTTTGATCCACTAAGGACATGGATGCACTACCGATTTTTGAAAGCGAATTATATGATTATAATGGAGAGAGGAATTTTCCCAGTGAGTCGCCGAAAATCTGTCGGCATATTTTTAGGTTGTGTGTTATTTTAAAAGGGGGTCGCCTAACGAAGGTATGTCGGCGAATTTTTAATTTAATTAAAATAAATAATTTGAAAAGTAGTATTTGATTTTGAAAATAATTTTAATTTTGAAGGTTTTAAGATATGAGATTAAACCGATCTCACATCCCAAGTAGTTTATATAAACGAGCACCGCACCATGAACCGTGTATCTATCCCTAAGGATAGACACTATCGCTTGACGGTGGGGCTCGATTAAATAAACTAGAAGATTTGTGACATCCGTTTGGTCGCACGAACCAATTTTATAAGCCGACAAAATTCCACTTGCTTAATATGAAAACATTAAACGGGGTTTATATTACACGGGTTCTTTAAAATTCCCTATAAGGGCAAGCCCCTATAGTTAATTACATCTTAAGTGATGGGAATCACCTAAGAAAACTCTCGATAATAATCAATAATTACGCTCTCGAGGATTTGAAAGTTTAAGATTTTCGAGGATTGAAATTTGGAATTTCAATAGGGAATGGATCAAATTTGGAACATTTTATTTTGGGAATCCAAAGGAAGAAAAGTAGGAGAAATCACGGATTCGAAGTGAACTTCGGTAATTTCCCGACTATCATATTGTTTGGCTTGGATTTAAGAAAGTCCTAATATTTATTTAAATGTTTTGATTTTGCCGATTTTAATTAATTAGGACTTATATTTATATGATAGAATCATACAAATAGCCTTGAAGATGTGAGGGTTTATGTCGTACTCTAACGACTACCTCGGAATCCTAAGACCGGTTAGGGCTTAATTTGCGATATGCAAATGCCTAACGAAGAGTTGAGGATTTATGTTGCACTAGGCGAATTACCTCGAAGTACTATGGCTTGGTTGTTTAGTTCTAGGAAAGTTTTGCTCATGTAGATTCGAGTTTTCGTCGACGACGATGGCCGTCGTTGCCCATCATGCTCCGAGCTCCTTGTTGTTGCAGAGGTTTAGTTTTAGAAATTATAAATCAGGGGATAAGAAAAGTGTTTTGGTTTAGAGAAAATCTTGATTTCCAAGTGTTTTTGTTTTTTTTTATGTTTTAATTAAAACAAATCTTAAAGTTGATTATAACGACACCGGTTAAGATCCCACGGTTCCATCCTTCCGGCATCATTATTTTTATCGGATTCACTTAGTCCGGATGAATTTGCTAAACTCAGTTGAATGAGTTCCACACTTTCATTTAGACCGTGGGAAATCCCGTTAGCAACACGTAGGTTACATCATCCGAAGTATTCCCGATCATCCAACGGGACGTTTTAATTTAGTTGTAATTGTAGTTTTGTGTTCTGTTTGTGATTAAATTTTGAGTTGTTTTATATTTTGAAATGTTGTGGCGGTGAATTTTATCTTGCAATGACTTTTAACTTAGTTTTGGTTTCGGTTTTAGGGACTATCCTAAAGGTGTGGGTTTTCATGCAACGGTTGTTTATCATGTAAGAAAAGTAAGTGCGATGCGATTAAATAAATTGCAATAATGTAAATTGCAAGAAAGTAAATTGCAATAAAATAAAAGCGTACTGGAGGGTCTTCCGGTCATCCCAAGCTACACTTAAAACACAATTAGAATATTTAAGCAAGTTCCTAGGTAAAGCTAAGGGAAGGGTTATGGTTTTCTACCAAATTCCTAATCCTATAGCTAGTCATCTCGTATGACGTCTAGGTTCTTTGTGTTTTAGTTTAAGGACGATTTTCTTCATCAAAGAACAATTAAGTCCAATTGTTCTTATAAATGTCTTATCATATTGAGTAAGTGCTTAAGAATAATCTTAAACATCTTTTCAATATTTTCTAGGATTGTTTTAAGTCCAAATGGGTTTAATTATACAAATGAATTAATCGTCCGAGAATTCAAGTTTTGTTGTTATCTTACTCGGTGAACTAGGACATTAGAATATCCTATAAGTGAAGTAACATTTCATTTAATGTTACTGTTTAGGAGTTATAATAACGAAAGCTTTCGAGGGTAAATTAGTATTCAAATGATTTGATTTAAGTTAATGGGTTTAAATTTGGAATAGTGTTCAAGTTGCTTTATATTTAATTTCTTTACGTTTTAGGTGATGTTATATTTAATTCAATTTAATTTAATTTAATTGAGTTTTAATTTAATTTAATTCAATATAGTTCAATTTAATTTGATTTGATGTTTAATTAATTTGATTTGATTTAATTTTAATTTAATTTGATTTAATTTAATTTAATTTAATTTAATTTAATTTAATTTAATTTGATTTAATTTAATTTAATTTAATTTAATTTAATTTAATTTAATTTGATTTGATTTAATTTAATTTAATTTAATTTAATTTAATTTGATTTAATTTGATTTAATTTAATTTGATTTTATTTAATTTAATTTAATTTAATTTAATTTATTTAATTTAATTTAATTTTAATTTAATTTAATTTTAATTTAATTTTATTTTTAATTTTAATTGAAATTTTTAAAAGAGTTTAATAATTTAATTTTAGTTTAATGATTAAGTCTTTTAATATTTTAAATTTGAGTTATCATTTTAATTAAGAAATGTTGAAAAATGAATCTTATATTTTTCAAAAATCTTTCTGATATCTAGGAAATAATAGAAGTAAATTTTGCAATTTTCTGATTTTTCGATGATTTATTATAATTATTTTAGTGAAAATGCTAGAAAATACATTTTTTTTAATTTTAAAATTACCTTAAAGCTTTAAAATTTAATATCTCACTAAATAGACCTAAGAAAAATGTGGGATTTGTTCCTATGTGATTAAAATTCAAAATGTGACATTTTGGTGAATTTTATTATTTTTGTGATTTTTATTATTTTTAAATTATTAAAAATATTAAAATATTATTAAAAATCAACTTTTTTAGAAAATTGAAATTTTAATTTTCTTAGGTTCCCCCGATATCAGAGAGGCTCCAAAACCAATTTGGTGAATTTTTGAAAGGGATTTTAAAAGTTATGAATTTTTAAAGTTTAAAATGGCTAAGTGGCTTAATCAACCCGATTAGTGGGGCTAACCGAGTCCAATTGACCTCAAAATTTTATGGTGGATTCCTCTGATCCTAAAGGTCGAGTGGAGAATTGATTTCAAATCAATTTGATGCATGGTTAACTCTAATTAATTAGAGACCTATTTTGGGTGTTTAAGCCAATTAGGGTTGTTTTAAATGAACCAAGTCAAAACCTATTTTTCCTAGGGTTCTCTGGTCGTAAGAAACATCACCAAATTTTCCTAGAATTTATTTCACAACATGCTATTTATTGGAATTAAAATACTCAAAACAGCAACATGAATTTGGAAAATCAATAACTTTTTATAGGGATGGCCTCCGACTTTGGAAAATTCGGGGAATGTTCCCAAATTCGGAGGCTTCAAAAGCCCTATGGTCTCATGTCATGGTGAATTGTATACATGCATGGAGAATTAAAAGTATGCGAGAGAGTAAATAAATTATAAAAAATAAAATACTTGATGAAATTAAATGATTTCTTTTCCACATTATTCTCCTCTGTTCAGCTGAGCAAGAGGGTATTTTTATTTTATTTTTCTGATTTTTCTACACGGAGTTATGAATTTTTGAAGTTTAGGGAATTAAATAAATCAAAAAAATACCCTAATTTTCTATTTATCCACGCGGCGCCAACTCATCCTCGGCATCTCCGAAACGCCGCGTGTCGCGCTCCCATTCGACGCCGCCATCCGACTCGGCGGCCGGGCCCCGCGGTTCTCGTACCGTCTCCCGGTCCGACGCCATCCGAGCCGTCCGTCCGCGCGTGTATTAAATGAACGGCATCCGTTCATCGTCCCCGAGTGTTCTCGCCCGAGAGCCGTCCACACTAAATCCCTAATATCTCACTCGATACTCAATGGATTTTCATGTTCTTATGCTACATGGATTCGTCTTGAAGAGACGAACACATCTATATGGCTATCATGCATTGAAATTAAAGTATTCGAAATAGAGAATCTCTAGAAGCTCGGGATGAAAAATTAGCTCATACCTTTGCTCAGAGAAGTGTGGCTTCAATCTGAGAGTTGTTTCACCTTCGATTGGATCCCGGCAAGCTCCGGATGAAGTCTCCTGGTCACAGTGAATTGTCTAGAGTGTGATTTCGACCAAGCCCGATCACAAAGCTTGGAGGCTGGAGCAACCGGGTGGCTCTGGAGATGGGGCTTTCTGTGGTGGACACCTTCTCTTGGTCCGGTGAAGGTGTAGAACCAATCAATTTGGGGATTGGCTCACTGTGGAGAAGTGTCCCGGTTTTGGGTGGAATTTCGGTTGGGAAATTGGATTTTATCGGTGGGGATTAGGGCAAATTGACACTGGGGCTCAACTCGCTCTAAGGGTGGAGAAGGGTTTGGAACAATTTTGGCGAGTTTCGGCAAGGTTTTGTAACTCTCCTCCATGGCCGTAAGGGTGAGGGGTTTAAATAGGAGAGGCTGGAGAGCCTTCCGGGGGAGTTGAGGCATGGGATCGAGCTGCTCGGTGAGGAGAAGAACAGCCATAGTGACCATTTGGCATGGGGCGGCTCGGCAAGTGGGAATTCCGAACTTGGCTCCTCCCGAGGTCTCGGCCATGGTGTTTTCCGGCGATCCGGGCGGCTGGCCGCGAGCATGGGTCACCCTCGGGTCCGAGGTGGGTCGGGGTTGGAGGTTTGTGCAATCAATTGGCAATTGTCATGTGTAAAGGCTTTGAATTAAAATGGAATGGGAGGGGGTCATTTTGGCCTTAATTTGGTCAACCCATTGGTTTGGGTTGGGTGCACCTCCCCATGGCTTCGATTTTGGGCTGAGAGGATCGGTTAGGTCGGCCGAGGGAGAGTGGTGTGGTCTCTATCCATGATGAGGTGGCTAAACATGGTTTAGTGTGTGACATGCTTAAGGTAAAAAATGCTTAATGAAAGATTAGGAAAGGGGCCCCTCCTTTTACCATTAATGGCATGGTCACATGTCAAGCCTCCCATGGCTTCATGTAGCTTGTTCATGGCTTGCATGGCTTGTCTTTGGCTTGGGGAAAGTTGAGTCAATTTCATGGAAATGGGTTTTAAGAATTTTGGATATTTTGGTGAAAATTTGCATGAAGCTTTAATTGATGATTTTGAAACTTAGGGGTGATTTTGATTAAATGGATGATGAGGGGAAGTGTCATGTGGGCTTTGGATGGATTTGGGCTTTTGAATGTGGTGAAGTGGGCTTTTAGGAAAGTTTAAGGGGAATGGGCTTTTTGATTTTAGGATGGGCATTTGGGTAAAGATTTTGTGAAGAACTTTGTCAAATAAATGTCATAATTGGTTTAGGGATGTTCTATGAAGGGCTTGGAATCAATTTGGTGTGATTTGGAGTTGAATTGGTTTGAATTTGGATTTATTTGGTAAGTGGGCCTATGTAGGTCAAATTGGGCTAACTTGGGCTAATGTTGGGCTAGGGTTGAAATTGATATAAAATCAATGTTGAGAAATGTTTATGGGAGTGTTTCAAAGAGGTTTTGACTTTGGTTGGGCTTTGATTTTGGGGTTTGGGCTCATTTGGGTTAGGTTTGGGTTTAGGTCAAAATAGGGCCTTTTAACTTTGGGTTGAGTTTGAGTGGGGTTTGGGTCTAAATTTTGGGCAAATCATGTTAGTATTTTGTTTGTTGGAATGTTAAGGAAGATTTAGAAAAGATTTGGGGTTAATTGGAATTGAATTGGGTGAGTTTGGGTTAGGTTTGGGTCATGGGTCCAAATTGGGCTTTAATGCCAAAAGTGAAATTTGATCCAAATTTCAATCAAATTGAACTTGGATTTGGTCTATAATGGTGTTGGGAATGTTGAATTGAAGTTTAGAATTGAATTGGACCAGAATTTGGGTCAATTGGATAGGTTTGGTTTGACATTGGGTTCACTTAGGGTTAAAATGGGTCAAATTGGGGGTTTTGACAAAAGTAGGGTAAATTGACAAAATTGGCATATGGTGTAGTTGGACAAAATGAAATTGGGAATATTTGGGATTTTCTGAAATTTTCTGGGAATTTTCTGAATTTTTGGATTTTTTGGCCAAGAGGGGTATTTTGGGTATTTGGAGGGTATTGGGAGGTATCTTTGGAATTTTGGTATTTTTTGGGTATGGATGATCAGTTTAAGTGATGTGGAAATATTTGGGAATGATTTTGGAGAATTTTGGGTAATTTGGAAATTTTGAGAAATTTGGGTAATTTCGGGGGTTTTGGGTAGGCTAAGCGGGTGTAGGGTCCCGGGGGTCAAAAAATTGAAAATTTGGAAATTTGAAGATTGGGTGAATTTGAGTGGAGTGAAATCATTTTGGTTGAGCCATGAAGCCATCTCAAGCCCACATGAGCCATGAAGGGACTCATTTGAGGCATTCACTATGTTGTTCCTAACCCTCTTAGCGAGGGCTTAGGGGTTAAGGATCATCCATGTGAATCACCTACATGAGTCAGGAGGTCAAGTTAGGTATGGGTGTGGTTTTAGGAGGTATGTGGAAGTTTAGTGTGTACGTGTAGTGTATAAATGTAGTGTGTGTGTAAGCCAGCCCCTTCACCAGACCAGGCCACCCAGGGCAGTCCTAAGGCCAAAGAGTCCTATAGGAACTCATCCTTTAAACTTCCACATTTGATTTCAACCCTCTAGGTGATTGAGGGTCTACGATCAAGTTTGTGGAGTTTGAAGGGAGTTAAGAAGTGGTTTGAATTTCTAAAAGGTGGGTCCCAATTCTAGTCCTCTAAGATAGTCAAAGGAAAAGCCTAAGGCTAGATCCTAAGTACTAAAGAGAAGAAGAGAAGACCTCATCAAAAATGAGGTCAACAAGTGGCATGTTTTTCCATATATAAGCCTGTAAGGAGTCATTCCAATCGGAGTTTTATAAGCAGTCCTATAAGCCCATAATGTAGTGTCTAATCTAATAGATCAATCTAACCTATTTAGGTTTACTGATTTTTCTAAAATACGTTTAATCTCACAATTAGATACTTCGACTAATCCGCTAGTACATGGATGATAAGCGAGTGGATATCTTATGAGTAATATTGTATTTTTCTACTAGTTTGTGAATGTATTTATTTCTAAAATGAGTTCCTCCGTCGGTGATAATCACTCTCGGCATTCCAAATCTAGTAAAAATATTTTTCATCGAAATTTTGAAACACTCTTAAGCATCACACCTAGGTAAAGCTTGTGCCTCAATCCATTTGGAAACATAATCAATAGCTACTAATATATATGAGTTTCCAAACGAAGGAATAAAAGGTCCCATAAAATCTAATCCCCAAACATCAAAAATTTCAACTTCTAATATAAAATTTAGAGGCATTTCGTTTCTTCTAGATATATTTCCAACTCTTTGACATTTATCGCAAGTTTTAATATATCTGTATACATCTCTAAATAGAGTAGGCCAGTAAAATCCAGATTGTAGAATCTTATAAGCAGCTTTATCAGTCCCAAAATGTCCCCCAAAATCAGAATCATGATATTTTTGAATAATTGGTTCAGTTTCTTCATAAGGTACACATCTTCTAATAATTAAATCCTTACATTGCTTATATAAATATGGTTCATCCCAAAAATAGGTTTTTGTGTCATGGATGAATTTTTTCTGTTGTTGCAAAGTTAGCATAGGTGGTAAAATATTACTAACTATATAGTTTACTATATCAGCATACCATGGTAATTTCCATTCATTGATATTATATAGTTGTTCATCGGAGAAAATCGTCTATAATTTCATTTTCAATATCAGATAATTCATTATTTTCTAATTTTGATAAATGATCCACAATTTGATTATCAATTCCTTTCTTATTAACGATCTCAAAACCGAATTCTTGCATTAATAGCATCCATCTAATTAATCTTGGTTTGAAATCTTTCTTTTGCATTAAATATTTGATAGCAGAATGATTAGTATGCACGATACATTTTGTTCCAATCAGATAAGGTCTAAATTTATTAAAACCATATACTACCACTAATAATTCTCTTTCTGTAACCGTATAATTTATTTCAAGCATCATTTAGAGTTTTACTAAGCATAAGTATATAACTTTAAAAATCTTTTCATATCTTTGCCCAAGAATCGCTCCTACGAGCATAATCACTAGCATCACACATAAGCTCAAATGGTTTCTCCTAGTTAGGTGAAACTATTATAAGTGTTGTAATTAATTTTTCTTTTAAGAGTTCAAAAGCATTCGAGCATTCGATTGTAAATTCAAATTTCTTATCCTTTTCGAGAAGTTGGCATAGAGGTTTAGTAATTTTTTAAAAATCTTTTATATAGCGTCCGTAGAATCCAAGCATGTCCAAGAAAACTTCTTACCCCTTTTACCGTAGTTGGAGGTGGTAATTTAGCTATAACTTGAATTTTTGCGTGGTCCACTTCCATGCCTTTTTCCGAAATTTTATACCCTAATACAATGCCGCCCGCAACCATAAATTGACATTTCTCCCAATTTAGAACTAAATTTGTTTTCTCACATACTTCTAATACTTTTTCAAGATGAGTTAAGCATGTGTCAAATGATGTTCCAAATACAAAGAAATCATCCATAAATACTTCTATTCCATTGTCAATTAACTTACTAAATATAGACATCATACATCTCTGGAATGTTGCTGGTGCATTACATAATCCAAAAGGCATTCTTCGAAAAGCAAAAGTTCCATAAGGACTAGTAAATGTAGTTTTCTCTTGATCCTCAGGAGCAATTTGTATTTGATGATAACTGGTGTATCCATCTAGAAAACAAAAATACTTATGTCCGGCTTATCTATCTAACATCTGGTCTAGAAATGATAAAGGGAAGTGATCTTTCCTGGTGGCTGTATTTAGTTTCCTATAATCAATACATATACGCCAACCAGAAACTTGTCTTATAGGAATAAGATCATTATTTTCATTGGCAGTGACGGTCACTCCTCCCTTCTTAGGAACACAGTGAATTGGGCTTACCCAAGCACTATCAGATATAGGATATATGATACCATTATCTAACCATTTTAAAATTTATTTCTTAACTACTTCTTTCATTATCGGGTTTAATCTCCTTTGGGGATCTGCTTTAGGTTTATGTTCATCATCTAAAATAATTCTATGCATACAGATTGAAGGACTAATTCCTTTAATATCTCGCTAAAGTCCAACCAAAAGTTTTCTTATATTTTTTAAAGTTTCTAGAAGTTTTTGTTCTTGAGATTCGTTTAATGCGAGATGAAATAATAACTCGGTAAAGTTGAAGAATTACCTAAATAAGCATATTTCAAATGATCAGGTAATATTTTTAGCTCAAGTTCAGGAGGTTTAATAATTTATGGAACTATATTCTTGTCAGTGTTTTCAGTATTATCCAAAAATTCAAATCTTTCCTGAATATAATCTAGTTCTTCATTATTATCTTTAATTAATTTAGTATTTTCTTTTTCTAATTTATCTTCGCAATATTCCTTAAAATGTTCTTGTTGTAAATGTTCAAGTATTTCCATCCGAAAACATTCATCATCTTTTTCTAGCGCAGGATATTTCATTGATTTTTCAATATTAAAGGTAACTTTTTGGTCATTTACTCTCATAGTTAATTCTCCTTTCTGAACATCAATCATAGCTTTTCCGAGTAGCTAAAAATGGTCTTCCTAAAATGATAGGAATTTCTTTATCTTCCTCCATTTCTAAAAAATAAAATCTACTGGGAAGATAAATTTATCCACTTTTACTAACACATCTTCAATAACTCCCTTAGGATAGGTAATCGAACGATCGACTAATTGAAGGGTTACTGAAGTAGGTGTAATTTTTCCTAATCCTAATCTCTTAAAAATTGATAGAGGCATTAGATTGATGCTTGCTCCTAAGTCACATAAAGCTTTTCCATAAAATTTTTCTCCTATAACTGCAGGTATAGTGAAACTACCGGGATCTTTTAATTTTCGGAAGCTTCTTCTAAATAATAAGCACTACACTCTTCACTAAGTGCTACTCGTTTCATTATCGGTGAATTTTCTTTTCTTATTTAGAATATCTTTCATAAATTTTACATAATTTGGCATCCGATCTAAAGCTTCGACAAAAGGTATATTGATTGTTAATTTCTTTAATATTTCAAGGAATTTAGCAAATTGTTTATCTTTTTTATGTTGAGCTAGTCGTTGAGGAAATGGTGGTGGAGGTTTTTCAACGAAATTTTCATAGGTATTAAAGGATGTTCTAAGTTTGAATCTTGTTGAATTGTTTCTTTTTCAATTTCCACTTCCTCTTTTTGGCTTTCAAGTTCTTTTTGAATTTGAGGTTCTAATTCTTTTCCACTCCTTAGTTGTATTACTTTAATTTGTTCTTTTCCTTGATCTTTAGGATTTATTTCCACATTACTAGGAAAATTTCTAGGTATTCTATTATTTAGCGCAAGATAGTAATATGTCCAAGTTGAGTTTCGATATTTTTAATAGATGTTCCTTGAATTTGTAGTTGATTTCCTTGAATTTATAGTTGATTTCCTTGATTTTGTAGTTGATGACCCATATTCAAAATTAATTCATCCATAGATAATTTCTTGTCTTTGAATTGAGGGTTATTGTTATTAAATCCAGGTGGGTAATTAGGTTTATAGTTTGGATTCGCTTGATTAGGTTGATTCATCCATTGTTGATTAGATGTGTTATTCCAATTAAAATTTGGATGAGTTTTCCAACCAGGATTATAATAGTTTGAATAAGGGTTATTAGTTCTATTATTAATAGCAATTAAAGCTTCATAATTAGATTGAGATTCTATGATTTGTCCAGATGAGTTTTCTTCTATAGTAGGAGAGTAGTTCATTCCAAAATGATCTAATTTCTTAGATATAGCAGCAATTTGAGAAGCTAACATAGATATTGCATCGTTTTCATGAATGTTGGCTATTTTTTTCGGATTTACTCTATCAACGAGCCATTGGAAATTATTTGTTGTCATTTCTTCGATTAGTGCATAAGCTTCATCAAATGGTTTAGACATTAATGAACCTCCAAGAAGCAGCATCGATGATCGATCTTAAAGATCCTACTAATCCATTATAAAAGGTTTGAATAATCGACCGATACTGGTAACGCATGATGTGGGCATTTCCTAAGAAGTTCCTTAAATCTCTCCCAAGCTTCATATATTGATTCTCCATCTAACCGACAAAAAGAAGTTATATCATTTCTAAACTTAGCAGTTTTAGATGGTGGAAAATATTTGGATAGAAATTTTTGTGATAATTCTCCCCAAGTTTTAATAGATCCAGGTGCTAACGAATTCAACCACATTTTAGCCTTATCCCTTAATGAAAAAGGAAAAAGTCTAAGTCTTATATCATCGTCAGATACTCCTTGATATTTAAAAGTAGCACAAAGTTCTAGAAAACTAGCAAGATGTAAGTTAGGATCTTCGATAGGTGAACCACTAAATTGATTGTTTTGTACCATTTGGATAATTGCGAGTTTAAGTTCAAATGAATTAGCAGCCTACATCGAGTTTTGAATAGTTAAATGAATTTCATCTGATGTAGGGTTGGCATAATCTCTTAATGGTCTTTGTTGGTTCATATTTTGAATTTCAGGAATATTCGCCATGTGTGTTAAATTTATTATTTGTTTCTTTTTTTTTTCTAATTCTTTTAATTGTACGCTCTAATTCAGAATCGTAAGGTATTAAATTTTCATTTCCAAATTTGCGCATACAATTTTAGAATAGATATTAATTTATTTATTATGATTATTTTAAAATAATCCGTTACTCTAGTAAATTTTTCTTACTTTCCTCAAGAACGGCCAAAAACTTCGACCCACAATTTTATATTATGATATTTTAATTTAATTGCAACGAAGCCAAAAACTTGACCCCGCTATATTATATGTATAGAATTGTAATTGTTTATGTTGTGGATGCTACGCAAGTATACGTATCGTATCAAGTAATACGGGGCTCTAATACGGGGCTACAGTGGAGTCTCAGTTATCGATCCCACAGGGAAAGAGAAAATAAAATAACGACTAATTTTAAAATAATAATAATAATTCTAAAATAGTATACAAAAATTTGAAATTCTAAATTTAATGCGTAATAAAGTAAACTAAGTATTTCAATTAGGTAACTTAACTAAGTAGAAAATTAATACGTATTGAAAGTGCAGGAAATTAAACTAATTGATAAATAAGTCTTAACTATTCAGAAAAAGTATCTTTCCCTCGTTTAGAAATTTAAGTGATTGATGAATTTAAAAAGATAATTTTAAGGTATTGTGACAAATAGGAGCATTCCTATTCTTTACCCTTTGGTTCGAGTGTAAAGAATATTGACTAATCCTATGTTTGATTGCGAATCTGCGGCTATACTCGGGAGGATACCGACTACCACTTCGAGCTCTCACGTTCCCTCGCCCGAGGGCTAACATCTACACTTCAGACTCTCAAACAATAGGACCGAATTGAATACTTTAGTCTGTCACACTAAAATGCTCAATTCTACGCCCAAGTGATATTATTTCCTATTTATTTGCACCTTCCTTCCAAGGCTTTTGAATTCCCCGAATATCCGATGTAATTTTTACTATAGTTGATATTCAACATATTTTAACAAATCAAATGGCCAGTTTGAAAGTAAATTAAGTTTTAAGTAAAAATTATCACAATTTATTAATATTTCAACTAACCCTCAAGCATAATTGAATTAAACTTAGCTCACCACAAAGCTCTCAAAACATCAGGAATAAATGTCTAATTTGGGAAAAGTCATATTAAGAAGAGTTAATTAGAAGATTAACCTATGACTCAACCAATGGTCCAAGACTTTAGATTAGTTGGTAATTGACTTCCTAACTTATGTCCTAAACATTTAAATCATTCAAGTCAACCTCATTTTCCAATGTTCAACAATTTAAATAATTACACCTATGTCCTTCTTTTCTAAAAAGGAAGTTAATTATTTTCTATCTGTTACCCTCATGTTCCAATCATCTTAGAACATTGATTAAGCTCAGATATTACCCTTAAAACCCTTAGCTTACTCTAAATTTTAATTAGGTGGTGAGAAGGTAGTAATTATAATTTTTCCCCTAAGGCTCCTATCTTCATAAATCTTTTAAATTAATTCATATAGGCTTGAAAATATGTTGACTCATCTCTCATAGATTAATTAAAGTATCAAAGAAGAAATCATGTTTTCCTAATTTTTATTTTAATTTATATAATTATTTTAATCCAAAAATAGAAACTTAAAATGTTAATTCATTTTGTTAAATAAAGTAAAGTTTCTGTCCTTGGAAAACTTATTGGAGGTTCACCTAGGTCAGAGGACCACCTGGATTAAATTTCATGAATTTTTGAATTATAGTTTAATTTTTATAATTATTTATTTATTTGAGAATTAATTAAATTGAAAATACATTTTATCTTGAAAAATCAAATTGATATTTGATCACAGAAAAATTAATTAAGAAATTCATATCTATTTTTGATGAAATTGCACTTTAAAGAAAGGTATTTTCTTTATTTTACTGCAGGAATGAAGATTTATAAATGATGGAAGTAAAAAGCATGAAATGGAGCAAATTTGGATCAAAAAGGAAGGAATTCATGCAAATTGAACTAAGTCGCCGATGGCGAGATCGAGGCCGCTGACGGCAAGATCATAAGGAGAATTTCTGAAGGATTTATAACTACCTCACCGACAGCGAGCCCGAGCCCACTGACAGCGAGATCGCGCGGTTTGAAGACCTTCTAGAAGCCCCGCTGACGGTGAGATCGTTTCCCGGTGACGGCGAGACAGTTCAAAATACAAATACTTTGAACCTGGACACTTTTTGAAGAGGTGTTTAAGCACCCCTTGGACCTTTGCTTACCTCTATAAATAGAGGCCGAATTCTATTATTTTAGTGTGTCTCTTGAGTCTTCAGTGTGTCTATTTTAGTTAGTCTGAGTCTCTTTTTGGTGTTTTAAGTGTGTTTATTTATCATTACTGAGTTTCTTTAGTTTATTGGAGTGTTATTTAGTTTGTTGTATTAGAAGGAAAAGTCAAAGGAACTTCAAGGAGTCTGCTTGGGGAGGAAATTAAGATAAGTATCATTGTTTATTGTTGTTGTTAACTTTAAATGAAATCCATGCTTTGTTTTATTCCCATGCATTCTGAGTAGTTTTCTTAGTCTTTCTCCTTGTTTATGAAAATTATACGAATTGATGAAATTAAATAGAAGTACCTAATATATTAAAATAAATTGTGATAATTTTTACTTAAAACTTAATTTACTTTCAATCTGGCCAATTGAGTTGTTAAAATATGTTGAATTATCAACTATAGTAAAAATTACATCAAATATTCAGGGAAGTCAAAAGTCTTGGAAGGAGGGTGCAAATAAATAGGGAAATATTAATTATCGGACGTAGAATTAGACATTTTAGTGTGAAAGACTAAAATATTCAATTTGGTCCTATTGTTTGAGAGCTGAAGTGTAGATGTTAGCCCTCACGTGAGGGGAACGTGGGAGCTCTGAAGTGGCAGCCAGTATCCTCCCAGCTTAGCCGCAGATTCAGTAATCAAACATAGGATTAGTCAATGTTCTTTGCACCTGGATCGAAGGGTAAAGAATAGGAATGCTCCTATTTGTCACAATACAATTTAAGAATTCTATTTAAAATCATCATTCACTTAATTTTTTAAAAACAAGGAGAAGGATACTTTTTATAAAGTATTTAAATCAACTTTATTTCAAGCATTAGTTTACTTTAGTTTGTTTTAGTTACTTTAAATTTCCGTTTACTATATTAGTAAGTAATTACTTTAAATTTGGCTGAAAACAAATATGTTAAAAACTTCCCTGTGGGATCGATAACCAGGACTCCACTAGAGCCCTGTATTACTTGTACAATACGTATACTTGCGTATAATCCACATTAAACATTCAATCATATAATTATATATATATATATATATATATTAAAGCGGAATCTAGTTTTTGGTGCCGTTGCTATAAACATAAATTGCAAACATATTAAAAAGTGGGTCAAGTTTTTGGCGCCTTTACCGGGGAAGTAAAGAAATTATTTACTAGAGTAACGGACTATTTCAAAATTTTGATTTATAAAATTGTATGCAAAAATTTGGAAACGAAAACTTAATACCTTACGATTCAGAATTAGAGCGTACAATTAAAAGAATTAGAAAACAAAAAAGAGAAATTATAAATTTAACACAAATGGAAAATATTCCTGAAAATGAAAATATCAATCAACAGAGACAATTAAGAGAATATGCCAACCCTACATTAGATGAAATTCATTTAACTATTCAAAACCCTGATGTAGCTGCTAATTCATTCGAACTTAAACCTGCAATTATCCAAATGGTACAAAATAATCAATTTAGTGATTCACCTACTGAAGATCCTAATTTACATCTTGCTAGTTTTTTAGAACTATGTGCTACTTTCAAATATGAAGGAGTATCTAACGATGCTATAAGACTTAGACTTTTTCCTTTTTCTTTAAGGGATAAGGCTAAAATGTGGTTAAATTCGTTAGCACCTGGATCTATTAAAACTTGGGGAGAATTATCACAAAAATTTCTATCCAAATATTTTCCACCATCTAAAACTACTAAGCTTATAAATGATATAACTTCTTTTAGTCAGTTTGATGGAGAGTCTACATATGAAGCTTGGGAGAGATTTAAAGAACTTCTTAGGAAATGCCCACATCATGCGTTACCGTATCAGTTAATTATTCAAACTTTCTATAATGGATTAGTAGGATCTTTAAGATCAATCATCGATGCTGTTGCTGGAGGATCATTAATGTCAAAACCATTTGATGACGCCTATGCACTAATCCAAGAAATGGCAACCAATAATTTTCAATGGCCTGTTGATAGAATGAATCCGAAAAAGATAGCTAGTATTCATGAAAATGATGCAATATCTATGTTAGCTTCGCAAATCGCTGATGTATCTAAAAAATTAGATCATTTTGGAATGAATTACTCTCCAAATATATCAGAAGAAAATTCATCTGGACAATTTATAGAATCCCAATCTCAATATGAAACTATTAATGCAATTAACAACATACCCAATAATCCATATGCAAATTATTATAATCCTGGATGGAAAAATCATCCTAATTTTAATTGGAATAAGAATATAACTAATCAACCATGGATGAAAATATGACACAACCATTAGGAAATCCATCTAATCAAGGAAATCCTAATTATAAACCTAATTATCTACCTGGATTTAATAACCCACAATTTAAAGACAAGAAATTATCGATAGAAGAATTAATATTAAATATGGGCCAACATTTACAAAATCAAGGAAATCAATTACAAATACAAGGAAACCAATTACAAAATCAAGGAACAGCTATCAAAAATATTGAAACTCAACTTGGACATATCGCTACTGCACTTAATAATAGAATACTGGAACATTTCCTAGTAATGTGGAAATAAATCCCAAAGACAAGGGAAATGAACAAATTAAACTGATACAATTACGAAGTGGAAAAGAATTAGAAACTCGAATTCAGAAAGAACTTGAAAGTCAAAAAGAGGAAGTGGAAAATGAAAAGGAAAAGAATCAACAAGATCCAAACTTAGAAAATCCTTTAATACCTATGAAAATTTCTGTTGAAAAACCTCCACCACCATTTCCTCAACGACTAATTCAACATAAAAAAGATAAACAATTTGCTAAATTCCTTGAAATTTTGAAAAAATTAACGATAAATATTCCTTTCATAGAAGCTTTAGAACAGATGCCAAACTATGTAAAATTCATGAAAGATATTCTAAATAAAAAAGAAAATTTATCGATAATGAAATGGTCGCACTTAGTGAAGAGTGTAGTGCTATTATTCGAAAAAACTTCCCGAAAAATTAAAAGATCCTGGTAGTTTCACTATACCTCGCGCTATTGGAGAAAAATTCTATGGAAAAGCTTTGTGTGACTTAGGAGCAAGCATCAATCTAATGCCTCTATCAATTTTTAAAAGATTAGGATTGGGAGAAATTTCACCTACTTTAGTAACTCTTCGATTAGCGATCGTTACGTTACATATCCTAAGGGAATTATTGAAGATGTATTAGTAAAAGTGGACAAATTTATCTTCCCTGTAGATTTTATTGTCTTAGATATGGAAAAATATAAAGAAATTTCTATCATTTTAGGAAGACCATTTTTAGCCACTGGAAAAGCTATGATTGATGTTCAGAAAGGAGAATTAACTATGAGAGTAAATGACAAAAAAGTTACTTTTAATATTGCTAAATCAATGAAATATCCTGCGCTAGAAAAAGATGATGAGTGTTTTTGAATGGAAGTACTCGATCATTTACAAAAAGAACATTTTAAGGAATATTATGAAGAAAATTTAGAAAAAGAAAATATTGAATTAATTGAAAAATCCGAGATAAATGAAGAACTAGATTATATTCAAGAGAAATTTGAATTTTTGGATAACACAGAAAACACTGAAAAAAATATAGTTCCATCTATTATTAAACCTCCTAAACTTGAGTTAAAAATGTTACCTAATCATTTAAAGTATGCTTACTTAGGTAATTCTTCAACTCTACCAGTTATTATTTCATCTGAATTAAATGAATCTCAAGAACAAAAACTTTTAGATACATTAAAAAAATATAAGAAAATTTTTTGTTGGACTTTAGTAGATATTAAAGGATTAGTCCTTCAATTTGTATGCACATAATTATTTTAGATAATGAACATAAACCTAAAGCAGATCCACAAAGGAGATTAAATCCAATAATGAAAGAAGTAGTTAAATAGGAAATTTTAAAATGGTTAGATAATGGTATTATATATCCTATTTCGACGATGCTTGCGGTAAGCCCAATCCACTGTGTACCTAAGAAAGGAGGAGTGATCTGTCAAAGCTAATGAAAATAATGATCTTATCCCTATAAGACAAGTCACCTGGATGGCGAATATGTATTGATTATAGAAAATTAAACACAGACACCAGGAAAGATCACTTCCCTTTACCATTTCTAGACCAGATGTTAGATAGATTAGCCGGACATAAATATTTTTGTTTCTTAGATGGATATACCGGTTATCATCAAATACAAATTGCTCCCGAGGATCAAGATAAAACTACATTTACTAGTCCTTATGGAACTTTCGCTTTTCGAAGAATGCCTTTTGGATTATGTAATGCACCTGTAACATTCCAAAGATGTATGATGTCTATATTTAGTAAATTAATTGATAATGAAGAGAAGTATTTATGGATGATTTCTCTGTATTTGGAACAATATTTGACACATGCTTAAATCATTTTGAAAAAGTATTTGAAGTATGTGAGAAAACTAATTTTGTTCTTAATTGGGAGAAATGTCAAATTATGGTTACAGGCGGCATTGTATTAGGGCATAAAATTTTGGAAAAAGGCATGGAAGTAGACCCTGGCAAAATTCAAGTTATAGCTAAATTACCACCTCCAACTACGGTGAAAGGGGTAAGAAGTTTTCTTGTACATGCTGGATTCTACAGACATTATATTAAAGATTTTTCAAAAATTACTAAACTTCTAAGCCAACTTCTTGAAAAGAATAAGAAATTTGAATTTACAACTGAATGCCTGAATGCTTTTGAATTATTAAAAGATAAATTAATTAGAGCACCTATAATAGTTTCACCAAACTGGGAGAAACCATTTGAGCTTATGTGTGATGCTAGTGATTATGCTATATGAGCAGTTCTTGGGCAAAGATATGATAAGATTTTCAAAGTTATATACTAGGCTAGTAAAACTCTAAATGATGCTGAAATAAATTATACAGTTACTGAAAGAGATTTATTAGCAGTTGTATATGCTTTTAATAAATTTCGGCATTATCTAATAGCAACTAAATGTATTAGTACATACCGATCATTCTGCTATAAAATATTTAATGCAAAAGAAAGATTCTAAACCAAGATTAATTAGATGGATATTATTAATGCAAGAATTTGATTTTGAGATCATTAACAAAAAGGAACTCGATAATCAAATCGCGGATCATTTATCAAGATTAGAAATTCATGAATTATCCGAAACCGATAATGAAATTTCGTACAGTTTTCCCGATGAACGACTTTATAATATTAATGAGTTGAAAATACCTTGGTATGCTCGATATAGTAAATTATATTGTAAGTGACATTTTACCACCTATGTTAACTTTGCAACAATAGAAAAAATTCATTCATGATACTAAAACATACTTTTGGGATGAACCATACTTATATAAGCAATGTAAGGATCTAATCATTAGAAGATGCGTACCTTATGAAGAAACTGAACCAATCATTCAAAAATGTCATGACTCTAATTTTAGAGGACATTTTGGGACAGATAAAACTGCATAGAAAATTGTATAATCTGGATTCTACTGGCTTACTCTATTTAGAGATGTATATAGATATATAAAAACCTGCGATAAATGCCAAAGAGTAGGAAACATATCAAGAAAAAATGAAATGCCTCTGAATTTTATATTAGAAGTTGAAATTTTTGATGTTTGGGGATTAGATTTCATGGGACCTTCTATTCCTTCATTTGGAAACTCATATATATTAGTAGCTGTTGATTATGTTTCCAAATGGATTGAAGCACAAGCTTTACCTAGGTGTGACGCTAAAAGTGTTTCAAAATTTTTAATGAAAAATATTTTTACTAGATTTGGAATGCCGAGAGTGATTATCACTGACGGAGGAACTCATTTTAGAAACAAATATATTCACAAGCTAGTAGAAAAATATAAAATTATGCATAAAATATCAACTGTGTATCATCCACAAACTAGTGGATTAGCTGAAGTTTCTAATCGAGAGATTAAGCGTATATTAGAAAAATCAGTAAACCCTAATAGATTAGACTGGTCTATAAGACTAGACACTGCATTATGGGCATACAGGACTGCTTATAAAACTTTGATTGGAATGACTCCTTACAGGCTTATATATGGAAAAACTCTCTACTTACCTGTTGAATTAGAACATAAAGCATATTGGGCAATTAAAGAATTTAATAATAATATGAAAGAAGCTGGTGAGAAGAGATTGTTGCAATTAAATGAATTGGAAGAATTAAGAAACGAATCATATGATAATGGTAGGATTTATAAAGAAAGAATGAAATTATGGCATGATCGGAAGATTAATCAGAGAAATTTTGAACCAGGACAAGAAGTTTTGCTTTATAATACTAGATTGAAATTATTTCCTGGGAAATTGAAATTTCGATGGTTAGGACCTTTCACCATAACTCAAATATTTTCATATGGAACTATAGAAATTGAAGATCCAAAAACAGGACATAGATTTAAGGAAAACGGACATAGATTAAAACCATATTTCGAAGGTAGAAGACCAAATTTTAAAGAGGTTTTTATGCTTAGTCAACCTGATTACTAACTAAATTAGGTCGAGCTGACGACATTAAACCAAGAGCTTTATGGGAGGCAACCCATAGTAGTCTTTTATTTTAATTATCTGTAAATTAATGAGTCTATATTATTAAAACAAATCTTACTACTCAAATTTTTTATAAGAATCATCACAAATTTGAACCTATATGATGAGATCAGAAAATATTCGGACCAGAGCGAAATTAGACAATTTTATGAAATTTCACAGACGGCGAGGTCGATTCTCGCCGACAGCGAGATCTCGTGCCAAATTTGAGTCAGTTCTATAACTAGCTCGCCGACGGCGAGAAACTTCCCGCCGACGGCGAGGTTGTTGAAAATTTGGTTTCTTAAAGATTTTTCGTGAGGTTTTGGACGGATCTAGGCCATTTCTTCGTAGGAAATTATCCCAAATACAAATTTTCACTGTTTTCTTCCTTAGAAATGACTAGAGACCAATCCTTTCGATCCGAAATGGCCACCAAACTCTTAGAAACCACAAAAACTGAAGTTTTCAACCGAAGAAAATTCGTCAATTCGGAGGCGCAGCGTATCTTCAACAAAGGTTTGATGAAGAAAAGACTTATTAAAGAAAGAGGATTTTTCAACAGAGGAGTAGAGAATTTCACTACAAAAATTGAAGAAATGATCGCACAGTGGCATTGGGAGGTATTTTGTTATACGACCTCCGTTGTAGTTATTCCAGTAGTTAAAGAGTTTTACTCTAATTTACATGTGATCAATAATGGAAATGTCTACGTCAGAGGAAGATGGGTAACACTTACTCCTTCAAGGGTAAATGAATTATTTTCTATAGAAAATACCTCTGTTTGTCATTATTCCAACTTTGTGCCTTCAAGATACAATATAAATGAGATCTATAGATACCTGACCGACGAACCTGATGATTGGGAGTTACGCGAAGACGGCTATGTCATTTTTTCTGCATCACTTCTTAACCCTGTCTCAAAGCATTGGCATTTCTTTATATCATCAAAATTATTACCAACTATGAGGGTAAATAAAGTTTTAAAGGAATGTGTTATTTTAAACTATTGTATTCAAATTGGATTACCTATCGATGTTGGATCAATAATAGTAAAGTCTGCATTGGGATTGATTGTGCATGGGTCAGTGCATGGACTTAGACACCCATCAACTATATTTGCTTTATGCAGTCAGTACCAAGTTTCTTATGAGGCTTGGGAAAAAGTACTTTTACCATGGAAACCACTGGATCCTACTGATATGTTTCCAACTTTGGATAACAATGATGAGATTACCATTATTTCTGACAGAGCATCACAGAACAATCCTTTAGCAAGGCCCTTTACAGATAAAACTAATTTCATTCTGAAGAAGATTAAAGGATTAGAGAAAGAATTGCAAAATGTGATGAATTCCATCGATGATATCTCAGATATGTTTGATCACATTGACTGGAGAATGAAGGAGCACTTTGATCATACTAGACATCTAGAGGCCAGTTTTATTCATCTACTAAGACAGAAAGGATGGATTAATGAAGAATCTACTGCAGAATTCCCTTTCAGGCCTTTCTACAATTTATTTGTGCACCTACGTCGCATCAGAAATATCAGAGAAGATGTTAGTTCAGACACTAAAGAGTAGGAAAGATTTCTATGTTTATGTCATATATTTGTGTATATATGTGTTAATTTGGATTTAGGTTTTATTATGAGTCAAACTTTGATTTGATCATCTCAGAATTAATGAGATTTTATGTAATTGTTATGTCTCAGCATTTAGAGTGTTGTGGTATGGATTGTGATGCTGAGTATTATAGATTTTAACATTTAAGTTAAGTGTGTGTTAGGTTGTTAATGTGAAGTTTGTAAGTCTCATGGATTTCATATATAAAGTTATATTGTTTATGTTGTGTGAACTTTTTGTGAGTTTAAGTATCTAATCTTCATACTATTATTAAATTAAGTGATCGGAAGATTGACTAAAGGCAAATCGAGGTTGAAAATAATTGACGAATTTCAAAAATTTAAAAATTTTGGGATCTCGCCGACAGCGAGACCGATCTCGCCGACGGTGGATTTTTCCTGAAACTTTTGCCTTATCAAATTAATTAGCTCGCCGACGACGAGAAAAATCTCGCCGATGGCGAGATCGCAAAAAGACCTATATTTGACCGGTCAACCGACACTGTTCATCATCCCTTTCCTCAAATTTTCGAAAAAACCGACCTAGGGCTTGAGAGATCTCGGATTTGAAGTGATTTCAAGACTTTTTGACACCGGATTTCATCTTCTCTCGGTAAGAACTTCGCTCCTTTGCAAAAATTTTTGATTTTCACCATGGATTTCTTCTACATTGAGAAATTTTGGAAAAATTTGAAATGTGGAGAAATTACTTAGAAGAAATCCATGGAGATTGATTTAAATCGATTTTAGATGTTGTAGGAAGCCATCTTATTAATATTTGGAAGTTTAGTTAGAATTTTTTGTGATTTTTATAGATCGAACGAATGGCTTCTCAACAAAAATGAAGAGTGGATTACGACACTGACAGATTCATCAATGCACAAGCGCAAAATCGGAATTTTAAAAATATTCAAGGAAGGAAGTGCATTGCGGATCGAGTTTTCAAGAATACAAGAGGAGAAGTGGAGCGAGTTATAAAAGAACGAGGATGGGAAAATTTATGTTATGTTTCATATAGAGCAGCTGTGGAAGTAGTGAAGGAATTCTATGCGAATTTGACGACAATCGAGGATGCACCGGTAAAGGTACAGGGATTTATGGTTGAATTCAGCGCTGTAAGAATAAACTTGTTCTATGAAGTTCGTGATTTGCATACTAGCGAGTATGATACTTTCGGTACTGCGGAAGGACCTCTGGAAGAAGTTATAGACTTTCTCACTGACGGGAAAGGAGTTTGGAAGATTAAGCAGCGGGAAAGGGTAAATTTCCCTCTTTCTATGTTAAATGCAATCTCTAAAGCCTGGCATTATTTTATTTGCTCTACATTGTTACCCACTTATCACCATAGTGAGGTAACAAGAGATAGAGCAATTCTAAATTTCTATATTCAGAACAATAGAAGCATCAACATAGGTAACATTATTTATAAAAATATCTTAGCCACTGCTCGAAGTGAGAGTGGAGGAGGATTGGGACATCCTGGTTTGATTTTTGCACTCTGCCAACTCTCTGGAGTTGAGGCAAGAGAAGATGAGGAATGGATAGAGCCCATGAAACCTATCACTCCCGCCAATATTAAGACTTATGAATCCCATGAGGGATGGAGATCAGGAACGAGGAGTTACAAGCCTTCATCAAGTAGAGATATCCCCTCTATCAGTTATGATCCTCCTCATCCCACCACCCCTACCCTTCAAGATCTGATGAATAAGTTAACCTTGAGTAGAAGAAGTTTTGAGCAGTTAGGAGAGACTATGGAGAGAATATTTGATCATCTGGATCACAGGATTGATGGATTGGAAAGAAGACATGATTACAATAGTGAATATCTCCAGCGTCATTCAGAATATGAATTTGCCTACTACGAAGCTGAACGTCGCTATAGGAGTGGTGATTTAGATGTTGCCTTTCCCGAGTGCCCCCGCTATTCACGAGTACTCAGCTCGCTCGGCCTTCTCAGCCTGGAGATCAGGGAGATGACATAGCTTGGGATTTTAATGCAGAAGCTTAGAGCCTTTGTTTAGTTTATTTAGTTTGTTTATATTTGTTGTTTTGGAAACTTTATTATTCTGTGTGCAATATTTCAGTACTTTCTGTGGACTATGGACTTGGTATGTTTGTTTGTTTGCTTGAGCTGTGATATTAGACTTCTTATGTGTGTTAAATTAGTTTGCAATTTTTTATATATATAGGATGTTAGTTTAAGTTTTTATAAGTTATGAATGTTAACATTGTTTAGGTTGTTTTAATATATTTTAAAGTAGATTAGTTGATTGTATGTGTAGTAATAGATTAAGTTTTCAATTGTTATGTTTGATACTTATTTTAAAAATTTTCATCCCTGCACTTTCTTTTAAATATTATATATGTGTGGAAGAATACTAACAGTACAGGTTCTGTAAGTAATAAAAAGCCTGCAAAAATTTCAAAGAAAAGAAATACCTAAAGCTCAAAGGTATGATGAATTTTACTATATACTTTCCCTTTTTCATTATTTAGTATAGATAGAAAAATTTAAGTTTGGGGAAGGTAAAAATACAAATTTAATTATTAAAATTGTTCTCAATTTCTATTTTCAAAAATTATTATTAAATGATTTTTTATAGTAGTTTTTCAATTCAATAAACATGAATTACTTTATTTAATTATTATATAAAGTTAAAATGTTTCTAGTAATTCAATTAATTAATGGAATAAGATATTTGGTTAAAAGGAATAACAATATAGTAAACTATTTAAAGTAAGGAAAACTATATTCTAAAAATTGAAAATTCTTAAGTATTTAAGTGAAAAAGAAAGGATAGAAACTCAATGAAGTAAAGGCTATGAAATATATATAAGCAAGGAAATAATTTTAAGTATCAAATTTAGGAAGAGAAATTGAAGTTCAAAATTATTAATAGGTTATCCAGATACAGTAATCCTCACTTAAAAAAAAAAAGAAAAAGAAGAAAAAGGATTGGTCCAAGACTTTAGATTAGTTGGTAATTGACTTCCTAACTTATGTCCTAAACATTTAAATCATTCAAGTCAACCTCATTTTCCAATGTTCAACAATTTAAATAATTACACCTATGTCCTTCTTTTCTAAAAAGGAAGTTAATTATTTTATATCTGTTACCCTCATGTTCCAATCATCTTAGAACATTGATTAAGCTCAGATATTACCCTTAAAACCCTTAGCTTGCTCTAAATTTTAATTAGGTGGTGAGAAGGTAGTAATTGCAATTTTGCCCCTAAGACTCCTATATTCATAAATTTTTAAAATTAATTCATATAGGCTTGAAAATATGTTGACTCATCTCTCATAGATTAATTAAAGTATCAAAGAAGAAATCATGTTTTCCTAATTTTTATTTTAATTTATATAATTATTTTAATCCAAAAATAGAAACTTAAAATGTTAATTCATTTTGTTAAATAAAGTAAAGTTTCTGTCCTTGGAAAACTTATTGGAGGTTAACCTAGGTCAGAGGACCACCTCGATTAAATTTCATGAATTTTTGAATTATAGTTTAATTTTTATAATTATTTATTTATTTAAGAATTAATTAAATTGAAAATACATTTTATCTTGAAAAATCAAATTGATATTTGATCACAGAAAAACTCATTAAGAAATTCATATCTATTTTTGATGAAATTGCACTTTAAAGAAAGGTATTTTCTTTATTTTACAGCAGGAATGAAGATTTATAAGTGATGGAAGCAAAAAAGCATGAAATGGAGCGAATTTGGATCAAAAAGGAAGAAATTCATGCAAATTGAACTAAGTCGCCGACAGCGAGCCCGAACCCGCCGACAGCGGGATCGCGCAGTTTGAAGACCTTCTAGAAGCCCCGCTGACGGCGAGATCGTTTCCCGCCGACGGGGAGACAGTTCAAAATGCAAATACTTTGAACCTGGACACTTTTTGAAGAGGTGTTTAAGCACCCCTTGGACCTTTGCTTACCTCTATAAATAGAGGCCGAATTCTAGTGTTTTAGTGTGTCTCTTGAGTCTTCAGTGTGTCTATTTTAGTTAGTCTGAGTCTCTTTTTCGTGTTTTAAGTGTGTTTATTTATCATTAGTGAGTTTTTTTAGTTTATTGGAGTGATATCTAGTTTGTTGTACTAGAAGGAAAAGTCAAAGGAACTTCAAGGAGTCTGCTTGGGGAGGAAATTAAGATAAGTATCATTGTTTATTGTTGTTGTTAACTTTAAATGAAATCCATGCTTTGTTTTATTCCCATGCATTCGAGTAGTTTTCTTAGTTTTTCTCCTTGTTTATGAAAATTATGCGAATTGATGAAATTAAATAAAGTACCTAATATATTAAAATAAATTGTGATAATTTTTACTTAAAACTTAATATACTTTTAATATGGCCAATTGAGTTGTTAAAATATGTTGAATTATCAACTATAGTAAAAATTACATCAAATATTCAGGGAAGTCAAAAGCCTTGGAAGGAGGGTGCAAATAAATAGGGAAATATTAATTATCGGACGTAGAATTGGACATTTTAGTGTGATAGACTAAAATAATCAATTTGATCCTATTGTTTGAGAGCTGAAGTGTAGATGTTAGCCCTCAGGTGAGGGGAACGTGGGAGCTCTGATGTGGCAGCCAGTATCCCCCAACTTAGCCGCGGATTCGCATGCTCAAACATAGGATTAGTCAATGTTCTTTGCACCTGGACCAAAGGGTAAAGAATAGGAATGCTCATATTTGTCACAATACAATTTAAGAATTTTATTTAAAATCATCATTCACTTAATTTTCTAAAAACAAGGAGAATGATACTTTTTCTGAATTATTTAAATCAACTTTATTTCAAGCATTAGTTTACTTTAGTTTGCTTTAGTTACTTTAAATTTTTGTTTACTATATTAGTAAGTAATTCCTTTAAATTTAGCTGATAACAAATCTGTTAAAAACTTCCCTGTGGGATCGACAACCAGGACTCCACTAGAACCCTGTATTACTTGATACGATACGTATACTTGCGTAGAATCCACATTAAACATTCAATCATATAATTAAATATATATATAAATATATATATATATATATATATATATATATATTAAAGCGGAATCAAGTTTTTGGTGTCGTTGCTATAAATATAAATTGCAAACATATTAAAAAGTGGGTCAATATTTTTCATTGATCTCTTTAATTTCAGGAAACTTAAGAAAATTTATTTTATATTTTTGTGACATTCATTTTATTTTTATAATTATTTTAGTGAAAATTTTGAAAAATACATACTTAGGCATTCAAAAATTCATAGCCTTATTTAGAAAAATAATAAAAATATTCCAATTGATCCCAATTGTTCAGGGGACAATTAAAAATATTTTGATACTTTTTTGTATTTTTTATTTTCAAATAATTTTAGTTTTTTTAATTATTTAAATTTGAAAAAAAGGTAAAAAAATGAAGTTTTTATTTTAATATCAATTTTATTTTTATTGGAAGCCCTTAATCACAGGAATCACCCCAAATCACTTTTATAATTTTCTTCATTATATTTTATTTATTATAATTATTTTAGTGCAAAAATCTTATTTTCCTTGAAAAATCTTATTTTCCTTGAAAAATCTTCTTTGATGAATAAATCAACTCATATTTATTTAAATTTTTACAGAGGGTTAATTTATTTGTTTTCTTCACTTTGAATCAAATTTTATGATTTATATATATATATATATATATATATATATTGGTTTTTGGCGACTTAAATAAAAAAATTACATTTTAAAAACATTTAAACTTAAGTTTTATTTTTCTTACACTCCTCTGACCACAGTGAACATACCAAAGCAACCCTATATTTTCCTGATCTTTATTTTAATTTACATTAATATTTTAATCAAAAGTGCGACTTAACTTTGGAAATAATAGTTTACCGTATTAGAAGTACTCTCTGACTTTAAAAAAGTTAACATCCCTAATAATAGAGAGAACAAACCCTCAAATTTTTATAGCCTTTTAATTAATATTTAATTACTTATGATTAAATGAAAGTTTAGGGTTTAATTTATTTAAAAATAAATATAAGTCAAATAATTTTGATTTATGGTCCACCTATGTTCACTGAGCACATGGGCATTTTTATTTTATTTTTATGATTTCCTACAACAAGTTTTGAATTTTCCAAGTTTTATGAATGATGGTTTTGCTTTTATTATTAGGAATAATATTTGCTCCATTTATCATAAAGATATGTTCTATGCAAATGCTGTTTTACTAGATGGTCTTTATGTTTTGAACCTTCAAATATCCAATGATTTTTCTGTATGTAACATTGCTACCAAGAAATTTAAGTCAAATGACTTGAATGTAACCTATCTTTGGCATTGTCGTCTAGGACACATAAATGAGAAACGCATTTCAAAACTCCATAAAGATGGAATTTTGAATTCATTTGATTATGAATCATTTGATACTTGAGAATCGTGTCTTGTGGGGAAAATGGCAAAGGAGCCTTTTACTGGACACGGTGAAAGGGCTAGTGAATTATTGGCCCTAATACATACAGATGTATGTGGACCATTAAGTATAGAAGCCATAGGAGGTTACGAGTACTTCATTACCTTTACTCGATGATTTCAGTAGATATGGTTATGTCTATTTGATGAGACATAAATATGAATCATTTGAAATGTTCAAGTATTTTCAAAATGAAGTACAAAATCAACTTGGTAAGACAATTAAGGTGTTTCAATCTGATCGAGGTGGAGAATATTTGAGCCAAGAGTTTGGTGATCATCTTAAGAGTTGTGGAATTGTTTCACAACTTACTCCTCCTGGAACACCACAATGGAATGGTGTGTCCGAAAGAAGGAATCGAACTCTATTTCGATATGGTTCGATCAATGATGAGTGCATCGGATCTTCCACTTTCTTTTTCGGGTTATGCACTTATGACGGCCTATTTTTACACTAAATAGAGTTCCATCCAAAAGGGTTGAAAAGACACCATATGAGATATGGACTCGGGAAGAAGCCTAGTTTGCTTTTTCTTAAGATTTGGGGTTGTGAAGCTTATGTAAAGCGTTTACATTCTAATAAACTTGAACCTAAATCTTATAAATGTATTTTTGTGGGTTATCCTAATGAGACTAAAGGATATTACTTTTACAATCCCATTGAGAACAAAGTGTTTATTGCTAGATATGGTTTCTTTTTGTAAAAGGAATTTATTTCTAAAGGAATCAGTGGGAGTAAAGTACAACTCGAAGAAGTTCGAGAGTCACAAAATAACATTGAAATGCCTTTGGATGATGGTGGTCAACAAGGAGTTATTGACACACCAGTTGTAACACAAGAACTACGTAGATCTAATAGAATACGTTATGAGCCCGAGAGATATGGATTTCTCATGAATAATGATCATGATGTATTGTTAATGGATCATGGTGATCCTACTACCTATCAAGATGCTATGTTAGATCTAGAACTCGACAAATGGTTAGAGGCCATGAAATCCGAAATCCAATCCATGTATGATAATCAAGTTTGGAACTTGGCTGATCCACCGGATGATATTAAGATCATTGGGTGCAAGTGGGTTTTCAAGAAGAAAACCGACATGGATGGTAATATGCATACTTATAAAGCAAGACTTGTTGCAAAAGGTTTTAAACAAATTCATGGTATCGACTATGATGAAACTTTTTCACCGTAGCACATGCTTAAGTCTATTAGAATTCTCATTGCCATTGCTGCATATTATGACTATGAGATATGGCAAATGGATGTTAAAACTGCGTTTCTTAATGGAAACTTGTTTGAGGATGTGTATATGTGTTGACCTCATTTTTGATGAGGTCTTCTCTTCTTCTTTTTAGTACTTAGGATCTAGCCTTAGGCTTTTCCTTTGACTATCTTAGAGGACTAGAATTGGGATCCACCATCTAGAATTTCAAACCACTTCTTAACTCTCCGCAAACTCCACAAACTTGACTGTAGACCCCTAATCACCTAGAGGGTTGAAAACAAATGTGGAAGTTTAAAGGATGAGTTCCTATAGGACTCTTTGGCCTTAGGACCGCCCTGGGTGGCCTGGTCTGATGAAGGGGCTGATTTACACACACACTACACTCATACACTACACTTTCACACACCTCCTAAAACCACACCCATACCTAACTTGACCTCCTGACTCATGTAGGTGATTCACATGGATGGTCCTTAACCCCTAAGCCCTAAGCTAAGAGGTTAGGAACAACATAAGTGAATGCCTCAAATGAGTCCCTTCATGGCTCATGTGGGCTTCGATGTGGCTTCATGGCTCAACCAAATGATTTCATTCCACTTATATTCACCCAATCTTCAATTTTTCAAATTTTCAATTTTTCAATTTTTGACCCCCGGGACCCTACACCCGCTTAGCCTACCCAAAACCCTTGAAATTACCCAAATTTTTGCAAAATTCCAAATCACCCAAAATTCTCCAAAATCATTCCTAAACATTTATCTCCACTCAAATTGACCATCCATACCCAAAAATACCAAAAATTCCAAAAAAACCTCCCAATACCCTCCAAATACCCAAAATACCCCTCTTGACCCAAAAATCCAAAAATTAAGAAAATTCCCAGAAAATTCCCGAAAATTCCAAATATTCCCAATTTCATTTTGTTCAACTACAACATGGGCCAATTTTGTCAATTTACCCTACTTTTGTCAAAACCCCCAATTTGACCCATTTTAACCCAAAGTGAACCCAATGTCAAACCAAACCTATCCAATTGACCCAAATTCTGGTCCAATTCAATTCTAAACTTCAATTCAACATTCCCAACACCAATCTAGATCAAATCCAAGTCCAATTTGATTGATATTTGGATCCAATTTCACTTTTGGCCTTAAAGCCCAATTTGGACCCATGACCCAAACCTAACCCAAACTCACCCAATTCAACTCCAATTAACCCCAAATATTTTCTAAATCTTCCTTAGCATCCCCACAAGCAAAACAATAACATGATTTGCCCAAATTTTAGACCCAAACCCCACTCAAATTCAACCCAAATCTAAAAGGCCCATTTTTGACCTAAACCCAAACCTAACCCAAATGAGCCCAAACCCCAAAATCAAAGCCCAACCAAAGTCAAAACCTCCTTGAAACACTCCCATAAACATTTCTCAACAATAATTTTACATCAATTTCAACCCTAGCCCAACATTGGCCCAACTTGGCCCACTTGGACCTATATTGGCCCATTCACCAAAAGAACCCAAATTCAACCCAATTCAAACCCAAATCACTCCCAATTTGCTTCAAGTCACTCATGATACATCCATGAGCTAAATCCAACAATTATTTGGCCCAACCTCTTTACAAAATTTCATCCCAAAATCCATTTTAAAATTCAAAAGGCCCATTCCTTAAACCATCTTAAAAGCCCATCTAAAACAATTTCAAAAGGCCCAAAATTGGTCCCAAAGCCCACATGATATTTCTCTACATCATCCATTCAATTAAAATCATCCCTAAGTCATAAACCAATGATCAAATAATTCTAAATGAAGCTTCATCGAAATTTTCACCAAAATATCCAAAATTCTTAAAACCCATTTTTATGAAATTGACCAAACTTTTTCCAAGCCAAATGTGATCCATTGAGCCATGTACAAGCCACATGGAAGCCATGGAGACCACTTTCCACCTCACCAAGCCATTAATGGCAAGAAGAGGGGATTCTTTCCTAATACTTCATTAAGCTCTTTTAACCATATTCATGTCACACTCCAAACCATGCTTAGCCACCTCACCATGGATGGAGACTTCACCACTCCAATCAAGTCGAACCAAATGACTTTCCCTCGGCCCCACACCGGGTCATGGGAGGGTGAACCAAACCCATTTGCATGAGTTGACCAAAATAAGCCCAAAATACACTCTCCCCCATTCCATTTTAATCAAGCTTTTTACACATGTCAAACTCCAATTGACTTCACCAAATTCAACCCCTGACCCACCTGACCTTGAGGGTGACCCACGCATGGCCGGCCAGCCACCAGGCCGCCGGAAAACACCATGGTCGAGAGCTCACATGTGAGCCAACCTAGGAATTCTCCCTTGCTGAGCTGCCCCATCCCCAGGTGGCCATTGGAGCTCGTTCTTCTCTTGCCAAGAGCAGCTGATCCCAAGCCCTAACTCTCCCTGGGAGGCCCTCCACCCTCTCCTTTTTAAACACCACCCCCTCTCGGCAAGGAGAGGTGCTGAAACAAACCTTAAGGAAACTCTCCCAAAATTGTTCCAGACTCCTCCCCATATACAGAGCACTTGATCCCCACTGAGATCCCCCTGCCATTTCTTCTCTGTGAGCTCAATTTCAGAGTTGAAATCTAGGCCCAAAACCAGGACACTTCTCCACAGTGAGCCAATCCCCAAATTGATTGGTTCTACACCTTCACCAGACCGAGGGAAGGTGTCCACCAGACAAAAGCCCCATCTCCAGGCCACCCAATTGCTCCGAGCCTCCAAGCTTTGTGATCGGTCGTGGTCGAAATCCTACTCAGGCAATCCACCAAATCGGGAGACTTCATCTCGGAGCTTGCTCGGGATCCAATCGAAGGTGCAACAACTCTCGGATCGAAGCCACACTTCTCCGAGCAAAGGTATGGCCTCACTCTTCTTCCCGAGCTTCGAACATTCTCCATTTTTATTGCGTAAATTTCATCCCACATAAACCGTATAGATGTGTTCGTCTTCTCGAAGACGAATCCATGTAGCATAAGAACATGAAAATCCATTGAGTATCGAGTGAGATCTTAGGGATTTAGTGTGGACGGCTCTCGGGTGAGGACGCTCGGGGATGATGAACGGATGCCGTCCATTCAATACACGCGCGGACGGACGGCTCAGATGGCGTCGGATCAGGAGACGGTACGAGAACCGCGGGGCCCGGGCTGCTGACTCAGATGGCGGCGTCGAATGGGAGCGCGACGCGTGTGCGTTCGGAGATGCCGAGGATGACGCGGCGCCGCGTGGATAAATAGAAAATTAGGGGTATTTTCCATTTATTTAATTCCCAAAACTTCAAAAATTCATAACTTTGTGTAAGAAAGTCATAAAAATAAAATAAAAATACCCTCTTGCTCAGTGAACAGAGGAGAATAATGTGGAAAAGAAATTATTTAATTTCATCAAGTATTTTATTTTTAATAATTTATTTACCCTCTCGCATATTTTTAATTCTCCATGCATTTATACAATTCACTATGGCATGAGACCATAGGGCTTTTGAAGCCTCTGAATTTAGGAACATTCCCGAATTTTCCAAAGTCGAGGCCATCCCTATGAAAAATTATTGATTTTTCAAATTCATGTTACTGTTTTGAGTATTTTAATTCCAATAAATAGCATGTTGTGAAATAAATTCTAGGAAAATTTGGTGATGTTCCTTAGGACTAGAGGACCCTATGAAAAATATATTTTGAGTTAACTCACTTGGAATAACCCTAATTGGCTTAAACACCCAAAATAGATCTCTAATTAATTAGAGCTAACCATACATCAAATTGACTTGAAATCAATTTTCCACTGACCTCTAGGATCAGAGGAACCCACCATAAAAATTTGAGGTCAATTGGACTTGGTTAGCCCTACTAATTGGGTTGATTAAGCCATTTAGCTATTTTAAACTTTAAAAATTCATAACTTTCAAAATATCTTTCAAAAATTCACCAAATTGGTTTTGGAGCCTCTCTGATATTAGAGGAATTTAAGAAAATTAAAATTTCAATTTTCTAAAAAAGTTGATTTTTAATATTATTTTAATATTTTTAATAATTAAAAAATAATAAAAATCACTAAAATAATAAAATTCACCAAAATGTCACATTTTAAATTTTAATCATTTAGGAACAAACCCCATATTTTTCTTAGGTCTATTTAGTGAGATATTAAATTTTAAAGCTCTAGGGTAATTTTAAAATTAAAAAAATGTATTTTCTAGCATTTTCACTAAAATAATTATAATAAATCATAGAAAAATCAGAAAATTATAAAATTTAAATATCTGATTTCCTTGATATTAGAGAGATTTTTGAAAAATATAAAATTCATTTTTCAACATTTATTTTATTTTTAAATTAATTAAAACTCCAAAACTTAAAATAATTATAATAGAAATAATATAATTCAAAAAATCACCAAAATTGGTCCAAGTGGTCCTCTGGTCATTAGGAATGTCCCCTAATTTTCTTAAGGATAGAAACTTTCCCTTGGTCATGTTATTAAATTTTCCTTGGAAATCTTTATTTTCTACCAAAAATAATTATATAAATAAATTAAATACGGAAAAATCACATTTTCTCCTCTCATGTCTTTATTGACATATGAGTGAAGTCACATAAAAATTTCAAGTTCATTTGAGTTCAATTTAGTGAGTTATGAAATTATTAAGCTTAAAGGGTAAAGTGGTAATTAAAATTTTTAATCCTTAATTAAAACTTTAGGTTTAATAAAAAATTAACAAGTAAAATATTTGATCTTAATCTGATTTGGATGATTGAAATTTAAATAATTAAAGGGTAGAAACCCATTAAGCAATTTAAAATGATTAAACCTTAATTAAATAATTGATTAAATTTGGAAGAATAATAAAATTGGAATTATTAAAATAGGGATATTATTAGGAAGAGATTTATTCTTTAATTTAAAAATCCCTAACATAATTATCTCATTAATATTCAATTCTTAATTAAAATAATAACTCAAATTCAAAACATTAAAAGACTTAATCATTAAACTAAAATTAAAATTATTAAACTCTTTTGAAAATTTCAATTAAAATTAAAAAAAATAAAATTAAATTAAAAATTAAATTAAATTGGATTAAATTAAATTAAAATTAAAAGTTGAATTAAATTAAATTAAATTAAATTAAATTAAATAAACAAATTAAATTAAATTAAATGAATTAAATTAAATTAAATTAAATAAATAAAACCAAATGAAATTAAGTTAAACCAAATTAAAAATTAAATTAAATGAATTAAAATTAAATTAAATTAAATTAAATTAAATTAAATCAAATTAAATCAAATCAAATTAATTTAATGTAACATCAAATCAAACTAAATTGAATTAAATTGAATTAAATTAAATTAAAACTCAATTAAATTAAATTAAATTAAATTAAATTGAATTAAATATAACATCACCAAAGACATAAAGAATTCAAAATAAATCTAAAATAACTTGAACACTATTCCAAATTTAAACCCATTAATTGAAATTAAACTAAATCACAAACCATTTGAACACCGATTTACCCTCAAAAGCTTTAGTTATCATAACTCCTAAACAGAATATTAAATGAAATGTTACTTCACCTATAGGATATTCAAATGTCCTAGTTCACTGAGCAAGATAACAAAACTTGAGATTCTTGGACGATTAATTCATTTGTGTAATTGAATCCATTTGGACTTAAAACAATTCTAGAAATATTGAAAAGATGTTTAAGATTCTTCTTAAGCACTTCCTCAATATGATAGGATATTTATAAGAACAATTGAACTCAATTGTTCTTTGATGAAGAAAATTGTCCTCAAACCAAAACACAAAAACCTAGACATCATAGGAAATGACTAGCTATAGGATTAGGAATTTGGTAGAAAACCATAACCCTTCCCTTAGCTTTACCTAGGAACTTGCTTAAATATTCTAATTGTGTTTTAAGTGCAGCTTGGGATGACGGGAAGACCCTCCGGTACGCTTTTATTTTATTGCAATTTACTTTCTTGCAATTTACATTATTGCAATTTCATTAATCGCATCGCACTTACTTTTCTTGCATGATAAACAACTGTTGCATGAAAACCCACACCTTTAGGATAGTCCCTAAAACTGAAACTAAAACTAAGTTAAAAGTCATTGCAAGATAAAATTCACCGCCACAACATTTCAAAATATAAAACAACTCAAAATTTAATCACAAACAGAACACAAAACTACAATTACAATTAAATTAAAACGTCCTGTTGGATGATCGGGAATACCTCGGATGATGTAACCTACGTGTTGCTAACAGGATTTCCCACTGGCCTAAATGAAAGTGTGGAACTCATTCGATTGAGTTTAGCAAATTCATTTGGACTAAGTGAATCCGATAAAAATAACGATGCCGAAGGATGGAACCGTGGGATCTTAACCGGTGTTGTTATAATCAACTTTAAGATTTGTTTTAATTAAAACGCAAAAACACTTGGTAATTAAGAAGTTCTCTAAACCAAAACACTTCTCTCATCCCCTGATTTATGACTTCTAAAATTGAACCTCTGCAACAACAAGGAGCTCGGAGCATGGTGGGCAGCACGGCCATCGTCATCAGCAAAACTCGAGTCTACTTCACAGAAACTTTCCTAGAATTAAATAACAAAGCCATAGGACTTCGAGGTAGTTTGCCTAGTGCAATATAAATCCTCAACTCTTCGTTAGGCACTTGCATTGCAAATTAAGCCCTAACCGGTCTTAGGATTCCGAGGTAGTCGTCCAGTACGACAATAAACCCTCACATCTTCGAGGCTATTTGTTTGATTTTATCATACAAATATAAGCCCTAATTAATTAAAATTGGCAAGATCAAAACATTTAAATAAATATCAGGACTTTCCTAAACTCAAGCCAAACAATAGGATAGTCGGGAAATTACCGAAGTTCGCTTCGAATCCGTGATTTCTCCTACTTTTCTTCCTTTGGATTCTCAAAACAAAATGTTCCAAATTTGATCCATTCCCTATTGAAATTCCAAAATTCAATCCCTTGAAAACTTAAACTTTGAAATCCTTGAAAGCAGAATTATTGATTATTATCGAGAGTTTTCTTAGGTGATTCCCATCACTTAAGATGTAATTAACTATAGGGGCTTGCCCTTATAGAGAATTTTAAAAGAACCTGAGTAATATAAACCCCGTTTAATGCTTTCATATTAAGCGAGGGAATTTGTCGGCTTATAAAATTGGTTCGCAGAACAAACGGATGTCACAAATCTTCTAGTTTATTTAATCAAGCCCCACTCGTCAAGCAGAGTGTGTACTATCCTTAGGGATAGATACACGGTTTGTGGTGCGGTGCTCGTTTATATAAACTATTCGGGATGTGAGATCGGTTTAATCTCATATCTTAAAACCTTCAAATTTAAAATTATTTTCAAAGTCAAATACTACTTTTCAAAATTATTTATTTAAATTAAATTAAAATTCGCCGACAACTTCTGTTAGGCGACCCCCTTTTTTAAAATAAAACACACAACCTAAAAATATGCCTACAATATGACACAACCTAAAGGTTTTGTTCATCTTGAGAATTCTGGTAAAGTGTGCAAGCTTCTAAGATCCATTTATGGTTTGAAGCAGGCTTCAAGGAGTTGGAATCTTCGTTTTGATGAGACAGTTAAAGAGTTTGGCTTTATCAAAAATGAAGATGAACCTTGTGTTTACAAGAAAGTTAGTGGGAGCACTATTATTTTTCTGGTCTTATATGTCGATGACATATTACTCATTGGGAATGACATACCTACCTTGGACAATGTCAAAACTTGGTTGGGTAAATGTTTCTCAATGAAGGATTTAGGAGAGGCATCCTATGTCCTAGGGATAAAGATCTATAGAGATAGATCTAAAAGGCTAATTGCTCTAAATCAAAGTACATATATAGACCTTATACTGAAAAGGTTCCGTATGGAAGAGTCCAAGAGAGGATTCTTGCCTATGTCACATGGCATAACGCTTAGCAAGACTCGGTGTCCTAACACTAATGATGAGCGAGAGCGTATGAGTAAAATTCCTTATGCTTCGCTATAGGATCTATCATGTATGCCATGTTATGTACTAGACCGGATGTTTCTTATGCTTTAAGCATAACGAGCGAGATACCGTCGGATCCGGTGAAAGTCACAGGATAGCAGTCAAGAACATTCTTAAGTACTTAAGAAGAACTAAGGATGTGTTCTTGGTGTTTGGTGGATTGGAAGATGATCTGGTTGTAAGAGGTTACACAGATGCAAGCTTTCAATCACACAAAGATGATTATCGATCGCAATCGGGATATGTGTTTTGTTTAAATGGTGGTGCTTATTAGCTGGAAGAGTTCAAAGCAAAGCACTCGTTGCTGATTCTACAACCGAAGTCGAGTACATAGCGGCATGTGATGCAGCGAAAGAAGCGGTTGGATAAAGAAATTTGTTTCTGACCTTGGAGTGATTCCTAGTATCACAAATCCTATTAAGATTTATTGTGACAACAATGGTGCTATAGCACAAGCAAAGGAACCTAGGTCACATCGGCGATCCAAACATATACTCAGGCGTTATCATCTCCTTAGAGAAATTATTGAGAGAGGTGACGTTAAAATATGCAAAGTTGCAACAAATGACAATGTTGCGGATCCATTAACTAAGCCTCTACCACAAGCAAAGCATGAGGGTCATGTAAGGTCCATGGGTATTAGATACATTGATAAATGGGCCTAGTGCAAGTGGGAGACTGTTAGTGATAGTGCTCTAGGCCTATTATATGGATATGTATTTTGAACTTTTATGAATATTTTTCTATTTTAATTAGCATGTTTATGATAGAAGAAGAACCTTGAATAGTTTCATGTTTATTATGAAGATTATTCTAAATATCCATAATCGCTTATTGTTGTGGGAATGACAATAAATAAAGATTAATATAAAGTTTGATGGATATTCATGAGATGAATATATGTATGAGGATACACATCAGATTTATATGTATTTATTGGAGAACAAATATTGGATCGACTCGCTTTGAGATTAAATCATGGATATAATTCATATGCTAATCTCAAGTTGTAGTGACATCGAATCCTCTGACCTGAGATTGTCAAGGTTCTCAACATGAGGAATATTATGTTTAGACATAACCCAACGTTGTCTTTGACCGGATGACTATAAAGATTATGATTGGGCATAATGTGAATCATGTAGTGAGATATGAGTAATCAAGATGGAATTTATCCCTCTTATAATAAGAGAGATATCTACGGGCCTCTCGAATGATTTAGACTGAGAATTGTGTGGCCACACTCAAATGAATTGATGGAGATCAATTGCATTTATTTTATCGATCTAATCGGAGTCGAGAAATTAAAGATAGAGAGATATAAGGTTGACATTATTCCATGCCTTATATTCTATCATGATATCATGTGATAAAAGGATTATGTCATTAACAATCGAGGTTGTCTCGGATCTTGAGACTATTCATACTAACTTGGGTAGTTATAGTGTCTTGCTAGAGACCAACTATAACTTGTAGGTTTTTAAATGGTGATTTAAGCTTACTGCCAATGTTAATTGAACCTATAGGGTCTCACAAAATTTGAATGGACTAGAATGGTTGATGAACACTCTCTCTCTTGAGTAATTTATAATAATAATGAAGAGGTGCCATGAAATGGTGCCACTTCAATTAAAAGGAGAGGTCATGGCTTATGAAGTCAAAATTTTTATTCCTTTTGAACTCTTGCAAGAGAGGAAGAGAGTTCTTTTGGTTTTGGAGAAAACCCCGTTTCCGATCTAGCAGTTGGAAGCCATTTGGAAATCCGTTCGAGTGTGGATACCGGTAGAGGGCGCTGGTTTCAGCACCTCTAAAGATCCGAGGAAATCTAAGAGTAGAACTCTTGCATGGTATGATTTCTTGCACTTCTTTTTGGGTTTATGTTTTGATTTGTATGAGCACATGAGATCCTTGGTGGTTTTGGGGAAATGACTTTAATATGCATTTTAATTAATTTCGCTTCCGTTGCGCATGATCCCCAAAATCCAACATACACGTCGTCGCCACATCCCTCCTTGGCAGCTCTGAAAGACCACTTGGCATTCATGCCATTATCTGAGTCAGCCTCTACGCATCCCGCAGCTCATGAACAGACCTTCTGTCTGATGCAATCTAGTCCGTCCGTCCAATACATGCACAATCGAATTGCACTTGACCTTCATCCCTATCTGGTGTAGCCTAAGAGTTGTTCATATTCTAAACCTAATTTCTCCCTAAATTCTCAAGAAAATCATGCAGGGTTTGTTCCTACACCATCATCCACTCGAGACGAATGTATCTATGTTGTTGATTAAGTATGAAATACAAGTATGTTTCACAAAGGCTCAAAACAAGCCCAAAATTGTGGAAAATGGTTCATACCTTAGTCCAAGAGGTGTAGCCTTTGGAATTGTTCCATACTTTTTTTATGGTCTGGAAAACCTCCTCCAAGTATTATCTTGAGCTGTGGTTGGAACTGTGTAGGACTTCCTTTACATGTGGCACGTCTTAGGTAGAAGTCTAGAACAGAGAGATCAATTGATCGGGATTTCAGTGGGGAACTTACTCTCTTACTCTAGTGAAGCTCAAGGGTTAATCAAATTGGGGAATCGATTGAGTTCCAGGGATGGTAGGGAAAGCCCTGGATTTCAGGGCTAAAATTTAGGCTAATAAGAGGAAATTAGCGCGGGAGAATGGTGGGGATTAAGTTATCTGGACTGCTAGAGTGTATGGAGAAAGTTTGCTTAAGGTTTTTGCACACTTATTTTTTGGCCATGGGGTGGTCTTATTTATAGCCATGGCTATGGTAGCCAATAGGGCAATTGGGTTGAGCCAGCCCAGGAGGGTTTAATTTTGAGTTTTTTCCCAACTGGGGCCTCTCGAGCATGGTGCTTTTCAGTGGCTGTGGTAGCTGGCTAGCCAGGGATAGGTCATCTCCAACTTTAGGGAGGCCAGGGAGGTTAAGTGGTCAAGCAAATTTAGTCCCAAGGTGGCTCCATAGTGAAACTCCAACGTGAAAATGAGGTTTGAGTAAGTTGGGTTAGGTTGGTCACATAGCTTAACTTGGTCCCATGTTGGTTAAAGTTGATACTAAGACCCTTGAGCAAGTTCTGGTGAAGTCAAATGGCTGGATTGGTGCATAAAACCAAGGTTAGACTTTGCATGAAAAGGGTAAATCCAAGTGGAGAGGGAAGAGGAAGTTGTCACCTCCACTTGCCAAATTGGAAAATTTGATCTTATGATGCTCATGAAAGGCTCCATAAGGCAAGACATACTATGTATGAGCCCATTGAAATGTTTCATGCAAATTGAATTTTAGATTTTAAGATTTTTTAAATGAAAAGGGAAAAAATGCCTAATTTAGATAAAGTGCCATGCATGCATGGGTAGCTTTGGTATGATGCCATGGTGGGGTGATTTAAATGCCATGAGATGATGAAGGATTGATCTTTTGTCATGTGGGCTCAAATTGAGCTTTTCAAATTGGGGCCATGGGCTTTTAAAATGATTTATGCAAATGGGCCTTTTATCATGCATGATGGACTTTAAAGTTTTTTGGATGGTGTTGACCTCATTTTTGATGAGGTCTTCTCTTCTCGCTTTAAGTACTTAGGATCTAGCCTTAGGCTTTTCCTTTGACTATCTTAGAGGACTAGAAGTGGAACCCACCCTTTAGAAGTTTAAACACCTCTTGACTCCCTGCAAACCCCACAAGCTTGATTGTAGACCCCTAATCACCTAGAGGGTTCAAATCAAATGTGAAGGTTTAAAGGATGAGTTCCCTATAGGACTCTTTGGCCTTAGGACTACCCTGGGTGGCCTGGTCTGGTGAGGATTGACTTACACACTCAATACACTCATACTCTACACTCTCACACACACAATCCAAATCCTAAAACCACACCCATACCCAACTTGACTCCCTGACTCATGTAGGTAATTCATATGGATAGACCTTAACCCCTAAGCCCCTGGTTAAGAGGGTTAGGAACAACATAGTGAATCCCTCCAATGAGTCCTCTCATGGCTCATATAAGCTTAATATGACTTCATGGCTCAACCAAAGTGATTCCATTTCACTCATATTTGATCAATCTTCATAGATGGACAAATCAATATCGGAAGTTGCATACGATGCTTAAAACTGCTGAATTAAAATATAAAATCCAAGCACAGGCAAATCTTAATGGTTAAGCAAAAGGGGTAAGAGTTTTAAGAAGAAAGGAAAAGGAAAAGGCAAAGGTTGGGGTGGAAAGTCCAATCCTAAACCTAAGCCAAATCTTAGTTCCAAGGCTAAATCCCGAAGGATGATGTCTGTTTCTTTTGCAATGAACCTGGTCATTGGAAAAGGTACAAACTTTATAAGGAAGATCTAATGAACAAGAAAACTGGTGGGACCAATTGGCAATTATAAATGTTATACGGATTAATTATACTCCTTCTAGTTCTTTGGATAATTGAATCTGGATCTGCATCTCACATTTGTTCAAATGTGCGGGGACTAAAGGGGAGTAGAAAAGCTGAAACGGGGCGAAGTGGATCTTCGCGTAGGCAATGGAGCAAAGTTGCTGCTTTAGCTGTGAGAAGTTATGAACTTTCTTTACCGAGTGGACTTTTGTTAGTATTGAACAATTGTTTTTTTATGTTCCTACAATGTGTGAAAACATTGTTTCAGTTTCTTGTTTGGATAATGATGGTTTTGCTTTTATTATTAGGAATAATATTTGCTCCATTTATCATAAAAGATATGTTCTATGCAAATGTTGTTTTACTAGATGGTCTTTATGTTTTGAACCTTCAAATATCAATGATTTTTAAACATGTAACATTACTACCAAGAAATTTAAGTCAAATGACTTGAATGTAACCTATCTTTGGCATTGTCGTCTAGGACACATAAATAGAAACACATTTCAAAACTCCATAAAGATGGACTTTTGAATTCATTTGATTATGAATCATTTGATACTTGCGAATCATGTCTTTTGGGGGAAAATGACAAAGGAGCCTTTTACTGGACACGGTGAAAGGGCTAATGAATTATTGGCCCTAATACATACAGATGTATGTGGACCATTAAGTATAGAAGCCATAGGAGGTTACAGGTACTTCATTTACCTTTACTGATGATTTCAGTAGGTATGGTTATGTCTATTTGATGAGACATAAATATGAAGCATTTGAAATGTTCAAGTATTTTCAAAATGAAGTACAAAATCAACTTGGTAAGACAATTAAGGTGCTTGATCTGATCGGGAGTGGAAATATTTGAGCCAAGAGTTTGGTGATCATCTTAAGAGTTGTGGGGTGTTTCACAACTTACTCCTCCTGGAACACCACAATGGAATGGTGTGTACGAAAGAAGAATCGAACTCTATTTGATATGGTTCGATCAATGATGGTCACATCGAGGATCTTCCCTTTCCTTTTGGGGTTATGCACTTATGACAGCTGCTTTTACACTAAATAGAGTTCCATCCAAAAGGGTTGAAAAGACACCATATGAGATATGGACTGGGAAGAAGCCTAGTTTGCTTTTTCTTAAGATTTGGGGTTGTGAAGCTTATGTAAAGCGTTTACATTCTAATAAACTTGAACCTAAATGCGATAAATGTATTTTGTGGGTTATCCTAATGAGACTAAAGGATATTACTTTTTACAATCCCATTGAGAACAAAGTGTTTATTGCTAGAAATGGTTTCTTTTTTGGAAAGGGAATTTATTTCTAAAGGAATCGATGGGAGTAAAGTACAACTCGAAGAAGTTCGAGAGTCACAAAATAACATTGAAATACCTTTGGATGATGGTGGTCAACAGAGGTTATTGACACACCAGTTGTAACACAAGAACTTCGTAGATCTGATAGAATACGTTATGAGCCTGAGAGATATGGATTTCTCATGAATAATGATCATGATGTATTGTTAATGGATCATAATTGATCCCTCTTACTATCAAGATGCTATGTTAAATCAAGACTCTGACAAATGGTTAGAGGCCATGAAATACGAAATCCAATCCATGTATGATAATCAAGTTTGGAACTTGGTTGATCCACCAAATGATATTAAGACCATTGGGTGCAAGTGGGTTTCAAGGAAGAAAACTGACATGGATGGTAATATGCATACTTATAAAGCAAGACTTGTTGCAAAGGTTTTAAACAAATTCATGGTATTGACTATGATGAAACTTTTTCACAGTGATCATGCTTAAGTCTATTAAAATTCTCATTGCCATTGCTGCATATTATGACTATGAGATATGGCAAATGGATGTTAAAACTGCGTTTCTTAATGGAAACTTGTTTGAGGATGTGTATATGACACAACTTTGAAGGTTTTATTCATCCACGAGAATTCTGGTAAAGTGTGCAAGCTTCTAAGATCCATTTATGTTTTGAAGCAGGCTTCAAGGAGCTGGAATCTTCGTTTTGATGAGACAGTCAAAGAGTTTGGCTTTATCAAAAATGAAGATGAACCTTGTGTTTACAAGAAAGTTAGTGGGAGCACTATTGTTTTTCTGGTCTTATATGTCGATGACATATTACTCATTAGAATGACATACCTACCTTGCACAATGTCAAAACTTGGTTGGGTAAATGTTTCTCAATGAAGGATTTAGGAAGGCATCCTATATCCTAGGGATAAAGATCTATAGAGATAGATCTAAAGGCTAATTGCTCTAAATCAAAGTACATATATAGACCTTATATTTGAAAGGTTCTGTATGGAAGAGTCCAAAGAGAGGATTCTTGCCTATGTCACATGGCATAACGCTTAGCAAGACTCGGTGTCCTAACACTAATGATGAGCGAGAGTGTATAGGTAAGATTCCTTATGCTTCTGCTATAGGATCTATCATGTATGCCATGTTAGCATGTACTAGACCAGATGTTTCTTATGCTTTAAGCATAACGAGCGGTGCAGGTCGGATCAGTGAAAGTCATTTGAATATGATCCAAGAACATTCTTAAGTACTTGAGAAGAACTAAGGATGTGTTCTTGGTGTTTGGTGGATTAGAAGATGATCTGGTTGTAAGAGGTTACACAGATGCAAGCTTTCAATCACACAAAGATGATTATCGATCGCAATCGGGATATGTGTTTTGTTTAAATGGTGGTGCTATTAGGCTGGAAGAGTTCAAAGCAAAGCAACGTGTGATTCTACAATGAAGCTGAGTACATAACGGCATGTGATGCGGCGAAAGAAGCAGTTTGGATAAAGAAATTTGTTTCTGACCTTGGAGTGATTCTAGTATCACAAATCCTGTGAGATTTATTGTGACAACAATGGTGCTATAGCACAAGCAAAGGAACCCTAGGTCACATCGGCGATCCAAACATATACTCGGGCGTTATCATCTCCTTAGAGAAATTATTGAGAGGTGACGTTAAAATATGCAATGTTGCAACAGATGACAATGTTGCGGATCCATTAACTAAGCCTCTACCACAAGCAAAACACTTGGTCATGTAAGGTCCATGGGTATTAGATACATTGATAAATGGGCCTAGTGCAAGTGGGAGCGGTGGTGATAGTGCCCTAGGCCTATTATGTGGATATTATATGGATATGTATTTTGAACTTTTTATGAATATTTTTCTATTTTAATTAGCATGTTTATGATAGAAGAAGAACCTTGAATAGTTTTCATGTTTATTATGAAGATTATTCTAAATATCCATAATGGCAACATTATTGTGGGAATGACAATAAATAAAGATTAATATAAAGTTTGATGGATATTCATGAGATGAATATATGTATGGGGATACATCAGATTTATATTATTTATTGGAGAATAAATATTGGATGGGCTAAACACAGATTAAATCATGGATATAAGTCATATGTTAATCTGAAGTTGTAGTGACATCGAATCCTTTGACCTGAGATTGTCATGGTTCTCAACATGAGGAATATTATGTTTTGACATAACTGACGTTGTCTTTGGCTTAGGATGAACATAAAGATTATGATTGGGCATAATGTGAATCATGTAGTGAGATATGAGTAATCAAGATGGAATTTATCCCTCTTATAATAAGAGAGATATCTCTGGGCCCTCGAATGATTTAGACTGAGAATTGTGTGGCCACACTCAAATGAATTGATGGAGATCAATTGTATTTATTTAATGGTGTCGAGAGTCGAGAAATTAAAGATAGAGATATAAGGTTGACGTGTCAATGCTTGTATATTCTATCATGATATCATGTGATAAAGGGATTATGTCATTAACAATCGAGTTGTCTCGGATCTTGAACTATTAAATACTAACTTGGGTAGTTATAGTGTCTTGCTGAGACCAACTATAACTTGTAGGTTTATAAATGGTGATTTAAATAACGATGTTAATTGAACCTATAGGGTCGCACAAAATTTGAATGGACTAGAATGGTTGATGAACACTCTCTCACTTGAGTAATTTATAATAATAAGATTATTTTAAATTACAAGCATGAATTAAAGAGTTTTTAATTCATCATATATTTAAAAAAGGAGTTTTTAAATATATAGTAAAAATGACCTCTTTAATGAAGAGGTGCCATGAAACGGTGTCCACTTCAATTAAAGGAGGGTCATGGCTTATGAGTTAAATTTTGTCTTTCCTTTTGAAATCCACAAGAGAGGAAAGAGAGTTCTTTGGGACTGGGAAAACCCCGTTTCCGATCTAGCGATTTGGAAGCCATTTGGAAATCCGTTCGAGTGTGGATACGGTGAGGGCGGTGGTTTCGGCGCCTTAAAGATCCGAGGAAATCTAAGAGTAGAACTCTTGCATGGTAAAATTTCTTGCACTTCTTTTTGGGTTTGCTATGTTTTTGGTTGTATGAGCACATGAGATCCTTGGTGGTTTTTTGGGGGAAATGACTTAATATGCGTACATGATTAATTTCGCTTAAGTTGCGCATGATCCCAATCCAACAACGGATACATTGAACACGGACACTTTTTGAAGAGATGCTTAGTTCTAAGTGTGTGTGTGTGTTATATTTGTGTTCTAAGTGTGTGTGTGTGCAGTTTTTGTCTTTGTGTGATATTTTGTGTGTCAATTCGTGTCTTTAAGTGTGTTTAGTGAGTTAGTGAGTTTTTAGTGAGTCTTCATTGTCTTTGGAAGGAAGAGTCGAAAGGACTGTTAGGAGTACGCTTGGGATAAATTGAGATAAGTATTTGTATTTATTGTTTTTAACTTTAAGTGAAATTCATGCTTAGTTTAGTCGACATGCATTCGAGTAGTTTATTAGTCTTTCTCCTCGTTTATGAAATTAAGTAGTTGGATGAACTAAAAATAGAAGTACTTTTATATATTAATAAATTGTGATAATTTTTACTTAAAACTTAATTTACTTTCAAAATGGCCATTTGATTTGTTAAAATGTGTTGATTATCAACTATAGTAAAAATTACATCGATATTCGGGAATTCAAAAGCCTTGGAAGGAGGGTGCGAATAAGTAGGGAAATAATATCATCGGGCGTAGAATTGAGCATTTTAGTGTGACGAGACTAAAATATTCAATTCGGTCCTGATTATTTGAGAGTGAAGTGTAGATGTTAGCCCTCGGGCGAGGGGAACGTGGGAGCTCGAAGTGGCGGTCGGTATCCTCCCGACCTAGCCGCTGATTCGGTAATCAAACATAGGATTAGTCAATATTCCTTACACCTGGACCAAAGGGTAAAGAATAGGAATGCTCCTATTTGTCACAATACCTTAAAATTATCTATTTAAATTCATCAATCACTTAAATTTCTAAACAAAGGGGAAAAAAACTTTTTCTGAATAGTTAAGACTTATTTAGCAATTAGTTTAATTTCCTGCACTTTCAATACGTATTAATTTTCTACTTAGTTAAGTTACTTAATTAAAATACTTAGTTTACTTTATTGTGCTTAAATTTAAAATTCCAAATTTTCGTATATTATTTTTATTATTATTATTTTAAAATTAGTTGTTCTTCAATTTTCTATTTCCCTGTGGGATCGATAACCAGAACTCCACTAGAGCCCTGTATTACTTGATATGATACGTATACTTGCGTAGCATCCACAACATAAACAATTACAATTCTATACATATAATATAGTGGGGTCAAGTTTTTGGCGTCGTTACAATTAAATTAAAAATATCATAATATAAAATTGTGGGTCACCGTCATTGCCCCAAAAAAAAAACAAAACTAAACTCCGAGTGGAGCGGGGAAAACGCGTCAAGCAACAAGGAGGGGAATAGAAGACTAAATCACTCTCGAATTTGAAGGATTAGTTAGACAGGAGAGTTAATCTAAAATTCCCCTAAAACTTGCAATAATAAACATTGAAAGCAAAATCCAAGATCCCGGAATTGACCCTGAGGGTGTCACTTTCTCGCTTAGGTACAATTGGATCGACCCAAAGAGGGTGTCCTTTCCGTTCAAATATAAAAGAAGAAAACAAAATTTGAATATCATTTAAATCCTCGTAAATCAAACGGAAAAGAAAATGACTCGGGGAAAACCCACACTAAACTCCCAGGCTCCTGTTAAAACCCAGCTTTCGAATTCCAAATTAATTCTTTATCTTTTGAAACATAGATTCCCTCAACGAAACCACCCCTAGGCTCAGGACCAAGCTCACAAGAACAGGAGAATCACCAAATTTCCAATACATAAGAAAGTGAATGTACAAGCTCCCAGAACATTCTAACCCAACTCCAAATTTACCGAGCAAGACAATCGAAGAGCTCACCAAACATTCCAAAATCAAATTGGGACCTTGCCAAACACCGCCATTTCGACAATTAAATCAAGTTGTTGGACAAAGTGAAATTAAGCCGAGTATAAAGATAATGCCACAGCTCCCATATGTTTAAAACCGAGCCCAGCATCCAACTTCAGCACACCCCAGCAATACCCAAAATAAAGCCTCACCCGAGCCACCATGACTAGAGGAATAACCCAACACCAAGGCCTAAATAAGTATCTATCATAGATGAAGCTAAAATAAAAAAAATGCCAACAAGCTCAAAATCGAGCCATCAAAAACAGGTCCAGAATCGACCGCAGCAATTCCTAACTCACAATTAAAGCAGAGACTCTGAGCCAACATAAGAATTAAAGCCGAGCCAAATATGAATCCAGGACAAACCCAACATTAATTCCAACACAAATCCGAAAATTAAAACTATAGTAAGGCTAAAACCGAACTAGATATGAAGCTGAGACAAATCCAGCACAAGGCCTAAACAAAGGCTCACCACAAAATGAAACTAAGCCAGCATAGTGCTCAAACCCAAACCTAATAAAGCCAAGACAAATTCTTTAAAACATTAGAACAAGAGCAGCAACTATATATCCAAAACTGGGCTTACGGGTATGAGCTAAAACAAGCCAACCAAGCCTCTAGATGAGGTTAAAATAAGCCATAACAAAGCTACAATCAAACTAAACATGAAGCTAAGATAAACATTTCCATGCATCTAACGTATCAAAATGTAGAGCCACAATATATTTCCAATGTAGATACGCATGAAAATTTTCTTTAAATCAGCTTGAACCTTCCCTAACATGCATTTTTTGTTTGATAAAGAAGAGATAGGAGAAGTAAGGAATAAAACTCCACATGTATATAGCCTTCAAATAAAACTTTTCATACTTCCATAATGGGGCAAAATGTAAGAAGCCCAGGAACTAAGCCCCTAAACATTCACAGCTTTGCTATCATAAGATACTTTGCATGAGGGAAACATAAACATTTCCAAATTAAGCCTAACACTTCCCCTAGCATGCTTTCTAACAAGAGAGAGGTAGTAAAGAAACAAACTCCACGTATATACAAAGCAAAATGAAACCTTCCATCCTCTTCATCAAGACAAAACGTGCAAGAAATTTCTAAGAGAATGACTATGTGATAATGCAGTCCTCTCTAGCATGCCTTGGCCTAGCCGAAACATAAGAAAGATATGGAAGCTAGGCCTACAACTACAGCATGAATCACGACTTCCTTGGGCCAAACCAAAAAGAAGAAGGGAGAGGAGAAATACCAGAAGGTGCAGAGCACACAAGAAAGGCAGAGAATCGAAGACCACACCGGCAGCACCTCCCCTTCTCACAAGACAAATCGGGCCAACCCTAAACCATTCCAAAATGGGGCTTATATAAGCCAAGGGGAGGGAGGAGTGCCGTTCTCTACCTAAGGAGTCGAGTAAGCTCGGGTAAGGCACGAGAGAATGGGGGAAAATGTCGCTAGGAGCCTCGGGCCACTTGTGCACGCGCCGTAGGGATAACGTTCGCACAGATAGGATGTCGCAGGGGCTGTCTACTCGTGCAGAGACAGTCATGGGAGTGATCGCAAGAGGCTTAAGGGATAAACGGTCGAAAAAGGAGAACAATCGAGCGCGGGAAAGGAGTCGCAGAGAGCTCCTACAGGGCTCGAGCATGGGAGATGAGCGAACTGAGCGGGTCGAGTGAGGGAGAATTGAATTTTAGGGTTTAAATTTTAATTTAAAAGATTTAAAATTAATTTGTTTGAAAATACGCCCCAAATCATAACGCTCGCACCCGACGGGCTATCGTCGCAAACTTAACTTTGATTTTAGGTAAAATCGACGTTCCGGACGCATCGGCGCAGTCCGTTTCATCATCCGAGGTTGTCTGAGCAAACTTGTAGACGGTCAAGTCAAAATCGTATCGAAATTTGGTCTCGTCACAAATTTTGACTCGAGCTCGATCGATTAGAATAGTGCATGTGTGTAAGGCGTGCACGAGGCTATCCTAATGTCCAGTGGTCCTATAGGAACTCGATTTGAACTCCTGACGTCAATTTCGACCGGCTACAAACTAGCGGTACGGAATCTCGTACAGGATTTCAAAGAGTAACGAAGTGGCTTCCAGACACTCTAAAACGAGGTGGGTCCCATCGCTAGGAATCTAGGATCGTCGGTGAAGCTCCTGAGGCTATAATCCTAAATCTAGGAGGAATACTAAACCTCGACAAAAAGTGAGGTCAACATGCACAAAGATAACATAAAGAAATAAATATTGGAGGCGCCACAGTTGCATGCAAAAAAGTAGAAAGGTTCAGCTGCATAAGTCATATCTGTGTAATTATCACAGATTCCTTTTATTCAATAATGATGTAACGGTCAAATTCTTGAGCAAAGATCCACAATCAATATATTTATATTTTGAAAGTACAACAAATATGCCCCTTTTGACTTAATCAACCATTAACATCAAGGTGAAAGGCCACATGATTAGAGTGCTGACATCACCAACAAGGATAATTTCTAAATTCAAATAAGATTTCTAACTTCCTAACAAAGCTACACCATCGAAGTAGAGAATGAATTTCATATATCACTAACTTCTTCCTAAGGGCTAACTACCTAAAGAAGTTCAACATCTATGTAGCACCGACACTTCTAAAAATGTGTCTTGCCTGTGTCAGAATCCTACATTGCATCGGACACGAGTTCAACATGGTTTGGGGAAAATGGTACATGGGAAGTATAAATATATAAATTACATATAACCCTAATTATATCTCATAGTCGAAGTCATCTCCTCTCCCTGATATCAAAGTTCTCTCTAATATTTGTCAAAATCGAGCAAACTCATTCAATGATCATTGAAGTCAAGCATCAATAGTCCTTTATTTTATCGAAGCAGAACATCAATGGTCCATCCTGCATCCACTGAGGTCAAGCATTGCAGTTCTTTGTTGTTCATCAAGTCGAACTTGCACAAGCTAAAGTGGAAGTCACAAACTTCTTTGTCACAACCTGAGTATGAGTCAAACCTATTCGTTATCAAATACCAAGTGGAGTCAAAGCAGATCTAAGTTTATCAGAGATAATTTATATTTTTTTACTCTTCAATGAGGTGATAAGTAGAAATTTATATTTATTCTAATTCTAAATATAAACTCTAACTTAACTAATTAAATTTGGAGGAATTATTTCCAAACATATTATGTATAATTTTAAAAATTAATTTTTATGAACTTGAGATTCCATAATGCGAGCAATATTTATAAAGGTTAATTTTCTTCATGCATACTTTATTTTCTGATGTCTTTAAAAAATATTTTTGAAGAAATATATATTTTATATTAATAATTAATTAATTATTAAAATGTATCCATAATGTGTGATGGTCTATTTTTTTCAGTAATATCCTGTCCTCATATTGTGTTGTGTCCTATCTATATCCCCGTGTTCATATCCGTGCTTAATAGACTAACAATTTGACATTTCAAGATGAAGCAATCATAAAAACAAAAGAGACTTCATTTTCTATTGTATTCTTGCCTTATTAGCATCCATGACTTCAAAAAGTCTCGCCGCCTTCTTTGGGGACTCAATATTGACAAGTAACTTCTCAAACTTCTTACCAAATATTTCCTTTGACTCTCTCAAGTGGCTCCCTTATGTATAAGGACTCCTAAAAATCTTCAATATTCATAGAGATAGCTTGAAACTATTTATTGTCAAAAGATGTAAGAAAATTATGAGTTAGCAACTCTTTACGAGTATTATAATCTAGCATGACCAGCATGGTTAGACTCAAGTATATTGACATCATTAGCAGGTTTCTCCTAATTGACTCTCTAATATTCAACTCGCTCTCTATATAAATAAAATATTTTGAGAAACTCAACCCAACCATCCCTTATGCCAAAGCCTTACTTTGTAACATGTTAAAATCAAAACCTATAAATAGCTTGTCATATCTTCTACAAATGCCTTCAAACTTCTTTAGAGACTCCGGGCCAAAGCATTTACTCTCTTAGCAATTAAACTGTCCTTGTGGTTTTTTTTATTTTAATATTTCTTGTGTGCCTCGTGTTTTCTGTAGTTATTCATTCTCTAGATGGCTTACTTGTAATTATGAAAGTTCTTGGCTTATAAAAGACCTAATGGCTCTTTCTAGAGAGTATTTTTAGCAATATAGAATTCTCTTTTTCCTGAAGGGCAGTTCGGCTTCCATTCATCCCCCTTGCAGTTGTATCCTGAGGTGGCTCTTAGGTGGTTTTTATGCCAAAAAATTTTTGTGATTTTCATTCATATTTCCTTTCTTCTTTCCTCTTGTAATTTTCAGGTTTTTTCCTCCACTGTCTTGCACTTTTCTTTGTTACAGTTGTGCGATACATTTTCTCTTCCTTGTGTGGCTGCAATATTTTGATGTCACAGCAGTTATTTAATAGGTTGCCCGGCGAGAACCAGGTTCCACTGCTGTCCTGACATTTTGATTCGTTTCAGCTAATCGCAAAAGTCTAATGTTTAGCTTCTTGATTGCACTGCTTGCACGACAGTGATGGACGGAAATCTATCCATTGTGGTTGTATCCTGATGTTGCTATCAGGTGGTGTTTATAGCGGAGAAGCTTGGGGTCGCTGCACAACCTCATCCTCATCCCTACCAAGTTTTGTGGCCCAATAAGTAAGCTGAATTTAAAGTCACTCGACAATGCTTGGTGCAATTGTCATTCAACCCGAAAAATCTGGAACAGATTTTATGTGACGTAATTTCTATGGATGCTTGTCATATATTGCTTGATTGGTCGTGAGAATATGACTGCATACGATCCATGATGGATAAGCCGACATTCATTCATTTAACAAAGAAGGAATTCAAACTGCCTTGGTGACAATATGACTGCATACGATCCATGATGGATATGCAAACATTCATTCATTTAACAAAGAAGGAATTCAAACTGCCTTGGTGCCAATGAAGGAGGATATTCAAACAGGGGCTCAACCCAACACTTTTACTCCTCTGTTTTTGAAAGACATGAAGGAGGCAACTACGGGGTAACTTCTAATTATCAAAGACTTCTAGAAATCCACCGGCACAACCCCTTGAAGTCCAGGGATTGATATAACAATTCGAAAATATCTTTCTAATGAACATTCATGTAGGATAACCTCCTATGAGAGAGGTACAACATGTCATTGACTTTTTTCTTGGTTTGGTCATCCCAAAAAACCTCCATATAGGACGTCTCCAAAGGAACATAAGAAGCTTCAACTCCAAATGAATGAGTTAATTAAAAAAGGCTTGGTGAGGCATAGTTCTATTCGACATGCAATTTTGGCTCACTTAGTTCTAAAGAATGATGGAACATGACCCATGTGCATTAACAAGCGAGTTGTGAGTAAAATCACTATCAAATATAGATTTCTCATTCCTCGATTGGACAACCTTTTTGATCAGTTAAAAGTGGAGGTTATTTTCTCTAAAATAGACCTTCAAAGCAGATATCAACAAATGCATATGTGGCAAGGAGATGATTGAAAATAGTGCTCTAGATATGGGATGGGCTCTATGAATGGTCGTTGATGCAAATAGGGCTTTCTAACGCTCATAGCAAAATCATGCGCCAAATGTATCAAGTTCTCCAACATTTTATGGCAATGTTTGTGTAGATCCACTGTGATGATAATTTGATTTATTGCTCTAAAAGGCTGAATATTTACAATATATACTGGGTGTTGTTGTTGTCCTATGATCACAACAGCTTTCGCCAATAAGGCTTGGTGTGAATTTATAGTTGTCCGCATCACTTTATCAGGAGTTGTGTTCTTAGCAGTATGAATGAAGGTAGATTTCAAAAAAATTGATGTTGTTCGTGACTGGCCAACGCCCACATCTTTCACCAAAGTAAGGCATTTCTGTGGATGTGCCTCTTTTTATCGTCTATTCATCAAGAATTTTAATATTATTGCTACCCACTGATTGCATTGCTCAAGGAAACCCACATCTACTAAGGCCTAGCAAGTATAACAAAAATTTAATCATTTGAAATAGGCCTTATGGATAGCTCTAATCTTGAAGCTTTCATATTTATCTTTTGTTCGAGGTGGAGTGTGATGCATTTGGTATCACTATCGGTGCAATCCAAAGTCAAGAAGGATGTCTCGTAGCATTTTTAAATGAAACACTCATTGACTCCAAAAAGAAATACTCAATCTATGACATAATTTTATTCTTTCGCATGAGAGCTATACAACATTGGAGTCATTATTTTTTGGCTAATGAATTTGTTCTCAATAAATATCAAATATCCCTCAAATATCTTCAGTGTCAAAATAAGCTAAAAGGAAGGCACACCACATGAGTTGAATACATTTCAGCCTTATTTTATCTTCAAGTACAAATATTGACTTTCTAATCAAGTAGATAATGCACTATGTTGCCGCCAAACTATTCTATCGGAAGCACAGATTGTGGTTTTTGAATTGATACTGGGAATGTATGACTAGGATCTCTATTTTTGAGTTGTGTTGTAGTAATGTATGGTGGTCGGAAATTACAAAGCCTTCCACTTCAAGAATGTTTCTTATTTAATGGAAATTGTTTTTGCTTTCCTAAATGTTCCATTAGAGAAGTCATATTGGTTGAAGGCCATGATGGGGCCTATCCATTTTGGGAGAGACATGACTCTAGCTCTTTACAAACCAATCTTTATTGTCCATCTATGCATAAATATGAGGATCTTCATGTGAATACGTGTCGAACTTGTCATAAAACAGAGACAAGGACTTAAAATTTCGGTTTATACATTCCCTTGCCCATCCCTAAATATCCTTGGAAGGATTTTACCTTGAATTTTGTGGTTGGTTTACTATGCATTTCAATGAGATAAGGATTTTATCATCGTGGTGAGAGACTGACTGTCCAAGATGACCCACTTTGTGCCATGCAAGACCTCGTTAGAAGCTTCTCACATTGTTGATTTGTACAATAAGGAGGTAGTTCTTTAGCATGATATTTCATGTACTATCATTTTGTATTAGAATTTTAAATTCTTCAGACACTTTCGAAAGATATTATAGACCAAGTTTGGAACAAAACATCAATAAATTTCAGCTTCTCATCCCCAATACAATTGACAAATGAACGCTATTAATATAAGTCTCAGGAATCCACTTCGTTGCTATGTGGGTATAAACCATGCGCAATGGGATCTCCTTCTATCACAAGTGGAGTTTGCTTATAATTGGTCCTAGAATGAAACATCCAAATACAACCATTTTGAGGTAGTTTATGGAAGAAACCCTATTTCTCTACTATATATTATATTGGATATGCCAGTCAAGGCAATAAATCTGAATATTGAAGGCCGGCTACAAGTAATCCAAGAGCTCCGTATGTTGGTTCGGAAGAATATCATTAGACATACTGAAGTGTATTGGTGACAAGCAAACAACATTAAAAGGAGACAATTTGGTTTGACTACGGAAAGAGCATTTTCCTCCAAAAATAAACGAGAAACTCAAGGCCAAAGTCAATGGACCTATCAAGATTGTCGAGTATATTAATGTCAATGCCAACCACATTGATCTCATCGGTAATTATAATATTTTTACTACGTTCAACGTCGCCAACTTGAATCCACATTATAAATCCAATCCTGAAACTACTTATGAAGAATCCCAGCCAACCTCAGGAAAAAAGACATTGGAGCTAGAAATGCTTGCTATCCTAGTGCCCTTGTGTTTGTTTTAATTTAGTCTTTTTTTATGTGTCTCGTATTTTATGTAGATTTTAATTTACTGGATGACATACTCGTAATAAAGGGTCTTGGCTTATGAAGGACCTCTAGGCTATTTTAGGAGGGAGTTTTTTTAGCAAGATAGAATTTTGTTTTTCCTAAAGGGTGGTTTGTCTTCCATTCCTCCGTCTTGTGGATATATCCTAAGGTGGCACTCAGGTTACGTTTATGCCAATAAATTTATGTGGTTTTCCTTCATATTTCCATTGTTCTTTCCTCTTAGAATTTTTTCGACTTTTCCTCGTGTCCTGCGGTTTTGTGTTATAGCTATGCATTATTTTTCCTTTTCAAGAAGGGTAGTTCGGCTTCCATTCCCCCCTTGCAATTATATCCTAAGGTGGCTCACAGGTGATGTTTGTGCCAATAATATTTTGTGATTTTCATTCATATTTCTTTTGTTCTTTCCCCTTGGAATTTTTTCATTTTGTCCTCCTATGTCATGCGGTATTCTCTACTGTAGCTGTGAACTTTTGTTTTCATTTCCCCATGCTGTTGCATCATACTTAATGAACAAAAGTATTCCCAGCAATAAACTCTCGATTATTAAAGACTTTCTAAGCAGCAACCTTACTATGTTTAGGACCCTGCTCATCCTAATTTTATCATCATGCTTAACCATTCCAACAATAATTTCCTCGATGAGAGCATCTCTTCTCGAACCAACCATTCCATAAATAATGAGGCTCCTTATCTCACAATCTCCTTATATTTCCTCCTAAGCAACAAAAATTAATACGGGAATTTACATACATAGCACCCAATTCTTAAACATTTTCTTATCTAACACCCAAACTTGGATTTCTACACCCTAAGCACCTAGCCTATGTATGAAAAAATGGATTACACTATTTCTGCCTTTTCATACATAGGTAAGGTCTTTTAGATGTAAAAATCAAAGTTTGGGTGTGAGATAAGTAAATGCATAAAACTTGGGCGCTATGTATGTAAATTCCCCAAAATAATAGAGCCTGAACAACATCAAAACTTATTGACCAATGCAAATAATAAGAACCCAAACATAGTTTCAAAATTAAAAAATAATAAAGAAAATAGAAGTTCAAAAAGCAATATTTAAAAAATGAACCACAAAGCTCAGTCAACTCCATGTCAACCATGTGCCAATGAGCCATACATTCTTTGAAGCCAACCTAGCCCGTGTTTTATGAGAAAAAACTTCATTCTCTTGTCCTTCTCAGCTTTTCATAGAGAAACGAATCAGGCAACTAACAGTACACCAACATTTTTCTTGGTTAGGTCAATCAACAACTAGTCATGGATAGTAAATCAACTTGAACTACCTATAACTTGAAACCCGCAACTTTCTACACTCTTAAAACCTTAAATCAACAAAAATCTCATGTCACATGAAAAAAAAAAGAAAAACTCGATAATGAGCTCTAACTTGGTCAAGAGACTCATGAAATCACATATTTACCAAGGCTGTTCGCCAAAGAAACTCAACCACTCTCCCAATGAATAACTCGACTACTCTCTCAATGAACTCAACTACTCACCCAAAGTAAATGGCACTCAATCAAATATTCTCATCAAAAGAATTCACCAATGATACCTTACCTCAGCACAAAACTCATCCAAAAAATTCAAACTAGCGTTTCATAAAAAAATAGCCTCACCAACCAAGCAACCATGTCAAATTTATGTACATTTTATGTAGTCACAGACTGTTGTCAATTTTAATGCTAATTCACATCCTCACCTACAGGTAAAAGGTAATCTATCAGGCATGACTACATGTATCTACCATGCAACCTTACACATTGAGCAAAAACTACCTCACCCAATTCTCCCTCAAAACCTCTATAAATTTCTACAAAAATTTCTCTCATCAAATTGCCTCTATAGCTCATTTCAACTCACACCTTCTCTATTGAAGGGGTTCAACCTAGTCTTTTAAAAGCAAATTCTTTAGGAGAATCATTGAAACTTAATCTTTAACTCTCTCGCTTACTCTTTGGCCTTAATTTAAGAGAATCATGAGATCATTTCACAGACAACGTGAAATCCACTAATGTGTGCTGCTTAGATTCAGAAATATCTTTATCTTTTAAAATTAACTTTTACTTTTAAAATTAATGACCTGCCTTCAATTTTAAGGTCTAAGACATGGGAAAAGGGTCAATTTTTTATAAATTAATAAGGTTCTAATATGATAGTTTATTAGAGAGCATATACAATGCCCTAAATATTGCCATTTAGAAAACAACCACCCTCTTGCATCATTTTTTCCAACTTTTCACTCAACCATTGAAATTCAAAATAAAATCCTAACTTATATTTTTCATTTTTATCAAAATCTCAATGGTTTGATCGTGGAACACAAAACTATACAAGTTCTGAAATACAAAAAATAACCGGGGTGATCAATTTGTAAATAGCAGTATAAATTGATATGTATGTAATCATCCCATTAACTAATCTTGTGGGGAATAAAGGACACATACACATTCAAAAATAAATTGGGCTATCTTCACCAAAATAAATATTGAACTTAACTGAAATACAACTCAAGATGGAACTCAAGTTCGTGCGCTTCAAAATTTTGTGCTTGTGTCATTCATGAGATGGTTTTTGTGTTTCTCTAGGTCAATTTTTCATAAACTAGATAAGATTGCAAATAAGACATTACTTACAGATTTTTTTCTCATTTTCCGGGAATTTTAGGATCTTACTTAAAATTTTCTATAAGTGCAACCCTACAATCAAATAATCATCCCACTTGATAACAAGTGAGAATTTTCAAATAAAGATGATTGTTAGGCGCTAAATTGTTGACCTTAATTTTGGATGATGTCTAGTTTTTTTCCTTAGAAGCATAGGATCTAGCCGTATGACTTTCTTGTTGACTATCATAGAGGACTAGTGATGAAACCTACCCCCACCATAGAATTGAAAACCATTTCTTTTTTCTCTCTGGATTTTATGGTTTAACCTCTTGCACTTAGGAGGTTGTAACCAACACAAGGAAGCTCAAAATGAGTTTCCATAGGACTGTCGGGCCTTAGTTTAGCCTTGGGTGGCTTGGTCTTGGTCACACACACACTTAAACTCAGCATAATTCCCCACACATATTGAAACCACAAATCACTTGCACCTGATCTATCTCCTTGCTCCTTTTGGAAACTCATATGTTTGGTCCCAAGCCCTTGCCTTTTGGCTAGGATGTCTATGACTAACATATGGAGGATCTAAAATAAGCTCTCCCAAGGCTCTTATGGCTTCAGGGAGGCTTTTTGGTGGCTTGCATAATCACCCTATCACATCAATTCCAATTCCACCCAAAACATTCAATTTTGTCCTTCTACCAATAGTTTTCCCCAAAATTACTAAAATGCCTCTGAAACCCTAAAATTTTAAAATTTCTTAAATTCCACCAAAAGTCATGCTAAACCACTTTAAATCGTTCAAGTTGCCCAAATAAACCCAAAAATTCCCAAGATTATCAATATACCCTAAGCGACCTAAAATTTCCAAAATACCCCAAAAACTAAAAAATGCTCAAAAATTGCCAAAATCCCCAATTTCACTCCAAAATTCACCAAAACTAATCCTAGCTATCCAATTTACCACAATTAAACATAATTCCCAAAATTTGCCAATAATTCCCAAATTACCCCTAAGCTTCCAAAACTCTCAAATTATCCCTTTCTCCACGAAATTCATTTCAAATTCATCCAATTTCAAATTCAAATTAAATGTCATCATGATCAAGCCTAATTTGACCCAAATTCCAAGCCCAAACCAAGACCAAAGCCAAATCCAAGCCTAAACCCCATTTTTGAGCCTAAATCCAAAATCTAATCAAGCCAATTGGATTAATTAAAAGCTTAATCATCTTAGCCATCCTTAAACCCTTGAGATGCTAATCACATCACCTAGTCAAGCCTCTTTTAAGCATGGACCAATGGTCCTTCAATTTAAGCAAAACCTTCCCCCCCCCACCAAAGTGGCTAGCTCTCTAACCCATGCAACCAGCCTTCCCAAGCCTTAAGCTAATCACCATTAAGCCTTCTTGATCTCCCTGAGCTAGCTAACCCCCACCCCTAGCATGACTGCTACCTAGCTGCCAGAAAACCTAAAACCAAGAATCCCCCACCATGGCTCAAATCCAAATAGTCACTTACGCTAATTTACCCTCTACCTAAGCTAATGGTAGCAGTTAATGGCATTCCAGGGCTTCCCCCTTGACCTGGGTTATAAATGGCTACCCTCCATGGCCAAAATTAAGGAGGTACAAGAACTAAGGAGAAACTCTGCCAAATTGTTCCCAGAGCTCTATGCATCAATCCTAAGCTCAACAAAACCATTCTCAGGCACCCATTCTCTCCACCATGACCTAGATTCACCTATGAAATACACGACATTTTTCAACCTTGGAACAAAATTTCTCAAGACCTCAAATTAACCCTTCCATAAGATTCATAACACCTCCAAACCACTTTCTCAATAAAAAAACCTCTATCCCAAGACCTCTACCATAACTCAAGACCAAGCCCGAGGCATACTTTGATCAAATTCATACCTAGGGGAACCTCAGATCAAACCATTACTTGCAGGACGTCCGTGGAATCAAGGTGAAGCTCAAGAACAAACTCAAAGGAAGCCTCACCACTTGGGCTAAGGTATAACTCGAAATGTTTGATTTGGTGCTTAATTTTGACCTTTGTGAAGAGAACTTGTATTTCATACGTATTAAATCGTATATATTTGTTTGTTTCACTTAGATGAAGGTGTAGGAACGACCTCCCTTAATTTAGTTGAGTATCAAGAGAAATCTTAGGATTAGAACATGGACGGTTCTCAGGTTAGGGCGAATTTGGGATGATGAACGGATGTCATCCGTTTCTGTGTGTATCCAATGGAAGGACTAGATCCAGCTGGATGAGGGAAGGATACATGAATCATGAGCTACATGGAAAGCTTGTGTGGATAGTGCAACGAATCAAAGGTCGTTGTGTGTGCATTTGATGACGTCGAGGATGGTGTGGATAAGTAGAAAATTAGGGTTTTTAAAAATTAAATAATTACATAAAGCGTTAAAATCCATATCTTGGTGTAGAGAAATCATAAAAATAAAAAAATACCCCAGTGTTAAGTGAATAGAGGAGCATAATGTGGACTAAATTAACTAAATACATTAAGCTTTTTAAATCATAATTAATAAAATATTTACCTAAATTAAATGAAATTTTGATGGCCTATTCATAATGACGTTAAGGATCTTTTATCGTTTATTTAAGATCGACGATCACCCTTTTAAGAAAAGCCCTAATTTTTATAATTTTTGTTTTTATTTTAATTATGAAAATTATTAAAAAAATAAAATAAAAGTCATAAAAATATAAAATTATGTTTTCTAAGTTTACTGTGGTAGATTTGGAATGCCGAGAGTAATTATTATAGATTAGGGAAGTCATTTTAAGAATATAATAATTGGAAAAGTAACTAAAATGTTTGGAGTTAAGAAATGAATTGCCACATCCTATCATCCTCAAACTTGTGGTATAGCTGAAGTTTCCAATCGTAAAATTAAAAGAATATTGGAGAAAACTATTAATCCTAACATGATAGATTGTTCTGCTAGGCTAGATAGTGCATTATGAGCCTATAGGACTGCTTATAAAACTCTTATAAGAATGTCTCCATATAGGCTTGTATTTTGAATAGCATGTCACTTAGCAGTTGAATTAGAGCATAATGCTTACTGAACTATAAAAGAGTTTAATTATAATTTGAAAGAAGCTAGATAAAAAAGATTATTACAATTAAATGAGCTTGATGAAATAAGGAATGAATCATATTAAAATGCTAAAATCTATAAGGAGAAAATGAAGATGTGGAATGATCAGAGAATTTTGAAAAAACATTTTGAGCCTGGACAAGAAGTTTTACCATATAATACAAGATTAAAATTATTTCAAGGAAAAATTTAGTCCAGGCGGCCGGGTTCATTTATCCTTAAGCCTTACTTACATTAGGCTTAAGTAAAGACAACCTCTAATCAGGTCTAACCCTAATTAGATCTAATTAACCTTCATTAAGCTTTACTTACATTAGGCTTAATTAATAAAAAATTCAATTATGTCTAACTCTAATTAGATCTAATTAACATTCCTTAAGCCTTACTTACATTAGGCTTAATTAATTTAAACCATAATTATGTCTAACCCTAATTAGATATGATTAACATTCATTAAACCTTACTTACATTAAGCTTAATTATCTAAATCTCAGTTAGGTCTAACCCTTATTTGACGTAAATAACCTTCATTAAACCTTACTTACATTAGGCTTAATTAATATAAGTGCCAATTAAGCCTAACTCTAATTAGACTTGATTAATCTCCATTAAGCCTTACTTACATTAGGCTTATTAAATCTAAATCTAAATTAGGTCTAACTCTAATTAGACATAATTAACCATCATTAAGCCTGATTTACATTAGGCTTAATTAATCTAAATCATATTTAGGTTTAACCCTAATTAGTCATAATTAACCTTCATTAAGCCTTACGTACATTAGGCTTAATTAATTTAAACCCTAATTAGATCTAACCGTAATTTGACCTAATTAACCTTCATTAAGCCTTACATACATTAGGCTTTATAAATCTAATCCTAATTACGTCTAAACCAAATTAAACTTAATTAAACTTCATTAAGCCTTACTTACATTAAGCTTAATTAATCTATATCTCAATTAGTTCTACGCCAAATTAGGCATAGTTAACTTTAATTAAGCCTTACTTATGTTAGACATAATTAATATAAAACTTTAATAGGTATAACCCTAATTACAGCTAATTATCATTCATTAAATTTAATTATCAATTAAGCTTTGCTTACATTAGGTTTAAGTAATCTTTGAATCTTGATTATGTCTAACCCCAACAAGACTTAATTAACCCTTATACCTTACATACTGAGGCACAAAAAATATATACGGTTTTTGCTATATAATTTTACCCATTTTTGGTGATATTACACTTAAAGAAATGTATTTTTTATTATTTGTTACAGGTATGATGATTTTAGGTGATTGGAGTGAAAAGAAGCAAAAAGGAACGAATCCGGAGCAAAAAGGAGCAAAAAGGAGCAAAATGGTGGAAAAGGTGTTCTGGCGCCGCCAATGCCAGAATGGGCGCCGCCGGCGCCCAAATCCAGAAACTTCAGCATTTATTGGTACGATAGAGCGCCGCCAGCACCCTACTTGGCATAGCCGGGCCCAAAGTCGGTGGAGTTCAAATTTGAAAAGTTTTGGCGACTTTTTGAAGGGATGTCTATGGGAACTCTTGGGATTTTGTCCCTATCTTATATAAGTAACTATTTTTGGACGAAAAAAGAGAGGATTTCAGTGCTTCTTCAGTGGTTCTAGTGTAGTTTTTGTGAGTGTTAAGTGTTAGGGTTTAGGAGAAGTGAGTGTAGAGTGAGGATTTAAGAGGAATTCTTCTCTAAGGAGTGAAGGAGAAGGAGAAAAGTGAGAGATTTCTTCTTCCTTTTCATTCTAAAGAGAAAATCAAGTGTTGTAAAGAAGAGAGAAAATGATTCAAAGGAACTTCAAGGGAATTGCATTGGGGAAGAGAAAGAGATAAGTTGTATTTTCTTTTGTGGTTTGTATGACTTTTCTTTTATATAAAAAATCCATGTTTTATTGCATCTTCTCCATAAATTCTGAGTAGTCTCCCTTTTCTTTCTTCTTACACAGAGATGTTATGATGGATTGATGTGGATTTGATGTGATTTTAATGTAATGAAGAAATTGTGATGGTTTTTCATTCTGAACATAATTTACTTCTCAATTTGGCCAATTAAAATGTTAAAATATGTTGTTGAACAATAAGTTTGAAAGGATTTAATGTCCTACAACAATAATGAAAGATCCATTCAATTTCTATGGATGAATTTTGTAGTTCATGGGAACTGAGTGCAAATAAATAGGAAAATATGTTTTCATGGACTTTAATATGGAGATTTCAGGGTGTCAGGCTGAAATACCCAAATTGGTTCTAAGATTAGCAACTAATATCAAAGGTTAGCCTTCGGGAGAAGGGTGAGTGGGAGCTCCAAAGTGAGAGTCGGTATCCTCCCAGCCTAGCCTTAGATTTAGTGACTAAACTTAAGATATGTCAATGTTCTTTTCTTGCTTAGAAGAGGGGGTACTCTTTTAAAGGTAAATAATCATTTATGCTCCTATTTCGCACAATAACATAGATAATTGTTCCATATCAATCTACACATCATATTCTCATTGCAAGAGGAAAGATACTTTTCTCATATATCGAAAACTTTTCAAATACTTAGTTTAGTGTGTCCGTAGTTAATTCTGTTTTTAAAGTTGTTAGAAGTAATTGTAGTTTAGTTAGTTGTTTTTGTTTCCCGCATAGTAGTAGTAAGTAGTAAACTTTAATTGCAAATTAAATATCAGATTTTAGTGCTTATTACATATTGTGAACGCTTTCTTATACTTTGAACTTCCCTGTGGGATCGATAACCAAGACTCCATTAGAGCCCTATATTACTTCATACGATACGTTTACTTGCATTGAATGCTTGGAATTAACAAAATCATTGTAAATATATAAAGTTGAGTTCATAAATTCTTGCAAAATATAAGTCCACCGCATCATGTTTTTGGCGCCGTTGCCGGGGAAGGTAACAGAGTTAGGAACGTAACAGAGCTGTAAGTAAGAAAGTATAAACAGTATTTATTAATAATATAGTAATAGAAAACCTTTATTTTGTAGTGTGTAATTGTGTGTTTGTTTACCTTTATAAAAGTATTTGTGTTTGTATATGCGTAGTAGTGGATCTATATGTTTAGTGCCTTACGATTCGGAGTTAGAGCGTAATGTCAAAAAAATTAGAAAACAAAAAAAAACAAATTGAAAATCCATGCAAAATGGCGAATAATCAAAGAAATGATATTGGAAATTTGCCAAGACCTTTAAGAGATTATACTAACCCAACAGTAGATGAAATTCACATAACTATTCAAAATCCTGATGTTGCTACTAATTCATTTGAACTTAAAGCTGCTATTATCCAAATGGAACAAAATAATCAGTTTGGAGGAACACCTAATGAGAATCCAAATTTACATCTCGCTAGTTTTCTAAAATTGTGTGCTACTTTTAAATATGATGGAGTGTCTAGTGATGCCGTCAGACTTAGACTTTTTTTCTTTTTCATTAAGGGATAAATCTAAGGCATGGTTAAACTCGTTAGCGCCTAGATCTATTAGAACTTGGGGAGAATTATCTCAAAAGTTTCTATCAAAATATTTCCCTCCATCAAAGACTGCTAAACTAAGAAATGATATTACATTCTTTTGTCAGCTTGAAGGAGAGTCAATATATGAAGCTTGGGAGAGATTTAAAGATCTTCTTAGGAAGTGCCCACATCATGCTTTACCAAATTGGTTTAAAATTCAAACATTTTATAATGGATTAGTGGGATCATTAAGATCTATTATAGTTGCTACTATTGGTGGATCATTATTGTCAAAACCTTTTGATGAAGCATACGCATTAATTGAAGAAATGACTACTAATAATTTTCAATGGCTCTCTAAACAGGTAAATCCTAAAAGAGTAGCTAATGTTCATGATTCAAATATGATGACTATGGTAGTTTATCAAATTACAACCATTTCAAAGAAAATAGATCAATATGGAATGAATTATTCTCAACCACCTCAAGTGTTGGAGGAAAATTCATTTGGACAGATAACAGAATCTCAAACACCTTATGAGACTTTAAATGTTATTAATAGACCTAACAATCCTTATTCGAATTATTATAATCCTGGTTGGAAGAATCACCCAAACTTCAATTGGAAAAAAATTATTGTTAATGTTAACCCGCATTGGACTAATATTTCTATAAATGCAATTGAAAATTTTAGCAATCAAGGAAATACTAATTTTAGACCATCTTATCCTCCTGGATTTAATAGTAACCTACAATTTATGGATAAGAAGTTGTATACTGAAGAAGGCCAAAGGTCTTATAGGGAACTCATCCTTTAAACCTCCACATTTGATTTCAACCCTCTAGGTGATTAGTGCTTTACAAACAAGCTTGTGGGGTTTGCAGGGAGTTAAGAAGTGGTTGAGTTTCTAAAGGGGTAGGTTCCATCTCTAGTCCTCTAAGATAGTCAAAGGAAAAGCCTAAGGCTAGATCCTAAGTACTAAAGAGAGAAGAGAAGACCTCATCAAAAATGAGGTCAACATCACTCTAAAAACTTATTAATTCTACGCCCTTTATATAATATCTTCCTATTTATTTGCACTTCACCTCGAAAAACCAGCACAAGGCCTTCGGCTACCCGAGGATTCATGTGATATCTACTAGTTAAGAATTCATCTCCTTCTAGGTATCAAAACTCTTCAACAGATTTTAACAATACAAGTGATCAATTTGTAAAGTAAATGAAGATCTAGTATTAATATCATCACAATGTTTTAAAATATAAATAGTTTTTAATTCTCCATCGAATTTTATATTATCTTATTTATCTTTTCATAATTGAAAGGATAAAGTAAACTAACTACTCAGAACACATTGAATTTAAACAACAAAACATGATAATAAAACTTTGAATAAAATTACAAATACTTATCTCAAGTATTTCTCCTACTGAATCACTGAATTCTTCTAACTCCAAAGCAAATAAACTTCAAAACACCAAATCTTTAAACTCTCAATACAAACTCTAAATAAACTCACTAATTAATAAAAGTGTCCCTAAAATATTTATCTAATTTCTCTCTCTAGATGGACTCTAGACTCTCTCTCTCTCTAATGGGGCGTATGGGGCCTTTTTTCTCTGAAGGAGTACCCTCCTATTTATAGGCTTCAAGGGTTGCCTTGAGGCATGTTTTCAAAATGTGTCTACATTCAATGAATCTTCTAGATGGTGTGTATGGAGCCCAGGCGCCGGACTCTGCGTCCAGTTCATCGCACCTCTTCACTTTGGATCGCGCCTCTTCGCGATTAAAATCGTTTCCAAGCGTCCAAATACATTGTATCACATGTCCTATAAACAAGGAACATCTGCCACTCTTTTAGAAGGTCCAATAACCGCTAATACCGTCAAAATAACAGTCCAAAATTCATCAAAATTCTTGACATATCCCGTATCGACCTGGCATTTAGGCACCGGATTCCGGCGCCTAGGCGCCAGACCAGTAATTTTGGCAATTTTACATTTTGGCTCCATTTTTGCTCCTTATTGCTCCTTTTTCACTTTTTTTTCTTCTTGAACATTTTTCCATCACCTATATCCAAAAACACAAAAATATCTTTCATTAAAGCATAATATCCTTAAAAATTTGATAAAAATCAAGGCATAAAAATGGGTATTTTTTTCATGGATTATTAAGCTATTAAGAAATTCAATTATAATTTAAAAGATGATGGTGAGAAAAGACTAATACAATTAAATGAGCTTAAAGAGATTAAGAATGAATATTTTGAGTGTGCTAAGATATATGAATAAAAGATGAAGATGTGGCATTATCAGAGGATTCTTACTAAATATTATGAGCTAGGGCAACAAGTTTTGCTATATGATGAAAAATTAAGATTATTCCAGGAAAACTTAAGTCCAGGTGGATGGGCCCATTTGTTGTGATAAAAGTTTATTCCTATGGAGTTGTGGATATCAAAAATCCTAAAACTGAGAAAATATTCCAAGTGAATGGTCATGGACTGAAACCCTATTTTTTAGGGGATCAACTTAAATTAAATGATCGTATGGTGTTCGGTCAACTAGAATAAACACTTATTATGTTGGGCTGACGAGGTAAAATCAAGTTCTTTATGGGAGGCAACTCATAGTTATCAGTATGTATCTATTTTAAAACATATGTTTCTGTTTTTGATTAAGAAAACTGTGGTAGTATTTTTGAATATATAATGATATAGTGAGGATTCTAAGACCTTAATTGTTGACTTAGATGAGTTAGAATGCATATTTGGACATTTTGCAGACCTGTGATAAAATAAGCACTGCCACTTGATGACCTAACCTGCAATTACACAGATAATTAAACTTACAAAAGGTAGGTGAACTTAACCATAAAATAAGTGGCTAGTGTGCAATATTTAAATATTTTAAAGATAATAATAAACACACTAGGGATACTAGGTAAGTATACGTATCGTTTCAAGTAATTTAGGATTTTCTTTTTAAAATCTCAGATATTGATCCCACGGGGAAATTAGTGTGAATTAAAAGAAAGCTTTTTATTTATACTGAAAATAAAATGAAATGCTAATAACTAAATAGAAGTAAAATTAAACATACTAAACATTCATAATTATGCAAGTAAATGTCTAAGCACACGAATAAAATACTTGATTTAAAATACTTTCTCCTTACAAATATTTATGTAATAAGTAGAGGAATTCAATTTGTTTAGAACTTAAAAATGTTGTATTGTGACAAATAGGAGCAAGCATAAAGAACATTGGTTAGTCTAAAGGTTGGTGCAGGATGTGTTATTTGTAGTATTGCGTAGATTCTAGGCTCTCACTTCTAGATTACCCACTGTGCCCTCTTTGTAGGACCTAGCAGTTACCCTTTTTCCTCACTTTAAACCAAATTGATATAGTTTAGCCCGACACTCTAAAAACATTCAATTATATGCCCTTTAAAATTATCTCCCTATTTATTTGCACTTCCCTTCAGATAATAACTATTGATATTCTAAAGTGAAATGTGATACATACAAGTTAAGAAATCTTAGTCCACGGTCAGGTCTATAAGTTTTCTCCACATATTTTAACAATACAATTGGCCAAGTTGTAAAGTAAAAGAATTTTAGGTAAAATATCATCACAATTTTTAGGTAAGAAAAAGAAAAAGTTCTTAAAAAATCCAAACCTCTTGATTTAATTACATTATATTTCTAAGGAGAAATAGAAGAAAACTACTCAGAATGTTTTGAATTAACACAACAGAACATATTTATAATCATTAAAAGCAAAGCACACAACTTAAGAGTTAAATTACAAATACTTATTTGGAATGTTCATCAAAGCAATCCTTTGAAGTTCTCTGACTTCTTTGAATCTTTGATACTCTTTACAGAACTTTGAACTTCAGGGAATCACGAACACTCACTAAACTCTTACAAACTTGAATTTAAAGTGAAAGACACTAAATATTATCTTTAAAATGACTCTCCTTTACTGTAGAATTAATTCCTATTTATAAAGCTTCAAAAATGACTAAGGGTTGCTTCAGATCTCTCTTCAAAATTCATCAAAATGCATTGAATCTTATAGAATGTAACTGTCGCACCTAAGTGCTAGCTCTGCTGCCTAGGTGCCAGCTCAAATGTTTCATTTACGTGCATTTTGCTTCAAGGTACACCTCTCTTCATTAAAACGTGTCTAGATTCATTTAATAACTCATTGAAATGTGAAATATCATCAGGGGCTTTTAGAATACCATGGAACCGCCAAAATTCAAAAATTAACTTCTCTAACTATCGCTAGCACCTAGGCGCTAGACTTAATTTGTCAAATTTCTTCATAAAGCCCCAATTTTGATCCTCTGTGCTTCTTTTCATCCTTAATTTCAACTTCTTATACCTGCAAACAAAAAACATAAAAATACCTCTCATTATAGCATAAAATCCTTAAAATTTAAGAATAATTTAGCATAGAAAATCACAAAGATTAAGGCCGATATTACTTCAATTGAAGAAAACGTGAATAAGACTAACACACAATTGGAGCATTTAATTACCTAAAAATTACCTATTTTTAGTGTAGATTTTATAATCATTTTATGCACATTTTTAATGATATAAACTTTAAAGGAAGGTATTTTGCATATTTTTATCTTCAAGTAAAAAAATATATGATTTTAGAGAAAATGAGGCAAAAACAATACAATTTGGAGCATAAATGCACAAAGAAGAAAATTCTAACCTAGAACATATCAATATGACTTTCTATGTTTAATCTTTTTTATATTTCTTACATATTTTTGAATAAAATTACACATTGAAGAAAGGTTTTTTTATGTTTATCTTGTAGGTGAAGATGTTAGGAACGCAACGCAACTGAAACGAGGCAAAATGGAGTTTAAACGAAGTCAAACGGAGCAAAACAGTGAAGCTGCGCATAGGGTGGCGCCTGAACGCTAGTGACGACGAGAAAATGGCACCTAGGCTCTGAAAATGGGTACCTAGGCGCCAGACACAGCTAGAACCCGTCTAGGGGCGGTTATGGACCGTTATTAGACAGTTTTAGGTGGTTCCAAAGCATTCTAGAAGCCATTGGACGAAATCCTAAATGTTATCAAGTAATACAATGAATCTAGACACATTCGAGTGGTTTCTAAATGAAGAGGTGCGTCTCTTAAGTGAAGGGTTGCGACCCTTCACACGAATGATCTGGCGCCTAGGCGCCACAGTTACTTTCTAGAATATTTAACAAATTTGGATGAATTTTGAAGAGATGTCTAAAGCAACCCTTGGTCATTTTCGAAGCTCTATAAATATGGATTAATTCTACAGCCAAAGAGAGTCTTATAGAGTTATGTGGAATCATTTTAAAGTCGGGTTAGAGTCATGATGTAGATTTCTACATTTTCTGGAGAGATTGGTGAGGGATTTTGAGAGATTTATGTAAGAAATGTACGAGCGATGCCTGGATCGGTGGGAGACTTTGGTGAAGAGATTTTATTCTTTCTTTCAGAACAAAAAAACTAAGTATTGTGTTCTACATTTTCTTGTAGTTTTTGTAAATACTTTCTGGTGGATTTTCTTTAATTTAAACAAAGTTTTATGTTTTGTTCTATCCATGCTTCATAAGTAAGTAGTGGCATGTGTAGGAAAATTATTTTTATGATAGAATTATTTTCATTTTACTGTGATGAGTAATTTCTCCTTCGCTTAATTTACATAACTTAAGTGGCAATATGTTATGTTAAAATTTTTTGTAAGTGAAAATAAGACTCAGAAGAGTAGTGATCTCGTAACTTGAGTGCAATCACATTTTCCGGTTAACTAGTAATATAATTAGGCGTAATGCAACTTTCAAGGAATTATAATTTATAATCTGTTTATATTAGATGATTCTAGGTGAAAGATAGTTGCATGAAACTAATAGAATATTAAAGACATATGTTCCTCATTGTCGCTTAATTTATTACATAATTATATCAGTCCTTTCACTTTTTATTTCATTATCTTCATTTGACTTTTCTTTTGCAATGAAATTAATGCATGTTTAGTAATCTAGATTTGCTTAGATATTTTCTTATTTTATTAATGTGATAATACTTTACCTGATCTTCATTTACACTACAAATTGGCCTCTTGTATTGTTAAAATCTGTGGAGAATTCTTAGGATCTAACCGTGGGCTAAGAGTTCTTAACTTGTATGTATCACATTTCCCTTGGAAAGGTAGATGGTAAATCCTTGAAGGGGGAGGTGCGAATAGATAGGAAGATAATCTTTGAAGGGCATAGAATTGAATATGTTTCTAGAGTGACAGACTGAATTTTATTAATTTGGTTTAAGAGGAGGTGACGGGTCACTAGTAGGCCCGACCATAGGCACCCTTGGGGGGCCATCTAGATGTGAGAGCCTAGAAACTTGTCTCTTACTACTAACAATACATCCTGATGCAATCTTCTAAAACTAGCCAATGTTCTTTATGCACTTGACCAGAGGGTAAATAATATATATGCTCCTATTTGTCACTACTACATTAAATTCTAAGCATTTCTTTCCTACACGTTATCTAGGTAATTGTCAGAGAAAGGTTGTCTTTAACACCATAAAATTCTCTAAACCAATTTATCCAGATAAGTTATCTTTTATTTTAAATTTTCATTTAGAAATATTTATTAGAAAAAACCATTGTAATTGGCATTCCTAGTTAAGGTCTTATAGAATTACACTAGAATTAGCCTAAAGGATTTTTTACCTTGCTTCTATGTGGGATCGATACTAGGGTTTTAAAAGAAAGCCCTATATTACTTGAAACGATACGTATACTTGCGTAGTACCCCTAGTGTACCATTTATATTTATCTATAAAAACTTTAATCTTTAATTATGGTACATTAGCTGCTTAATTTGATTTAGGATCAAGTTTGGACATAATTTTATAAGCTATTTTACTTGCATAATTGCGATCAAGTCAAGTTTTTGGCACCAATGCTTGGGAAGCAACAGTAAGAACTTTTAGGAAAATTTTAGTTAAACCTGTAAGACTTGGTTTTGGAATTTATAATATTATAATATCGAGTGTTTAATTATTGTGTCTTATTTTAAATAAAATTAAAAATATCAAAAATATTTTTGATATCTGTCCTATTAGTTAAGTCTTTAATTTTTTATGCGTAGTTCAGGTGCTGCAGATCTTGAATTTTACAACTTAGATTTAGAGAAAACTTTTAGGAGGATGAAGAATTAGAAAAGACTCCATGATTTTATGTTAGAAATGGCATATCAACAATATAATGAATATTCATATTTGGATTATAATGCTAGTTAAGGATAACTTAAATCAGAAGAGTAATCTAGTAGAATTTGATCTAAAATATGAATCACCTAGAGAGAATCTTATTCAAAATTTGAGAGATCTTGAACTATCTTATAGAAATCCATTTCTTATGAATTTTAAAGATGATACTAATAGAAAAATTGAGAAAATAATAAGAAGAATATTGGACCTAAGACGAAACTTGGGGAATAATGATCTAAGTCAATCTGAAATAGAAGAGATGAAAGAAAAAATAAAATTTGAGGATTTCATAGGAGTTCCTGGATTTGGAAAATATTGGGCAATTGATCAAGGATTACTTAAATGGAATTTTGATCCAAGAGGAATCATTTGTACGACGTTAAATCAAGCGCTTTATAGGAGGCAAACCATAGTTATCGGTTTGCTTTGATTTAGTATGCTTGAAGTCGTGTTTGTTAGTGTTTTAGTGTGTTTACTTTAGTGTGGATTGATCTTCTTAGATTGTTAGCAAATTGAATTGATCTTTATGTCTCATTATGAATTGATCAGTTTAATTGATGTTTGGATTGTTGTAGTTTAATTTGATCATTTTTCGTGTCATGAGGGAGGTGATTCATTAACTTCTTGTGGATCCATCTTAATTTCCATTACTTCTTTTCTCTGTCCTTATTTTCATTCTGTAGGATTCATGAACCTATTTAATGAGTAACCTATGGATGATCTTACACTATCTTTATAATTGTTAGAGGTTCTTACTTAAAGGGATAAGGTGATGCCTGATGTTGGTGCTCGAGAGCCAACATATCTGAGATAATCGTATCAATGAAATTAGACTCTATTAAATCATTTATAAGTACCCAATTTATTAGTGTAGTGATTCCGTTAGAAATCTGAAGCAAGGTAGTGAGATGCGATGACTTAAAGGAAGAGTTAACTTCATTTATCATGTGTATTTATGTTTATGTTACAATAATATTAAGATTTGAGGAACACTTTAAATATATATTCCTATATCGATATATGTCATGCTTGTTAAACCTTTATTTAAGTTTAATTTTATTCCGCCATGTTTAGTTTAGATTTACTATCTATAGCAATTTTTTCTATCCTGATGAATACTTGTAGATGTTTTAGATTAGTTTTTATTGAAGTTTGAAGTCTGTATTCTGATTCAACGAAGTTGGTAGACTTGCTCTGAGAAGTAGTTTAGCAAAGAGTCAAAGTTTCAGAGGAACTTCCTTTGTCTTATGGAGAGGATTTTCAGATAAGTGTTTACTTTTATTTAGTTTATTAATACTTGTTTTCGTTTATTATTTTTCTTATCGTTGTTTTTATATTTTCTCAAAGCATTCTGAGTAGTTTACTTTATCTTTTTCTTTCTTAAATGGAGAAGTAATTAATTTAAAGAGAATTGTTGTGGAAAGTATAAGTGTTTAAAAGTTGAAAGAAGTTGTGAAGATTGATTCTAAAAACTTTGTTTAATTCTTAATTTGGCTCGTTAAGTTGTAAAATTTCTTGAGATTATGTAAGATCCAATGTGGTATTGTCTCATAAAAGTTAGTAAGAATCACATGAAATTATATGGGTGAGAACTGTAGTCCATATAATTGAAGGTAATATTAGAAGATATTTTTATAAAAGGGAGTAAAATTAGAGGATTTTAGAGTGACAGGCTAAAACCCCCTAATTTAGTTTGAAGTTTTGAGTTTTGTTATGAGAAGTTAGCCCCTAGGTAGTGGGAATTGAGGGAACTCTAGAGTGAGAGACTGGTATCTTCCCTGCCTAACCATGTTTAAAATAATATAAATTTCAAATTAACCTATGTTCTTTATAGAACCAAGTAAGGGTAAAGAACAAATTTGCTTCTATCCGTCACAACAAAAATTTGAATACTTCCATAACGATACTTTAAGAATTATTACTACTTCATGAAAGGAAAGAAAAAGATATTCTAGTTAATAGTATTTTACATCCAGTGTTATAAGTTATTGTAATTTTAATTTCTTGTTTAGCATTTTATTAAGAAAATTTCAAAAGATATATCAACCTTCAAAACTTTTCAAAATCAAGACATAGTTTTTCGAAAACAATTAAAGAAAGTAAAAAAATAATTTCTCTGATTCCTTTAAAGATTTTATATTTTCCCTGTGGGTTCGATATCTCGGGGCTTAATCAGAAAGTCCTATATTACTTGATAAACGATACGTATACTTGCGTAGTATCCCATATTATAAAATCTTTATTTTCATATCTTAAATCATCAGCGCATTTATCTGACGGTACCAAGTTTTTGGCGTCGTTGCACTTATATCTATTACAAAACATGTTTTTGGCGTCGTTGCCGGGGAAATTAATTTAAATTGCATTTTAAAGAGAATTAAGAAATTATAAATTTTTACTTTTCTTTGTTTTTATTAGTGTGTTGTATTTTGTTTTTTTTATTATTGTATGCGTAGTTCAGGTTCTGAAGGACTTGTGCCTTACGATTCTGATTTAGAAAGAACTATCAGAAAAAATAAAAAAATTAAAAATATAGAAAATGAAAAAAATATTCAAGAAATGGCAAATCATCAAAATCAAAATGTTGGCATCCATCAAGAATTAAGACCTTTAAAAGATTATGTTAACCCTACAGTAGATGAACTTCGTGGTAGTATTCGAAACCCTGCTTGTAGTCGCTAATTCTTTTGAGCTTAAACCTCGCTATTATCCAAATGGTGTCAAATAATCAGTTTGGGAGCAACTAACTGAAAATCCTAATTTGCATCTTGCTAATTTTCTATAGTTGTGTGCTACTTTTAAATATGATGGTGTTTTGGATGATGCTATTAGACATAGACTTTTTCCTTTCTCACTAAGGGATAAAGCTAAAATGTGGTTACATTCGTTAGCACGTGGATCAATTAGAACTTGGGGTGAACTGTCACAAAAATTCCTTGCAAAATATTTTCCACCATCTAAGATTGCTAAGTTGTGAAATGATATAACTTCTTTTTGTCATTTTGAAGGGGAATCAATATATGAAGCATGGGAAAGATTTAAAGATCTCCTCAGGAAAGGTCCACATCATGTGATACAAGATTGGTTAATAATTCAAACTTTTTATAATGTATTAGTTGGATCTCTTAGATAAATCATCGATGCTGCTGTTGGTGGATCATTAATGTCTAAACCATTTTCTGATGCTTATGCTTTAATTGGAGAAATGACTATTAATAATTTTCAATGGCCTTCTGAAAGGTTAAATCCTAAAAAGGTAGCAAGTGTTTTTGAAAATGATGCTTTTACAATGTTAACAAATCAAGTTGCTACTGTATCAAGGAAGATAGACCAATTTGGGATGAATTTTTCTTAGCCAAAACTCGTGATTGAAGAAAATTCATTAGGCCAAGTGGTTGATTCTTATTCTTCACCAGAAACTGTGAATGCTATAATCAATCCTAAGAACCCATATTCCAATTATTGTAACCCAGGTTGGAAGAATCATCCAAATTTTAATTGGAATAACAATAATCAGGGTTGTGTTAATCAACAATGGGGGAAAAACCAAGTAAACCCATTGAGGAATTGGAACAACCAAGGTAATAATAATAATAGATTAACTTATCGTTCAGGATATAACAATGCTTTATAATTTAAGGAGCAGAAGTTGTCTATGGAAGAAGTAGTATCACATATGGGAAATCAATTACAAATTCAAGGAGCAACCATCAGAAATATTGAAAATCGATTTGGACAAATTGAAAATGCCTTAAGTAATAGATCCCAAGGAATGCTTCCAAGTAATACTGAAGTGAATCCAAGAGAAAAGAATAAAGAACAAGTGAATGCAATTCAACTGAGAAGTGGAAAAGAAGTGGAAGGTAGAGTTCAAAAAGGGACTGAAGTAGAGAAAGAAGAAATTGAAAGACCTAAAGAGGACGCTCCAAAAGGTTTTGAAAGACCTATTTCTCCACCTAAGGTTGATTTAGAAAAACCACCACCTCCATTTCCTTAGAGACTTCGTCAACAAAAGTTGGATAAGCAATTTTCAAAATTCTTGGAGATATTAAAGAATCTTACCATTAACATTCCGTTTGCTGAAGCCCTAGAACAAATGCCAAGCTATGCGAAATTTATGAAGGATATTCTTAATAAAAGGAGGAAGTATGAAGAAAATGAGACTGTTGCACTTAGTGAGGAGTGCAGTGCGATAATTCAGAAAAAGCTTCCGAAAAACTTAAAGATCCTGGTAGTTTCACAATTCCATGTGCAATCAGAGAAAGATTCTGTGGAAACGCTTTATGTGATTTGGGTGCAAGCATTAACCTTATGCCTCTATCAATATTCAAAAGACTGGGACTAGGAGAAATAACCCTAACTACTGTAACTTTGCAATTAGCAGATCGTTCGATCACATATCCTAAAGGAGTTATAGAAAATGTTTTGGTAAAAGTGGATCAATTTATTTTTCTTGTAAATTTCATTATGTTAGATATGAATGAAGATAAAGAGATGCCCATAATTTTGGGGAGACCTTTTCTAGCTACAGGCAGAGCCATGATAGATGTGCAAAAAGGGGAATTAACGATGAGGATTAATGATCAGACTGTTACATTTAATATTTCAAAATTGATGAAATATCCTACAAGAGGTAAAGAAGATGAGTGTTTTAGGGTGAATGTTATCGAATATTTAAGTGAATGTCATTTCAAATCAACTTATGAAGAGAAAGCTGAAAGAGAAGAATTTGAATATAAGCAAGAAGAGGAGTTATTTGATTCTGAAGATTTTCAAAAAGAAGATTTAAAGTATGTTCATGAAAGTTTTGAATTGTTGGATATGACTGAAAAAGATAAATCTTATGGTCCATCAATTGAAAAACCTCCTGAACTTGAGTTAAAAATGCTTCCTGATCATTTGAAGTAAGTTTTTCTAGGTGAATTCTCAACCTTGCCTGTTATAATTTCCTCTCGATTAATTCAAAAAGAAGAAGTGAGTTTGCTTGAAATTCTGAAGAAGCACAAGAAAGCCTTTGGATGGACAATTGTTGATATTAAAGGAATCAGTCCTTCAATTTGTATGCACAGAATTCTTATGGAAGATAATTGCAAACCGCGGGCTGATCCCCAAAGGAGATGAAATCTTATCATGAAAGAAGTTGTTAAGAAAGAAATTTTAAAGTGGTTGGATGCTGGAATTATCTACCTTATTTCAGATAGTGCATGGGTTAGTCTTATTCATTGTGTTCTTAAGAAAGGAGGAGTAACTGTGACTGTTAATAAAAAGAATGAAATGATACCAACAAGACAAGTTACATGGTGGTGAATATGCATTGATTAAAGAAAATTAAACCTTGCCACAAGGAAAGATCATTTTCCACTCCCTTTTCTAGATCAAATGTTGGATAGACTAGCTGGGCATAAATACTTTTGTTCTCTGGATGGATATACTGGTTACCACCAAATTCAAATTGCTCCTAAGGATCAAGACAAAATTACATTTACCAGTCCTTATAGTACGTTTGCTTTTAGAAGAATGCCCTTTGATTTATGTAATGCCCCTGCTACATTTCAGAGATGTATGATGGCTATTTTTTGTGATTTAATTGAAATAAGGATTGAAGTTTTTATGGATGACTTTTCAATGTTTGGAATTTCATTTGAATCATGTTTAGAACATCTATCTAAAGTTCTAAAACACTGTGAATAAACTAATTTGGTCCTTAATTGGGAAAAATGTCAATAAGCTATGCGAAATTTATGAAGGATATTCTTAACAAAAAGAGGAAGTTTCCGAAGAATGAGATCACAGACGCTAGCGAGGAGCAAGGCGTATAATCTCGTAAAAGCTTCCGAAAAACTTAAAGATCTTGGTAGTTTCGACAATTCCTACGTGCAATCGCAGAAAGATTTCGTGGAAAAGCTTTATGTGATTTGGGTGCAAGCATTAACCTTACGCTCTATCAATATTCAAAACATCGGGATTGGGAGAAATAACCCTTAACCATCAGACCGTACCAGCGTATCGTTCGATCACATATCCTAAAGGAGTTATAGAAGATGTTTTGGTAAAAGCGGATCAATTTATTTTTCCGTGGATTTACTGCTAGATATGGAGGAAGATAAATAGATACCCATAATTTCGGGGGGAGACCTTTCTTAGCTGGCTGCAGAGCTACGATAGATGTAAAAAGGGGAATTAATGATGAGGGTTAATGATCGATCACATTTAATATTTCAAAATCGATGAAATATCCTTTGCCAGAGGTAAAGAAGATGAAAGTGTTATAGGAGGATGCTATCGAATATTTACGAATGTCATTTCAAATCAACTTATGAAGAGAAAGCCGAAAGAGAAGAATTGGAATGGGCAAGAAGATGAGTTACTAGATTCTAAAGATTTTCAAGAGGAAGATTTAAAGTATGTTCTACAAAAGTTTTCAATTGTTGGATATGACCGAAAAAGATGAATCTTATGGTCCATCAACTGGAAAACCTCCCCGAACTCGAGCTAAAAAAACTTCCCGACTTGAAGTATGTTTTTCTGTGTGAATCCTCAACTTTGCCTCGTTATAATTTCTTCTCAATTAACCGAAAAAGAAGAGAGTTTGCTTCGAAATTTCAAGAAGCATAAGAAAGCCATTAGATGGACAATTGTTGATATTAAAGGAATCAAATATTCAATTGATGTGTACGTAATTCTTATGGAAGATAATTGCAACCGCGGGCCGATCCCCAAAGGAGATTAAACTTTCATGAAAGATGTTGTTAAGAAAGAAATTTTAAAATGGTTGGATGGTGGAATTATCTACCCTAGTTCAGATAGTGCATGTGTTAGTCCTATCCACCGTGTTCCTAAGAAAGGAGGAGAATCATGACCGTAATGAAAAAATGAAATGATACCAACAAGACAAGTTACAAAAGGGTAAATATGTATCGATTATAGAAAATTAAACCTTTCCACAAGGAAAGATCATTTTCCACTCCCTTTTCTAGATCAAATGTCAGATAGACCGGGCTGAGCATAAATACTTTGTTTTCCGGATGGATATACCGGTTACCACTCAAATTCAAATTGCTCCCGAGATCAAGAGAAAACTACGTTTACCAAACTATGGTATGTTTGCTTTTAAGAATACCCTTTCGTTTATGTAATGCCCTCGCTAAGTATTTCGCAGATGTATGATGACTATTTTTTGTGATTTAATTGAAAAAGGGATTAAAGTTTTTACATGAATTTTCGCATTTAGAATTTCGTTTAAATCATGTTTAGAACATCTATCTAAGGTTCTAAAATGCCGTGAAGAAACTAATCATCCTTAATCGGGAAAAATGCCAATTTATGGTAGCATGAGGAATTGTTTTGGGACATCGTATTTCGTAACAATTTTGGAGGTAGTCCCCGCAAAAATTCAAGTTATATCTAATTTACCTCGCCTAACCAATGTAAGTGGAATTCGAAGTTTTTTAAGACATGCCGGATTCTATGTGCGTTACATCAAAGACTTTTTAAAGATTACAAAACCTTTATGTTGTTTGCTAGAAAAGGATGCAACTTTTTAAATTTTGATGATGATCGCCGTAAAGCCTTTGAAATATTAAAGAAAAATTAATCATCGCACCCGTAATAATTTCACCAAATTAGGAAAACCTTTAATTAATGTGTGATGCTAGTGATTATGCTATTGGTGCTGTTTTAGGTCGTAAATATGATAAAATTTTTAAATTAATTTATTATGCCGCAAAACTTCTTAATGAAGCTCAAATTAATCATACCACTACCGAGAAAGAGTTATTAGCTATAAAGATTTCATTGAGCAAATTTCGATCATATTTAATCGGGAACTAAATGTGTGGTGCATACTGATCATTCTCGCTATTAAATACTTAATGAAGAAAAATGATGCAAAACCGAGATCGATAAGATGGATTCTTCTTTGCAAGAATTTGATTTCGAGATAAGAGATGAAGGTTTTCGATAATCAAATTGCCGATCATCCGTCCAAGTCAATTAAAAATCTCTCTTCCGTGATATTAAAGAAATTAATGAACATTTTCCTGATGAAAAACTCACCGTTAAAGAATGGCATGTGTTTCGTGGTATGTAGACATAGTAAACTTTATTGTTAGTAATATTATACCCTATGGTTTGACATACCAAGAAAAGAAGAAATTTTTGTATGATGCTAAAACTTATTTTTGGGATGACCCATTTTTATTTAAACAAGAAATGATCTTATAATTCCGAAGATGTGTACCTTGTAAGAGACTTATAAATTGTTCAAAAATGTCATGATTCTGATTATGGGGGACATTTTGGAAGTGATAAACCGCATATGTAATATTACAATCGTGATTTTATCGCTTCACAATTTTTGTTGACGTTAATATTTATATCAAAAATCAGGATAAGATGTCGGGCCACAGAAGTTATCATTTTCTAGAAGAAATGTGATGCCCCTCAATTATATATTGGAAGTTGAAATATTTGATGTTTGGGGACTAGATTTATGGGACCATTTAAGCACCATCTTTCTGAAATGTTTATATTTTTGATAAAGAAGTAGACTATGTTTCCAAATGGATCAAGTTATTTGCTTACCTCGATGTGATGCTCAAAGTGTTGTAAAATTTTAGAAAAGAATATATTTTGCAGATTTGAATTACTAAGAGTAATCATAACTGATTGGGAAGTCATTTTAGAAATGTAATTATTAGGAAGTTAGCAAAGAAATATCATATTAATCATCGCACCGCACGTTTATCATCCGCAGATAAGTGGTTTGGTTGAATTATCCAATCGTGAAATTAAAAGAATATTGAAAAAACTATTAATCCAAATAGAAAGGATTTGGTCAATCAAACTGGACTATGCTTTGTGGGCTCATAGGATCAAGCATAAAGACACCCATGTGAATGTCCTCATATAGCCGATTTTTGAAAAGCTTGTCATTTACCTTTAAACTCGAGTATAAAGCATATCGGGCTATTAAAGACTTCAATTATAATTTGAAAGATGCTGCTGAAAAGAGATTATCGTAACTGAATGAGCTTGAAGAAATAAGGAATGAATCTTATGAAAATGCTAAGATTTATATGAAAAGATTGCTATATGATGATCGGAAGATTCTTACTAAAATCTTGTACCAGGACAAAAATATTACTATATAATGCTAGATTGAGAATATTTTCCTGAAAACTTAAGTCCAGGTGGATGGGTCCATTTATCAGATAAAAGTTTATTCTTATGGATCTACATATTCAAGATCCTAAGATCGGAAAAATATTTAAAGTTAACGACACTTAAACCATATTTTTCGCAAATAAATCTTAAATCTGATAATAATTTAATGTTGGGTCACTCGTAATGAGTTCTGAGTATGTCAGTCAAGACATTAAACAAGCGCTTTCATGGGAGGCAACCCATAATTATCGGTGTGCTTTGCTTCTATGTTTGTTTTCAGGTTCTTTGTTTGCTTTGTTTGGTTTGTTTTTATGTTTTTAGTGGTAGTAATTGAGTTTTTAAACTATGTTCTGCCGAATTTTAGATTTTAAGTTTAATTTAAATAATTCGAAAAGTAATATCGATTTTAAAATAATTTTAAATTTGAAAATTTTAAGATATGAAATCAAACTGATCTCACATCCCGAATAGTTTATATAAACGTAGCACCGCATCACAAACTATGTATCCATCCCGAAGAATGCATACGTTTCGATGATGGCTCGATTAAATAAACTAGAAGATTTGTGACATCCGTTTGGTCTACGAACCAATTTTATAAGCCGACAAATTCCCCGCTTAATATAAAATGAATTAAGTAGGTTTATATTACTCGGGTTCTTAAAAATTCCCTATAATGGCAAGCCCCATGGCTAATTACATCTTAAGTGACGGAATCACCTAAGAAACTCTCGATAATAATCGCATTTCCGCTTTCAAGAATTTCAAAGTTTAAGTTTTCAAGGGATTGAATTTTAGAATTTCAATAGGAATGGACTAAGCCTGAACATTTTGTTTCTTTGGGAATTCAAAAGAAGAAAGGTAGGAGAAATCGCTGCATTCGAAGCTAACTTCGGTAATTTCCCGACTATCCTATTGTTCGTTCGAATTCAGGAAAGTCCTAATATTATCTTATATTTCAACTTCGCTAATTTTAGTTAATCTCGGACTTATATTTGTATGATAAAATCATACAACAATTTCTCAAGATAAGGAGGTTTATGTCGTACCAAACGAATACCTCTAACCCTCCTAAGGTCGATTAGACTTAATTTGCAAAGCAAATGCCTAACAAGAAGGTCGTAGGTTTTATGTTGCACTGCAACCACTCGAAGTCCTATGAGTTGATTGTTTAAACTAAAGAAAAGTTTTGCCGGCTGCATTCATGTTTTGCCGACGACGATGGTCGTGCTGCCCATTAAGCTCCAAGCTCCTTGTTGTCGTTGCAGGTTTAGTTGTAGAAGGTGATAAATCAAGAGATGAGGGAAGTGTTTGGTTTTAGAGAAAGTCTTAATTTCCATGTGTCTTTAATATTTTAATTAAACAAATTTAAAGTTGATTATAACAACACCTAAGTTAAGATCCCACGGTTCCATCCTTCCGCATCGTTATTTTTATCGGATTCACTTAGTCCAGATGAATTTGCTAAACTCACTGAATGAGTTCCACACTTTCATTTAGACCGTGGAAATCCCGTTAGCAACACGTATGTTACATCATCCGAGGTATTCCCGATCATCCAACAAGACGTTTTAATTAGCCGTAGCTTCGTAGTTTTGTTGTTCCGTTTGTGATTAAATTTCGAGTTGTTTTATATTTTGAAATGTTTGCATACGAATTTTATCTTCAGAACACTTTTAATTTAGTTTTTGCTTTCAAGCAGTGACTATCCTATGCTGCGGTTTTCATGCAACAAGCTTGTTTATCATGCAAGAAAAGTAAGTGCGATGCGATTAAATAAATTGCGTAAGATAAATTGCAATAAAATAAAGCGTACCCGGAGGGTCTTCCCGTCATCCCAAGCTGCACTTAAAAAACAATTTAGAGCATTTAAGCATTTATAAATATTTCCTAGGTAAAGCTAAGGGAAGGGTTATGGTTTTCTACCAAAATCCTAATCCTATACGAGTCATTCCTATGACGTTTGTGTGTCTCAATTTTGGTTTTATGGATGATTTTCTTTCACCAAAGAACAACTAAGCTCAATTTGTTCTTAAGGACATTCCATCATATCGAGGAAGTGTTTAAGACGAATCTTAAACATCTTTTCAATATTTTAGGAATCGTCCTAAGTCCAAATGAATTCTATCAGGTGAATTAATTATCTGTGGTGTTTAAGTTAAGTTTTATTTCTTGCTCAGCCGACCAGATGTTCAATATCCTTATGAGTGAAGTGACATTTCACTCGATACTCCATTTAGAAGTTATAAGGTAAAAGCTCCTAAGGGCAAAATGATATTTAATGACTAGATTCAAATTTAAGTTCAAATTAATGATTTAAGTTTGGAATAAGTTGTTCAAATTATTTTAGATTTATTTTGAATTCTTCATGTCTTTGTGTGATGTTATATTTAATTTTATTCAATTTTAACTTAACTTAATTTAATTTAATTTATTTAATTTAATTTAATTTAATTTAAGTTAATTTAATATGATATGCTTTAGCTTAATTTAATTCAATTCGATTTAATTTAATTTGATTTAGTTTTAATTTAATTTAATTTAATTTTATTTTATTTAATTTAATTTAATTTAATTTAATTTAATTTTAATTTAGTTTAATTTAATTTAATTTAATTTAATTTAATTTAATTTAATTTAATTTAATTTAATATGATTTAATTTAATTTTAATTTAATTTAATTTTAATTTGTTTTAATTTAATTTAATTTAATTTAATTTAATTTAATATTTTATTTTAAAGGGATTTGCTTTAAATAATTTAACCTTAACTTAATTCTAATGATTAAGTCTTTTAGCATTTTAAATCTTAAAACTTTGATTATCATTTTAATTGAAGGAATTAAATATTATCGACGATTGATTTAGGATTCTTAAATTAAAGAAGAAACCTTCCTAATAACATCCCTATTTTAATAATTCCAATTTTATTATTCTTCCAAATTTAATTAATTATTTTAATTAAAGCTTCATTTCAATTATCATTAATCGTTTACTGTGTTTCTACCTCTTTAATTATTTAAATTTCAATCATCCAAATCAGATTAAGATCAAATATTTTACTCTTTAATTTTATTGCCTAAAGTTTTAATTAAGGGTTTAAATTTTAATTACCATTTCGCCTTCAAGCCTTAATAATTTCATAACTCACTAAATTAAGCTCAAATGAATTTCAAATTTTTTATGCGACTTACCTATATGTCAATAAAGACATTAGAGGAGAAAATGTGATTTTTCTGTATTTAATTTATTTATGTGGCTATTTTTAAGTAAAATAAGGATTTCAAGAAAATTTAATAATATGACCAAGTGGAAAGCTTCGTCCTTCGAAAATTATGGGACATTCCTACCCACTCGCAGGACCACTGGACCAATTTTTATTTTGAATTATATTTTATTTATTATTAAAATTATTTTTAAGTTATGGAGTATTAATTAATTTAAAAATAGAATATAAGTTAAAAAATGAATTTTATAATTTTTAAAATTCTCTCTGATATCAAGGATTCCGTAGAACTAAATTTTACAATTTTCTGATTTTCCTTTAATTTATTGGAATTATTTTAGTGGAAATGCTAGAAAATGTATTTTTTTTAATTTTAAAAATTACCCCAAGGCTTAAAAAATTTAATATCTCAACCTAGAGACATAAGAAAAATATGTGTCATTCTTAAATGGTTTAATTCAAAATATGACATTTTGGTGAATTTTATTATTTTTGTAATTTTTATTATTTTTTTTTTTTTTTTAATTATTAAAATATTAAAATAATGATAAAAATCAACTTTTTAGAAAATTGCAATTTTAATTTTCTTGAATTCCCCCGATATCGTATATACTTCAAAACCACTCCGTGAATTCGAAAAGATTTTTAAAAGTTATGAAATTTTAAAGTTTAATTTTGCGGCGGCTTAATCAACCCATTTGTTGGGCTAACCCAAGTCCAATTGACTCGAAATTTTTATAGGATTCCTCTGATCCTAAAGGTCATGGGGGAATTGATTTCTGTCAATTTTATCTACTAACTCTAATTAATTAAAGTTCAATTTTGGGTATTTAGGCCAATTAGGTTAATCTGAGTGAATTAACTCAAGTCCTATTTTTCCTAGGGTTCTCTCGGTCATAAGGAACATCACCAAATTTTCCTAGAATTTATTTCACAACATGCTAATTTTTGGAATTAAAATACTCAAACAAAGAATATTTACTCAAAAATCAATAACTTTTCATTGAGATACTTTCCTGACCTTGGAAAATTCAGGAATGTTCCCAAGTTCAGAGGCTTCAAAAGCCCTATGGTCTCATGCCATGGTGAATTGTATGAATGCATGGAGAATTAAAACAATGCATGGAGTAAATAATTAATTAAAAATAAAATACTCGACAAAATTAATTAATTTCTTTTCCACATTATTCTCCTCTGTTCACCGAGCAAGAGGGTATTTTTATTTTATTTTTGTGATTTTTCTACACAAAAAGATATGGATTTTTGAAGTTCTGGTATTTAAATAAATCATAAAATACCTAATTTTCTACTTATCCATCAAGCGCGCGCGTCAACCCCGCCGTCTCCGACTGTGCACGCGGCGCGCTCCCATTCGACGCCGCCTTCCGAGTCAGTGCCACGCGGCCCGCGGTTCACGTACCGTTTGCTGATCCGACGCCATCCGGAGCTTCTCGTCCGTCCGCGTGTATTGAATGAACGCATCCGTTCATCGTCCCCGAGCGTCCTAACCCGAGAGCCGTCTACCTTGAATTTCTAAGATCTCACTCGATTCTCCATGGATTTTTATGTTCTTATGCTCTATGGATTCATCTTGAAGACGAACACATCTATACGGCTAATGTTCATTGGAATCGACTCATTTGAAATGGAGAATGTTCAAGCTCGGGATGAAGAATTGATCCATACCTCGTCTCCGAGAGGTGAAGCCTCGGACGTAGATGCTCTCAGACGTTCGTCGGAGCCGCAGGAGGCCAGTGGATGAAGCTCCTGGGGATGTGGTGAATTGCCTAGGTGTGATTTCCACCAAGGCCGATTCCAACCTTGGAGTCTGAGCAATCGGATGGCCCGGAGAGGGGGCTTTCACCGGAAAACTCCTCTCTCGGGTCCCGTGCAGTAGAGCCAATCAATTGGGGGATTGCCTCACCGTGGTGAAGTGTCCTCGTTTCTTGTGTGGAATTTCAACTCCGAAATCGAGCTCACAGGAAGAAATGGCAGGGGAATTGCAGTGGGGATCAAGTGCACCTGTGTGGGGAGAGTCCGGGATGATTTTGCGTAGCTCGTATGGCCGGTTCCGCACTTCCTTTGGCCGAGAGGGTGAGGGGTTTAAATAGAGAGGTCGAGGGCCTCCTGTGGGGAGCCGAGGGGCTGGGATCGCTAGGTGAGGAGAAGAATGGCCTGCAATGGCCATTTGGAGGAGGCGCTCAAAGAAGGTAGACCCAAAGCTCGGCCTCCCCAAGGTCTCTGGCATGGTGTTTTCCTGGCTGACTGGTGGGCCGCCCGCCTGTGCATGGGTCACCTCAAGGTCGTGGCCAAATGGCCGGGACTTGGTGCAAGCAATTGGCACTGCTATGTAAAGGGGCTGAATTAAAATGGAATGGGGAAGGTGTCATTTTGGTTTCTAATTTGGTCAACCATCGTTTCAAGGTGCACTCTCCCCATTGTCTTCATTTCAGCCGAGAGGATCACTGGCCGCCCAAGAGAGGATGGTGTGGTCTCTATCCATGATGAGGTGGCTAAACATGGTTTAGTGTGTGTCATGAATAAGGTTAAAAAAAGGCTTAATGAAAGATTAGGAAAGGAGCCCCTCCTTTTACCATTAATGGCATGGTCACATGCCAAACTTTCATGGCTTCATATGGTTTACCTACTTCATACACGGCTCCATGTGCTTGTGAAAGTGCTGGTTCAATTCTGAAATGGATTTTGCGACTTTGGTGCATTTTGGTGAGAGTTGTCATGAGGTTTAATTTTGGAATAATCCAATGACGAATTTAGGATTTAGGGATGATTTCAATCAAAGGGATGATAAGGAGAAATTTCATGGGCTTTGTGGATGAAGTCATTTTCGACTCAAGGAAGTGGGCTTTTAGGTTTAAGAATAAGTTCATGGATGGGAATTTTGTAAAAGGTTGGGCCAAATAATTGTTGGTTTTGGTTTAGGGATGTTCCATGAGTAATTTGAAATAGATTTAAGGTGGTTTGGCTCGACTTCGTCAATTTTGGGGTTTATCTGAGCAAGTGGGCCACTGCAGTCAACTGGGCTAACTTGGGCTACTGTCATTAAAGGAAATTAATGTAAAATTAATGTCAGAAATGTTTATGGGAATGTTTCAAAGAGGTTTTGCCTTTGGTTGGGTTTTGATTTCGAGGTTTGGGCCTATTCGCTAGGTTCAGTTTATCAAAATTGGCTTTTTGATTTCGGGTTGAATTTAGATAGGGTTCGGGTAAAAATATCGTGGGCAAATCATGTTAGTGTTTTGTTTATGGGAATGTTAAGGAAGGTTTAGAAAAGATTTGGGGTTAATTGGAGTTGAATCGTGAGCCTGGGCTGGGTGCCTGGGTCATGGGTCCAAAATGGGCTTTAAGGCCAAAAGTGAAATTGGGATCCCAATGCCACCCAAATTGGGCTTCGGATTTGGCCTAGATTGGTGTCAGATGTTGACCTGGGTTTAGAATGAATTGGATCGTACCTGGGTCAATTGGGTAGGTTTGGTTCGACATCAATTCACTGGTTAAACCAATAAATTGGGGATTTTGACAAAAGTGGGTAAATGACAAATGGAATTATGGTGTAGTTAAAAAAAATGAAATCGGGAATATTTGGGATTTTTTTTGGAATTTTCTCGGGAATTTTTCCACTTTTGGATTTTTTTTTTTTTACAAGAGGCATTGGGTATTTCCGAGGGTATTGAGAGGTATTTTTTGGAATTTTTGGTATTTTGCATGTGATGATTAATTTGATTGGTGAGGAAATGTTTAGGAATGTTTTGGGGAATTTTGGGTGATTTGGAAATTTTGAAAATTTGGTAATTTTAAGGGTTTTGGGTAAAGAAGTGTGTATGTCCCTGTGTCAAAAATTTGAAAATTCTGAAAATTTGGAGCTTGGGTTAATGTAAGTGGGAATGAAATCATTTTGGTTGAGCCATGAAGCCATATCAAGCCCATGAGCCATGAAGGGACTCACTGGGAGGCATCCACTAAGAAGAACAACCCTTCAACAAGGGCTGTGGTTAAGACCATCCAGCGCGAACCACCGCATGATAGAGGTCAAATCGGCATGCGTGGTTTCTTTAAGAGGTGTGAAAGTGTAGTGTATAGGTGTAGTGTAAGTCAGCCCTTCAATGCACAAAGCCACCTGTATGCATTCTAAGGCCAAAGAGTCCTAATAGAACTCATCCCACCACACACTCTCAACCCTGTGATTAGGGCTCACAATCAAGTCTGTGGAGTTTCAGGAGTTAAGAAGTGCGGTTTGAATCTCTAAGTGGTGGGTCCCAATTCTAATCCTCTAGGATAGTCAAAGGAAAAGCTTCCAAGGCCAGATCCCAAGGCACTAAAGAGAAGAGAGAAGACCTCATAAAAATGAGGTCAACAAACTACAGAGAGTTTATTCGACCTTAATCGATGATTTAGAGAAGGCATAATGAAAATTTGGACTCTTAGCACTGGCATAAATTAGCAATCGCCGGCTAAGCGGCCGACCGGTTGGCTCTTAGGCGCTCAGCTTATAAAAAATGAAAAATGAGGTTCTAGAAGCCTGGGGACGGGGAGTAGTTTCGAAGTTATTTTGGAAGTTTTAAAAGTCTTTGCCAGCTTTTAGCACTTCCCAAGTCTATAAAAAGGACGTGATTTAAGAGAAACACTTGCCCCAAGTCCTATTTTCATTTTTGAGTCTTAAGAAGAGAGTTTTGAGTGCATCATGTCTTCCTGGGAAAGAACGAGATGAAGAAGTAATAAGATTCTCGAAAAGAGTAAGGTCGTTAGTGATGCTGCTAAAGAATTATTCAATGGATTCCTCGCTGTTAGTATTCAAGGGATTGCGTAATGATTGCAAATATTGAAGCCCGAGTGACTTCACGGAAGCAAAGATCAATGAAAGTAACTTACAACAGAGCACACGATGGCAACTCAAGATGCAATTCACTATTCAAGGTACGTGGAAGAAGCTGATAAGGCAATGTTTCGAAGAACAAATGGATTGAAGAAGAAGATGTAAGAATGAACAATTATCACCCGTTCTATCAAATTTATATTCCATGGGTCAAATGAGAATACTGCTGGTCCCGGATATATTCCGCCTAATGGAGAATGGAATTAAGAGCTAGTTTTTGTTCTTGCTTGTTTAGTGTTCTTATGTGTTATGCTTTCTGTTCATGTAAGCATGTCGGGTGTGTTTAGTTTATATTTAAGTATTAATTAAGCCTCGATGATGTAATGGTTACATCCTACATATATACTTGTCAACAGATTAAAGTCTCTTTGCTTGTGAGAATTTCATCCTTTATGTGCGGATAGAAATTCTAGAATTTTATTAAGTGTTATGTTTCGTTTTAATATGTTTGTGTTTGTGTAAAATTTGTGTGGACTCACCATATTAAATTTTGATTTTGGAATATTGGAAGATTTATCCGGGGAGAAATAATTATTTTGGAGTAATTACCATGAATACTGGGTAACGCGCTAAGCGCGCAGTGCTTCGCCAGCTGCTGCATTTCGCGACTACACCGAGGGTTCGCGCTTAGGCGCGGCCGCAAAAATTGGTTCCCGTAGTTAAAAACCTGAAAATTACCATTTTTAAACCACCCCATCGTCTTCAACCTTCGGTTTATCGCAAAAGAGGAGCCCAGCTCATCATATTCCTCGGATCATTTAAGAGCCGATCTCAATAAAAATTGTTAGATTTGGATTCCTTGAAGTAAGAGCACTACTACTAAGTAAAAATTTTTAATTTTCACCATGTATTTAGAGTACTTTTGAAAATCTTAAAATCACTATTCATGGTGAAAATTGGAGAAAAAAACTTCGAGAAATTACTTCGCATTTAGTGAAAAATATCTTTTTGAATATAATTTAGCAAGTTTAGTTTGATTTTGGAATTTATGGTGAATTTTTTGTGAATTTTTAAAGATGGCTCCAAAGTCAAAGCGTGCACGAGAAAAGACAATATTCGATTCTCGACAAATTTGTTAAGATGAGTGGGCCGAGGAACGATACATCGATGCACGTGCTCACGTAAGTCGATTCCTCGAGCGTGTGTTTAGTAAAACCAGGAGAGGTGATTGAAGATATGATTGTTAGAAGGAACTGAGAGACCATCGTTGCTTCTCCGCCGTTGTCGCTGTTTCTATGGTTACAAGAGAATTTTACAAATTGGCCGTCAGCGAGGAGAATCAAGTGATGGTTAGAGGCATGTGAGGTCAACTTTTCTTCTCGTGGTAATTAACACTTTTACGGACTACCTCCCGACATGTTCTATTTTAATTTAACTATCATCCTACGGAAGGAGAATGATGAGATCATGGAATTTCGACCGATGGAAGAGGAATATGGAAAATTACAAATGATGTAATATAAACTTTCTCCGCTTCCAAATTGAATGACATTTCTAAGGCGTGTCATTATTTTATCTCATTTAAATTGTTAACTTCGAGTCATACTAGGTGAAGTAACAAGAGAAAGAGCTGTGTTGAAATCATTACATTCAAAGAAGGGAAGCCTATCGACATTGGAAGTATAATTTATGATTATGTTTTGTCCGTGCTAAACATCAACCACTACCTGTGCATGTGATTTCCTTCCTTGATTCATTCCTTATGTGAACGATCTAGAGTGGAGTTTGAAACTCGGGGAAGAGGTACTTCAGCCATTAAGACCAATTACCAGCACAACGCAAAGCTACACTATACATTTAGCTCGTCGAGGAGGAGGATTCTGGGTAGGCTTCTACCGCTTTCCGCTTTCCGCCGCATCTACTTCTCGTGCTACTACTTCACGTGCTTCATCATCTGGCGTATCTGGGCTGCATCAGTTTGTTAAGAAAAATTTTGGAAAGTGAGTCTTACTCGAGAGCATCCAAAAGATACATAAAATAATGGATAATGCGGAAAGATATATTGTAAAACATGATGAGTATGAGGAGAGTTATCAACAATATTTGGATAGACCGATTAGAGGAGATCGTAGTGTCAGATGCCCCCTCATCCATTCTACATACCTTATGTGCCACATGTGGATTGGAACGAGCAGGATGATGATGATGATGAGTAGATTAACAAGCATTTGTTTTCATCAAGTAGCAGTTGTCATTATGTACTAATGTGTGTTTTGTTTAGTATTTAGTTTGATCATTGTGTTGTGATGTGAACTCGTATAGTATGCAACCGTAGTTTGTATTATTTTTCTCGTTATGCATATTCGTATGTTATGTTGTTGTTGTATTGATGTTTTATATGTTGTTTGCAGTTGATGTGTAATAGTAAATGTTTTTATGTGTATGTTATGTCGTAGTTTTTAGTAGTGTGAACTTTAATTCAAAAACTCGTTAGAGATTATATATCACTATTGGGAACTTCTAATTAGGAAACTACATGTTTAAATTTTTTTAAATTCCACTATCATCTATTATCTCGACGTTGTGTTATTTAAGTTGGTGTGTATTTGCTTTAAAACCTCCACTACCGTAGTCTTTTTGAAATTTTTACTTTCTTCGAAAAAAATTCATTTTAAAAAACTAAATTTCGATTTCATTTTACTCGTTATTTAAATTGTTATACTTCGTATATTAAAGATATTAAAAAAATTCTGCAAACATGATATGTCAGCTTTTATTTCTACCCATGTATCATTTCTTTTGCTTAAATGTTTATCTTAACTTAAAAATTAAAGTTTTGGGGGGGGGATTTTTAAAACAAAGATTTTAAAAATCTAAAATTTTATTTGATTCTCAAGAATACTTAAAATAAATCTTATTTTGATCGAGAACAATTATGTACATGAAGTTATATTAGGGGAACAAAATTCGAATATAGAAATGAATAAAAAGAATTTAGTTAAAATTTATAGTAATCATGAAAAACTTAAAGTTAAAATTTTCTTAATGAAGAGGTGTTAAATAAAGTTAAACTATCTTTAGTAAGAAGTTTTCATATTTTTGGATAAATAGAAGATCTTCACTTTATTCTTCAAAGCTTAAATTTCTTTTATAGAAGAGTAATTTTCAAATATTATTATTATGATTTTTATGAAAGATGTTTATCTGACCTTTATTTTAAATGGAAGGGTGGAATTCAAAATCATTAAAGGCCTATCCAGATATAGTAATCCATGCCTTATTAAAAAAAAAGAGAGAAAAAAAAAGAAAAAGAAAAGAAAAAGTGAAAAATAGTATATGAAAAGTGGAGGAGAAGCTGAGGATTTAAGGGCCTAATCAAAAATTGTTTCATACCTAAAGTTTAAGATATAAGATCAGAGAAAATCTAAATCTTAAGGTTATATTGATAAATAAGTAAAATTATTTTTAAATAAAGATTTTTAAGAAAAAATAAGTGTTCGAGTCCTATATTTTCAAGAATCTACAAATATTTCCGAATTAGATAGAAAACTATATTTGTCATTTTCCTTTACTTAAGAACTTTCTAAACTTTAAGTTGGTTTTTTTAATAAATGAAATTTTTCAAATCGACTATTCCATTTCTAGAACAAAAATTTTCTTATCTTCCTAAGAAACTCATTACATAATTTGCATGCTAAAATGTTCTATGAGATTAACCGTTACTTGAGGACAAGTAACATTTTAAGTTTGGGGGATTTTGATACACCTAAAATATATAGTATTTTTATGCACATTTTTATACCTATTTTTTAATGATATTGCACTTTAATGGAAAGTATTTCGTGTTTTTCTTGCAGTATGATGAAAATGGATGGTCATGATGAAAGGAGCAAAATTGGATCAAATTTGGAGCAAAAAATGAAAATTCAAAATTTGGCACTGGCGGCTAAGCGCCGCTGGGCCGGCGCTTAGCCGCCTACGCTTAAAAATCAGAATTCTAAAGGAATACTACGTCAATTTCAAAGAGTGACGGGATGCAACTCTTGGTGGTAACTTCCATAACTTCCTTAGGTGGCAAGTTTGAATGAAGGGTGCATTCTTTTGGTGGATATATTGAATCTGGACACATTTGAAGAGACACCAAGGCACCTTTTGGTATAATATTTAATGAGAGTCTTAGAAAGATTAAGGATCTCTTCCCTTTTCGCTTTTGAAGGGCTCTTCCACTTGCATTTTGAAGAAATTTTTTACAAAAGATTTTACTTTTATTTTGTGAGAGTTTTTATTAAGAGTAGGAGTAGAGAGTAGAAAGGAGAAAAGAAGTCGAGTGAAGTCTTTCTTACCACTTCTTTTCTTTCTTTTAGTTTAGTTTCTATTGAAGTCTCAAGTTGATTCCGAGTCATCGTAGCTTCGGGAGATTCAAGCCCGGGAGAGTAGTTTAGTGAAAAGTTAAAGTTTCAGAGGAACTTCCTGAGTCTTATGGAGAGAATTTTCAGATAAGTGTTTACTTTTGTTCTTATATTTAGTTTTTTAATAAATACTTGTTTTTCTTTTTTTGTTTTTCTTATGGTTTTTAATTTCAAATCAATGTGTTTTTGTATTTTCTCAATGTATTCCGAGTAGTTTACTTTATCTTTTTCTTTCTTAAATGGAGAAGTAATTAGTTTATAGAGAACTGTTGTGGAAAGTATCGTTGTTTAAAGTTGGAAGAAGTTATGAAGATCGATTCTCAAAACTTTGTTTACTTCTTAATTCGCATGTTAAGTTGTAGAATTTTCTAGATTATGTAAGATCCAATGCGGCATTGTCTCATAAAAGCTAGTAAGAATCACATGCAATTATATGGGTGAGAATTGTAGTCCATATAATTGAATGTAATATTAGAAGAGATTTTTAATAAGGAGTAAAATTGTAGGATTTTAGGAGGATGTGCTAAAAACCCCATAATTTGGTTTAAAGTTTCGAGTTTTCATATGAGAAGTTAGCCCTCAACCGTGGGAATCGGTGGAACCTAGAGTGAGATTAGACTGCATCTTCCCCCGCCTAACCATATTCAAAATGATACAAATTTCAAATTAACCTATGTTCTTTATAAAACCAAGTAAGTGGTAAAGAACACATTTCGTTTATATGTTACAACAAATTTAAATACTTCCACAACAATACTTTAATAATTATTACTACTTCATAAAAGGAAAGAAAATATTCTAGTTATTAGTATTTTACATACAGTTTTATTAGTTATTATAATTTTAATTTTCGTTAACATTTTATTAAGGAAATTTCAAAAGGCAAATCAACTTTCAAAACTTTTAAAAATCAATACATACTTTCAAAAGCAATAAAAAAAGTAAAAAAGATAATTTTATGATTCCTTTAAAGATTTTCAAATTTTCCCCGTGGGTTCGATATCTCGTGGCTTAATCGAAAGTCCTATATTACTCGATAAATGATACATATACTTGCGTAGTATCCCATATTATAAAATCATAATTCTCATATCTAAATCATCAGCACATATATATATTTGGTGTTGAGTCAGAGTTTGATGCCATTACATATTTATCGGGGATCAATGTGCAAAAAAAGTGAATTAACTATGTCTCATAATGATCAAACAATTACTTTTAATATTTCCAAATCAATGAAATACTCCGTAAAAAGTAAAGATGTTGAATGTTTCCGGATGGATGTAATGAGATATCTTAGTGAATTCCATTTCAAAATAATTTATGAAGAGAATCCGTAAAATGAAAGAATTGGAACACGAGCAAGAAGAGGAATTAGGAACATCTTAATGATTTATCGAAGAAGATTGAAATTTTGTTAAAGAAAGTTCTGAAGTTTTGGACATGAAAGAAAAAGAAAAATCTTTTTGTCCATCCATTGAGAAACCTCCTAAACTTGAATTAAAGTTACTTCCAAAGCATTTAAAATATGCCTTTTTATGTGATTCCTCAATCCTTTTCGGGTTATAATTTCCTCAAACTTAACTTTAAGAAGAAGAATGTTTGTCAAACTTTTGAAGAAATATAAGAAAGCCTTTGGATGAAGAAATGTCGATATTAAAGGAACCTATTTTTCAATTTGTATGCATAGAATCATGATGGAAGAAAACTACAAACCCGTGGTCGATCTTCTAAAGGAGATTAAATCTCATTATGAAATAAGATGTTAAAAAAAATTTTTAAGTGGTTAGATGCTATGATTATCTATCCTATTTCGTATAGTGCATCGGTTAGTTCAATCTATCGTATTCCTAAGAAAGGAGGAGTGGATCAGAATCGTTAATGAAAAGAATGAATTTATACTAACAAAATAAGCTACAAGATGGCAAATATGCATTTATTATAGAAAATTAAACCTTGCCACGAGGAAAGATCATTTTCCTTACCCTTTTGGATCAAATGTTGGATAGACTAGCTCGATATAAATACTTTTGTTTTCTAGATGGATATAACGTTATCGTCAAATACAAATCACTTCATAGATCAAGATAAAAAAATATTTAATGGGCCTCATGATTCTTGCTTTTAAAGAATTCCATTCGATTTATGTAATGCCCTCGCTACATTTAAAGATGTATGATGACTATTTTTGTTATTTAATTGAAAAGGAATCAAGTTTTTGCTGACGATTTTTCAATGTTTGGAACTTCATTTGAATCATGTTTAGAACATTTATCATGTTCTAAGGGTCGTTAAGAAACAACTGTCCTTAATCGAGAAAATGTCAATTTATGGTACAGGCGAATCCGTTTTAGGACATCATATTTCAGAGAAAGGTATAGAAGTAGATCCCGCTAAAATTCAAGTGATCACTAATTTACCTTATCCAACAAATGTTAGGGAAATTATTCATTTTTTAGGACATACCTGGACGATATGTGACACGCCTAAAAATATATACACTTTACATATTATTTTACTCATTTTTTGGATGATATTTACACTTTAAAGGGAAGGTATTTTGTATGTTTTTGGTTTTAGGTACAAGAAATGGCAATTGGAGCAAAAGGAACAAACGGTGTAATTTGGAGTAAAACGAGCAAGAAATGAAATTTCGCCTCTCGACACCTTTCGATAAGTCTTTCGATGCTTAATCTCTTTTTATACTTTTTGCATAATTTTGAATGAGATTACACTTTAAAGAAAGGTTGTTTTTATGCTTATTTTGTAGGGCTATCTGTTACTAACGCAACGCAACTAAATGGCCAAACGAGTCGAAACGGAGCCAAACGGAAAGAAACCGCGGAGTCACAAGAAGAACAGCTACGACGGCGAGATTTACCCGAGAGCACCGAAATAAGCCCAAAAGCTCGGCCGACAGCGAGCTCGAACCCGCTGACGGCGGCCGGGCTTCTCGACGATTTCGCTGCTATGGCCGAAATTCCGACGTATCCTGACGCTTTTTCGAAGGGGTGCTGCGGAAACTCTTCAAACTTCATCCGTACTTTAAAATGGCAAATATGGGTTAGATTAGAAAGGAATTTTTTTAGAGAGAAACAATAGAGGAAAGGAGAGAAAAACTTCTAGAGGAATGTTTAGGGATTCTTAGATTAAGAGTAGAAATGTAGATTTCTACCCTTTTCGAGAGATCGAGAGGAGATTTTGGTAGAATTTCATGGGATTTCGCTAGTAACAGATGGATCACCGGGAGACTTTATGGGAGAGATCTTCGTCTTTCTTTCAAGGGGAAAAGCTAAGTATTGTTCTTCATTATCTTATAATTTTGTAAACATTTATTTAGTGGATTTGCTTTTGTTAAATGAAGTTTCCTTTATGTTTTCTTCGTGCTTTGTGACGATCCCCCCCCCCCCCCCCCCCCCCCGGGGGGGGGGGGGGGGGGGGGGGGGGGGGGGGGGGGGGGGGGGGGTTTTCTTTTCTTCTTCTTTTGGAAATAGTGGTATAAGAAGATTAAGCCATTGTTTTCCTTTTACTTTTCTTTCGTAATGAGTGGTAACTGCTGCTAGATTTTCAGGATGCATGATAGAAGTGAATTTAATTATAAATGTGATGGTTTCTACTCGCACTTCATTTACATCGTAATAAGAGCCCATCGTAGTGTTAAAATTCGTTGTAATTGTATCGACCCGAAAGGGCGGTGTAATTCTCTAACAGAACCACATTCAAATTCCAAGGATGGTGAAGTTCATGGAAGCTCGAATGCAAATAAATAGGGAAATATAATTATCACGTAGAATTGAGATTTGTATTGACAGTTAAAATCCTCAATTCGGTCCTATCGTTTGGGTGCCGAAGTTGTGATGTTACCAAAGTAGGGAACGCGGAGCCTCAAGTGGCAAACAGATCCTCCCACTTACTGCATCTTATAATTCAAGCATGGATTAGTCAATGTTCTTTACGCCTAATTAAAGGGTAAAGAATAAAGGATTGCTCCTATTCGACACATACAATATTTAATGCATCTCAATCCTATACATTATCTATTTCATTACATAAGAATAAGAGTTTTTATTATTCAAAATTCTCCAAACCAACTCATCCAAAAAGGGTTATCTTTAGAATTATTATTTGCATTTAGTTATAGTTACTATTACATTTAACACTTGCATTTAGAAAGTTGTTGGGATAAAACACAATTTTAATCGACATTCCAAACTAAGGACTAAGAGTGTACTAGAATTCACCAAAGGCTTCTTACTTCACTTCCTCGGATCGGGAGCACGGGGGTTTTTAAAGAAAACTCTATATTACTTCGAAACGATACGTATACTCGCGTAGTACTCTACAGGTAAAATATTTTTAAATTTTTATATCATTTAAGATTTTAACACTAGCCGCTTATTATAAATCGTATTTAAGTTTTTTGCCATCTTTTGAAGTTAATTTATCGCGTAATTGCGGTTCGGGTCAATATGCGATATATTAAAGAGTTTTTTAAAAATTGCGTTTACCTCGCCATTCGCTTCTCGAGAAAGATACGATTTTTAATTTTCGATAAAATTGCCAAAAAAGCTTTTAACTTTTAATATAAAAATTAATTCCATCGTACCAATTATTATTTTACCGTATCGGGAAAAACTATTCGGCTAATGTGTGATGCAAGTGATTATGCTATCGAGCTGTTTTGGGACCGGAATATGATAAAATTTTCAAAATTAATTTACTATACTAGTAAAACTCTTTATGAAGGTCAAATTAACTATACCACGACCGAGAAAGAGTTATTGAAGAATAGTATTTGCCTTTGAAAAGTTCGGTAGAGCATATTTAATCGAAATTAAATGTAGTGCATACAAATCATTCTGCTATTAATTATTTATCGAAAAGAACGATGCAAAACTAAGATCGATAAGATGTGTTTTTCTTTTGCAGTATAATCGATTTTGAAATAAGGATGTAGTATGAGCCGATAATCAAATTTCGTTGATCATTTATCATTGCCTAACCCCCGAGAAATCACTTTGTTCTGAAGAAGAAAATTAATGAACATTTCGCATGAAAAAATTGCTCAATATTAATGAATGACATGTTCCATGGTATGCGTACATTGTGAAATTTCTTGTTAGTAATATTTACCTTACGTTCGTACACACCAACAAAAGAGAAATTTTTTATCCGAAGCCAAGACTTATTTTTTGGGCGACCCATTTTCGTATAAATAGGGGAAGGATCTAATTATTCGAAGATATGTGCCTTCTAAGAGACTTTTGAAATTATTTAAAAATCATGATTCTGATTGTGACATTTTGGTATCGATAAAACCGCATATAAAATTGGCATCTAGATTTTATTGGCCTACTATCTTTAAAATTGTGATCGGTGTCAACATGTAGGCAATATTTCTAGAAGAAATGAGATGCCCTCTAAATTATATTTTGGAAGTTAAAATATTCGACTTTTAGGGATTAGATTTTAAGGACCTTAACCACTTTTGGAAATTTATATATATTGTCGCAATAGACTATGTGTCTAAATGGATAGAAGTTGCTGCTTTACATCGATGTGATGCTCAAATTGTTGTAAAAGTTCTTTGAAAATAAACATATTTTACAAGATTTGAAATGTCATGTTAACATAACTGATGGGGGAAGTCATTTCAAGAATGAGTTAATCGAAAATTGTTTAAGAAATATCATATCTATCATCAAATTTTTATTGCTTATCATCCTCGAAAAGGTTTAGCTGAAGTTTCCAATCAAGAAATCAAAAGAAATATGGAAAATCTATAAATTTTGAAAAATTGGTTCGGTCAACCTCCAAACTCGATTTTGCTTTCGTGGGTTTATAGACCGCATACAAATAACCCCATAGAATGTTACCATCTGTGTTAATATATGGAAAGCTTGTCATTTACTGCTTGAACTTGACATAAAGCTTATTAGGCTATTAAGGAATTAATTTTAATTAATGATGTTTCGTAAGAAGAGATTATTGCAATTAAATGAGTTAGAAGAGATAAGAAATAAGTCTTAAGAGAATGCTAAGATATATAACGATAAGATAAGAAAGTGATATAATCGGAAGATTCTTACTAAAAATTTAGCTAGGAAACAAGTTTTGATTTATAATGCAAGATTGAGGTTATTTTTAGGCAAACATCGATCTGTGGGTGGGCCCATTTGACACATAAAAGTTTATCCCTACGAAGCTATGGATATTAAGGATCCTAAAACCTCAAAATTTTTAAAGTGAACGTTCATAGGTTAAAACCCCATTTCTTAGGGGATCAAACTAAATTGAATGATGTTTTGATGTTAAATCTTAATAAGCACCGGGTACGTGGGGGTCACGACGTAAAACTAAGCGCTCTCATGAGACAACTCATGGCGACGGTGCTTGTTTTATCATATTTCTGCTGTTTGTTTTAGAGAATTGGGATAGTATTTTGAACTTATGGTGATAATTTTAAGACTTTATATGATGTCTTAGACGTGTAAGAATGAGTATTGACTTTAAACCGACATGTACTAAATTTGAGTGCCGGCGCCTAAGCACCTAAAATCGGCGCTTAAGCGCTAAAGTTATAAAAATGTGCCTATGATATTTCAGAATAATTAAATGGAAAAGTGGCCTTGAACATTATTTGGTGGTTTTAAAACATTTTAAGTGGGTATAGGCTCTACTAAAGTCTATATATAGTATGGAATTTATGAGAAAATTCGCCTTTCAAAATTTCCGTATTCTAAAGTCTAAGAGAATAAAAATTCGAGTCGTTAAAAGCGATAAAGATGTAAAAGATGTCTTCTGGGAGAATGAATTAAAGAAAAGGAGGAAGTCGTCACGAAGACGTTTGTAAGTTAAAGTACAAGTGTTATATAACGCATTCCTACTATTATCAAGGAATAAAAGGACAAGATCAGAAATCGAGGTTGATACGGCTTCATTCGAGGCAAAGGTAAAATGAAACTAAATTATATTTTGCACATATTGGTTGGCAAATCAAATGCAATTCGCTCATTTGAGTTATATTGAAGAAGTCGACAAGAGATGTATCCAAAAACAAGCTGGACGAAGAAGATTCTATTGGAAGTTCTTCATCATCATTCGTTTTATCAAATCTATGCGCCAAATAATTCAAAAGGAACAAATGAAGACCAAGGATATGTTTCACCTAATGGAGAATGGAATTGAGTTATTTGTATGTTTTGTATGTTTAGTTTGTTTGTGTTTTGTTTGCTTATGCGATTGTGTGTGTTTGTTTTATATGTCGATATGTTCGTCTTGTGTTACGAACAAAACTTAGAGAGTAACTCATATAAAACTTTTTGAAGTGGAGAATATACATCTGAAGTGTATTTGTACTTGTTGAATATATGTTAATGAAAGTGTCGTGTTTGTGTAGAAATATTCGTATTAATGCGATCGAATCTAAGTTGTGAAAAGTCGAGACCTCTTAGAAAGAAGAGGAGAAGGAAGAAATTGTTACTACGATCATTTAAGACCATGTGAGGGTGGTTAACTTTGGAAGTAGTGCATTTGAATCAAAATTTGGAAATATCAAAATTTGTGCACTAGTGACTCCAAGATATTTTTAAAGTTATGTGTCGTATTTTGTAAAAGGGCCGCTACCGTAAATTGTCGGCGAATTTTTAATTTAATTTAAATAAATAATTTGAAAAGTAGTATTTGATTTTGAAAAATAATTTAAATTAAAATTTTAAGATATGAAATCAAACTGATCTCACATCCCGAATAGTTTATATAAACGAGCACCGCATCACAAACCGCGTATCTATCTCGAAGAATAGACACACCGTTTCGTGATGGGGCTCGATTAAATAAACTAGAAGATTTCAGGACATCCGTTTGTCCGCGAACCAATTTATAAGCCGACAAATTCCCGCTTAATATGAAAACATTAAACTGTGGTTTATACACTGGTTCTTAAAATTCTATAAGGGCAAGCCCCTATGCTTAATTACATCTTAAGTGATGAGAATCACCTAAGAAAACTCTCGATAATAATCAAATAGTTCGCTCAAGAATTTCAAAGTTTAAGTTTTCAAAGGATTGAATTTGGAATTTGCCAAGTGGAAATTGGATCAAATTTGAACATTTTATTTTCGAATCCAAAATACAGCGTAGAGAATCACAGATCAAGTAACTTTGTAATTTCCCTAATTAATCCTATTGTTCGTCTTAATTTAGAAAGTCCTAATGTTACCATTTAATGTTTTGATCTTGCCAATTTTAATTGATTGACTTGGTATTTGTATGATAAAATCATACAAATAACCCCCGAAGATGTGAGGGCTTATGTCGTATCGACGACTCACTCGGAGTCCTAAGACCTATTAGGGCTTAATTTGCAAATGCAAATGCCTACCGTAAGGTCGAGGATTTATGTCGCACTGTGCAACCAATTCTCGAAGTCCAATGGCTTGCTATTTAATTTAAGAATGGTTTTGCCGATATGATTTTTGGGCTTTTATTACTAATGAGGCCGCGCTGCCCACCATGCTTCCCCCGAGCTCCTCGTTGTCGTTGCAGGTTTAGTTTTAGAAATCATAAATCGGGGAGTATGAGAGAAGTGTCTCCGAAGCTTAGAGAAAATCTTAAAATCCGTGTGTTTTTAATATTTTAATTAAACAAATCTTAAAGTCAATATAACAACACCTATTAAGATCCCACGGTTCCATCCTTCCGGTATCGTTATTTTTATCGGATTCACTTAGTCCAGATGAATTTGCTAAACTCAACCGAATGAGTTCCACACTTTCATTTAGACCGTGAAATCCTGCGAAGAACACGTAGGTTACATCATCCGAGGTATTCCCGATCATCCAACAAGACGTTTAATTTTAGTTGTAAAGGAGGCTGAAGTTCGTTTGTAATAACTTCGAGTTGTTTTATATTTTCAAAACGTCGCTGCGGTGAATTTTATCTTGTAATGACTTTTAATTTAGTTTTGGTTTCATTAGGACTATCCTAAAGGTGTGGGTTTTCGCGGCAATTGTTTATCATGCAAGAAAAGTAAGTGCGATGCGATTAAGTAAATTGCAATAAGGTAAATTACAATAAAATAAAAGCGTACCCGGAGGGTCTTCCCCGTCATCCCAAGCCGCACTTAAAGCCAGACTAAATATTTGCCATTTAAAACAGATTCCTGCAAAGCTAAGGAAGGGTTATGGTTTCTTACCAAGTTCCTAATCCTATAACCTAGTCATCTCCTACGACGTCTAGGTTCTTGTGATTGCCTGAGGACGATTTTTTTCATCAAAGAACAATTAAGTTCAATCGTTCTTATAAATATCCTACCATATCAAGGAAGTGCTTAAGACGAGTCTTAAACATCTTTTCAATATTTCCTACGATTATTTTAAGTCCTGCAGAATTTAATTATACAAATGAATTAATCGTCCGGAGTTCAAGTTTTGTTATCTCATTTCAAGAATCCGTATTATTCAATATCCTATGCGGAAGTAACACTTCACTTAACACTCCGCTTAGAGTTACGACAAACACGAGCTTTCGAGGGCAAATCGATGTTCAAGTGATTTATGATTCGATTTAATTTCGCTGAATTCGATTTAAGTTTTAATAATTGCCTAAGTCGTTTTAGATTTTATTTTTTGAATTCTTTATGTCTTAAAGATGTTATATATTTAATTTAATTTAATTTTGATGTAATTTAATTTAATGTGGTTTAATTTAATTTAATTTAATTTAATGTGGTTTAATTTAATTTAATTTAAGTTAATTTAATATAATATGATTTAATTAATTTAATTTTAATTCGATTTTAATTTAATTCTTAATTTAATTTAATTTAATTTAATTTAATTTAATTTAATTTAATTTAATTTAATTTAATTTAAATTAATTTAATGTTTTAATTTAATTTAATTTAATTTAATTTAATGTGTTTTAATTTAAATTTAATTTAATTTAGTTTAATTTAAATTAATTTAATTTGTTTTAATTTAATTTTAATTTAATTTAGTTTAATTTAATTTAATTCTTTAATTTTAATTTAATATTTTATTTTAAAAGGGTTTCGATTTAAATAATTTAACTTTAATTTAATTTAATGATTAAGTCTTTTAGCATTTTAAATCTTAAGTTTGAATTATCATTTTAATTAGGAATTAAATATTATCGAGATGATTAATTTAGTGGATTCTTAAATTAAAGAATAAATCTCTTCCAATAATATCCCTATTTTAATAATTCCAATTTGATTATTCTTTCAAATTTAATTAATTATTTTAATTAAAGTTTATTTTAATTATTTTTAAATTGTTTACTGTGTTTCTACTCTTTAATTATTTAAATTTCAATCATCCAAATCAGATTAAGATCAAATATTTTACCCTTTCATTTTATTAAGCCTAAAGTTTTACTCATACAAAATTTTAATTACCATTTTGCCCTTCAAGCTTAATAATTTCATAACTCACTGCATCGAGCTTAAAATGAACTCGAAATTTTTATGCAACTTCACTCATATGTCAATAAAGACATGAGAGGAGAAAATGTGATTTTTCTATATTTAATTTATTTATGTAATTGTTTTCAGGAAAAATAGGATTTCAAGGAAAATTCAATAACATGACCAAGGGAAAGCCATCCTTAAGAAAATTATGGAACATTCCTAATGACCAGAGGACTACTTGGACCAATTTTGGTGATTTTTGAATTATATTATTTTTATTATAATTACTTTCGAGTTTTGGAGTATTAATTAATTTAAAAATAAAATAAAGTTTGAAAAAATGAATTTTATATTTTTCTTGCAAAATCTCTGATATCACGAAATCGTTAATCAATTTTTATAATTTTCTAATTTTTCGATTTATTAGAATTATTTTAGTGGAAATCCTATAAAATACATTTTTTTTATTTTAAAATTGCCTAGTGGCTTTAAAATTTAATATCTCATCATAGAGACTTAAGAAAAATATGGGGTTTATTCCTAAGTGACTAAAATTCAAATGTGACATTTTGGTGAATTTTATTATTTTTGTGATTTTTATTATTTTTTTAATTATTAAAATATTAAAATAATACAAAAAATCAACTTTTTTAGAAAATTGAAATTTTAATTTTCTTAAAATTCCCTAATATCAGAGAGGCTCCAAAACCAATTTGGTGAATTTTGGAAAGTATTTTGAAAGTTATGAATTTTTAAAGTTTAAATTGGCTAAATGGCCTAATCAACCCATTTAGTAGTGGCTAACCAAGTCCAATTGACTTCAAACTTTTATGATGGGTTCCTTCCATTCTAAAGGTCACTGAGAATCATTTCAAGTCAATTATGTATGGTTAGCTCTAATTAATTAAAAACCTATTTAGGGTGTTCGGGAGTCAATTGTGTCATTCCAAGTTAATTAATTCAAAACCTATTTTTCCTGTGTCCTCTAGTCATAAGAAACATCACCAAATTTTCCTAGAATTTATTTCACAATATGCTAATTATTGGATTTAAAATACCAAAACAGTAACATGAATTTGAAAATCAATAACTTGCTAGTGGATGGCCTTCGACTTTGGAAAATTCAGGGAATGTTCCCAAATTCGCAGGCTTCAAAAGCCCTATGGTCTCATGCCATGGTGAATTTTCATATGCATGGAGAATTAAAACAATGCAGACAGTAAATAAATCATTAAAAATAAAATACTATGAAATTAAATGATTTCTTTTCCACATTATTCTCCTCTGTTCACCGAGCAAGAGGGTATTTTTATTTTATTTTTCCCCGATTTTTCTACACAAAGTTAAGTGCATTTACTAAGTTTTAGGGAATTAAATAAATAGAAAAATAACCTATTTTTCTACTTATCCACGCGCGCCGACTCATCCTCGATGCCTCCGAACGACCACGCGGCGTCTTCGATTCGGCGCCACCATCTGACTCGATCCAGGGCCCCGCGGGTCACGTACCAACACACTGTCCGACTCAATCCGTACCCCGTCCACTCGATACACGCTCGATCCGACTACTATGGTCATCGTCTACGACCGGTGTGCACTCGTGACCTACAACCTTCTAACCCCAATTTCTCACTCGATTCTCAACGGATTTTCGTATTCTTATGCTCTGCGGATTCGTCTTCAGGAGACGAATACATACATACGATAAATGTATTTAAATTGACTCAAATTAAATGGAGAATCGTAAGCTCGGGAAGAAGAGTGAGACCATACCTCGTCGCAGAAGGAAGCTCGATCCGAGAGTTGTGTCACCTTCGATTAGGTCCAAGCTCAGATGAAGTCCTCGTCCGGTGAATCGCTCCATATGAAAGTGACCACAGCTCGATCACAAAGCTTGAGGCCGGAACAACTGGTCTCCCGGGATGGGGCTTCAAAGGGGAAACTCTCCTCGTCCGGTGAAGGTAGACCTACTGACTGTGGATCGATTCCACGCGGATAAGTGTCCTCGGCTTTTGGTGGCCGAAGCCCGAGCTCAAAATCGAGCTCACCGAGAGAATCGGGGCTGGAATTCAGTGGGGACTAAGTGCTCTATGTGTGGAGAGTGATCCGGAATGATTTTTGGCAGAAAGCCTTAAGGTTTGGTTCAACACCTCTCGCTGCCGAGAAGGGGCGGTGTTTAAATAAAGATGAAACCAGAGGCTCTCCTGTGGGAGTTGTGCTTGGGATCAGCTGCTCTGGTGATGAGAAGAACAGCCATGGTGGCCATCGGGGCATGGGGCAACTCAGCAAGGTGGAACTCCAAAGTTCGGCTTCTCCCCATGTCTCGGCCATGGAGTTTTCCCACGACCTGTGCTACTGCCTACAGCATGGGTCACCCTAAGGTCCAAAGCGTCGTGGCCGGGGTTTAGGGGTGCATTAATTGGCCTTGCCATGTGTAAAGGGGATGGCTTGGAATGGAATGGGGAAGAGGCCATTTTGGCTTGGTCTGGGTCAACCTGTGTTTGGCCGGGTTCACCTCCCCAATGATCTCTGCTTTTTAATGAGAGAATAAGTTAGGTCACCGGGTCAAAGGTGGTGAGGTTCTTTCTCTAAGAATATTTAGATTAAATCTTGGTTAAGGGGAAACATGCTTAAGGCTAATGACTTTAGGAGATTAAGGAAAGGGTCTCCTTCTTTGCCCAAAATGGCATGGTGACATGTAAAGATGCTCTCTATATCTTACGTGGCTCATGCATCATTTCATGGCTCATCTGCTCGAAAAGCTAAGTCAATTTCATGGAAATGGATTTAAGAAAAATTTGGTATTTTGATGGGAATTTGTATGGGCTTTGATTTGGAATCATTTGATGATGGATTGGAAATTTAGGAAATGTCTTTGATGAATGGATGACAAATGAAAATGTCATACGGGCTTTAGTGGTAGATTTCTGGCTCTTTAAAATGGTTTTGGGGAGCTAGCTTTTAAAGTGATTTGGGGAAGTGGGTTTTTTTGATTTTAGGATGGGCATTTGCAAAAATTCTTGTGAGGGACCATGTCAAATAAATGTTGCAATTGGTTTATGGATGTTTCATGAATGGTTCGGAGTCAATTGTGTGATTTGGAATTGAATTCATTTTGAATTCTCAGTTCATTCTGCAAGTGGGCTAATGTAGGTCAAATTGGGCTAACTTGGGCCAATGTTGGGCTAGGTTGAAATTGATGTAAAATTAATGTTGGGAATGTTTATGGGAGTGTCAAAAGAGGTTTTGGCTTTAGTTGGGTTTCGACTTTGGGCTCGGGGCCTATTCGGGCTAGGTTTGTGCTTAGGTCAAAATTGGGCCTTTAGCTTTCGGGTTGAATTTGAGTGGGGTTTGGGTTTAAATTTTGGGCAAATCATGTTAGCGTTTTGTTTGTGGGGATGTTAAGGAAGGTTTAGAAAAGATTTGGGGTTAATTGAGCTGAATTGTGAGTTTGCCAAGCTCTGGGTCATGGGTCCAACGCTTTAAGGCCAAAACTGAAATTGATCCAAATGTCAATCAAATTGGACTTGGATTTGGCCTAGATTTGTGTTGGGAATGCTGAAATTGAATTTTAGAATTGAATTGGACCAGAATTTGAGTCAATCGTGTTTGTTTGGACATCGGGTTCATTTTGGGTTAAATGGGTCAAATTTGGGGTTTCTGAGCAATGTAGAATTGGAAAATTGGCCTATGGTAGTTTAACAAATGAAATTGGGATTATTTGGGATTTTTTGAATTTTCTGGGAATTTTCTGAATTTTTGGATTTTTTCACAAAGGCATTTTGGTATTCGAGGGTATCGAGAGGTATTTTGGAATTTTTGTATTTTTGGGTATGAATGATCAATTTGAGTAATGTGGGAATGTTTGGATTGATTTTGAGGAATTTTGGTAATTTAGGTGATTTGCAAATTTTGGGTGGTTTCTATGGTTTCTGTGAAGCATGTGTGTGGTCCCTGGGTCAAAAATTGAAAATTTGGAAAATTGAAGTCATGAATGTAAGTGGAATGAAATCATTTTGGTTGAGCCAGAAGCCATATCAAGCCCATAAGGAGCAGTGAAGGATCACCAGTATCCACTATGTTGTTCCTAACCCCTCTACCAAGGGCTTGTGGTTAAGGACCATCCATGGGAACCACACTCCGCATTTATCAGAGGCCGGTTGGGTAAGGGTGTGGTTTTTTAGGAGGTGTGTGAAAGTGTAGTGTGTATAAATGTAGTGTATGTAAGTCAGCCCTTCACTGCATCAAGCGACCTGCATGTGGGCCCTACACAAAATAGGTCCTATGTGAATTATCCTTTAAACCTACATTCGATTTCAACCCTCTGTGTGATTAGTGGGTCTACAGTCAAGTTTGTGGAGTTTGCAGGGAGTTAAGAAGTGGTTTACTTAACAGGGTTCCATCAGTCCTCTAAGATTAGTCAAAGGAAAAGCCCAAGGCCAGATCCTGGGCACAAGAAGAAGAGGAGACCTCATCAAAAATGAGGTCAATGTTGCCTAAACACCAAATGGCATACCCAAGAGCATGACGCTTAAGAGCTCTAACTTAGTCCCGCTTAAGCGCTGCTTCATGAATCCTGTTCATGACACGTAAGTGTCAAAACCACCATTTTCTCCTCATTTCAACTTCTACTTCCTCAAGGTTTCATCACAGGTTTAGTACATCCTGTCGAGTGAAGATTTTTGAAGTGATTTGAGCCAAATTTGTTGGACGTCATCTTCTCAAGGTTAGAGCTTCTCTTTTATGTATATATTTTTTATTTTCACCTATCACTTGGAGTTCATTATGGAAAATTTGAAAATTTACTATTCATGCAGGCACCTCCGATGAAATTCGATGGATTGCATGAAAAAGCCAGTAAGCTAAGTGATCTAGTTATGCTAGGATTTACTTTGGAATTTATTGTGATTTTTTTTAGTAATTTTTAGAATGACACCAAGGCTAAAAGGAAACAAGCGGGAAGTCTACATTCGATTCAAACAAGTTTGCGAGTTCTAAGACTCGTGATCGTTATGCCAATGCACCGTAATGGGGAGTAGTTAATACCCCATGCTGTTGAAAAACTGTGGAGAAGTGGAAGACATAATTGTCCGCCAACAGTGGGATCGATTATGTTATTTCTCTCGTTGCGATGATATGGTTATACTTATGCAAATCTCTCCCCGAATCGCAGGACGATCCGTGATGGCGAGAGGGAAGACAATAAATATTCACCGCAGGTATCAATTCGTTTTACCAACTCGCCTACGGATACACTTTGTTTTTATTCTAATTACAATCCTACCGAGGAGGAGTTAAGTGAGATTATTTCTTCGTTAACGCCAGAGTAACGAGAAGATTACCGTGGTAGAAGGGTAAACTTTCCTACAACGAAGATGGATGCTCGATACACTTAAACTATATAGTATTTTTATGCACAAATTTATACCTATTTTTGATGATATTGTAATTTACCAGCTGGGGTATTTTGTGTTTTTCTTGCGGTGCATGATAAAAATGAGTGATTATGATGAAAGGAACAAAAATTGGATCAAATTTGGAGCAAAAAATGAAAAAATGAAATTCGGCACCGGCGGCTAAGCGTCGCTCGCCGTTTAGCCCCTTACGCTTAAAAATCAAAATTAACTTGAATTTGGTGCCATTTTTAAAGGTGATGGATGCAACTCTTGGTGGTAACTTCCATTACTTCCTTCTTTGGGTGTCAAGTTTGAATAAAGGGGTGCATTCTTTGGTAGATACATCGAACTGGACAATATTTTGAAGAGACACCAAGGCAATCTTTTGGTTTAATTTTTAAAGAGAGTCTTAGGAAAGATTAGGGGGCTCTTCCATTGCATTTTGAAGAGAGTTTTCACAGATTTTATTGTATTTTATAAGAGTTTTTGATTAGAGTATAATAGAGAGTAGAAAAGAGAAAAAAGTAGATTGAAGCCTTTCTTCTTCCCACTTTTCTTCCTTTTTACTTAGTTTTTATCAAGTCCAAGTTTGTTTCGAGTCAACGCAGTTGGGAGACCCACTCGAGGAGTATTTTAGTGAAGAGTAAAAGTTTCGTAGGAACTTCCGAGTCTTGTAGAGAGGATTTTCGCATAATTGTTTACTTTTGTTCTTACATTTAGTTTTTAATTAATACTAAATTGTGTTTGTTGTTTTTCTTATGGTTTTTAATTTCAAATCAATGTGTTTTTGTATTTTCTCAATGCATTCTGAGTAGTTTTCTTTTTATCTTTTTTTTCTTAAATGAAGAAGTAAGTAATCTGGTGAAGAATTTGTCATGGAATGTATATGTGTTTAAAGTTGGAAGAAGTTGTGAAGATCGATTCTATAAACTTTATTTACTTCTTAATTCGCCTGTTAAGATGTAAAATTTGTGGTGAGATTATGTAAGATCCAATGTGGTATTGTCTCATAAAAGTTAGTAAGAATCACATGCAATTATATGGGTGAAAATTGTAGCTCATATAATCAATGCAATATATTAAGATGTTTTAAAGGGATAAAATTGTGAGGATTTTTAGTGTGATAAAGTTAAAAGCACTAAATTTGGTTTAAAGTTTTGAATTTAGTTATAAAAATTTAGCTCCCTAGGTGGAGGGAAATAAGGGAACTCTAGAGTGAGAGCCGGTATCTTCCCTACTTAACCACGTTTAAAATGATAAAATTTCTGAATTAACTAATGTTCTTTTATGTAACCAAGTAAGGGTAAAGAATACATTTGCTTCTGTTTACCACAACAGATTTAAATACTTCCACAACAATACTTTCATAATTATTACTACTTTATAAAGGAAATAAAAAGATATTCTAGTTAATAGTGTTTTTCATACCGTGTTTACGCTATTATCATTTTAATTTCTTTGTTTAATTTTTTACAAGAAAATTTAAAGAGTGAAATCAACTATCAAACTTTTCAAAATCAAAATATACTTTCAAAAGCCAATTAAAAAAGTAAAAAGATAATTTTCTCTATTTCTTTAAAGATTTTTCACTTTCCCCTGTTCGATATCTCTGAACCTTAATCAAAAAGCCTCCCATATTACTCTGATAAACGATACGTATACTTGTATAGTATCCACATTATAAATCATAATTTTCATATCAAAATCATAAGCATATATATCCGGCGTAGAAAAGTTTTGACGCCGTCGCCAATTTTCATATCATAATCGTAAGTATAACACGATGGATCAGTTATCGGGCGCTCGCCGGGCTTGAAATAAATTAATTAAAATTACATTTTAAAGAAACTAAGAAATTTTAAATTTTTTCTTTTTCTTTGTTTTTGTTAGTGTGTTGTATTTTGTTTTGTTTTATTGTTGTATGCGTAGTTCAAAGTTCGAGGAATTTGTGTCTTACGATTCCGAATTAGAAAGAACTATCGAAAAATTAAAAAAATTAAAAAAATACAAAGAAAAGATAAAAATATTCAAGAAATGGCAAATCATCAAGATCAAAATGTTGGCATCCATCAAGAATTAAGACCTTTAAGAGATTGTGTTAACCCTACAATGGATGAACTTCGTGGTAAAAACATTCAAAACGCTTACCGTACTCGCTAATTTTCACAGCTTAAACTCGTTATTATCCAAATGGTGTCTAATAATTAGTTTGGGAGCAACAACTGAAGATCCTAATTTGCATCTTGCTAATTTTCTGGAGTTGTGTGCTACTTTTAAATATGATGGTGTTTCGAATGATGCTATTAAACTTAGACTTTTTCCTTTCTTACTGCGGATAAAGCTAAAATATGGTTACATTCGTTAAGACCAAGATCAATTAGAATTGGGGTGAACCGTCACAAAAATTCCTTGCTAAATATTTTCCACCATCTAAGACTGCTAAGTTGAGAAATGATATAACATATTTTGCTGTATTTCAAAGGGAATCAATAGATGAAGTAATGGGAAAGATTTGAATATCTCCTTAGGAAATGTCCACATCATTCTATACCGTATCAAGTTAATAATTCAAACTTTTTGTAATGGACTAATTGGATCTCTTAGATAGATCATCGATGCCGTCGCTAGTGGATCATTAATGTCTAAACCATTTTCTGATGCTTATGCTTTAATCAAGAAATGACTACTTTAATAATTTTCAATGGCCTTCTGAAGGTTAAATCCTAAAAAGGTAGCCACAGTTAAAAATGATGCTTTTACAATGTTAGCAAATCAAGTTGCTGCCGTTTCAAGGAAGATGTAATTGGCTCAGATGAATTTTTCACCACATTCCATGATCAAAAATTCATTAGGCCATATGGTCATTCTTATTCTTCACCGTAAACCTGAATGCTATAATTAAGCCTAACAACCCATATTCCAATTATTATAACCCAAAGTTGGAAGAATCATCCAAATTTTAATCGAAATACCAATAATCGCAGTGGTGTTAATCAACATGGGAACCATCATAAAACCCATCGTCGAATTGGAACAATCAAGGAAATAATAATAATAATGGATTAACTTATCCATCAAAGTTAGAACAATATTTTACAATTAAAGGAGAAGAAGTTGTCTATCGAAAAAAGTGGTGTCACATATGGGAAATCAATTACAAATTCAAGGAGCAACCATCGTAAATATTGAAAATCAATCGACAAATTGCAAATGCCTTAAGTAATAGATCCCAAGTAATGCTTCCAAGTAATACGAAGTAAATCCAAGAAAAAGAATAAAGAACAAGTAAAAGAAATTCAACTAAGAAGTGGACGAGAATTGAAGATAAAATTAAAAAAGAAACCGCGTAGAAAGAAGAGATCAAGAACTAAAGAGGACGCTCCAAAAAGGTTCGGGAAAGACTCCGTTTCTCCACCTCCTAAGGTTGATTTAGAAAAATCACCACCCATTTCCCTCGTAGACTTCGTCAACAAAAGTTGGATAAGCAATTTTCAAAAATTCTCGAGATAATTAAAAAGCTTACTATTAAAATTCCATTTGCCGAAGCCGTAGAACAAATGTCAAGCTATGCAAAATTTATGAAGGATATTCTTAACAAGAAAGGAAGTTTGAAGATAACGAGACCGTTGCACTTAGTGAGGAGTGCAAGGCACACTTAAAAGCTTCGAAAAGCTTAAAGATCCCCGGTAGTTTCACAATTCCATGTGCACCGGAGACAAACATTCTATGGAAAAGCTTTATGTGATTTGGGTGCAAGCATTAACCTTATGTCTCTATCAATATTCAAAAGATCTCCGGACTAGGTGAAATAATCCCAACCATCGTAACTCGCAATTAGCAACATCGTTCGATCACATATCCTAAAGGAGTTATGTAAGATGTTTTGGTTAAAGTGGGTCAATTTATTTTTCCCCGTTGATTTCATTGTGTTAGATATGGAGAAAGATAAAGAGATACCTATAATTTTGGGAAGACCTTTCCTAGCTGCTGTGCCGAGCCATGATAAACATGTGCAAAAGGGGAATTAACGATGAGGGTTAATGATCGGATCACATATTTAATATTTCAAAATCGATGAAATATCCCGTTGTAGGTAAGTTAAGATGAATGTTATAGGACTCGATGATATCAATATTTATGAATGTCATTTCAAATCAACTTATGAAGAGAAATTTGAAAGAGAAGAATCGGAACATAAGCAAGAAGAGGAGTTAGCTTGATTTTGAAGATTTTCAACAAGAGGAAGATTTAAAAGTATGTTCAGCATCAGCTAATTGTCGGATTTAACCGAAAAAGATGAATCTTATGGTCCATCAATTGAAAAACCTCCCCGAAATTGAGTTAAAAATGCTTCCCGATAATTAAGTATGTTTTTTTAAAGAATCCTCAACCTTGCCAAAGCTTAATTTCCCTTTCAATTAACTAAAAAAGAAGAAGAGAGTTTGCTTCGAAATTCTCAAGAAGCACAAGAAAACCTTTGGATGACAACATCATATAAAGGAATCAAATTCTTCAATTCGTATGCAATGCACTTGCCAAGATACAATCACAAACTCGCGGGGTCGATCCCCAAAGGAGATTAAATCCTATCAAGAAAGACGTCGTTAAGAAAAGAAATTGAAAATGGTCGGATGCCGGAATTATCTACCCTATTTCCCGTATAGTGCAAGGTTCAATCTTATTCACCGTGTTCCTAAGAAGGGAGGAGGACTGACCAGCACAGAAAAGAATGAAATAATGCCAACAAGACAAGTTGCTGTGGTGACGAATATGTATTGATTATAGAAAATTAAATTCGGCACAAGGAAAGATCACTTTCTACTCCCATTTCCGGATTAAATGTTGGATAGACTGGCCGAGCATAAATACTTTGCTTTCTCATGGATATACCGGTTACCACCAAATTCAAATCGCTCCCCGAGGACCGTTATAAAAACTTCGCTACTCGCTCCTTATGGTACGTTTTCGTTTAAGAATGCCCTTTGGTTTATGTAATGGCTCCCGCTACATTTCGTAGTTGTATGATGGCTATTTTTTGTGATTTAATTGAAAAGGGATCGAATTTTGTGATGACTTTTCAAAGGTTTGGAATTTGTTCGAATCACGTTTAACATTTATCTAAGGCTCTAAAATGCTAGAAGAAACCACTCGATCCTTAATCGGAAAAAATGCTAATTTATGGTAGCAAGGAGGAATTGTTTTGGGACATCGATTTTCGTAAAATTGTTTGACATGAGATCCCGCAAAAAATTCAAGTTTTATCTAATTTACCTCGCCTAACCAATGTAAGGGGAATTAGAAGTTTTTTAAAGACATGCCGGATTTTACAAGCGTTACATCAAAGACTTTTCAAAGATAACAAAACCTTTGTGTCGTTTACTAGAAAAGGATGCAATTTTTAATTTTGATGATGATTGCCTCAAAGCCTTTGAAACATTAAAAGAAAATTAATCACCGCACTCGTATTAATTTAAAAAAATTTGGGAAAACCTTTTAAATTAATGTGTGATGCTAAGGATTATGCTATTGGTGTTGTTTTGGGTCGAAATATGATAAGATTTTCAAAGTTATTTATTATGCTAGTAAAACTCTTAATGAAGCTCAAATTAATTATTCTAATTACCGAGAAAGAGTTATTAGCTACGTATTTACCTTGATAAATTTTTTGATCATATTTAATTAGAACTAAATGTGTTGTGCATACCGATCATTCTACTATCAAATACTTAACGAAGAAAAAAAGATGCAAAACCAAGACCGATAAGATGGATTCTTCTTTTACAAGAATTCCGACTTTCAGATAGCAGTATAAAAAGGGTTCGAAATCAAATTGTTGGATCATTTGTCCAGGCTTGAAATTGAAAAATCTTCGTGATGTCAAGAAATTAATGAACATTTTCCCGATGAAAATCGTTCACCGTTAATGAGTGGCGTGTTCCGTGGCATGCAGACATAGTAAATTTTATCATTACTATATTATACCATATGGTTCGACATATCGTAAAAGAAGAAATTTATGTCTGATGCTAAGACTTATTTTTTGAGATGACCCATTTTTATATAAACAAGGAAATGATCTTATATTTCGACGATGTGTACCTTTGGAAGAGACATATGAAATTATTTAAAAATATCACGATTCCGATTATACATTGAAGGAGAACGCAAATAAAATCTAACAATCTAGATTTTATTGGCCTACAAATTTTAAGGATGAATGCTTATATTAAAAATTGTGGATATGCCGCTGTGTAGGAAATATTTATGAGAAATGAAATGCCCCTCAATAATATGTCGGAAGTAGAAATATCGGATATTCGAGATTAGATTTTATGGGACCATTACACCATATTTCGTAAATGTTTATATTTTGATGGCAGTAAACTATGTTTCCAAATGGATCAAGTCATTGCTTTACCTCGATGTAATGCTCAAGTGTTGCAAAGTTTTTAAGAAAGAATATATTTGCGTATCTTTGAATACAAAGAGTAATCATAACCCGGTTGTGGGAAGTCATTTTATAAATGCGATTATTGGAAAGTTAGCAAATAAATATCATATTAATCATTGCATTGCTACCGCTTATCATCCGTACAAGTGGTTCGTTGAATTATCCACAAGAAATTAAAAGAATATTAAAAGACTCGTTAATCCAAAATGTTATCTAACAATCAAACTGGATTATAAGCCAGGCCTATAGGATCTCCGTCGCATCCCCTATAGGAATGTCCCCATATAAGTTGATTTTTGGAAAAGCTCGTCATTTACCTATCAACTCGAGCATAAAGAATTCTCGGCTATTAAAGAGTTCAATTATAATTTAAAAGATGTCGCCGTAGAAGTAGATTATTACAATTAAATGAGCTTGAAGAGATAAGGAATGAATCTTATGAAAGTGCTAAGATTTATAAGGAAAAGATGAAGTTATGGCATGATCTAAGATTATTACTAAAAATTTTGTGCTGTGACATAAAGTGCTATATAATGCTAGATCGAGAATTTTTTTGGAAAACTTAAGTCCAGGTGATGGGACTTTTATTGTGATGAAAAATTTATTCCTATGGAGCTTATGGATATTCAAGATCCCAAGACTGAAAAATATTTAAAGTTAATGGAAATACTTAAACTATATTTTTCAAATTTCCGAGTAATCTAAGTCCGATGAGAATTCGATGTTGGGTCACTCGTAACGGTGCCTAGTTTATCAAAGGAAAAGACGCAAAACCAAGCGCTTTGTGGGAGGCAACCCATAATTATCTATGCGCTTTGCTTTATGTTTGTTTTGTGCTTTCGTTTGCTTTGTTTGGTTTGTTTTATATTTTTACGTGGGTAGTAATTGGAGTTTTTAAACTAAATAGAGTTTATTCGTCTATTTGATGACTTAGAGGAGCTGAATTAAAATTTGGACATCTGCAAACCCGTGCTAAATCGAGCACCGGGCACCAAGACGCCTAGTCGTCATGCCCCGGAGTTACAAAAAACGTGAAAATGAGATTCTGTGGCTTCCGTATCGCGGGAAAAGGTTTTGGAATCTATTTCGAGTTTTAAAGTCTTGGGGTAGTTTTAGCACTTCCAAGTCTACAAAAGAACCTCGATTTAAGAGAAACACTTGCCCCAAGTCCTATTTCATTTCTAAATCTTAAAAAGAGTATTTCGGTACATCATGTCTTCATTGGGAGAAACGAGATTAAGAAGAAGCAAGATTCTAACAAGAGTAAGTTCATTAGTGATGGCATAAAGTGTTATTCAATGAATTTCTATCGTTAGTATTCAAGGATTGTAGAAATGATTGCAAAATTCCAGGCCTAAGTGACTTCAATGGAAGCAAAGATCAATGAAACTAACTTACATTTGGAGCACATGGAATAAACTCAAATGCAATTCAGTCATTCAAGATAATGTGGAAGAAGCTGGACAAGGTGATGTTTTTGAAGAACAAATGGATTGAAGAAGAAGATATAAGAACGAAGAATTATCACCCGTTCTATCGCATTTATATTCCAAAAGGGTCAACGAGAATAATAATGGTTCGTACAATCCGCCTAATGGGGAGTGGAATAAAGTGTGCTTTGTTCTCATATGTTTTGTGTTCTTATGTGTTTTGTTTAATATGTTTAGTGTTCTTATGTGTTTTGCTCTGGTGTGTTTAGTTTATGTTCGAGTTTTAATTACGCTTATGATGTGATACATATCTCAGAGATGTAAACTTTTATCAGCTTAAGATTAATTCTCTTTATCTAGAATTTTATCCTATACATGTGGATAGAAAATTATAGGATTGTGGCCATGTTATGTTTGTTTTAATGAATATAAGTTTGTGTTTGTATGAAATTTCCATTTGGAATCAAGGAATATTAAACATTCGACTCAATATCAAGATTTAATAGGGAAGAGATAATTATTTTGAAGAGATTAAGGGTGATTAACGAAGTAGTTTAAAGCATATACCTTAATTGTGAAAACTGGGTATTAGGGCTAAGCTGCAGTGCCGGCCGCTAAGCGCCGCATTTCGCGGCTAAGCACCGAAGGGTTCGTACTTAGGTGCCGCTCGAAATTGGTTCCTGTGCCAGCTAAAAATCCACAATCGCCATTTTAACTCCCCCGTTCATCTTCAACCCATCGTTTTCACGCGAGAGAGAGTCCAGGGCATCCTTGATTCGACCATTTAAGAGTCGATCTCAACAAAAAAATTGTAAATTTAGATTCTCGAGAAAGAGCACTACTTCTAAGTAAAATTTTTTATTTTCACTCATGTATTTCGAGTACATTTTGGAAAATCTTAAAATCACTATTCATGGTGAAAATTTGATAAAAACTTAAGAAATTGTTTGGATTTAGGAAAACATCTTTTGGAAGATAATTTAGCAAGTTTATTTGATTTTGGAATTTGTGGTAAATTTTTCGTTAATTTTTGTGAGATTGCCCAAAGTCAAAGCACTACAGAAGAAAGACGAAGTTTCGATTCGCCAAATTTGTTAAGGCGAGGGCCGAGGAATGATATGTCAATGCGTTACAATCACGTAAATTGATTCCCCGCAGAGTGTTCGCAATGTGATAAGTAATCGAAGATATGATTACAGAGGAACTCGGGAGAACTACCGTCGCATCTCCGCCGTTGCCGATGTTCCCGTTGTTAGAGAATTTATCCGAATTTGCCCGCATCAAGAGAATTAAGATGTGGACTTTTCTTTTTGGGGTAATTAACACTTTCTATCAACTCGTCTCCGCTGTGTTTTGTTTTTAATCTTGTTTTCATCCTATTTAAGGAGAGTTGGGGAATACGAGATAATGGGATTTTTCGATCGATGGAGAAAGAGGATTAAGTAAAATAACAAATGATAGAAGAGGACTTTCCTCGTCTCCAAATTAAATGCCACTTCTAAGGCATGACATTATTTTATCTCTCTTCTAACCGTTGCCTTCAAGTCATACTAGTGAAGTACGAGGGAAAGAGTTGCTTTGGAATCATCGCATTCAAGATGGAAGTTTGCGATATCGGAGTGATCATTTATGATTATACGCGAATCGTGTCGATCTACCACTATTGTAGGTATGTGATTTCCTTCTTCGATTCATTCATTATGTGAATGGTCCGAAGTGAAATTTGAAACTCGGGAAGAGGTACTCACTTTTCGAGATCTATCACCAAAGGTAAACGTTCGAGCTTACACCGTACATTCGGGGACTCGCTGCAGAGGATTTGGCATGGTTTCTACCGCTTCTACTGCATCTACTTCTCGTGTTACTACTTCACGTGCTTCATCATCTACTCGATTCGTCGTACCGGTTTATTAAGAAAAAATTTTTAAAGAAAGAGTCTTACTCAGTGCATCTGAAAGATACGGATGCTAAGATGGATACGTGGAGAGATATATCAGAAACATGATGTGAGTATGAGGAGAATTATCAGCATTATTTAGATAGAATGATTAGAGGTGATCAGAGGCCGAGATGCCCCCTCATCCGTTCTACATCGATCGCCGAAAATTTATTAAGAAATTCATACCTATTTTTGATGAAATTGCACTTTAAAGAAGGGTATTTTCTTTATTTTGTCAGCAGAATGAATAATTTAGGTGATAAAAGCAAAATCATAAAAAGGAGCGGAATTGGAGCAAAATCATGCAATTTAGGCCGAGTCGCCGACGGCCGAGATCGAGCCCACCGACGGCGAGGTTACAAGAAGAAAATTCCGAAGAATTTATAACCGTCTCGCCGACAACAGCCCGAGCCCGCCGACGCCGAGCCAGAGCGGCCTAGATCTTCAAGCCCCGCCGACAAGCCGAGGTAGTTCGTCGCCGACGGCGAGGTAGTTCAAATGGCACGTATACATTGAACCTCGGACACTCCTTGAAGGGATGCTTACGCACCTCTTGGTCCTTTGCTCACCTCTATATATAAGAGGTCGAAATCAAATTCTTTGCGGTAATCTTAGTCTTTTGTCTAGTTTTGTGTGCATTGTGTGTCTTTAGTGAGTCTTTAGTGAGTTTAAGTGAGTAATTAGTGAGTCGGTCAGACCGGAAGGAAGACTCAAAGGAACTACGAGGAGTCCGTTTTGGGATAAATCGAGATAAGTATTTGTATTTATTGTTTTTAACTTTAAATGAAATCCATGCTTAGTTTAGTTCCCATGCATTCCGAGTAGTTTATTAGTCTTCTCCCGTTTATGAAATTATGACTCGATGAAATTAAAATAGATAATTTTATATATATTAATAAATCGTGATAATTTTTACCAAAACTTAATTTCATTTTCAAACTGGTCATTTGATTTGTTAAAATATGTTGATTATCAACTATAGTAAAAATTACATCTCGATATTCGGAATTCAAAAGTTTCGGAAGGAGGTGCAACAATGTGGAAATAATATCACTGGGGCGTACACCCGCATTTTAGTGTGCGTACTAAAATATTCAATTCGGTCCTATTGTTTGAGAGCTGAAGTGTAGATGTTAGCCCTCGGCGAGGGGAACGGGAGCCTCCGAAGTGGCAACATCCTCCCGCCCTAGCCGCAGATCTAGTAATCAAACATAAAGGATTACCAATATTCTTTTACACCGACCAAAGGGTAAAGAATAGAATGCTCCTATTTGTCACAATACTCTAAAATTATCTATTTAAATTCATCAATCACTTAAATTTCTAAACAAGGGAAAGATACTTTTCCCCGAATAGTTAAGACTTATTTAGCAATTAGTTTAATTTCCTCGCACTTAATACGTATTAATTTTCTACTTAGTTAAGTTACCTAATTAAAATACTTAGTTTACTTTATTGCGCTCAAATCTAAAATTCCAAATTTTTGTATACTATTTTAAAAATTATTATTATTATTTTAAATTAGTTGTTATTTAATTCTTCTTCCCTGCTGATCGATAACCGTGACTCCACTGCAGCCCCGTATTACTTCGATACGACACGTATACTCGCGTAGCATCCACAACATAAACAATTACAATTCTATACATATAAATAGCGGGGTCAAGTTGGCGTTTGTTGCAATTAAATTAAAAATACTTTCTTCATAATATAAAATTGTGGGTCAAGTTTTTGGCGCCGTTGCCGGGAGTAAGAAAATTTACTAAAGAATCTTACCATTTAAATAATCATAATAAATAAATTAATATCTATTCTCAACTGTATGTGCAAATTTGGAAACAAAATTTAATACCTTACGATTCTCGAATTAGAGCGTACAATTAAAAGAATTAGAAAAACAAAAGAAACAAATTATAAATTTAACACAAATGGCGAATATTCCTGAAATTCAAAATATGAACTAACAAAGACCATTAAGAGATTATGCCAAACCTTATCGATGAAATTCATTTAACTATTCAAAACCCCGATGTAGCCGCTAATTCATTTGAACTTAAACATGCAATTATCCAAATGGTACAAAACAATCAATTTAGTAGTGGTTCACCTACCGAAGATCCAAACTTACATCTTGCTAGTTTTCTATAACTTCGTGCTATTTTTAAATATCAAGGAGTATCTGACGATGCTATAAGACTTTAATTTTTTCTTTTTCATTAAGGGATAAAGCTAAAATGTGGTCAATTCGTTAGCACTCGGATCTATTAAAACTCGGGGGAGAATTATCACAAAAATTTCTATCCAAATATTTTCCACCATCTAAAATCGCTAAGTTTAGAAATGATATAACTTCTTTTTGTCGCTAGATGGAGAATCAATATATGAAGCTCGGGAGAGATTTAAGGAACTTCTTAGGAAATGCCCACATCATGCGCTACCAGATTGGCCGATTATTCAAACCTTTTATAATGGATTAGTAGGATCTTTAAGTGATCAATCATCGATGATGTCATGGAGGTTCATTAATGTCTAAACCATTCGATGAAGCTTATGACTAATCGAAGAAATGGCAACAACAATTTCCAATGGCCCGCCATAGAGTAAATCCTAAAAAGATAGTCAAGATTCATGAAAACGATGCAATATCTATGTTAGTCAAATTGTCGCTATATCTAAGAAATTAGATCATTTTGGAATGAACTACTCTCCTATTTTAGAAGAAAACTCATCCGGACAAATCATAGAATCTCAAACTAATTATGAAACTTTAAATGCTATTAATAATAGAACTAATAACCTCTATTCAAACTATTATAATCCTGGTCGTGGAAAACTCATCCAAATTTTAATCGGAATAACACATCTAATCAACAATGGATGTGAATCAACCTAATCAAAGCAAATCCAAACTATAAACCCATCATCTACCCTGATTTAATAACAATAACCTCAATTCAAGGATAAGAAATTATCCATGGATGAATTAATTCTCAATATGGGTCATCAGCTACAAAATCAAGGAAATCAACTATAAATTCAAGGAAATCAATTACAAATTCAAGGAACATCTATTAAAAATATTGAAACTCAATTCCTGGACATATTGCTACCGCGCTAAATAATAGAGATTATTCGGAACTTTTCAGTAATGTGGAAATAACCTAAAGATCAAGGAAAAGAACAAATTAAAGCAATACAACTAAGGAGTGGAAAAATAATTAGAACCTCAAATTCAAAAAGAACTTGAAAGCCAAAAAGAGGAAGTGGAAATTGAAAAGGAAACCATTCAACAAGATTCAAACTGGTAAACATCCTTTAATATCTATGAAAATTTCGTTGAAAACCTCCACCACCATTTCTCAACGATCGGCTCAACATAAAAGATAAACAATTTGCTAAATTTCGAAATATTAAAGAAATTAACAATTAATATACCTTTGTTGAAGCTTTGCATCGTATGCCAAATTATGTAAAATTTATGAAAGATATTCTAAATAAGAAAAGAAATTCACTCCATAATGAAACAACAAGACTTAAGGAAAGAGTGCAAAGGCTATTCTCGGTAAGCAAGCCTTTCCGAAAAATCGAAAGATCCTGGTAGTTTCACTATACCCTGCGCTATAAAGAGGAAAAATTTTATGAAAAAGCTGCGCGACTTAGAGCAAGCATCAATCTAATGCCTCTATCGATTTTTAAGAGATTAGATTAGGAAAAAATTACACTACTTCAAGAACCCTTCAATTAGCTGATCGTTCGGCTACCTATCCTAAGGGAGTTATCAAGATGTGTTAGCAGCGGATAAATTTATCTTCCTAAGAGATTGCTTTTTAGATATGGAGGAAGATAAAGAAATTCCTATCATTTTAGGAAGACCATTTTTAGCCACCGGAAAAGCTATGATCGATGTTCGTAAAGGAGAATTAACTATGAGAGTAAATGACCAAAAAGTTACATTTAATATTGCAAATCAATGAAATATCCCGCTAGAAAAAGATGATGAATGTTTCTGATGGAAATACTTCGAATATTTACAACAAGAACATTTTAAGAACATTACGAGGATAAATTGTAAAAGAAAACACTGAATTAATTGAAGATAATCATGAAGAACTAGATTTTATTCAGGAAAGATTTGAATTTTTGGATAATACTAAAAATATCGATAAGAATATAGTTCCATCAATTATTAAACCTCCCGAACTTCGAGCTAAAATACTCCGATCATTCAAATATGCTTATTTAGTAATTCTTTCAACTTTACCAAGCATATTTGACCGCATTAAACGAATCTCAAGAACAAAAACTTTTAGAAACTTTAAAAAATATAAAAACTTTTGTTGGACTTTAACGTATATTAAAGGAATTAGTCCTTCAATCCGTATGCATAGAATTATTTTAGATGATGAACATAAACCTAAAGTAGATCCCCAAAGGAGATTAAACCCTCATAATGAAAGAAGTAGTTAAGAAAGAAATTTTAAAATGGTTAGATAATGGTATTATATATCTCATTTCGCATAAAGGCTTCGTGCTTCAATTCACCGTGTTCCTAAGAAGGAGGTATTTAATTGCACTGCCAATGAAAATAACGATCTTACTCCTATAAGACAAGTTACTGGTTGGCGTATATGTATTGATTATAGGAAATTAAATACCGCCACCAGGAAAGATGACTTCCCTTTACTATTTCTAGACCAGATGTTAGATAAATTAGCCGGACATAAGTATTTTTGTTTTCTAGATGGATACACCGGTTATCATCAAATACAAATTGCTCCTGAGGATCAAGAGAAAACTACATTTACTAGTCCTTATGGAACTTTCGCTTTTCGAAGAATGCCTTTTGGATTATGTAATGCACCAAGCAACATTCCGAGAGATGTATGATGTCTATATTTAGTAAGTTAATTGACAATGGAATAGAAGTATTTATGGATGATTTCTCCGTATTTGGAACATCATTTGACACATGCTTAACTCATCTTGAAAAAGTATTAGAAGTATGTGAGTAAACAAATTTAGTTCTAAATTGGGAGAAATGTCGATTTATTGTTGCGGGCGGCATTGTATTAGTGGCATAAAATTTCGGAAAAAGTATGGAAGTGGACCCTGCAAAAATTCAAGTTATAGCTAAATTACCACCTCCAACTACGGTAAAAGGGTTAAGAAGTTTTCTTGGACATGCTGGATTCTACAGACGCTATATAAAAGATTTTTCAAAAATTACTAAACCTCTATGCCAACTTCTCGAAAAGGACAAGAAATTTGAATTTACAATTGAATGCCTGAATGCTTTTGAAATCTTAAAAGAAAAATTAATTACAGCACCTATAATAGTTTCACCTAACTGGGAGAAACTATTTGAGATTATGTGTGATGCTAGTGATTATGCCGTAGGAGCAGTTTTTGGGCAAAGATATGAAAAGATTTTTAAAGTTATATACTATGCTAGTAAAACTCTAAATGATGCTTGAAATAAATTATACGATTACTGAAAGAGAATTATTAGCGGTAGTATATGGTTTTAATAAATTTAGACCTTATCTCGATTGGAACAAAATGTATCGTGCATACTCGATCATTCTGCTATCAAATATTTAATGCAAAAGAAAGATTCCAAACAAAGATTAATTAGATGGATGCTATTAATGCAAGAATTTGATTTTGAGATCGTTAATAAGAAAGGAACTCGATAATCAAATTGCGGATCATTTATCAAGATTAGAAAATCATGAATTATCCGATATTGAAAATGAAATTATAGACAGCTTTTCCGATGAACAACTATATAATATCAATGAATGGAAAATACCATGGTATGCTCGATATAGTAAACTATATAGTTAGTAATATTTTACCACCTATGCTAACTTTGCAACAACAGAAAAAATTCACCCATGATACAAAAACCTATTTTTGGGATGAACCATATTTATATAAGCAATGTAAGGATTTAATTATTAGAAGATGTGTACCTTATGAAGAAATCGAACCAATTATTCAAAAATGTCATGATTCTGATTTTCGAGGACATTTTGGGATCGATAAAACTGCTATAAGATTCTACAATACTGGATTTTCTTGGCTCTACTTTATTTAGTGATGTATACAGATATATTAAAACTTGCGATAAATGCCAAAGAGTAGGAAATATATCTAGAAGAAACGAAATGCCTCTAAATTTTATATTAGAAGTTAAAATTTTTTATGTTTGGGGATTAGATTTTATGGGACCTTTTATTCCTTTGTTTGGAAACTCATATATATTAGTAGTTGTTGATTATGTTTCCAAATGGATTGAGGCACAAGCTTTACCTAGGTGTGATGCTAAGAGTGTTTCAAAATTTACGATGAAAAATATTTTTACTAGATTTGGAATGCCGAGAGTGATTATCACCGACGGAGGAACTCATTTTAGAAATAAATACATTCACAAACTAGTAAAAAAATACAATATTACTCATAAGATATCCACTGCTTATCATCCACGTACTAGCGGATTAGCTGAAGTATCTAATCGTGAGATTAAACGTATTTTAGAAAAATCTGTAAACCCAAATAGGTTAGATTGGTCTATTAGATTAAACACTCGCATTATGGGCTTATAGGATCGCTTATAAAACTCTGATTGGAATGACTCCTTACAGGCTTATATATGGAAAAACGTGTCACTTACCAGTTGAATTAGAACATAAAGCATATTGGGCGATTAAAGAATTTAATTATAATATAAAGGAAGCTGGTGAGAAGAGATTGCTACAATTAAATGAATTAGAAGAATTAAGAAATGAATTATATGATAATGATCGGATTTATAAGGAAAAGATGAAGTTATGGCATGATCGGAAGATTAATCAGAGAAATTTTGAACCAGGACAGGAAGTTTTGCTATATAACACTAGATTGAAATTATTTCCTGGAAAATTGAAGTCTCGATGGTTAGGATCTTTCACCATAACTCAAATATTTTCATACAGAACTATAGAAATCGAAGATCCAAAAGCTCGGACATAAATTTAAAGTTAATGGACATAGATTAAAACCATATTTTGAAGGTATAAGACCTAACTATAAAGAGGTTTTAATGCTTAGTCGACTCGATTAATAATTGAAATTAGGTCGGGCCGACGACGTTAAACCAAGTGCTTTATGGGAGGCAACCCATATTAGTTATCTATTTTTATTGTATCTTAATAGTTAGTCTATATTATTGAAACTTTACTACTCAATTATTATTAAGAATCATCACATATTCGAACCTTTAGGACGAGAAAAGAAATTATTCGATTTAGAGCGAAATTGGACATTATTTTGGAATCTCATCGACGGCGAGGTCGATACTCGCCGACAGCGAGGTTCGCGCCTAAATTAATATCAGTTTATTTATCGAGCTCGCTGACAGTGAGAAACGTCCCGCCGACAGTGAGAACCTGAAAGGCAGTTTTTATAACTGAGTCGCCGACGGCGAGAAACTTCTTGTCGACAGCGAGGAAGTTATAACGATGAGTTATTTATACTTTGAATGCCGATCTGGACTGTTTCAACACCAAATCCTTAGTGAAAACCCATTCTTAATTCATTCTAAATCTGCCTTCTTCACTATAATTCCTTCCATTCACCATAATGGCCTACAAATTCTTAAATTCCTCTAAATCTGGAGTGTTTAACCGGAGGAAATTTGTGAGTGCGGAAGCGCAGCGGATCTTCAACAAGGTTTTGGTAAAGAAAAGAGTTATCAAGGAACGGGGATTTGTCAATCGAGGATTAGAGAATTCCACTTACGAAGATAGAAGAAATGATCGCGCGGCCTACTTGGGAGGTATTTTGTTACACTACGTCTGTTCGTTGTTATTGCGAGTTGTGAAAGAGTTCTACTCTAACTTACATGCGATCAACAATGGGAATATCTACGTCCGAGGAAGATGGGTGACGTTTACTTCATCAAGAGTAAATGAATTATTCTCTATAGAAAACACCCCGGTTGTCACTATTCAAATTTTGTGCCTTCTCGATATAATATGAATGAGATATTTCGATATCCGACCGATGAACCGGAAGATTGGGAAATGCGTGAAGACGGGTATGTTAGTTTCTCTGCATCACTTTTGAATCCTGTCTCAAAGCACTGGCACTTTTTCATCTCATCTAAATTGTTACCTACTATGAGGGTAAACAAGGTTTCGAAAGAATGCGCTATATTGAATTATTGTATTCAAATTGGATTGCCTATTGATGTTGGATCAATAATTGTTAAGTCTGCATTGGGTTTAATTGTGCATGGGTCAGTTCACGGACTAGGACACCCATCTACTATTTTTGCATTATGCAGTCAGTACCAGGTTTCTTATGAAGCTTGGGAAAAGGTTTTGTTACCTTGGAAGCCGCTTGATCCTACAGATATGTTCCCTACTTTGGACAATAATGAAGACATTACATTCATCTCTCGATAGAGCTTCACAGAATCATCCTATAGCAAGGCCTATTTCAGATAAAACGGAGTTACTTATGAAGAAAATTAATGGAATGGAGAAAGAACTGCAGAATGTGAGAGATTCAATCGATAATATATCCGATTTATTTGATCACATTGACTAGAGGATGAAGGAACACTTTGATCATTCTGGACACCTGGAAGCTAGCTTTCTTCATTTACTGAGACAGAAGGGTTGGATCACTGAAGAATCTGCTTCGGAATTTCCCTTCAGGCCTTTCTATAACTTATTTGTGCATCATCGTCATATCGGAAATATCAGAGAAGATGAAGATTCTGACCTTGAAGAGTAGTAGTAAAGATTTCTATAGTATGTTTGAATTTATATTATTTGATTTGATTTAGATTTTATTATGTGTGGAGTGATGATTTGAATATCTCAAACTTAATTGAGATATGTGTCATAGTTTTGTATCAGCATTTAGTGTGTCGTGGATTGGTTTGCGATGCTGATTAGTAGTAAGAATTGAAGTTTGAAGTTTGATTATAGAGTTTAAATTATGTTAGTTTGTACATCTCATGGATTTCAATATTAAATTTAATTTGTTGTGTTGTGTGAATTTGTTTGTGTATAAGTAGCTAATCTTCATATTAAATTAATAAATAATATGATCGAAAATATAATATAAGACAAATCAAGGACGAAAATGAGTGACGAATTTCAGAAATTTAAAATATTTTGGAATCTCGCCGACGGCGAGAAAAATCCCGCCGACAGCGAGATCGATCTCGCTGACAGCGAAGAATTTCTCGCCGACAGCGGATTTTTCCCGAGAGTTTTTTGTTCCGAAAAATATTAGCTCGCCGACGGCGAGAAAAATCTCGCTGACAGCGAGGTCGGGAAAAACATATATTTTGACCGGTCAAAAACACTATTCATCATCCCCAACCTCTCATTTTCGCAAAAACCGACCTAGGGCTTGAGAGATCTTGGATTTGAAGCGATTTCAACACTTTTTGACACCGGATTTCATCTTCCCTTGGTAAGAGCTTCACTCCTATGCAAAAATTTTTGATTTTCACCATATATTTTCACCACATTGCAAATTTTGGGAAAAATCAAAATGTGAAAGAAATATTCGGTGGAAATCCATGGAATTTGATTTAAATTGCTTATAAATGTTGTAGGAAGCCTTCTTAGTATTATTTTTAAGTTTAGTGAAAATTTTCACGATTTTCATAGATCGGTCGTATGGCTCCACGACAAAAATGTCGAGTAGAATTCGACGAAAACCGATTCATCAATGCAAGAGCACAGGCTAAATATTTTGAAAACATACAAGGAAGAAAGTGCATTGCGGATCGGGTATTCAAAAATCCAGGAGGAGAAGTAGAGCGGATTATTAAGGAACGAGGTTGGGAGAATTTCTGTTACGTTCAATATAGAGCAGCTGTAGAAGTGGTTAAAGAATTTTATGCCAATTTGACTGCCGCTGAAGATGCACCAGTAAAGGTACGAGGGTTTTTTTGTAGATTTCAATGCTGCAAGAATTAACACGTTCTATGAAGTTCATGACTCGCACTTTAGCGAGTATGAAACTTTTGGAACGATGGAAGGACCGCTGGAGGAAGTTATTAGCTTTCTCACTGATGGGACCGGAGTTTGGAAAATTAAGCGACAGGAAAGAGTGGATTTTCCTCTTTCTAAATTAAATGCGATCTCAAAGCCCGGCATTACTTTATTTGTTCTACTCTGCTACCCACATATCACCACGGTGAGGTAACACGAGATAGAGCAATTCGAATTTCGTATTCGTAATAACGAAGCATCAACATCGGGAGAATTATTTATCAAAACATCCTAGCCACTCCTCGAAATGAGAGTGGAGCTAGATCGGGACACCTCGGATTAATTTTTGCACTCGCCAACTCTCCGGAATTGAGGCTAGAGATGATGAAGAATGGGTGGAACCTATGAAACCACTCACGACTGCCAACATTAAGAAGTATGAATCTCATGAAGGGTGGAGATCGGGAGTGAGAAGTTATTTCACTCGATCGAGTAGAGATATACCCTCTACTAGCTATGAACCACCCGAGCCTACCACCCCTACCCTACAAGATCCGATGAATGAATTAACCCCGCATAGGAGGACTTTTGAGCGGCTTGGAGAAACAATGGGGAGAAGATTTGATCATTTTGATCAAAGGATTGATAATCTGGAGAGGAGACATGATTATGATAGTGAACACCTCCAGCGACATTCGGAATATGAAATTGCATACTATGAAGCTGAACGTCGTTATAGGAGTGGAGATTTAGATGTTGTCTTTCCAGAATGCCCCAGGTATACTCAGTATCATCCTGCTCAGTCTTCTCAGCCTACAGATCAAGGAGGGGATGATATAGTTTGGGACTTTGATGCTGAAGATTAGGACTTTATTTGTTTTATTTGTTTGGTGTAAGTTATTTTGAGGACTTTATATGTTTGTAATATTCAGTACTTTATATTTTGAGACATTGGATGTTAGTTAGATTAATTTTCTTGAATTGTTATAGTAGTTAGTTTTTGTTTTTGTGATAGTTAATTGCATTTGTTTTTATGTTAAATAGGATGATAGTTTTCTTTAGTATGTTTTTATTTTATTTTGTATTGTTTTAAATTTTTAAAATTGTTAATCTGTTAGTTCAATTATTTTTAATATGTAGTAATTCATATGTGTAGTGTAGAGTTATTTTAATTGTTGTGTTTAATACTTATCTTAGATTTTATCCCTGCATTTTCTTTAAATTGTTATATATATATGGAGAATACTAACAGTACAGGTTCAATGAAAAATGAAAAAAAGAAAAAGGCCTGCAAAAATTTCAAAGAAAAAGAAGAAATACCTAAACTTCAAAGGTATGATTTATTTACTTTCCTCCTTTTTCATTATTTAGATTAGATATAAAAATTTAAGTTTGGCGGGGGAGTAAAACACAAATTTAGTTATTAACTTGTTCTCAATTTCTATTTTTCAAATTATTATAAAATGATTTTTATAGCAAATTTTTTTTAATTTAATTAATATGAATTATTTTATTTAATTATTATAAAAGGTTAAATGAAATATTTCTAGTGCTTTAATTGATTACATAGAATAAAATATTTGGTTAAAGGGAATAAGAATATAGTAAACTAAGTATTCAAGTGAAAAAGAAAAGATTGAAAATCAATGAAGTAAAAACCATGAAGTATATATAAGCTAAGAAATATTTCTAAGTTTCAAATTTAGGAAGATGAAAATGAAGTTCAAAATTATTAACAGGCTCTCCAGATACAGTAATCCTCATTAAAAAAAAGAAAAAGAAAAAGAAAAATGAGGAGAAGCTTGAGGAGATGTCTTATCAAAAATTAGTTTCATTTGAATTAACCTAAAGGGAAAAACTTAGATATTTCCAAACTTATGTTTATGGATTAGAATTTTACCTAATAGTATTTTCTTGAATTTCTTATCATATGAATATCTTAAGTAGTTATTCTTTTAAATATAGTCATTCTTGAAATGAATAGTAAGCTAGAAATCTTAGACCTGATAACTAAATAATTTATTTCTACAAGATTAATTAAATTACATGAATTATTTTTTATTTAACTTTATTATGATATTACTTAATCTAATTCATAGTTATTTAAATTGAAAAATCTTATTATAAAACTCATTATTTTTATGTAGTACTAAAATTACTTGAGGACAAGTAATAAGTAAGTTTGGGAGATTTTGATCGCTGAAAATTTTATTAAGAAATTCATACCTATTTTTGATGAAATTGCACTTTAAAGAAAGGTATTTTCTTTATTTTATTGCAGGAATGGAGAATTTAGGTGATAAAAGCAAAAATCATAAAAAGGAGCGAATTTGGAGCAAAAAGGAAGAAAATAATGAAATTTGTGCTGAGTCGCCGACGGCGAGATCGAGCCCGCCGACGGCGAGATCGAGCCCGCCGACGGCGAGATCGAGCCCGCCGACGGCGAGGCTATGAGGAGACATTTCTGAAGGAATTATAACTGTCTCGCCGACAAGCCGAGCCCGAGCCCGCCGACGAGAGCTAGCGCGGCTCGAAGATCTTCTAGAAGCCTCACCGACAGCGAGGTAGTTCGTCGCCGACAGCGAGGTAGTTCGTCGCCGACGGCGAGCTAGTTCAAATGGCTCTGATACATTGAACCTGGACACTTTTTGAAAGGATGCTTACACACCTCTTGGTCCTTTGCTCACCTCTATATATAGAGGCCGAAATTAAGTGTTGTGTGAGTCTTAGTGTGTGTCTTAGAGAGTCTTTAAGTGTTATAAGTGAGTTATTTTGAGTCTTTAGTGAGTATTTAGTGATTTAGTGAGTTTTTAGTGAGTCTTGTCATATCGGAAGGAAGAGTCAAAGGAACTGCGAGGAGTCCGTCAGGGATAAATTGAGATAAGTATTTGTATTTATTGTTTTTAACTTTAAATGAAATCCATGCTTAGTTTAGTTCTCATGCATTCTGAGTAGTTTATTAGTCTTTCTCCCTATTATGAAATTAAGTGACTTGATGAACTAAAAATAGAAGTACTTTTATATATTAATAAATTGTGATAATTTTTACTTAAAACTTAATTTACTTTCAAACTGGCCATTTGAAATGTTAAAATGTGTTGATTATCAACTATAGTAAAAATTACATCTGATATTCGGGAATTCAAAAGCCTTGGAAGGAGGGTGCAAATAAATAGGGAAATAATATCACTGGCGTACAATCGAGCATTTTAGTGTGACGGACTAAAATATTCAATTCGGTCCTATTGTTTGAGAGTCGAAGTGTAGATGTTAGCCCTCAAGAGAGGGAACGTGGGAGCTCGAGTGGCAGTCAGTATCCTCCCAGCCTAGCCGCTGCATTCGAGTAATCAAACATAGGATTAGTCAATATTCTTTACACTTGGACTAAAGGGTAAAGAATAGGAATGCTCCTATTTGTCACAATACCTTAAAATTATCTATTTAAATTCATCAATCACTTAAATTTCTAAACAAGGGGAAAGATACTTTTTTCGAATAGTTAAGACTTATTTAGCAATTAGTTTAATTTCCCGCACTTTCAATACGTATTAATTTTCTACTTAGTTAAGTTACTCGATTAGAATACTTAGTTTACTTTATTGCGCTTAAATTTAGAATTCCAAATTTTCGTACACTAGTTTTATTATTATTATTATTTTAAAATTAGTCGTTATTTTATTTTCTCTTTCCCTGTGGGATCGATAACCAGGACTCCACTAGAGCCCTGTATTACTTGATACAATACGTATACTTGCGTAGCATCCACAACATAAACAATTACAATTTTATACATATAATATAGCGGGGTCAAATTTTTTGCTTCGTTGCAATTAAATTAAAATATCATAATATAAAATTGTGGGTCAAGTTTTTGGCGCCGTTGTCGGGGAAAGTAAGAAAAATTTACTAGAGTAACGGACTATTTTAAAATAATCATAATAAATAAATTAATATCTATTCTAAAATTGTATGCGCAAATTTGAAAAAGAAAATTTAATACCTTACAACTCTGAATTAGAGCGTACAATTAAAAGAATTAGAAAACAAAAGAAACAAATTATAAATTTAACACAAATAAAACAAATAAACTTAAATACATAAAACCTCCTTTAAAAGACATTACAACTTAACCTTAAAAATACAATTTGGTTTGAGAAGATAATTTGGAAGAGGCAACCATGGTTGCTAACAAAATATCTTCTAGTCATCCGTGACTAAGCAAACCACAAACCTTAATGACTCAGAACGACGAAATTATGGGATCTTGATCGGGTCATCTCAAAAACAAAAAAAAGACAAAAAATTTAATCAGTTAATAAGTCTTAAATAAAAATTTTCAACCCCTAAAATCTGACAAAGAAATTAACAATTAAATGAAACCCTAATTAACAAATATCACCGAACGCAACTTTAACCCGGATGCTCGGGTCTACAAAGATTTTTTGGACGATGCAATCTATATTTGTTGATTAGAATCTTCCAATCAAATTGAGTTTAATTGTCTCTCAGACTAAGTAGATCAGGGTACTTAACAACTCCAAGACAACAGAGTCATAGAGATCTTAACCAGGTTGTTTAAAAATTAAAATTTTAATAAATTAAATTAATGAAACATAACTTTTTACTATGATTTCTTTGCAGGACCGTTGAAGGCAAAAGTTGGAAGTCATCCTATATTTACTTTAAATGTTATTAGGATTTTCTAACTCTATTTTGTAGGAACGAAGCTTCAAGACTTTAGACGGTGAATCTCAAATCTTGTAGAAAATGACAAAAAATAAATAAAATAACAAAAAAATATAACGACACAACAAAAAAAATGGAAAAATAAAAAAAAACAAAAGAAACCCCAAAATAGCAAAAAAAAAAAAAAAAAAGAAAACTTCATCGACAAAATGAAACAAAGTGACAACAAAATAACATAAAATCTGACAATGAAAAAAAAAACTATAGGATCGTATCAATTTCTTAGGGATCTACTATCCATAGTATAGGATTTTGATGTTCATTTATGTGATAAAAATATTTCTTTTTTGTGAGAACGAACTTTAATCTTAATCCGGAGTTTTCTTAGGTAGTTTCAACTACTAAAGATGTAATTAACTTTTAAAGCTTACTCTTATATTAGAGAAATAATCCTGGAATATGTATTATACCTAAATCTCTGGTTTTGAGATTCTTCATGTGTTCTTCCTTGCTCGAGTACCTCCAACATTAAACACTTTAGAATTGTCTTTGTAATGTTTTTCCACAAGATATCCCCACATTTTTCATTTGTTTGTTTCTATTACTACTTGCCCCATCTTCTCCTCTGACTCCTCATTTTTTAGGGTTATTCACATGATGTGATAGAAATGGATATTTGGAGAAGAAGTTAATGTAATAGATAACAAAGTGCAACTCCTTGAGAACAAACCACATTAGCAGCCAATGAAACAAGACACTGAAAGGAGTTGGCATCGGCTGCAACATTTTGGCAGCGTGACATGCCCTAAAATTCCACTCATTAAACAGAGTTGAAGTGTGTAGGCAAGGATATAAAGATAGGACCTTGAGTTTGATAGACTCATAAAGACCCTGATAGAAGGATGCACATATTGAAATTGTCACAAAAGATGTAGAGAAAAAACATTCTCCAGGGGAGTCGCTAGAAGAATCCTTAGTGGGTTTTTTTCTTTTAGGGACCACCATAGATCCTAAAAGATTCATATCTATATGACATTCGATCAATAAAGTAATATCTCAAAAGATAGAGACATTACCTTAGAATGGATTCAGTCATTCAGGTAAGAGAAATCTTTAGGGTCTACGGATCCAGGGTTCTTCCCTTTACATTACAGGTGTAAGATAAGATTTATTATAATTCTGGATTCTTGTACCCTACAAAGGAAAGCCTTCATAGTTGATTACATCTTTAGAGTATTAAGCCCTAAATAAAATCTCTCGATTGATATGATAAGTTAAATTCCAAAGATCAGGTTTTCATAAATGGAGTAGGGAGAAGTCCATATCGAAAGAATTGATTTTGAAAGGATGGGACATATAATATGATGATGACATGTCAGTAGAAAAACTTGAGATAAAAATGATTTCAAAAAAGATTTGATGAAATTGGACTGATTAGGTGAAGTCAAAAGATAGATTAGGGATATTGGATTTGATTGACAAGTGTGATCAGAAACCCTAAACTAAGGATATATTCATGTTGGAAAAGATTTCTAGATTGAAAATGAAAAATTGAACTCTATAGGGAATTCTATGGGCGAACTAAACTAGATTCCAGGAATAAGATCCCCAGTCAAGATACCCATGACTTTTTATCTGTTGAGTATGACCAACCTCATAACCAGAAATCCTCCTTGAATGTTAGAGTATGGAGGGTTCATAGCTTTAAATAAGTCTTAAATGCCTTCATCAGTAACCATGGGTTAATTCACTTTAAGGTATTCCCTCTAGTCTCTGGTGGTAGTTTGTTGTTTTGCATGTCCTAGTCCTTAGCACTAACTAGGTACTTATACTAACTCAGGCTTCTATACTCAGACTAACTTGGGGTAAGTGTATGACCCTAGGTTCGGTGTGTAAATTAGCTAACCTAGAGTTCATGTCAGATCTATCTTTATTCAGTTCCTATTCTTTATTTTAGTGTGTTTTAAATAGTAATTGGAAGTTCAACGTTTTAATTCGTGTCTTGTTTGGCTGTAGTGTTTATCAGTCATGTCAAGAAATCAAGGTTTTCTTTGTTTTGGGTTTTGTTTTATTTGAATTTTGACATTTGATGTTTGTGACTCATCCTTGTTTTTGTATTTCATGTATTTATTTATTATTTTTGTTTTATTTTTGAAAATAATTAAACAACTTATGAAATTAAATATGAAACAACATGTGAGATAATTCATAAAAAGTAACTCTTAGACTTATATTAGACTTAAGCTAGGGTTGATTTGACTCTAGATTTTCAATTTAAGCTAGCTCGTGGTTAGACCAAGGTGTGGTATGAGAAAGATGGCTTGGGTGTAAGCTGGCTTTAAACTAGCTCTGGTTAAGCTGGGTTTGGTTTGAGTTGGCTCGGAATGGCTTAGGTTGACCAAGGCTGGCTTGGACCCAGGTTAAGATGGGTTAACTCAGATTGGCTTAGGCTTGGTTTGTGTTTTACCTAGGTTTACCAAGTTTAGCTTAGGTTTAATTTTAATTTGACCTAGGTTAAGCTAAGTTGATCTAGGGTTTTTTATGTTTTGTTTGGGTTTGACCCGGGTTAAGCTGGGTTGAGCTAGGTTGGCTTAGGTTTGAGCCAGGTTAAGCTGAGTTAACCCAGATTTGCTTAGGTTTGTTTTGGGTTTGACATGGGTTAAACAGGTTTAACTCAGTTAGATTTTATTTGGTTTGGGTTTGACACAGGGTTACACATGGTTAATCTGGGTTGGCTTAAGTTTGATTTGGGTTTGGCTCGGGTTTGCTTTAGTTGATCTTGGTTGCCTTAGGTTTGGTTTGGGTTTGACTCGGGTTAAGCAAGGTTGACCCAGGTTGGATTGGGTTTACCTAGGTTAAGCTGTTTTAACCTAGGTTGGATTAGGTTTGGCTTAGGTTTTGGGTTAGGTAATGGCTAGGTTAGACTTGGGTTATAAATATTCTTTGTTGAGATTGCATGAAGATTTCAAACTTTGAGAGTACATCTACAAATTGATTATCTTCTGTATGGATACTATATGATGAAGCTACCAAGCTTTAGATTATACATCAAGCTTTCTTTAAGTATTGATTAATAATTGTATCTCAAACTTCATTATTTCCTAGAAACTAATTCACCATGTAGTAAGAATTTAAGAATATGTTTAGCTTATCTACTCTAAATCTAACATTAAGTTTTAATTTAACAACAAATTCATCATGTTCATTCTAATTATTTGTGTATTTAACGTAAGTTTTCATGGAGGATGAGAAGTTAAGATTTTATGGGCTTTGATCGATAGCTCCATGCCATTAAAGTTCACTACAGAATCATCAACAATGTGTGTAACCTAAACTTATTTAATTATAGAAGCATCATCAAACAATTAAGATGACTCTTTAATTAAATATGAGTTTAATAATCAATTTAATTAAGATTTACAATTTAAAAGATATATAAGGAAGGAAATCTATCCCAAATCTAATACCTTTGATATATCAATCTATAAGTCCCGTTGCGTTTATAGAGTTTTGAGAACAAACATAAATGATTATTTAATAAAAATTTTATTTTATTGAGATTTAAAATAGGACCAAGGCAATTGATATGTAAAAGCTTGGGCAAGATTTAGCTTGTAATTATTGAGGTTTTTTAGCTTGGACCTTGCTAAGATTTTAATGAAGTGATATATTAGGTGTTTTTGTTAACTCTCGTTTTAAATTAAAATTGAATTGACAATGAACACATCCATACTTATGTATAAGAAAAGATATTCTCTAGCTTTTATGATATTCTAAATAGAAGCAAAAGTGAGGTAGGATTTTATACTTGAAATAGGTTTTCATAGTTATCGTCCAATTATAATAATTTGATTTATAAGTACTTTAAAAAGTGGGGCATGCTTATCCATTAAGAGAGATATAAAACAGCTTAGTCTAGCAAGATTCCATAGTAGCTTTATTTTGATTAATTTTGGGAAAGGGCATCTCTAGGATGAATTTTAACTTTGATTAGATTAATTATAGCTCTTTTGGCTAACACCATATACTACATTAATTTTATAAATAGGATTTAAATAAATAGTTAGATTTGTTGAGCTTTAACTTGTATTTACGTAGTCCAAATACCTCAAAATGCTCACTAATACTCATAAGCTTTTATTTAGATATCCTAATATTCTTCGTCTCAAAGGGAATGACAATATAGTAAATAATTCCCTAATTAAAAATGAATTTTCTTTTCTTTATAATTTGGGTGTATTTTGAATTTAAATTTCCCAACAATGCATTCAAGAAACTTAGTTTTATAAAATTTACCATTGAGTCATTCTTAATGCCTTTCTCAAAGAGAGGGAAAGAGTTCTTATGACTAGTATTGTTGACCTTTGTGAAATTAATAAACATTCATAAGCTCTTGCTTTCTTTCTACTTCATCACGTATTTTAGAGCTAATTAGGTTACGCGACTTTCAAGTGAATCTTATTTTTAGTTGCAATTAAATTATTCTTTTATTGAAACCAATCACTTACAATAGTGTTTTTTTTTTTTTTTTTGCTAGTCGTGATTTATCAAAGTTAAGTTGATGGCACATAATTTTTATGTCTACTCCAAGTTTTTTGAATGGCTTAATGAAATATTTATATTACTAACTAAAAAATGTATGAGTTTAATTATTATTTATATAACTTAATTTTAATGAAACTTTTTCTTAAGAAGAGAATGCATTCAATGTAATCAAGTTATGTTTAATTTTTAGCTTTCAACTTTCAAGAGTTAGAGCGATGAAGATTATGGATGCATTTTCATTTTTGGTAGTGAGATAACATCTTTTGGATTGGTTAAGGTCACTATGCACTATGTTCATGCTATCATCAAATGCCTTATATCAGATGCCAAATAGATATTATAACATAGAAATCATTACAAATTGAATGATCAGATATAATTATAGTAGGTGATATATCTAAAATATATAATATTTTCATGCACATTTTTATACTTATTTTTGATGATATTGCACTTTAATGGAAGATATTTGTGTGTTTTTCTTTTAGTTACACTTAAATAGACCAAATATGTCAAAAGAAGTGAAAATGATCAAATTTGAAGCAAAAATGAAGGTGTTAAAATGAACTGGGGTGCCTAAGTACCCAGATCTGGTGCCTAAGCGCCAGCAGACAAAGAAGGTTGTGCCTAAGCGCCAAAACCATGCATTTAAGTGTCAGGTAATTACTTTGCAATTTTAATGAATTTTTTGTGAATTTTAAAGATGTGTATGAGGCATCATTTGGTACAAATGTGGATAACTAATCAAGGACGCCAAAACACATTCAAATTTTACTCGAAAGGATGCTTCTTTTAGGAAGATTAATTGAATATGGACACATTTTGAAGAGATGCCAAGTCACCTTTTTTTAAAGTTTAAAAGAAAGTACTTGAAGGAGAGAAGAGAGTTCTTGTTGTGTGTTCTTTTAGAGAGAGTTTTTAGAGAGTAGTTAAAGTAAGAAGTTGTAGGATTCTTTCTTAGGGTTTCTTCACACTTTTCTCATTCTTAGTGAAAGAGAATGTGAGTTGGGATTCCTAAGAAAAATTCCATTTTTATAGAGAGATTTAAACCTTCTTGTAAGAGAAAGGAAGAGATTCAAAGGAACTTCAAGGTTTTGGTGGAGAGGAACTTAAGACAATTTTTTTATCTTTATACATCATTTGGTTTCGATTGACACTTCTCGTATTTTCTACATGGTTTCTACTTTTAAAACTACCTGTTGTTGTGTTTTTTCCATGGATTCTGAGTAGTGTTCTTTATCTTTTTTCTTAAAATGAAAAGTAACTAAGTGTTGGATGAAAGTTGTGGAAGTATTGATCATTAATGTTGAAAGAAGTTGTGATTGATTTAATGCACTTAACTCAATTCTTGATTTGGCCAATTAAGAAGTTAACATTTGTTGGGAGAAAATGTAAGATCCTAGTAGGTATTGTCTTAATCAACAATAGGTAGAAATCACATGAGATTATATGGATGAGAAAGTAACTCATATAATTTTGTGCAAATAAATAGAGAAATATACTTTAATGGGTGTAGAATTACAGAATTTAGGGTGAAAAACTAAAGTTCTTAATTTGGTTTACTGTTTTAGGTTTTGATGCGAGATGTTAGGCCTCAGGTGGAGGGAAATGAGGAAACTCTAGAGTGAGAGCTAGTATCTTCCCTACCTGACCCATCTTCAAAACTATTCAAACTTTAAGCTAGCCAATGTTCTTTATAGCATATCTAGTAAAGGTAAAGAATAAAATTGCTCCTATTTTACACAACACATTATGAATGCTTCCATAACAGAATTCCTGTACTTATTATTTATTCATGATAAGGAAAAAGATATTTTCATCTATACTTCTTTAATCTTATAAAAATCTCGTTATAGTTAGTAAATTATTTACTTTATTTCACAATTTAAGAAAATACCAAAATGAATCGCATTTTAAAGTTTTATGTTATCTGAAAGTGTTTAAGTTTCTTTTTCTAAATAGAATTTGTGATCTAAAAACCTTTTTATCTTTTAAATTTCCAAAATTTTCGCCATGGGATCGATATTTTGAGGCTTAATCAGAATGTTCTATATTACTTGATAACGATACATATACTTGCGTAGATTCCTAAATTTAATTATCACTATTGCATTCTTATTTACATCGAAATCAAGTTCTTAGTACCGTTGTAAAGAAGGAAATTTTATTAAAAATATAACTATAATCTGATTACCACAAGTATAAATATACCAGAATTTGTCTAGCAGTAAAAAGAATCGGGATCAAGTTTTTGGCGTCGTTGTCGGGGAAAGAAAAAAATAAATTTTCTTTGGATTTGAATTTAAAAGAAAAATTGATAAGAATTTTTAGAAAAATAAAATTTTTATTTTTTGAAAATCTTATTTAAACTTTATCTATTTATGTGTGTTTTATTTTTATTTTTATTTTTATTATTGTGTTATAATAGTTTATGCAAAGTTCAGGTTCTGATTGACTTGTACCTTACGATTTTGAACTACAACGAACTATTACAGAAATTAAAAAATTGAACATACAAGAAAATAATTCAAATTTTTCAAGGAATGACAAATCAATTAAATCAAAATGCTGAAATTCATCATGAATTAAGAACTTTAAGAGATTATGCAGACGCTACAGTGGATGAACTTCGTGGTAGTATTCAAAATCCTGCTGTAGCTGCTAATTCATTTGAACTTAAACCTATTATTATCCAAATTGTATGTATTAATCAGTTTGGGGGATCACCAACTGAAGATCCAATTTTACATCTTGCCAATTTTCTAGAATTGTGTGCTACATTTAAATATGATGGTGTTTCTGATGATATTATTAGGCTTAGGCTTTTTCCATTCTCACTTAGGGATAAGGCTAAGATGTGGTTGAATTCTTTAGCACTTAGATCTATCAGAATTTAGGGTGATTTAGCACAGAAATTCCTGGCTAAATATTTTCCACCAACAAATACTGCAAAGCTTAGAAATGATATTACAACTTTTTGTCAGTTTGAAGGGGAATCTATTTATGAACCTTGGGAATGATTTAAAGAACTCTTAAGAAAGTGTCAACACCATGCTGTGTCAGATTGGTTAATTATTCAAATTTTTTATAATAGATTAGTTGGATCTCTTAGATCTATTATCGATGTCGCTGCTTGTGTTTCATTGATGTCTAAACCATTTCCTGAAACTTATTCTTTAATTGAAGAAATGACTACTAATAACTTTCAATAGCATTCTGAAAGTGTACATCCTAAAAAAGTAGCCAATATTCATGATTTTAAAGCTTTTTCCATGTTAGCAAATCAAGTTGCTACAATTTCAAGGAAGATTGACCAAATTTGAATGAATTTTTCTCAATCAATTTCAATGATTGAAGAGAATTCATTAGGCCAAATGGTAGATTCTTAAACATCAATTGAGACTTTAAATGCTATAAATAATAAGTCAAATAACCCATATTCGAACTACTATAATCCAGGTTGGAAAAACCATCCTAATTTTAATTGGAATAACAATTTGGGTGGTACTAATCAGCAATGGGAAAGCAACCAAGTAAACCCATTGGGGAACTGGAACAACCAAGGTAATAGTAATTATAGACTTACCTATCCTCTAGGTTTTAATAATAATCCACAATTTATGGATAAAAAGTTGTCTATAGAAGAAATGTCGTTACAATACGAAATTAGTTACAAAGTCAAAGATCTGCTATAAGAAATATTGAGAATCAATTAGGATAAATTGTAAATTCACTAATTAATACAACCCATGGAACACTTCCTAGTAATACAGAAGTAAATCCAAATGACCAGAGTAAAGAACAAGTAAAGGTTGTTAAACTTATAAGTGGAAGAGATTTAGAAGGCAGACTTCAAAAAGAGATTGAAGTAGAAAAAGAAATTGAAAAATCTAAAGAGGACACTCTGGAAAGTTTTGAGAGACTTATTTCTTCACTTAAGATTGATTTAGAAAAACCACCACCACCTGCATTTCCTCAAAGACTTCGTTAACAAAAGTTGAATAAACAATTTTCAAAATTTCTAGAAATCATTAAAAAACTTACAATTAATATTACTTGTGATGAAGCTTTAGAATAAATGTTAAGTAGTGTAAAGTTTATGAAGGATATTCTTAACAAAAAAAAGAAATTTGGAGATCATAAAACAGTTGCTCTTAGTAAGGAGTGTAGTGCTATAATTTAGAAAGAAATTCCTGAAATGCTTAAAGATCCTGAAAGCTTCCGCAATTGGAGACAGATTTTTTAGACAAGCTTCATGTGATTTGGGTGCAAGTATTAACCTTATGTCATTATCAATATTTAAAAGACTGGGATTATAAGAAATATCTCCCACAACTGTAATCTTGCAATTAGCAGATCGTTCTATCACATAACCTAAGGGAGTTGTAGAAGATGTTTTGGTGAAAGAGGATCGATTTATCTTTCTTGTTAATTTCATTATGTTAAATATGGAGGAAGATAAAGAGATACCTATCATTTTAGAGAAATCTTTCTTAGCAACAGAAAGAGCAATGATAGATGTGCAAATAAATAAGGAAATATACTTTGATGGGTGTAGAGTTAGAGACTTTAGGGTAACAAACTAAAGCCCCTAATATGGTTTATTGTTTTAGGTTTTGATGCGAGATGTTGGCCTCCAGGTGGAGGGAAAGGAGGGAAGTCTAGAATGAGAGCTAATATCTTCCCAACCTATCTTATCTTCAAAAGTATTCAAACTTTAAACTAGCCAATGTTCTTTATAGCATCTCAAATAAGGGTAAAGAATAAAATCGCTCCTATTTGACATAGCACATTTTGAATGCTTCCACAATAGAATTCATGTACTTATTACTTATTCATGATAAGAAAAAAGATATCTTCATCTATATTTCTTTAATCTTACAAAAATCTCGTTATAGTTAGTAAATTATTTAGTTTATTTCACAATTTAAGAAAATAACAAAATGAATCGCATTTTAAAGTTTTTTGTTATCTGAAATTGTTTAAGTATCTTTTTCTAAATAGAATTTGTGATCTAAAATCCTTTTTATCTTTTAAATTTCAAAAAATTTCTCCATGGGATTAATATTTCGGGGCTTAATCAGAAAGACTTGTATTACTTGATAAAGATACATATACTTACGTAGAATCCCTAAATTTAAATATTACTGTTGTAACTTATTTACATCGGAATCAAGTTTTTGGTACCGTTGTAAAGAAAGAAATTTTATATTAAAAATATAAGTATAATCTGATTACCACAAGCATAAATATACCAGAATTTGTCTGGTAGTTAAAAAAATTGGAATCAGTAGGAAGGAACCCTGACATTAAAAATTTTACATGACCAAACTTTGC